>JAOWCC010001589.1:62205652-62945616 GCA_030867875.1 Actinernus sp. WN-2022 | reverse complement strand
TTAATTAAAGGGGCTGTGTCACGGTAAGACTTTACATTCGTTTTTCCGGGCCGGAAAGAGCTATTTCTACCGATTTTGATATGAATTAACGAACCTCTCGGCCATGTGGGATCCTTAAAATGAAAGCAAATATGCAAAAATGACTAACAAATAGTGTATATAAACAGTCTCCAGGGAAAATATTGAAGATCCTTTCAATCAAGCATTGAGGGAGGGAAGTTTAACTGTTTGTATCCAATTAACAGCCACTAAACGAGCGATTACTCGATACATGCGCAGTACCATGACATAGCCCCTATAAAGTGCCTATCACCCTTTCGCAATTTTGATAGCTTATGAACCTCCAAAACGTTTTGAGTACAGTCTGTGAAGAAAGTTTTGGCTTAAAGTGAATACTTTATGTTCTACGCTTGTTTGAAATCGTGTAAATGTGACCTTTCCTGACCCATGACCGCGTAAGTAAAAGCCTGGGTCGAAACCTGGGTAGACGTCATCTCATTAATGCATTATTCTCCATGGCGCCTTTTTATCACAACAACATCGATGCATAGAAAATATACACAGTTTTTGATTGTTAGTAAAGAGAAAAGTCATTTTAGTCAACATGTTACGTATTTCTTCAAATGATTGCAAAGCCGAATTAATTATATGACGTCAGCAAGGGAGTCCCCCCGCCCCCGGGAGTTCAGTGCAGCCTAAGTTCAGTCTATTGTGACAAATATTAGAAGCGAGACATGCGTGACTAAGCGACGTGTACGCGTGACATGCGTGACTGACCGAGTTTTTGATAGAGGATGGCAACGATTAAAGTGGATTACTAAAGCTTTTTCTAGAAACTTGATTTCGGTTACAGTGAACCGATTTCAATTTGCTCTATATTTCTTTTAAAAGCAGTATTTTTCATTCATTCGAATCTTTGCCCTCCTTCATCAAAATTCTCTCAAATTTTCTCCAGTATACATGGAAACAATGCTCTGCTAATCTGAGTAGTTATTTGTGTATTTTATTGTGAGAAAGTTATCATTTAGGGGTTAACAGTGCCACTTTAAATGCATTGTAGTTCCCAGCAAACCCCCAGTAAACATGGTCCACGCCAATCGCAGCGGTGCCTACAGTATTCCAGTAAGATGGAGCCCAGTGCCGCTAGGTTACGTACATGGAATACTCCTGGGTTACCGCATATACTACCAAAAAGTAAAATATAAAGGTGTCAAGGTGACGGGTGATACACGAAGCAAGACAGTAGGCCCGGATGTATGGCAGACTGTACTGAAACCTCTGACCAAGAATTCTGCGTACAAGATTCAGCTAACAGCCTTCACTGTAAAGGGTGAGGGGCCCAGGACTGATGCAAGTATTTCTGGTAAGGTTTTTACATGTAACAAGTTTTCTGTTACCAATTTAATAACCTTCTTTATGTAGTGCCCAGCAACATCTTCTCGTCCATTCTAAATTTTACATCACAACTCAGATTTCTCGCTTTCTGATTGGCTCTCGTCCATGATCAAGAAGAGTATAGACAATTCTAAGTTTATTGTGAAAATCAAATCGCAATGGGAAAATGGCTGCATTCGATTTATTAGTACAGGTATTCATATATACGATTCAGAGTGCAATTTGGGATAATTAATTCCCCTATGGCGAACGCAATTTGAGTTATTTGGAAAACACACGTAATACTACATGTATTATGTTTAGTACTGTAAAATGAATTGACAGTGTTAGACATGTTTTTACCGTAACTAGCACAGTAATGTCTGTTTTCGGAAATTTCTGGAAACACTTCGGGATTTTTCGGAAAATCTTCGTAAAATATCGTCTACAAAAACATAACTGTGAACAACTTTACGTACTTCGAATTCATTCTGAATCTTTTGTTTTCGATTTAGAGATAGTCAAATTCCTGATTTTGAGTGCATTACGATTGAACTGCACTGCTCTGTCCCAGCCAATCATAATCTAGCAATGTTGTAACAGTTGAGTATATGATCATGATTAGTAATAGTCAGGAGCAATGTAATAGTATACAATTTGTCTTTTCTAAGAAACATGCAGGTGCCCTCCAATCTTCACAACTACATGGTATAACTTCCCTCCTTACGTACACTACACCAACGGCCAACTAAAAGGCTTTCTACCTCAAATCCTCAAAGATGCAATCACCGAGTGCTGCTCTGACTGTGTCAACGGGTTTGGGGTCTCTTCTATTGACTTCAAACGCGATGGTCAAGGAAAACGCTCCGAAAAGAAAAATGTTGCGGATCTTGTGGCGAGCATTAACTCTCACACGGACATTGCGTTTCCCATGTATGGCTACAAAGGGCAGACTATGTACTCGTCGTTTAGGTATGTGCCCATAGCAAGTTCCCCCGGCGTCGCTTATATCACAGTAATGGACACACCGACTTCTACTTCCAGCGTGGTACAATCAGCGATTAAGGAGTTATGGCCGATGTGTGTGCTCTTTCTGGTGCTGACGACCACGTTTGGGATGGTGCTGTGGTTACTGGTAAGGACAAGAGAGCAGAAGTAAGAGAGGGAATCTTGTAGCGTGCGGTGTGCGATGATAATGTCGAATAAAATCTATTTTTAGTAACCGGAAGCAGCTGAAGTAGGCTTAGCTACAAATATCAGGATATTTTTGGGATATTTAGAGAAGTCGGAGATATTTAGAAAAAAATTTGGAATATTTAGAAAATTCTGGGATATTTTGAGAAATAGAGCTTTTCGGTGTGCCTCAGACGAACCACATATGGGAATGACAATATGGCGAAATTACATGTACGCAATAACCTGCAGGGAATTAATTTCATGACGTGCCTAATCCAAGATTTGAACACGTAACCAGCTTGAACCAGGGTTCTTACGACGCTATTTTTGGATTAGACGCGTAAAGGCTCTTGGGTGCTTAGTTGCAAACAAACACCTTTTTGACAGTTATTAGGATTTCACTAGGGCGACACTTTAAGAAATACGACGACACTTTAAGAAATACTAGAGATATTTTGAGAAATTTTCGAAATATATAGAACAAAATTGAGATATCTGGAACCGCTTTTTTGAAGAATTTCCAGAAACATATTTAGGTAATCTTTGGAGATATTTGTAGCTAAGCTTAAGCTGAAGCAACTACGCGCACGAGCGACAACAATTTCGAATTCGTGGCGGGAAAATAGTTTGGCGCCACGAAATTGTTGTCGCTCGTGCGCGGACTTGCTTCAGCTGCTTCCGGTTACTAAAAATATATTTTATTTGACATTATCATCGCACAATCACGCGTATTGGAGATTCTCTCTCTTACTCTTGGTAAGGCCTAATTCAATGACGAAAACAACATTCACGACACTCGACTGCGTCTCGTTACGTTCTGTGTTAACCTCGTCACAAAAAGAACATGCCCACGCCGAGATGACATTTGTTTTTTTTCATACCGTATATTAAGGACCTTATGCACCAAGGACGGCTGTGGCAACGGGATGTAAAAAAGTATTTCTCGTGGAATCAATGTCTGATTTATTTCTTACATTCCCGTCCTCTACTAAATGTACATCCAATTTGTAGTTCTTAGCCGCCATTTTGAAAGGTAACCAAGCCTTTGCGTGATATCGAGGCTAGAGTTGATAATCAAAAGTTATCCATATTCATAGAAAAGGGTTTGTATCAGTGCAGGGTCAACTCCATCCTCCATGGCTTGTACCTAGTTAGCATGATAATCACAATCTATCCATATTCATAGAAAGAGGGTTTGTATCAGTGCAGGGTCAACTCCAGTCTCCATGGCTTGTATCTAGTTAGCATGATAATTACAATCTATCCCTATTCATAGAAAGAGGGTTTGTATCAGTGTAGGATCAACTCCATCCTCCATGCGAGGCTAAGGCTTGTCGCGAACTACGAATTGGACTATTTAGGGATTTTATGTTGAGTTTTTTACAGAGATTGGCCAAAATGTGTGCATGCATCACATCGGCTTCAGTAAGCTAATGTTGAATTGATATTGAAACCGTTTGACCGTAGATTACGACTATTGATTTATGCCGGCGTCCTAGGCGTTGCCATCCTGGTTGTGCAGTCACCTTCCTCTCTAATATACGGACCATGGTGTTATAGTATTACTTCCGTGTTTGAATGCAGGTTTATTTGCACATTTCTCGGTTGATTTATTACCTTATGTACTGTAAGTATTACATCATCACCATGTACTGTAATATCACTTGTTCAGGAAATGAAGAATAATTCTACACACTTCCCGCAATCATTTATCTACGGTGTCCCGAATGGCATTTGGTTGGCCTTCATCACCATGACAACGTTAGGGTATGTGCGTTACGCATAAATCTGATTTTGTATGAGTGGGAAAGAGATACGGCTATGGTATGTAGAGTATGCCATAACCATAATGTAGCTACTCTGTAATTGAATAAAAACAATTGGAAAACCATGTCGGCATGTTACGGCATGTCACGGCATGTCAGGCATGTCAGGCATGTCACGGCATGCCGTACGGTAAGCTGGAAAGTTCTGGTTTCAGCATCTCTTCAACATCGGTACAACTGATTTGTTGAAACCGTTTGACATGACATGGCCTGGAAACATTCCCGATAACAATAGAAGTTAATTAGAATATTAAACAGATGTTGAAACCGTTTGACATGGCCTGGAAACAGTTCCGATAACAATAGAAATTAATTAGAATGTTGAACAGATGTTGCAATCGTTTGACATGGCTTGGAAACATTTCCGATGACAATAGAAGTTAATTAGAATGTTTAACAGATGTTGAAACCGTTTGTTCTCGGAATGTTGAATCGATATTGAAACCGTTTGACACGCGGCATGCTTTCAACATCCTTCACAATTGTTGAATCGATGCTGAGGAAATGTTGAAACCGTTTGGGCGAGGCTAAAGTCGTTACCGTAATCGGATCAATTGATTTGTTTGACCGCATATACAGTAGTTAAATGGTGCTAAACTGTATTGTTATTACTCTTTGTGACGTAGATATGGTGATCGCGTAGCTCAAAGTTTCAAAGGTCGTATCTTGACAATCGCCTGGACCCTAATAGGACTCGTTCTAACGGCAATCTTAACAGGGCAACTCGCCACAGCTTTTACCACCTACACCGTGGAAGGCGGAAACGCGAAGCTTTATGGCATACAGGTGTGCATGCTTCGACATTTAATATACTACAAGAATTACGTTCACTATTTGAAAACAAAAATCTCCCGATGTCGTGGTTCTGGAATCAAATACAATAACTGTATGAGATCTTTTCCAAGAATCTCGGCACTGAAAGTTTAGTCGCAAGCAGCAGTTACTCGGAAATCGCCTTTGCAACAATATTCAATAGACCGCTTTAGCTTGGCTCAATGTTGTTCCATAATATAACCACCTCCTTGTGTATTGTTTCTTTTATTTCAAGTTAACGCATAAGGAGATACTAACATTGATATGGAAATACTTTGGACAAAGAATTTTATTCCCGAAAGATTTGAAATGGGACAACATTGAGGCAAGCTAAAGAGGTCTATTCAATTGCAATTGCCCGTCACGTTGCGACTTTAGTATGTATTTTCTTTTGCTTCTAATGATTATTATAGGTGTGATTCATGTGTAACCGTTATCTTTAAACTCTAAATTTATCGCTTTAAAAAAACTCCTTCCATAAAAACCGTATAACTTTATAATCGGTGTTATTCAAGAGAGGATGAGGTAAGAGAACGAATCCCCATGCATCATGATAATTATTAAAAATCTATTTTTAGTTTCACAACACGTGATGTAAGTTCTGGTAGACTACCCTCGTTAGTGACCCCATTGTTTATGTCCCCTGGGTACTCATAGCATCGTAAAAACCACTCCTTGGCACAACAGCGCCACTTTACGCCAATCAGGTGTCGTTCTTAAAATAACCAGACTGTGTCCTGTTAATCTAAAAATGGATTAAAAATAATTATCATTGGAACAGACCCATGTATGGGGGTTCGTTCTCTTACCTCATTCTCTCTTGTGTTGCTTCAATGCCGGCTCTCGATGTGCGAGCAATCGCAGCCTGCCAACAGGCTCGTGGGAGGAAAAGTAGAAGAGGAAGTGACCAGCGGGCATGGCCATTTTATACCGGAACTTCCTGTGTAAATGAAAACGCGCCCAAATTTTGCCGGTTGAGTTGAACCTCTTGGAAATAAACCTAACTCGTTTATAAACTGACTCTTGTTTGTTGGTACGCTCATTAGGTCGCTGCAATTGCGAACCAGTCAGAGGTTCGTCTGGGATTGCGGAAGAACGCTCGAATGAACATAGGTAAGGTTTTATTAGTAAGTACCAAGAGTATCAATTATTGTCCTACATTGCAGCCCAGTTTACACACTCAGCAAGTATTGTGAGGACTGCACTCCTAACTTGGGCACTGCACTCCTAACAGGCAGGCCGAGACTATCCTTTCACAGCATCTCAGCAACCATAGATGTTTGGACACGCGTAGCCGGTTAATTTACATTTACACGACAAAAATAAGGGGCACGCGAACCTGAATTTACGAGTGCCGTGCCCAAAATGTTTGTCGTGTAAACCAGGCTTATTCTACCCGCTTTCTCGTTCTCTTCGTGTAATCCAGAATATCAGTAGAACATTGTTAGTAATCATAGTAATTAAAATAGGTCGCGAGTCCTACCATGCAAAGATACTCTCCTACATTTTAGCTACGCTTGCCAAATTTGTTCGGCACGGCACCCCTTATTTTTGTCGTGTAAATGGAAATGTTCCCGGTACTCGTGGCCGAAAATCTAGGGAACGCCTCGTGAAAAGTTAGTCTCGGCCCTGTTTGGAGTGCCCGGCGTGCCATGGGCACGGCATGGGCACGGCACGGCACGGCACGGCACTCCACGGCACTCGCTTGTCGCCATGTCACTCGCTTGTCGCCATGTCACTCGCTTGTCGCCATGGGCTACCCTCACTCCGACTATCGTCATTGGACCTACCCTCACTCACACCGCGGCAAAACGTTACGCTCCTAGGCTCTAGAGTTCAAATACAAGTTTCTGAGGTCTTAAACTATCAGTTAGTAAATAATTTTATAACTTAGTAACCTCACAGTAAATTTCGCATTAAGAAAACTTCAACCTGTCAAAGCCTTAGGCTAAGCTTTTAAGTAGTTTTCTTGTTTTTCGCGAAACATTTCACGTATGAACGCATAAGCACTTAAAAATTAGAAACAGGGGTGATTGCCTCTGTTTTCTTTTAGTTTCGGCGGGAAACTGGGGAGACGCGCGCGCGACCGGCTCATCATAAGCGCATGCGCATGACGTTTTCCAGTGGGGTGACCCTCACTCGCCCTAACCTCACTCGCAATGCAAAAAGGGAATATTTCCTTAACTCGCAAAGGCAAAATTTAAAAGAGTAGTATTTTTTTCTGAACTCGCCTTATCTCGCCGCCAGTTGAGATCCCAGATTAGCCCTCGCACCTCTCTTCCCATAGCCTCCTTCGCAGCCGTTCGTACGTACGGTCGTCAAGCATAATAATGGTTGCTAAGGAGACTACGCTTCCCAAGGGCTTTGTTTGTGTCCTGAGCATTTTGTTTCTTCTTCTTTAGACAAAAATTATTCAACATATGAAGAAATCCGTGACGCCTTGTTGAGCAGGAAAGTTAAAGGAGCTCTGATCGATATGTACGTGCTATCAAGTAACAAGAATCTGTTCGAGCACCCCTCTTTACGCATCGTACGATTATACGACTACAAGGCCAACTACGGCGCTGTGCTAACGGAACGAGTAATGGATCTGAAAGAATGCTTCCTTGATCATGTGAAAGTACAACGAGTCATGGTGTTCAAGGCAATAGTTGAGAGTGTGAAAGTCTTTAAGGTAAGTCTTATGAAAAGAGCACCGCCAAATATGGGAGATCCCAGTGCGCATGCTCGAAACTTCGGCTAGCTCCAGTCCATTCTCAACCCTTCTTATTTCTTACTGCGCATGCAACGTTTTCGTTGCGCAGTAACAAATATGAAGGCTCCGGGGTCGAGAATGGCTCCTCTCTCGTTGTCAGAACTTGCTTTTCTTTACGTGTCAGCTGCTGCTGCACAGTTACTGGGTGAGAAATGGTCACAGAGCAGCGACAAGGAAAACATAGAGTTTATTCTGAACGGCGTTAAAGATTTTGATTTTGATATAAATTGTCTTTTTTGTAAAGTTCAAAGCTTTATTTTATCTACAAATCGTTTCTCTGTGACTTATGTTTAATTACTTTATTTTATTATCAATTGTGGTGGTTTTTTGTGTGTGTCTGTTCGCGTAAAAAAGAATGTACAATATCTAGTGTGAACCCCCTAGATAAGTCATTTAATTGTACTTTTGGGGTAAACACTTTATTATATGTTTAAATAAAAATAAATAAAAATAAAATACACCAGCCGATTCTGTCCCTGCGCTTCCGGTCTGAATTAGCCATTCAGCGCCGTTCCTTTCGCATTGCCAGTAGTAAACAATTATTCACAGAAATGGATGTGAATAGCAAAGGATATTAACCTCCGTAGTAGCCAATCAGAGCGCGCGAAAAGCACTATTCACCTGTGTGGTATATACTAATTCCATTTATCGGTTTGATTCTCCACAAATTTTAAACCGGCGAAGCGTACTCGGAGAATATCGTTGAAAAATGGGAAAATTGTTCATATTTACTTTTTTGAATGAAAATGTCAGTGAGTTAACTAAGGATCTAGATCTACGGCCGACTAATGTCTTCAATTCACCCTCCTCACGCGGCGGCCATGTTGAGTCCCAGGAGAATATAAATCGTTCAATCACGATTCACTGATCACTTTGTTTACTTTTGAGACGCCAATATATATAACATGGTATTGCGTCTCAGAATACCAGCCTCTGATTGGCTCTTGCGCGAGCCCTTGCAGTTACATGGGTTCCAGGTCAAGGTCAAAAGTCGTTTGTTCAACAGCAAGATTTCTACAATTTCACCTTCAAAACACTGTAAATTACAAGATAAGCATCATTCAATCCTAAAGGTAAGGTTGGCATTGTAGTTTCCGTCAGAAATCTAACACTCTTATTCGCTAAAAGTACAATTTTCATAATTCTCCGCCCAATACGGAATATATTTTCTCCCAACTGGCCGGCAATATAATTCGGTATCGCGTCTCAAAATCTCAATTAGTTTATATTGTTTTGCGGGCTAAACTCGTTCTGAATCTGCTCAGGGTGAATTGGAACTGTTGGCCTTTGGCAAATGATCCTTTGCGCGCTTCGGGACGGCTCAGCTGGACACCGGTTGCTGGTCGAAAACCGCGCGAGCTTTGCGAACGAGATTGGGCTAACTATTTAACTGAAGTTAGTTTATGTGTCTGTCCTAATATTGACAATGATTTTCGTCATAACATGATCAAAATAGCTGTGGATCCACGAGGACAGACACACAAAAAAACTAACTTCAATTTGTTTTTTACAACGACAACAAACTAATGTAGTCAATTTTACAACAACAAAACACTTTTAGTTTCAAACGAAAGTCGCACGCGCACTCCTTGACAAATGACGTCACCTTTTGTTGTCTGTCTAAATATTGCATATGAAAATAAGCCAATCAGATTGGGAGAAATTTGGCGGTTGTTGTAAAATTAAATTACACTAGTAAAAATTAAGCTCGAAGCCAGAACTTTAAAAATATTTAGTGTGCAAATTACGGGGAAAGAGAATACCTTTTTAGACAGTGCGAATACCGTAGACTGAAGCCATACATGGATGGACGATCAGTATTAAATTTTAATCCATTTCGTCTGGCGTGTCCCTTGTCCTGTTCCATGTTCCCGGAGAACGTAAATATATATACTTATTATTACACAATAGTCAGCGACTGGCTGATATCAACATTGTAAAAATGGTATCACACTGCCTCCAGTGGGGACATTGTCATCAACACGTGTAAGTAGTATAGGAGGGATGGAATTAGCCCTTTTTTTAAGGCGCTATGCTAATTTTTAAGGCGCTCTCATTAATTCGGGTGACATTGTCATCAACACGTGTAGGATATGACTTTACAGACCATAGCGTATTTTGTTTGATTTGCTCTTTTTTATAATGGTAATAGAACTGAGTGGAGTGCAATTTGGTCTGAAATCATACGAGTGATTACAAAATTGCACGACCGCGAAGCGAGAGTGCAATTTGTAATCAAGAGTATGATTTCAGACCAAAATTGCACTCCACTCAGTTCTTTTACCACTTAATTATATTCATTTTGAAATTTTAACAAACGAAAAACGTTCGTAAATTTGTTTTTTTTACAACAACAAACTAGAAAAGTCAAGCGGGTAGCTAGAGCTTTGAATCTAAGAGCGTGCGCGAGCAATCACGCAATCCCTACGCTGTGAAATGGCTTCTTAAATTCTGCTTTTTGATTGGTTCAGCAAAATGATGCAATAACAGACACAAAATGATGCAATTTAGGCTGAAATCACTGCTGCTTTTAACCAATCAAATTGCAGGAAACACCAATGATTTCAAAATGAATATAATTAATCTCCTAATGTTCTTAAAATGTGAAAAAAACATTACTTTCAAATAGCGACAACATAATCTTGAAAACATTTGTTTGATTTTGACTTGGTCGAACAGCCTTTTAATTGGGTGATATTCAAAATTAGACATGAAAATGCTCACCAACTGGTTTTCGTGTAATAAAAAGTAAATTACATGGCTGCTTGGAGATACAGAATTATCATTATCAGTGAGTTATCATTTTATCAAACTAAACACTCGAAGATCAATTCTGTATCTCCGCGCCGCCACGTAATATCCTCTATATCTTTAACACGTATACTCGCGAGTTATCAAGCTAGACACTCGGCGAATATCAATTCGGTATCTCCGCGCCGCAATGTAATATCCCTATATCTAACACGTAAACATTCGATGTTTTGTAGGAGCCAAAAGGGAGCATCGCTGAAACCAGATCAACCGGTTTGTTCAGCGCAAGCACGGCAGTCTTCCTATTGACAGTGTCTGTGTTAAGTGGGATACTAGGCGTGGCAATTTTCGCCTGTTCTTTGGTAGAAATGCGCCGAATTGGCAAAACCAGCTATATAGATGGTAGGTATATGGAGTATGTACAAATCCCTATTCTATTTCCAAATCATAGAGCAGGGCACGTGCATGGTTGTTGTGGTATTTCATGTAGGTAGTATAGGTGCGCTTTGCGGTACACCCATTAACTAACTTAACCAATCACATATATCTTTGAATCTGAGAGGATCAGTTAGATACCTAGCGTAAAACATTACATATCGACATTCTTCTCGCAAATGTTTCAAGTAATATATAAAAACGAGAAAGCGGCCTCGTGCTTTCATCTTTCTCGGTGTTTGGATACCCTGGTAAAACACGAAGCTCGAGTTTTTTATATGACTTCTCAATCGAAAACAATACCTGCATTCATAAATCATTAGAAAGTATTGTTTGCCTGGAATTTTATTGCATGCAATTATAGACTTGTTATGTTGTCACGGTTATTTCAACAAACGGCCTGATAGCGTAGTGGGCAAGACAGCGGACTAGTAGTTAAGAGCAGCCATGAGGATGATGGTTCGAGTCACACTGGAATTTTATTTCCGTCTTCTCCTTCACTTCTCCATGTAAATTCATACTTATGCTGTAATCCTTGTAGCTTAATTAGGTCCAACACATGCATGAACGATACCCAATGAGAACACAGATGAACATTACTAGTGATTTGGATATCCAAATAACTAGTGATGTTCATCTAGTGTTTCATTGGGTATACAGATTCATGCATGTAACCAAATGCGGCCCTCTGATTGACTAAAAAGCTCATGAATTATTAATGACTTTGAGAACATCTATTTCAAGTTCTCCTATTGCTGGTTTTCACTCAATCCCCAGAGATTGAAATGACAAAGGGCATGGCGGCCATGTTGGTGCTCCAACAAAAGAAGCTAACGAGGAATCTATTGTTTAAGGGCACCAACATGGCGGCTATGACGTCAAGTGAAAGCCAGCAATACCTCCCTTAGATTAACAGGACACAGCCTGGTTATTTTGACACATGAAAGACACCTGATTGGCGTAAAGTGGCGCTCTTGTGCTAAGGAGTGGTTTATAACGATGCTATGAGGACCCGGGGGATATAAACAATGGGCAACTAACGAGGGTAGTCTACCAGAACGAGATAAAATAACTTACATCACGTGTTGTGAAACTAAAAATAGATTTCAAATAATTATCATGGGGCATGGGTATTCGTTCTCTTACCTCATCCTCTCGTGGGGGCATCAATGTTTGGCCAATCAGCACACGTATACGTTCTATCTAAAAACGCAAACTTCGTTGCGTTTTCGATTCGTTCCACACAGAAGCGCGCGATTAAACTGCGCTTGTATCGTTTTTACCGAAACGGGACTTTTTTTAAACATTTATCAAAGTTAAAAGATCTGGACTTAAGTATTGTACACTCTGGTAGAACCGGTTATAAGAGTTAACTCGAGATGATAACGATAATGCTATGTACTTTAACAGGAAAGCTTGGCACTGCACAATTCAGACAGGAGATGCGTAGCGTGGTCGTAACATTCTACGAGGATTTCAAATTGAGGCTTGACAAGTTGGCAAAAAGGCATCAAAAACAACGCCACATCATCTTGAAGCAGCTGACTTCATCGACGGGAGACTCCACCATCTTGATTAATCGAAACTCAAAAAGAACGGCCCGCAAATGTCAAGAAAGCGTGGAAACCGTAGAATGCGGCTTACAGAAGACCGAGAACACATACGCTAGCGTTAAGTACGAAAGAAGTAAAAAAACCGCGAAATCTGTAGAATATGTGCAGAATGAAGATACGAAAATCATGTCAGATGCTCGTTTCAGTAGGAAAACAAGCTTGAAATTCAAGGGTTCCTTGGCATACTGGAATGGACAGGAATATGTGAGAGAAAACAGGAGCAACAGTGGAGCTGATGAAATGGAGCTACGGGCATGGCGGCCTATTTTTGAAAGAAGAGAGGGTTTCGTAAATGCAATGGACACATACTTATACTGAAAGTGAAGACCTGAACGTCAGTTTTGTATCTAGGCGGTGTATGTAGGCAGTATTTCAAGTGTTCGAGACAATCACTCCACACTCATTCGACACCATAATTCCGCGAAAATTGACGCCACTTCTGATTGGGAACGCAAAAGCCACGTTTTCGAAGCAGTGACGAATCAGTGAGCCTCGTTTCAAAGCTTGTCGTATGATTGGCCTACACATGCACGTGAAAGCTCAACATCCGACATATCAGGCATCTGAGCACTTCAATTGTTTAGGACCATAACATTCAAACTTATGTAAATAATCTGTTCAGAATCTGATGACTTTTCTGTTGATTCTCCTTTTTAATCCCGAGACTTTGGGTTTATTTTTTCTGTAAAACTATTACAGCTGTAAACATTGGGAAGCCGGGGTGGTGCAGTGGTTAAGCGCTTCGCCCTCACCTCTGTAGCCCAGGTTGGATTCCCAAACGCGGCGCCATGAGAGTTCAGTTTGGTGGTATTTCGCCCTTGCTTTGAGGGTTTCCGGTTTTCCTCCCTCCACAATTTTTAATATTAATAATAATAATAATAATAAATCTTTTGAGAGGAGGCCTCCGTCACTTATGCAAAAGTGGTTTTCAGGAGGGTCCTCTATAACATAAAATTAAAAAGACAAAATGGACATAGATTAATGGATAAAAATATTAATAAGAAAGAACGATCAAAAAGATAAAACTAGCATAAATACTGATTAATTAAAAACTTATTATATATTTCTTTTAAAGATCAACTTAGGCATGGGCTTTTTTAATTAATTTGGCAGGGAAGCCCAATCGTTTGTTGCCCTAATGTATGTACGCCTTCCCCATTCTGTCCTCCGCTTGGGGAGTCTCGGCAGATATCCGTTCCTAGTATTATGACCATGCGACTGACTTAAAGTAGTTTTGAAAATATCAAAGTGTTCTGGAATATCCCCTTTGATTGCATTCTGAACGGCAACACATCGATGTCCAAAACGCCTTCCGACCAATGGTTTAGCCGAGTTCTGACTTTGATCAGCCCCTATGGTTGTTTCAGGTCCAGGCATGGACTAGTCACCTTTAACAATAGATTCTTCGTAAGCTTCTTTTGTTAGGTACACCAACGTGGCCGCCATGCCCTTTGTCATTTGAATCTCTGGGGATTGATTGCAACCATCAATTCATCAAGCGCGCCATACACGTTTTATATCACCGGTTTTCTTGAAGTCATTTCATATATACGCGTATAAACTAATTGAACACTCAAAATATTTTGTTAATCAAAGGATTATAGTGTAGCTTGGTGAGTAAACATTGATTTTTATCTGGGAGTAGTAAGGGATGCATGGAATTACCCACTTTTTTTGCGGGGGAAGTCATTTAAATACGGGAGCAGAAATTATATTCATGTCACGGTTCTATTGTCTTCGTTCATGAATAACATGGTGTTTCATTAGCTATGGACCATATTCACACGGCGGCCATGTTTAATCCTAGGAGAATAAAAACCTGTTTTAGACCCGTGAACTCGTTCTGAAACTGCTCAGCACGAGGCTACGCGTGGGAAATCTATTGTTTCAAGCCAACATGGCCGCCGTGTCATATAAGCGAATTGTCTTGGACGGCCAGGACCAACGGCTCCTGGACCCAGTCAAGCACTGGCTGCAAAAAAGATGGCGGCTCTACATTTGACCACAATACCTTGCGAACCTAACAGTAAAACACACGTAGAAATCCCCCGCTTTCTTGATTGACAATTGGCAACAGTACTTCTACTGGCTTGTTTTTAAGATTTAAAACCTTTCCACAGCGATTTTATAACGGATTTAAAGATTTTCGTGCGTTGTGGGTAAACTATTAGCCGCCATCTTTTTCGGTGCTCAAATGTAGCGGCAAGGTCGAGAAAAGCCAAACTTGTTAGCAGAGAAGACCAACGAGGAGGGTGCTAATCAGACAACTGTCGAAATGAGCCGTGGCGTGTAAAATTAGCAAACAACCAGACATAGCCCGAGTAAAATTCATGATATTGACAAAGGAAAACAGAAACGACAACAAATGTAAATCAGCAATATGGGTGCGAAATTAGCGGACTTTCCCGTTGGAAAAATGAACAACGAATAATGACGCAGTTAAGATCATGCGCAGTTGTACAAATCCCGTTTCAATTGGCGGGCCACCATCAAGTAGCCGCCATCTTGGATCTGACCGAGAAGACCCTGGGAACGAGGTTGGGCCACCATATTGTCTAAGATCTGTACAACTGCGCATGATCGTGAAACTAAGTTACTCCATTTCAGTCGTGTATTTTCTAACCCAGACCCTTCTCTTTTCGTATTGCGCACGCGCTTCCGTCGGCCATGCGCAGTGAGACATGAGGTATGGGTACGAAATGAGGTCTGAGAATGCAACGCATCCTCTCTCTAGAATTACCAACTAGTAGTAATCATAGATTATCAAAGTGCGTTCGACATATTTTTTTGTAAGAGAAAGGACTGTGGTAACACAAAAGGCTGAAAGATTGCTGCAATGATGTTGACGGTGTAAGTAATACTGATCAAAAATAATGCTTGTTTTTAACTAATGTGAAAAAATGTCTTGACTTATAAGTTAATATACAAGGGAATGCATCTGGGTATAAAACTGTAATTATCTTTGTGTAACATTAACTCATTGGATGCAAATGCCTATGTGGCTATATGTATACATGTGTGTTTTATATGGTTATGGCATTCATTTGAGTATTCATATCACATTTTGCTGTGTGGTATACAGTGTACAGCAATAATTGGAGTCAGTGTAGAACACAAATCAACCCTATTAGCTAGCTATGGCAATTCACATGTGTATAAGCTGCATTCCAGTTCCTAGCATTCACAATTAATACTAAGTACATTCCAGTATAGAACATAAACTATATATGCATGTGTAAAAAAATACACCCCATGCAGTTCCTTAGATCATTCACAGTATTTTTCAAGTGAAAACAAGGTTGGCTGCCATTGTTAGCTGCAGAATAATTTATGGTCAATGTTGGTAGCTGGGTCCTGGCTTTGATCAGCCTTGTTTCAGGCCCGTCAGAAATTCAGTGTAGATTAATCGATTAGGGAATCGCAGCAATGAACTCAGTACTTTAAATTTCCCTCACCTCGTACTGTGTTGATTTTCCAGTTCCTTGGCACATCAAAGTGTCGTTTAATAGATTAACTCTCTGCTTGAATATGTTAGTGTTGAGTATTTGTATAACCAAGATGTACACAGTGTCGCAACTCGCACAAGATACGGTGATTACGGGTATCTAGAAAACTCAGACCTAGATTTCTCTTCAGCCAGGTCATCTTACTGTTTGTAGTTTTGGTATCTGTATCACTGTATTGGATTCTGCTTTTCGCTGTACAGTACAGCAAGCCAACAGAATTCACTCGGTTGTTACTGGACAACAAATTATGGCCAAGTTGATTTGATTCAGTTCTGTGTTCAACGACCACGCCGACAAAACAGACCAAGTTTGACTTGATATAGTTTGGACATCAGATTTTGTCGAATGCTATAGAGATAGCACACACTTTCCTCAGGATTTGATATATCGTGCTTGCTAACTTTTTAAACGTAAGAGTTGCTCCGAGCATCGTGTATATAGTTACCAGTTCCCCGGCCGTTCATGATATCGAGGCATTTTGTAATAGGCCTACGAAATAACTGAACTTTTTTTTGGCTACCGGCAAACACGGGAACCCATCACCAGATTAGGTTGCGTTCTCCTTCGTCGAACGCAATAATCAGTAAATGGCAAACATGCTTGAAATACCGATTATTGGTAATTCTACGACAAATCCCAACCCGAACCACAAACCGAACCCTAACAATCGGACGAGTTCACGGGTAAACGACGGGTTCTCACTCACCTAGAGCAAGGGTTCACAGGTAAACAAGAAGAGAAGGTAAACGAGGAAAAAAATTGGAGCGCTCATACTCGGGCCGAACTCGCAACCGTTTGCGTGGTGCTTGGTAGTGCAGACGTCATGACCACTACACTAAGCGCGCCTACCGCCGTTCGGGATTTAACAAATGTTTATCTTTATCCTTGACTGGTTTTAAGAATGTCATTGTTTAATCACAGGAAACCCAAGCTCTGTTTGTGTTTTAAATTATAAGGGTTTGTATGAGATTTTGAACGAGTATTAGGTTGTATACCGTTAGGCCAGAAATACTGAAATAAAATCAATGAAAACTTACCTGAAGTCTTTATCTGTTCTTCATTGGGTTCTGTATGCAATTTCAGCGAATTCGGTTGAATTTTTACCCCTCGCCCTCTCCAACTAAGAAAGATGGCAAGGACGGACGCAACCGCCATTTCTCGACTCCAATCACTCGAACATCGCGCTCGAATTTTCATCCAAAATCAATGCCAACCGCAACTAGACCTCAAATAATAGCACAACAGTATCTATTCCAAGAGCCTCGTGCCATTTAATTGAAGTAATCCCCATTTCTCGAGCCTAAATCGAACACAATGTCAAAGAAACTCGCCCGTTGGGGTTCGTGACTGGGAGAAGTTGGACACGCTTAGCAACGGCTAGCTGCCAAAAGTTCACGGGCTCAGAACGTAGGTATATATCTTATTTTGAACACGCCTTCACGTAAGTTGGCTCTGTGGTGTGGTGGTTTAGAGCGCGCGCTTTCGATCCGACGACCGGGGTTCGAGTCTTCAACCAGGCGCTAAAATTTTTTTTTTTTTAAATTCTTTTTCTCCTTTCTCAGTTTTATTTAATCTTTTCCTCTATTTTAAACAATTAGAGCCGCCTTCTACGTGAAAAGCATTGTTGTCTATTGGCTCTCAAGCCCCAACCGTGCACGCTCATGACCTCGATTTTCAGTAGTGCGATGATGAGAAAGATATAACAAATTCCCTCGTTACCTCGTAATTACATTATTAAAATCTTGTGAAAATATTGAACACAACAGTTTAAATAAATTAAGGTACGGTACTTTACATGCGATCATTCGAACCCGGATTTGAATCAACAACAGAAAGCCCGTTAAAATTAACTGGTACATCAATTTGCTTATAAACTTAATTAACCAGGCTCGAATCGAAGAATAAAAGGAAACAGATATCCCAGCCTTTCTCTTCTACGCAGCGAGCTTTCCTTCTAGCTCTTATGATCTCTTGAACGTCGATAACATGTTTATAAAGTAAAGTAACTTCACAGGGCTCCTGGACACTGGTTGGGGCTTGAGAGCCAATAGACAACAATGCTTTTCACGTAGAAGGCGGCTCTAATTGTTTAAAATAGAGGAAAAGATTAAATAAAACTGAGAAAGGAGAAAAAGAATTTTAAAAAAAAAAAATTTTAGCGCCTGGTTGAAGACTCGAACCCCGGTCGTCGGATCGAAAGCGCGCGCTCTAAACCACCACACCACAGAGCCAACTTACGTGAAGGCGTGTTCAAAATAAGATATATACCTACGTTCTGAGCCCGTGAACTTTTGGCAGCTAGCCGTTGCTAAGCGTGTCCAACTTCTCCCAGTCACGAACCCCAACGGGCGAGTTTCTTTGACATTGTGTTCGATTTAGGCTCGAGAAATGGGGATTACTTCAATTAAATGGCACGAGGCTCTTGGAATAGATACTGTTGTGCTATTATTTGAGGTCTAGTTGCGGTTGGCATTGATTTTGGATGAAAATTCGAGCGCGATGTTCGAGTGATTGGAGTCGAGAAATGGCGGTTGCGTCCGTCCTTGCCATCTTTCTTAGTTGGAGAGGGCGAGGGGTAAAAATTCAACCGAATTCGCTGAAATTGCATACAGAACCCAATGAAGAACAGATAAAGACTTCAGGTAAGTTTTCATTGATTTTATTTCAGTATTTCTGGCCTAACGGTATACAACCTAATACTCGTTCAAAATCTCATACAAACCCTTATAATTTAAAACACAAACAGAGCTTGGGTTTCCTGTGGTTTAATTTGCGTTCTAGAATTAGCGATTATTGATAATTGAAGAGCAAAAGCCAATTACTGATTATTGATCATTCTAGAGTGAGGATATGTTGGTAAGAAAAGAGAATAAAACCCTTTTGTTTCTTACTGCGCATGCTCAACGACATGCGCAGTAAGAAACAGAGTCTGGGAACGAGAATGGGTACGAGATTGGTGAATGGCGTGCCATAATCCCATCAACGCGTCCTCTCTCTTAGATTGACTATTATCATCAATTGTCAAAATCGCTAGAATTGATTATAATCATCATTCTAAGACAAACCCTAACCCGAACTACAGGTAAACAAGAAAGGAAGGTAAACAAGAAAGGAAGGTAAACGAGAGGAAAAAAGTCTTTGAGCGCTCCTACTCGGGCTCGAACTCGTAGCCGTCTGCGCGTAGTGCTTGGTAGTACAGACGTCATGGCCACTACGCTAAGCGCGTCTCCGCCGTTCGGAATTTGACAATTGTTTATCTTTATACTTGACTGGTTTTAACCTCGAGGTTAAATTGACGATTATAATCAATTGATGATAATAGTCAATCTAAGGGAGATACCGTGTTGATCCCATAGACACTAATTTTTGAGGCAAATAATTATTCCTTATCTAATATTTATTTTCATACACTTAAAACACAAATCCAGTATTTATTACAATATTCAAGAATCTAAAAGTGCTTTTTCTTAACTTCTACAATTTACCTCGATTTTTTGCGAGTTGTAAACTAATTTCAACTTATCTGGTATTGAGGACAAGATAATTCGTCCATCTGGGACTTCTCACTTGAGAAGTTTACTCGTCTCAATAATATTCAACAAGGACGTACAGTTCATGCTTTTCCGCTTAAAATAAAATACTACTAGTTAAACTTGAAATCAGTCAGTTAAATAGAAAGAAGAATTAACTACTTTTATCAATTTACTTCCAAACTTAGCTGGACATAAAATCGTATGCAGTATGACTGAATAAGAATCGTAATGAAATGAACAGAATTCAGTTAATGTAAATTGTTGATGAACATTTCTAGTTTGACCAGAGGCATATGGACATACGGGACGAACCAATATTCCTTTGGAGGGGAGGGGAGAGGGAGAGGACATTCTTTTGCAAGGAATAATTCGTTTAATTAAATTGCATGCAGAGTGGAACTGCATTGTCTACAGAGGCAGTCATTAAAAAAATGTTTGCATGGCTGTTTCTCATCTCCTCCAAATAAATCATGGTTCGTTCCTAATATATGAACCGTCATTACATTTAAGTCCTAATGCGGCATTACATCAACTCCAGAAAACATTGACATAATCTTGATGAAAATGTCGAATTATACAGGCATTATGCAGTCCTGTCCACGTGTAAATAAACAGTGTCGTTTTGCCGTGAATCTGTCTCTTACAGATGCATAGATGACGCCAAAACGTGAGAAAAAAGAAATACACCACGAGAAGCCCTTGGACTTTTTTGGACCCAAAACGCCATGACTGATCACAACGTATTGACTACAAGCAGCTTCTTCAAATTAGATAGAATCGAACCAGACAAGAAACCTTGCCTTGTCGTATGCTCGATTCAAACACGAA
The DNA here is from genome assembly GCA_030867875.1 of Actinernus sp. WN-2022. Lineage (NCBI taxonomy): Eukaryota > Metazoa > Cnidaria > Anthozoa > Actiniaria > Actinernidae > Actinernus > Actinernus sp. WN-2022. The sequence continues at coordinate 62,925,006 of JAOWCC010001589.1, read as the reverse complement.
AGAAGTCAAAATGTTTGTCTTTTACAAAAATACCATATGCTATTACGGTCAAACAAGAAAACCTTTCTTTAAAACAGCAATAAAAGCATCGATTGTGTTTGTCATACGTGCACTGAAACCTGCAGCACAACTTTTAGAATGGCAGGGGCACCAGGCCAGTCTGCCCAGACAGCTGTTGATACTTTGAGGTGTAAACTGTACCGGTGTAGTCCTACTACTTAGTAGATAGTGGCTTTATTTAACACGTGAAATAATGTTCAATAGTCAATATCTAATAGTCAAATAGAAACAAAAGAAAACAATGGAATTATGGTCTAATAGTATCTATTAGTCTAATATCTATTTCACGGGTATAGTAAAATACTATTACGTTTTACCTTAAGGTTACTATTTCTTGCGGCTATTTAAGTTATGGAATTTAGCGATTTCATAAAAAAAATTGTTAACTCAAGTATTAGCTAAATTTTAAAATGTCCATTTCTTGTTAGATATAATTCGCTAAATTTTAAGGCATCGAAATCGCTATAAAAAAACCCGAAGAAATCGTTAATCCTGTTTAAAAAATCGCTAACTAAATAGCCGCTAATAATAGTAACTTAACTTGGCCCAATCAGCAGAGTTAATGATTAGTAGCATTACTACCAGAAACAACTCTGTCGTCTTTCTTCTCTGTATCATATCATAGTTAATAGAGTGGAATGGTTATGAAACCCAGCGACCTTCTTTGTTATAGGTCTTTGTTCGCTTTTTTCAACCATGGCCATGTTAATCAGCCAATAGTAACGTGTGGGTTCAGTCGTTAAGGGGACGCTAATGAGCTGTAACCGTGCACAATCTTTCAGGGGACGCTAAACTTTTTTCTCCCCCCCCCCCCCCCCCCCGACCTAAAGCGCAGCGCTATTGTTAGCCCCTTTGAAGTTTGCCGGGTTTCCCAAACATTCCCCTATATTAACTATGATCAGATCATTTCACTTTTGAACAAGGCTACTATACTATGGCCCAACTTGCATAACTTATCAATCATTGACAACAGATTGTTGCCTGAGCCATGTTAACTGCTAAGTGTCTCCGCGAAATTTCATGGCTGCGAAGCCGGATATAAAAGGAAAACACTACAGCTATAACGGATTTCGTATGAGTGGGTAAGTTACGGCAATGACTCAGGGCACGGTTAATCTACGGCATGCCGTGACATTGAAATGCCATTCCCATTGTTATTGTCTTTCTGATCCAATCAAATTACAGAGTTACGGTATAGTAAATTACAGTACGGTAAGGCTACGGACATGCCATATTTTGTTTCACTCACACGAAATCCCACTCTAAAGCGCAGCGATCATTAACCCAACCCGGCGACGACGCCATCTTGGATTTGACTATCTCGTACCCAGGGGTCTTTGCACGCCTAATCCAAGATGACGTTGACGGTAATCTTACCCAAGATGGTTATAGCACATCAAGTCAGCGTGGGATTTTCGCATTGTAGAATTTTCTAACTCTCTGGCTTCGCGGTCATAACATACAGAGGGACGGCTAGCAGTATAGAGCTTTAAAAGCTCTAATGCTTTACAGTAAAAGTTTAAAAAAATCAAATGATAAAAAATGTATACATATATATCACAGAGTAGTTCTTGCAATTTTCCCCAAAGAATGTTTTTAGGCTTTATACACAACGTTCGTAGCCATGTCCCGAATGTTTTCAAAACAGAAACGGCACAAAAATATTTCCTTAAATTCCTGATTTTTTATGCCAAAAATGTTATCGACTGCACTAAAACCAACGCTATTAATGACTACTTTCTTTATATTAACTTCTTCGATCGTTCGAAGAGGTCGCACCACAATATGTGTTTGTCTACAATGAACAAAGCCTAACAGACAAGAAAAAACGATTCGGGCTACCTAGTATTTTTATCCTGATGACTGGGCACAACCACACCGCGGTAAAACGTTATGCTCCGCTGGCCGAAAGAACGAAGGCTCAGGAGTTCAACAAGAATTTTCAGAGGTCTTAAAGGTTAGGGCTAGATTCCAACCGCAAGGTGCAGTCCCAAATGCACTGCACTAAAATACTTCATTGAGAGCAGGGACTGGTATCTAATGAAGTAACGCCTGCTAATCAAATGACATGCAGTATAAAAGTTCTAAAAAAGCAGTTGTTGACAGCAAATCCCTCGTGGCGTAAGGGATGGTTTCGGTTAATGGATGGGTTAGGGTTTCGGTTAGAGTCTTCGTGGAGCCGATATTTTTTTATATAGTTGAGGGAGCGTACTTGTTCGCCTAAATTGTGCCGCTTTAGTTTGTACCCTAGAAATATAACATCGAGAAAATAGTGGGGAGTGCATTGCAATTCGACCTTCTGGCGCATGGAATCTCGCCGCGACCGGTCTTAAACTTTTTAGTAAATAATTTTATAACTTAGTAAACTTACAGTGAATTACAAATTAAGAAAACTTCAAAACCTGTGAAAGTCTTAGGCTTAGCTTTTAAGTAGTTTTCTTGTTCTTCGCGAAACTTTTCAGTATATAAGCGTACGTACATAAATTAGAAACAAGGGTGATTCCCGTTTTCTTTTAGTTTCGGCGAGAAACAGTGGAGACGCGCGCGCGACTGGCTCACCATACGCGCATGCGCATGACGTTTTGCCGCGGTGTGGGGCAGAACTCCCTTTTCCAAACCACAGGAAGCCCAGATCTCAAGTTCACAATTGTGAATAAGGGGGCGCAAGTCTTACTACATTTCCGAATTGATAAAAAACACTCAACAGGATACGCAACACACGGAGTCGAGAGATAACTACACTAGGGGTGCTTAACATTTACACCGAAAAACCAGAAATTCCGGTTGGAAAATAAACGGTACACGGCATTTCGTTCGGAAAAAAAAGAAAAACGTGGGCTACCTGTGGTTGGGGTAATCCACTTTTCCCGCTCATTTTCGTCTTTCCGGTGGACGCGCGTTCCATTTTTATTATTTATTTATTTTATTTCCAATTTTCATTTTATTTCAAAATTTCCAACCAGATGGTTGCTGTAAATGCTGAGCACTCCAGATGTACTACTGAATTTTATTTCCCCACACTACAACATATAAATTATGCTTAACTGTATAACGACACCCGGCCCTCTGTAGAGCTACTAATGCTATTTATATATTGATTTGTATGATACTATATTAAAATCCCTTGCAATCGAACATGCTATCTCTAGACACTACTTTGGGTAAGTAGTGGCTACGAGAAGACTTGAAAAATGTCTTCGTTTGCAGATTGTAGGTGTTTTTTTCCGCTTCTTGTTTGAGCCCAAAAATAGATTTTCACGTCCTGATTTTTCAATTTTTTTAAAGACACGAGGTGGTGCTAAGAAATGTGTTTATCTGCTGTATGTTACAGCACAGACTCTCTTGGGACCCGCCTTTTTTTCAGCTGATTTTTGGACGAGGTGCAAGTCAAAATGTTGATCATTCCGTCAGCAGGTTTTTGTTTACCACGAGACACACTCGCCTACGCATCATATTACATTCACCTTTCTCGTGACTGGAACACTTCATCCAACATTCATCCATACCGACTTCCTTCCAAAGAATCTAAATTTAGGACCAGCGTATTATTTCCCCTGGGTTGCCAGAGGTTTGATTGTCTCGTTCGCGAGCCTTCATTTAACTAAATCATCGCTTTACCTTTGGCGTAGAAAGGCAGTAAAACCACTTGTATTCAGGTTACGCACTATTCAGCAAGAAAATGGAATATTTGAAAAGGAGGTAGTGACACCACACAATCTGCAAGCTTAGGACGACGAATGCACAATCGGTGGTTCATATTACTTGAATACAAGTTTCTTTTTACAGATGTCTCTTGGACTCAATTAGTACACGTAGGTTATTATGATTCTACGTTAACCACAATTATGGACCGCATTTCTGGATTTTAGGGACAAATCCGGCTGAATTAGAAAGTTCTATCAACATGGTACACGAAGAAGTTTGTCACAGAGACCCAATCAAGTCAGGTTGGAATATTATGTTATAATCATCAGAACTCGAGACTTGGACTGAAAATACTCAATCGTATATTGATTAATGTTATTCTAGCAAGTCTACTAGACTTTAGAGAGTAGAACTCTTGTGTACCATAGCTGCTTCGCAGATCGCTCAAGTTCAATGTGGATTTCAGATGGCTAACTGATAAGGGTTTATCTGTACCGAGAAACCTCTTGTCTTACGGCTGAAATAAAAAAATGCGTAGGTTAATCAGACTGAACCATCACTTTTCTCTAAAACAAAACTACAAAACCATCACTCTGAAACAGAAGAGAAATCCTTGTGAATGGCCTAATATGATTTCCAAATCGCTCTGATAAAGGATGGCAAAGATTGAAATGGAAACCGTAACTTAATATTGATTAGAGGGAGCCAAAATATAGTTTCTCTACATTTTTCTCTAAAGTATCTTTCATCTACCGAGTCTTTGCCAAATTTCATCAACATAGTCAGACATGTTCTCTAGTTCACATGGAAAGCATACTCTGCTATCTGTGTGCCAAGTAGTGTTTGTTGTCTTTGATCGTGGGACAGTTTGAAGGAGCCGTGTCACGGTGAGGGACACGCCTTTATGTTCCGGGTCGGTCGAAATTATTTTTAGTAATTTTCGTATAAACTGACGACCCTGGCACACGTGTGGGATGGATGACATCGAAGTAAATGTGCAAACATGATGAACAAACTGTGCGTAGATCTAGTCTTCAAGGAAACTATTGCATATCCTTTCAATCGAGCATTATGAGTGTACTGTGTGCATGTGAGTGAGTGTCTCGACCAAAGTATGAATACATTGTAAATTAACTGGCTGCCTGATATTTCTAGCCCTTATGGTTATTTCCGGCAGCCAGTACACTAATTATGTCAAATATTGTAATTCTTAAATATGTATTTTCTTTTTCATAGGGTACAAATAAAGCTTGTTGTTGTAGGTTGTCATTAAAGGAGGGGACTTTAACTGTTTGAAGCCAATTAACAGCCACCAATCGAACATTGATCCCAGACATGCGCAGAACCATGACACAGCACCTTTAAATCACCATAGCATGTGTAACATAGCTAATAAACTAAAATTAATATGCCCAAATTTCATTTTATTTTAATGAATAGACTATAGCTAATAAACTAAAATTAATATGTCCAAATTTCATTTTATTTTAATGAATAGAAACTGAGACCTGATATCTAGGCATTCAACGCCTACCTTCAACGATCTCTCGCTTGAAAGCATCCAGCTCTCGTCTAAAGTCTGCCAGTAATTCCTGTGTTGGCAATACACAAACTGATGTTAGTGGCTATGTTGCATAGTATTGGGCTGATACGAGAAATCGGAAAACTACCGATATTTTTACATTTTCCGTTGCCCTGCTATAATCATACAACTTATGTAGTTTTAATATGGGTTACCTGTGTTGCGCAGTCAATGTGAAATGGACTGGGACCCTTCACCGAGCGCCACAGGCAACCCAAAACCAAATTTGCCCCCACCCCCAAAGTGCTGCAAGTAAGACTCGAGTAAAAACAATCAACTTGACTTTACCGATTTGAAAGCCTCTAGTTGGTCACTGCTAAGAGCTCCTTCGCTTTTACTGCTGTTCAGCCGGCTAAAAAACAAACGAACAATCCGTCAGCATTGTAAAGAACATTGAGGGCGATAAAAGATAGAAAACACTTGATTGGACAAGGTTTTGCAGTATTTCAGTCCCTGCAATTATCACAAGAGAACTCTATGCACCGTATAGACCCATTCGAAAAATGGCGTCCAATTTAATTAACTATTGTTTAGTACTGACTAGCCTGACGTTCAAAAGCTTTTGTGTGGACTGACTAGCCTCGTGTTAACGTTACCAGGACAATAGCTTTTTAAATTGGACGCCATTTTTCGAATGGGTCTATTCATGGCCACAAGGGAAGACGCCTGGTAACAAGGGTACCAGAGCGAGGCCAATTATCCCAAGGATCGCAAAATAACCCACTTCCGAGGTATGCCTCACTTCCAACATACAAAGGAATCAATACGAGGCTCCGTGCATAATGCTCAGTCATTCGTGAAAAGACTCCAACAGCACTTCTGAAGTTTGTCACGAACGACTGAGCATTATGCACGAGCCTCGTATCTATTCCTTTGTACGTAAAAAAAGAGTAAATAAATTACAAATTCACAAAGACTACCTAAAACAGGTTTTATTCACTTCACAAACAATATGTAACCAAGTTCTATTCTAGTTTTCACTTCATTGCGGTTCCTATGCTGTGACAAGCTGGGTAACCTGGCCTCGCTTTGATGCTTTTATGAGCTTTTATTTCTCCATTCTTATTGGCTGAGAGCAGTGCAATTTATCCCAAATTGCACTGTTTGGTTGAAATTGCACTCCAAATCAGGAATTTGACAATCTATAAATCGAAAACAAAAGCTCCAGAATGAAATCGAAGTACATATCAATAAAATAGCAAGCAAAGTGTCGTTGTGAACTTCCCGCGGCCTCTTCCATATTAGGAGAATTCCATATTCCATATTTGGAAGAGCTGCCACGACATTCAAAATGGCGGTTTCTAGGTCCCAGACCTCTAAATCGACACTTGTTGTTTGATAAGCACAATGTTGTTCACAGTCATGTTTTGGTAAAGGGATTTTTTCCCGATGATTTCCCGAAAATTTCCGAAGTGTTTCCGAAAATTTCCGAATGCTTAAAACTAACTATGCCGCGCTGTAGTTACGGCAAAAACACGTCTAACCATGTAATTTCATTTGACAGTACTAAACAATAACATTTCAGATACTGTACCATTGGTTTCATAAACGTTCCGAATTGTACTCGAAGTTAGTTAGTTAGTTAGTTAGGTCGGGCGCTAGCCCGGACCATATGAATCCTCTTCCTCCAGTCACTTCTGTCCATCATTGCAGTTCTTATTTCTCCAGTTGTTGCCAACCCAGTGTCATCAAGCAATGTGTCAATATCGGAACCTAGGTATTTGAAGTCTTGGACCACCTTGATCTTCTCCTCCTTTTTTGTGCGTATATCCTCTACTTCTTGATTGTAGATGATGACCTCTGTTTTCTTGGCATTTAGGTGCAGTCCAACTTTCGCTGCTGCATTTTCAACATCTATCAACGCCTTCTGTGCTTCTTCGATCAGGTTGAGAGTTAGGGCTATATCGTCTGCAAAGTCAAGGTCATTTACCTTCACTTCTGGATGCCTTCTGCTTCTTCTCTGCTCTATGATGAATCCAGGGTTGTTATTCTTCTCTATCGCTTGTCTCATGGCATAATCCAGTACTATCGTGAAGAGGTATGGTGCCAGTGTGTCACCTTGCAGAACTCCAGCTACAATGTTGAACTCTTCTGTTTCCCTATCTGGAGAAATAACTTTTGCTCGAGTGTTTTCGTACATCTTTCCAATCGCCTTTACAAGTTCATCAGGTATCGCATATGCTTTGAGAATCTTGAGCATTTTTCCTCTATGTACGCTGTCAAATGCTTTTCGAAAATCCAGGAAGAGTATCACTGCAGGAAGATTGTTTGACTTTACCCCTTCGATTAGACGTCTCAGAGCAAGTATCTGCGAAGTAGTTGACCTTCCTGGTCTGAAGCCATTCTGGTTGGGTCGTAAATATGGATCAAGTGCAGGTTGGGTGATACGATTCAGTATCAGTCGATTTACGAGTTTGGCAATTATTGCATTTAGTGAGATACCACGGTAGTTCCCACCTTTGCTTAGGTCTCCTTTTTTAGGTATGGGAATTATGTCACTTAGTGACCACTGCTCCGGCTTTTCTTGATTAATTAGTAGGTTGTTTGCAAAACCTAAGATAATTTCATCAAGATCACAGTTCTTGATGACTTCTGGTGGGATGTTATCCGGTCCTGATGCTTTTCCTTGTTTGATCTTTGATTTTCCTTGTTTGATCTTTGATTTTGCCTTTTTGTATTCATCCATGTCAAATTCACCAGTTCTAATTTCAATGCCATCTATTACAGTGTTGATCTCCTCATCCTCCCCATCTATCTTTGGTTCCTCTCCTAGCAGTTGTTTGAAATGATTATGCCAGTTCTTTATCCTTTCTTCTTTCTTCTTACCCTCTAGGATTCCAATCTTCCCTCGCTTTCTACCTGTGATTTCATTCACTATTCTCCAGCTTTCACGATGTCTGTTAGCAGCATCCATACTTTCTACCTCTAGGATTTGATCTGCCAGTTCCTCTTCCATGACTTCCTCATACGCTGCCTGCAGTAGTGATTTCTGCATTTGAAGGTTGGTTTCATTGGTTGGTGTTTGGACTTCTTGGTATTCTGCAAATGCCTTTTGTGTGTTCTTCCTTGCCTGTATGATTCTTGGATCATCAGAAGTCTTTTTCCTCTGCTTCCTTTTCTTTTTTGATATAAGCTCCGCAGCAGTCTCTTCGTTGGCTTGAATAAGATTTCCATAAGTTTATGTGGCATCTTGCCTGCCCTCACACAATGCAGCATATCTATTTTGGACAGCAACGGAATATCTGTATTGAAGATCCGTGTCTGTTCGAAATACTGACCAGTCGTAGGCTGCTTTCCTTTGTGGGGTCTTGCGTGTCCTCAGACTTATCTTTACTTTTGCCATCAATGCTCTGTGATCCGAACCAACGCTGGCATAGATGTTGTAGGCCGCAATATCCTTTACCGAATTTGACCATTTCTTATTTATCAGGATGTAGTCTACTTGGGTTTTATGACTTGTCATGTCAGAGATGTAGGTCCACAGTTTCCCCTTCTTCTTCTGAAACTTTGTGTTTGTAATCAACATGTTACACTCCATTGCCAGGTCCAGCAGTAGTTGTCCGTTTTTGTTTGTTTTCTCATGGTAAGTGAATTGTGCATCTTCTGTACCAATGTGTGCGTTGAAGTCACCCATTACTATCAGTAGATCGTGTTTCGGTATTTCCTTGATGGCATCAGCAAGGTTGGTGTAGTGTTCTTTAGCATCCTCTGTACCTTCCTGTGGGGAGTAGTTTATAATAACTGTTGTTGCGGGATTTCCATTGAATTTGGCTATGATAATCCTCCTATTAAAGGACTTAACATCAGCAAGTGCACTCTCTGCTGCTTTATTGATTAATAGGCCAACTCCACCACTTGCCGCATTCCGTTCATTTCTCCAAGCTGATTGTGTGATCAATGTGTGGCCTTGCAGCTGTTTGTAGACTATTGTTTCCTCTTCGTCTTCATCATGTACTATCTTGTGATCAATGATCCCTAATATAGCAGTACTTGATCCTTCAAATATCTTAGCTAATTCCATCTGTTGGTATTCTTGCCGTATTGTTCTCACATTAAGTGTTGCAAGATATGTGAGTTTCTTATGGTTGATATGTAGTTATGATATTGAATCATGGTTGATAGCTTGGTGTTTCTGCATCGTTGTCTTCTTGTGGTTGCTAGAGCTTTGTATATCTTTGTTGTCAATCATAACTCGTCCCGGAGGCTTTAGAGCTATGACATCATTAGTCCTTTGATCGAGGTTTACATCGATTCCAAAGCTTGGTTCTGTAGGGGCTTTAACCCTAGTGCTTCGAGGTTGTCTTCATATTGTCTTTCTGTTGCTAATACTCATTAAGGGGCGCCACTCAACTTACAGTTGCAGTTCCTTTCTGATAAAGGCTGTATCTCCTTGCCGTTGACCATAGGTTCATCCGCCAGCAGAAATATGTAGAAGTCCAGAATACCAGTCTGTCGCTAACTGCACCTCTGACATACCACCTCCCCGCATTCCGAAGGTGGGATTTTTGTTCAAGGTTTACTCCTCTAGATCCGCTGTGTTTTGTTTGGAAACAGGAACACCTCGTGAAGGATGTGGCTTTTCACCACGCACAGCGATCATTGGTAGTGGAGAGGCTTTTATAAGTCGCATCACACTACCCTGCCTACTTAGTTACTATGTGCCACCCCTGACTCCCGTACAATGTAGTTCAGGTAGAACTGACATCATAGCAACTGTTCAGCTCGTCCCAGCTGATGGTTTTGTACTCGAAACCATATGATTTGCCATACAAAGTCAATGCAAGCTCATTTTTGTGCCTGCCCAAAGTTACATGTGTAAGAACTCGGTCTGGAGCTCTGATTATAAATGCCACATACAAATAAGTTATTGAGCAACCTCTTACACTGGAAAAATCCAACCATTCACAGGCTTTGAAGAACTATAAAGTCTTGTAAAATGTCTGTAATGTTCAAATTTAGAGCCATACCTTAACAAACATTTTAACAGTGTAAAATATGCTTTTACAGCCTTTGTAAAATAGACCCTTCCACGGTTTGTTTGAACTTTTGATATACACGTATAACAGCAAAACAGTCGATACTGCTGAAAAGAGCACCTCGAAGTTAGTCAAAATCCCAAATTTGAGAGTTATATATTGAACAGGAGCAAAGTTATAGGGCTGCAAACTAGGAAATTTTTTACAGTTTGTACAAACTTGCCCACCAATCAAAATTACCATACATCCGAAATTTGGGATTTTGACTAACTTCGAGGTGCTCTTTTCAGCAGTATCGACGGTTTTGCTGTTATATGTGTATATCAAAAGCTCAAACAAACCGTAGAAGGGTCTATTGCACAAACTTGTTTCTAAATTCTTTACATTTACTGTTTAATTCTTTTGTAAAATTACATTGTACAAAATCTGTAAAATGCTCAATTTTACAGACTTTTTACGTAGTTCTTGAAAGTCTATAAATGGTTGGATATTTTCAGTGTTTCAACTCACCCCTCAGGTTTCGAGTTAGTGGTCTTGAAGTTTGTCTTACTACTGCTAGGAAACACTGGTGGTTGACTCGGATTGGTGTTAGCTCTTGACACTGAAGGAAAAGAATGGATTATACCATTACAGTAACTATAGTTCAACTTCTAATTACTCAGAACCAAATGCAACAACTTCAAGTTACTGTACTTGGCAGTCTTTCTGGAGACGTAAAATAAGTTGGTACCTAATAATACCAACAAAGTCAGTCTAAACCTTCTTCGATGAAGAAATTAAAGGTTTGGAATCAAAGAGGTTCACTCGGTTAGGTTCCCCGACCCACACTGCAGACCTTAAAGACGGTGCAACCTAACGTTTATTTGGTTGTCACAAATATCGATTCTACATCAAGTGAAACATTGAATAGTAGAATATTTCTTGATTTGAGTGTTGCATGTCTGAGTTATAGAGGTTTATATCTCCAGTATGCTAACGACGTGACGTCATACCAGGAATTTACTGTAATTTCTTTCTCCTTGTGAATGACACTATTTGATTTTTATAAAACGTTTGTTAAATTCACTGATACAAACTACAGTGGTAACATAGATGTTTACTAGAGGTCAGTTATCTCTACCAGCATGTTTTTTGTATAATAAATGATTCCTGGTGTGACGCCACATTTATTAGCATTTAGGAGATATAAACCTCTATAACACACAGACACATCACTCAAATCAATAAATATTCTACCATTCAACTATTCACTTGATGTAGAATAGATATTTGTGATAAATAAATAAATAAACATTATGTGCACTTTAAACTGGCTTCCTTTACAACTGCATACTGTAGTTTGGTTTTGAGCTGAAAGTTGCGAGTCCTTGTTGTCTTTTTGGACAAGGACAATAACACTGTAAGCGGCCCATGTAGAGGACCAATTAAAAACATGCTCCAGATCCAGAAGAGTTTCTCCCAGTGTCAACCATCCCCACAAGCAGACAGTTGACATCAGAATCCAGACTAAACACCCCAGATCTTTCAACATCTACATCTATTCAACTACTCAGTAATAGCCTGTTCAGCAACACAATTGAGGCCCAAATGGGCATGCACAAGAAAATATTCAACAGATCCAAATAAGTGTTTAAGGGCATAAGACAAATATAAATGAATAAGTAATTAAGTAATTAAGTAAACATTACTGTGTTCTGATTGGCCTGAACTGTTTTTGATTGACAGGTTCAGAACTATGAATTCACTTTGGATTCGAATTTTAAAAAATAACAATGTACTTAGTTTAGTTTAATGAATTTGCCACATTACATCAAATTGTATAAGTAATATGTATAAGTATTTAAATAAATAAATAAACCATGTAGTGACAAACTTACAGCTAACAAAAATCAATTAATAACAAATTATGGCAAGGGAAAGGAACATGACTTGCATCCCAACTGAGACCTGACCCTACTTACTAGGAGAAGACCTTTCATTTTTGCTGTCTGTGTCTTCCCTCGCCTGTTGGCACAGAAAAGGATATTAGATTGTGATACAGGGGAACGTCAGCTCAAAACTAGCTGGAAAATGCCAATGCCACAGTCAAAGTGAGAAATGAAAGGGCCGGAGCTCACCGACTGTGCAAAAACATTTGTTGCAGAATTGTTAACCCCATCTCTCAGTCAATGTGTGGATAACAGACATAAGGTTTAAAAAATAAAACACAACACTTGAATTTGGGAAGGGAAAGGTAGCAACTAATTAAATATACAGTAATTATTATCAATTACAATTCAAAAAAGTCACAACTGTCACAACAAGGGGCTAATGCTGACAAGTAAGATAATTAAGATAGAGCAGTTTTCAGTTGAGTGTCATAAAACCAAAACCAAAGTAATCACACAACCAATCACGGGAGCAAGTAAAAACACAATGGGCCAATCACGAACTGAAGTAATTCACAATTGGTTTTACTTGAACCAATCACAAGGAAAAGTAAACACAATCGTGGATGGTGTGATGATTGATGGAACAAAACATGTGTGGTTTTAGTTTAGCACTTGATTGCGTGATAATCACAAAACATTTTCCACAGCCAATAGGAAAACTGAGCAAATGCAAAACCAAAGCAATCACGGATTGCTTTTGACACTCAATCGAAATCCACTAAGAAAGTATAATGTAAACACACATTGCAACTTCTGTTTTGCAGCCATTATTGTAATCATTACTTACTGGGCCATTTACATCTGGTTTAGGGTCTTCTGATTTTGCACGTCTGTAACAAAACAGGCTAGTATTAGGATATTTTTTCCCTGCACAAGTGGGGTACCCTACAATTTCCTGCAATTTCATTGGTCCTGGGGGCAGGCAGCATTTTCACATCTCTGGAACCAGTCATGGAACCAGTGCACACACTCTCAATTCATTGAAGTTCATTAATTCGTCTCTCAAGTCAAAATAGAGCAGTACTGTCCTCAGCAACAAGACTTTGGGCACAGTTGTTCTCTATACATCCCAGCCAGTAAATAACTCATAAATTATTGTTACATAGCCATAAGTTCTCCAGACACAATGCATGCTCTCATTGGCTGATTCAGGGTCACGTGGCAGTCATCAAAATCCAATATTGCCTGCTACGTGATCACATTGTGACAGAAGATGGTGTGATGTGTCGCGCATGCCACTGACTAGCTAAAGGCAGGAAATATCTGTTTACCAAAATGTCTAGCCCTTCATCAAAAGCTGACCATTTTTCGTCGAAAAAGAGCATTCAAAATGGAACCAGCTCCAAAGAAACAATTTACATCTTTATTAAGAGCAAGATAGAGAAATTGGTAGCTAAAAAAAGATGCAAGACAACGTTAAAAATGCTGTAGCGATGCTGGCAGCATTTTGAGTTGAAAAGCAGCTTCCCGGCCGAAAAGAAGATGACAAACCTCACTTGTATCAGGTAGTAAAACTTATGTCTATATAACAAATCACTTAATGACTGTCCCTTCGGGAATCAGTGAGTTTTGTTTCCCCTCGATCCTCGATGTTCCCCGACTCCGTCTCGGGGAACATCGAGGATCTCGGGGAAACAAAACTCACTGATTCCCTCGGGGCCAGTTATTAATTTTTTTTTTTTTTTTTTTGGCAAACTACTAATGGCTAGCAGTGATTCATCTAGACATTGAATGTACTGAGTCCTGGGACTCACAAAGCAATAAAAATAAACGAGTCCCAGACCCAATTTCCCTGTAGATAAAACTCATTTGAATTTCCTGCGTGCTGTCAACTTGGATTTTATGACATCACAGTGTTGCCCATATTCTCAGAAAACAATAGCTCTTTTGTTATGTAACAATAGGGGCAACACTTTGACGTCATGAGATCCAAGATGGCAGTGTGCAGGAAATTCAAATGAGTTTTATCGACAGGAATGTTGGTGCATAAATGACATCTAGTGTACAATTTACTGGAGACAGACTTAGGCATGCATAACAAACACTTTATCTAGCAAACATTGTTTTTCAGCTGAGGTTCCCTTTAATTTCTTTGCGCCGAGGCCACTGCAGCTACACAAAGAAATTTTGATAAGTTGAGCTAAAGTTGTGTCTGAACAGTGAAAAACTATTCTCAAGTGGGAAAATGATGCGTGAGACATTCAACTTGTTTACTTCCGATTGTTGCTGTGCTCAGGTTAACTGTTTATTCAATGACAGAATCCAAAACCTGTTAAAGAGTAAGATTTTGGAATACATTATCTGGTGGTTCTTTTCAGAAGCTGGTTCTTGAAAATTGTATGCCTCCGTGTATGTCTAAACTTTTTTGCTTCCGTGTTCCTTGCATTCGCTGCATTCACTTAGGGCACTTTCCATTTACACAAACTGACTGATCTGACTGGCCAGTTCTGAAATGGAACGTGTCATGACTGGACCAGTTCTCAGAACTGACACATTCCATTTAAGAACTGGCCGGTCAGACCAGTCAGTTCGCGTAAATGGAAAGTGCCCTTAGAGTTCACTGCATTCTCTGCATTCATTCAAGTGAACGCAAGGCAAACCCTTGTGAGCAAATGCAGGAAACACTAAATACTAGAGATTAGTTCTGGTCGGTACTGTGCAACTACAAATACTTATTAATGTAAGCAAACCACATCAATTTACATGTGTGGGGTTCCCCACCTTGCTGCAAGTTTCTTGGCCATCTCAGCCATCATATCCATGCCTCCAACAGCACTGCCTGCTGTACCTCTCATGGAGCCAGACCTTTCAGTTCTCATTCCACCCTCGTTAGAGTCACTCTGAGAAAAACAGCATGAAAATGACCATTATACTTACATTAGATAGGAATCCTAATATTCAATAATTGACAAATATTATATTAAATATAATAATTATTGTCAATTATTGCACACAGCCATTCAATTTTAAAATAAATTATATTTGTATGTCTATTCTTCTAGCTGAACTTGGGTTGGTTTCTGAACAGGGGGGGAAACCCTGGAACCAAAAGAAAAAAACCTTGGAGCAAGAGTGAGATACCAACAAACTCAACTTACATGACACCAAATCTGGGAATCGAGTCACAGAGGTGAAAGGGAATGCTTAACCACTGCACCACCCTGGCTCCTACATAGTGTGTAGCAAAGTGAGGCATAAAGTGATGCGATAGTTGTCTTCTGCAGATGCTAACTATCAGTCATCATAGTTCACCACAAAATTCTCTCCGATTCAGATTGGATGAAATTGATCACCTGATGCAATAGCTGTCATCCGGGATGCAAACTTTCAGGCATTAGTATACCCCAGCTGCCATCTATTGGCTAACTTGCCATGTGATTGGCTAACCAGGCACTGTCTGTCGATCGATAGTTAACCCTGCGCATGTGATGCCACAGACAAAAATCACTTAGAGAAATGCTTTTTTGCAAGTTTTTCTAACAGTTTCCTCGATTGATAAGTCGATAGAATGGTGGACTGGTTATGCTAAAACAATTAGACTTCTCTTGGTTTCTATTGGAAGATAGTTGGCGAGGGGCGCAGCCCCAAACCAACTATCAAAGTTGATGGAAACCAAGAGCGGCGAGTCTACTTGTGAATTATAGTTCACCACAAAATCTCCATGTGACACGGTAGTTGTCATCTGTGGATGCAAACTATTAGGCAATATAGTTCACCACAAAATTTTGTTGCGACTGATTGGTCAAAAGTGATCACATGACGTGATAGTTGTCGTCTGCAGATGCAAACTATCAGGCGTTATAGTTCAACACAAAATTTTGGCGTCCGCTCATTGCCTAAAAGCAATCACGTGACGTGATAGTTGTCGTCCGCCGATGAAAACTATCAGGCAATAGTGCCCGCTGACAGCGGAAGACGATTTTGTGATGAACAATAACGACAAATAGACTGTGTTTGTCTCGGAACTATCGACTGATAGTTTCCCTTGGAAATTTGATGTTCTTAAAACTAGCATATAAGCCCTCGAACTTCGTTCTCGGGCTTATAATTGTTTTAAGAACGTCAAATTTCCACGGGCAACTATCAGCCGATAGTTCCTCGATGGACACAGTCTATTTGTATAATAGTTCCTCGACGGACACAGTCTAGCTATTTGACAGTATAATAGTGGCCATTGAGACTGGAAGACAATTTTGTGATGAACAATAACAACAAATAGAGCATCTCTCTCGGAACTATTGGGTAATAGTGCCCCACAGCGAGAGCGGAAGACAATTTTGTAATGAAATGCAATAATCAAAATGTGACAAATAGTGTGTGTGTTTCAAAACTTGCAAACTTCGTTCTCAGGCTTATATTATTTGTTTTAAAAACATAAAATTTTGTGGGCAACTATTATACAAATAGACTGTGTCCGTCAAGAAACTATCGGCTGATAGTTGCCCGTGGAAATTTGATGTTCTTAAAACAAATATAACCCGAGAACGAAGTTCGAGGGCTTATATGCTAGTTTTAAGAACATCAAATTTCCAAGGGAAACTATCAGCCAATAGTTCCGAGACAAACACAGTCTATTTGTCGTTATTGTTCAACACAAAATTGTCTTTCGTGCTCAGCGGGCACCTGATAGTTTTCATCCGCGGACGACAACTATCACGTCACGTGATCGGTTTTAGCCAATGAGCGCGCACCAAAATTTTGTGGTGAACTATAACAGCCAATAGTTCCTCGACAGACACACTCTATTTGTATAATAGTTCCTCGACAGACACACTCTATTTGTATAATAGTTCCTCGACAGACACACTCTATTTGTATAATAGTTCCTCGACAGACACACTCTATTTGTATAATAGTTCCTCGACAGACACACTCTATTTGTATAATAGTTCCTCGACAGACACACTCTATTTGTATAATAGTTCCTTGACAGACACACTCTATTTGTATAATAGTGCCCCACAGTGAGACTGGAAAAACAATAATCAAATTATGACAAATAGTGTGTTTCAAAACTTGCAAACTCCGTACTCAGGCTTGTATTTGTTTTAAGATCAAATTTCCATGGGCAACTATCGCAGAATAGCCAGACAGTGTAATATTATTAGAACTTATTTTTATTCTATCTTAAGTCATCCTTTGATTGAGGCTCAAACAACATGTGTGTTGACTTCAACGGGAAGCCATGCAACTGATCATTGGTTCAAGCACCAGAAAGGGCTAGTGACAGCTCAAAACAGCATTAAATTTTATCGATTATTACATTCTGATTCTGACTGAAATAAATTGTACACTAGTTTTATAACAGGAACTAGTCATCTATATTTGTATTTAGACAAAGGTCTGTTACACATTATGGTACTAACCCTGGATGATTTCCTAAGTCTTGTGGCAGCCAGCTGATCTGACAGAGTTCCTCCTCCTCCTCCTCCTCCTCCTCCACCACTCGGTGGTGGTGGTGGTGGTGGAGGTACTGGAGGTCCACCAACAGAAGGGACAGGAGGAGCAGCAGGGGGTGCTGGAGGGGCTGGAGGACCAACTGGCACAGGTGGAGTGGGGGGAGGGGTTGGAGCTGGTGGGGCTGAAGCTGATGACAAGAAAGTAGTAATATTGTTTTTAAAATTATTCTTTCAATATGTGATGATAACGTTTGGAGGGGTAAAGCAGTAAATTGTCTATTTTAAATTATGCTGACAATCTCATATTTTTTTCTACATCTGAACATGTCTGCAGTTACTCTTAATTTCTAACAGGACCTGAAACAACCATAGGGGTTGATCAAGCCAGGACCTGGCTATTCCACAGATCAAATTGGAATTTAGCACGTTGGTTTTTGTGGAGGGAGGAAAACCAGAGGATCCAGAGAAAAACCCTTGGGGCAAGGGCGAGATACCAACAAACTCAACTCGCATATGGCACCACATCTGGGAATCAAACCGAGCCACAGAGGTAAAAGGCGAAGTACTTAACCACTGCACCACCCCTGCTCCAGCCTAAATAACCAATCCCAATACTGCCCCGAAAACTATCGCGTCCCAGTTTAATAGCTCAGTGGTTAAGCTCCGGTCTGTCGTGCGAGATGTTGCAGGTTCAAACCCTGGCCGGAACAACACTCAGAGACTGTCTTAAAATAACTGAGTAGAAGGTGCAGCCTTTTGTGAAACAATCTCGTTCGCAACCTGCAAATGGTTAGACCATCATTTCTTCTTGGATAAGGACATTAACATTGTGGGTCCCACATTGGCCTCAAGTTGATCAGTCACACCAGATTGTTGCAAGTTACCGATGTTAAATAAAGTTGCTTTGCTTTGAATACTTTAAAGTTATGACTTTTAACATAAAATTAATGGTAGAAAACTCACATTATAAGCCCTACCTTCCAAACCATAATATAGATATACGTAACTTCTTACAAGTACCCAGGAATGACCCTTAGCACATTACAGAAAATTCAATCTAGCAAAACAGGAAATAAAGTCTGCTCTTAGAGCACAGTCTATTACTCTCTTAAAATAACCTAGGCGTAAATTTTAGTCTAAATGCTGAAGTAACAGTCCATCTTTTTGATACTCTAGTGACACCAATACTACTTTATGGCAGTGAAATATTGGATCTGGAAGGTACATTTAATGAGATGTGTGATCCTATTGAACAGGTCCATTCCAAATTCTGTAAAATGGTGTCATAGTCAGCAAAAAGGCAGTTAATAAAGCCTGTAGAGCATAGCTAGGGCGTCTGCCTCTGCAAACAGAAATCACTTGCAATACATTACAGGGCTTCTGATATTAATATTTCACAAAATTGATCTTAAATCGCATCCAATCACATAATTTAGCAATTTTTGGTATCAGTGAAAAAAATACGCAATTCGAAAGAAATAAAGCAAAAACTAGTCCAAAGCTTATAATATAATTTTTTAATTAGAATTTTCAGAATATTTAAGTGTTTTTAAAGTTTATTTACCTTCCAAAACATGCTAGCTAGCTGCATGCTATGATGTGATGAGCGAATAAACAAATAAACTTATTTAACTGAGTCCTGACGTCTACCATTAAAAGGAGGAGGAAGTTATAAAAGATGTTCTAATAATTGTTATACATGAAAGGTCAAGCATCATTATCAAATAAAGTTGTATTTTTGATCATTTTCATTAATATGTCATTATTTAAATAAGTGACATACATGTACGTGTAAGAGTACAAAATTCAAATGAGTTCTGAACCTTTGGTTTATTATGTATGCACATGAAAAACAAAGTAACACTTTCCTTCCTTATTCACTTTAACACATTCATTATGACAGATGTAGGCAATGTTACATCTGTTGTATGTGACTCATGAAAACAATATGAAACAAGCCCTTTGTAAAAATAATATAAGGGAAGGAAGTGGATAAGATAATTTAACTGAAAACAAGGAAGACAAAATAAGATAAAACAGCTTACTTAGTTTGTTGTAATCGACCATGCCACGGTAAGGAAAATGACGAAGAGATCTGTTGAAAGACTTGTGTCTGCCTGACCATGTATTATGCCTTCCTAAACTCATCATTCCAGTGATACAATTACCGTAAATATTTTGGAGGAAATCAAAATCAAGGCTAGAATGAAAAATATTTCAGACTGTATTTTCAGTTCACCAGAGAGAACATGCAGCTTTTGTCATAAAGGAACTTTGATTGGATAATTCAATATTATACACAATGTACAGGAAACCTTAGCTTGCTTGTATATTTTAGATACATTACTTTAACTTTCAGTATCAACTAAAGCTGTTTCCTGGACAAAATCATGTGATATGCAAATTAATTTTCGTTTTCAGCATAAGCTGTTTCACTATTGAAATTCCATTGAAATGGCTACTGGCCTTTCATTGGCTCAAACACAAAAGTTATCCTATCACTCTAGAAACAACCCTGATGCCGTTATCGCTTTGCTTAACTCCTAATTATTTCACCCCTCTCCCCCAAAGCAGAGTATACTGTCATTTTCAAAAGGTCTTATTTTTTCCACACACACAATACATTAATTTAAATAAGTGGTAGATACAAGGGTTAACAAATGTCTCTTGCACCTCTATGTGAAAAAGAAGGGAAAAAAGAGATTTTATGTCAAAGATATATGTAACAGAACATCAAGAGTTTATTTAAATTTCAGTATAATTCAAAGATAAAAATACCAAGCACTATCATGGTAACTGGAGAAAAACTATATAGCTATACTTAAGAGGAGACCAGGTTCACACTTGGCTAGGGCTTGCTTTGATTTTAAAATATGGGGAGCATGTTAAAAAAAACAGGGGAGATTTTTAGGGTACTATTGGGAAGAGATTTTATTTTAAACCAGGTGCAAATTTTCACAAAATTGCATGCTGGAGCATGAGCCCTGCTTAGCCAAATGACTATCAAAACTTCTGATGCAAATTTTAGCATTACTCATTACTGGCACACACATTTTCCTACAAAAGGGAAGTAGCATACAAGGGAAACCACATACTCAAGAAATAAAGATTAGTAGCTGTATTTCCTCACAGAAAAATTAAAACTTTATAATTATTATCATAAACATATCATTCTTATTAGGTAGGAACTCAAGGAAATACTGAATGAAATATCTCTCGAGATGCCCTCTCTGATCAGCTCAGTTGGTAGAGCAACATGGTCTAGAGTGCATGAGATCATGGGTTACAAACCCTGCAGCTGCATCCTTGGACAGGGATTTTTAAAGGGACTGTGTCATGGTGAGAGATCATTACACTGTACATTAGATGTCGGGGCCGGACACAGTCATTATCAGCGATTCTCATAATTATGAACTCACGAACCTCACGCACATAAGGGATGGTAAAAATCAAAGTAAATATTCAAAAGTGACTAATAAACTGTGTAAATATACAGTCTTCAAGTAAGATAATGAAAATACTTTCAATAAAGCATTGAAGGAGGGGGGTTTAACTGTTTTAACCCACCAATCGAACACTGACTCCATACATGCATAGCACCATGACATAGCCCCTTTAAGCTGTTGGCCTTGTCTCCTTCCTCGTCTAATCAATAGATATGTACGAGGGGAATCACGTAAAAGAACCTGTTGTGCCATTTTGAATAAAGAGTACTTAGGGGAATGTCTCCCTGCACAACAGCCTGGTATTCTGGAGGTACTAACAATCACTCATGATTGTAAACTGCGCAGCAGCACTTTGCACCATAATAGCAGTCTGTATCTCAAGACCTCCCTAATGTGAAGTGTATATGAATATACACTACTTACAGTGACAGTATATTTATTTATTAGGATGTGCCCTATATAAATGAATACCTTTGTTCTCTAATGAGGTTTTACATTTCTTACATTTACAATGTATGTGACTGTACATGTATATTGATCATAGGGAAAAGTATGAAAGCTGCAACCGATTAAATATGTAATGTTTTACAAAGGCTTTGCCAAGAAATGTATTTACAGTGCAACTACTGGCCACTTAGCCAACAAGAACCAATCATATAGCAGAACGAAAACAAAGTATTCCAACTTATGATTACTAGAGCCAATCAGTGTTGATTACAAGACAATAGCATTTCAACTTATGATTACTTGAGCCAATCAGTGTTGATTACAAGACAATAGCATTTCAACTTATGATTACTAGAGCCAATCAGTGTTGATTACAAGACAATAGCATTCCAACTAGTTATGATTACTTGAGCCTATCAGTGTTGAGTACAAGACATTAGCATTTCAACTAGTTATGATTACTTGAGCCAATCAGTGTTGATTACAAGACAATAGCATTCCAACTAGTTATGATTACTTGAGCCAATCAGTGTTGAGTACAAGACATTAGCATTCCAACTAGTTATGATTACTTGAGCCAATCAGTGTTGATTACAAGACATTAGCATTCCAACTTATGATTACTTGAGCCAATCAGTGTTGATTACAAGACAATACAATGTACATGTAGCATTTGAACTTGCTGGAGCTTCGATCAAGTAAAAGGTGAATTTGGTCAACTACATAATATTTACATTTACTCATTGTCTAAGTAGTTTCAGTAGCTGCAGTGTAAGAAATGCTACTACTGTGACACAAAGGAGGGTACCAAAGGACTGCCTAAAACAAGTCTTGAAAACTTACTGAGCTGTTATTGGGCAGTTCCACAGAAAGAGGGGTTATGGAAAATTTGAAAATGGAAGCTAAAGAGAAGCTATAAAAGATAGCATTATTAGCAGCATTGTTTCGTTGGCTTCACCAGGGGAAACCCAAAGTACATGTAATATTAAAAAATCATCAAAAATTACACTAAATTGGATAAATATTAAGTTTTTGGGTGGTTGTCAACAAATACCACTACCAATGTTAAATTAAACTTTAGAAATGTTCTGCACGTATTATCAATATTATCAAAGAGGGTTTACTAAAGCTTAATTGTTACAGCTGTTTTACTGCTGAATGTTCTAAGACTTTCATATTATAACCACCCTTCCCTTGTTAGGCTATTTTGCATGTGTAACGTCCGTAACAAATTGATGTAACGTCTGCAACGCTGGTTTTTACCCCCTCTGCCAAAAGTAAAGAAAGTGATGATGATAAATGGCACTGAATAAATAACTATTGACTGTCTACATATTCTAAATTATAAACTAGCCTGGTATACCTTCTCATCTCACAGCAAGATAACTTTGAAGATTTCTGTTGAAATATCATGTTTTTATTGTAACGTCCGTAAGACTTACTTTGCCTTCAGTTATAAATTTAGTCTAAGGACTTGAGCTCTTTCTGATTCCACTTTAAGTAGAACCTCTCACTACTTTCTCATTTTAAGCAAGAGAAAAAGTAATAACTCCTATGGCTTATAAAACTACACAGGAGTAAATGCCAAAAAGTAGTGTCTGGATGTAACGTCCGTAACAAAGAATTGCTCTATTACTGATTCTTGATTATAAGCAAACATGCATTGTTCATTCTAGAATTCAAACAAAGCATGTTCCATTGCATTTTAAATTGTGGAACATTTTTTTCTGTCAAAGTAGAATTTTTTTTCCAAACTTTATCATTTATTTTCTTTTGGGGACTATTTCCACAGTTTATTTTTATATAAAAAAATTGAATATCAACAATTAACCCTTTACCTCCTGCACCACCTGTAACCGCCCAATATGAAGCATGTACCTGGAGAAAATTATTGCATCAAACCTAGACATGCTGGAAATACGATGTTTGATACTATTTCAAGGGATGAATGACTTCGAAGCCACAGCTATAACGGGGGATCGCTCGACTCTCCCACTTTGGAGAAAAACTCATTTGTTTTGGAGATCGTTGTTCGTTTCTTCAATTTTCACGAATTTTGAGGAGCTGAAAATCGGCTAAAAAAAAACCTTCCCATTCGCACTTGAAATCAAAAGCAAATACAAAATTACCACTCAGTCATTACAGTACCTTGTTTAATCTTTCCAACCAAAAGGTTTGTTTGCACAAAGCACACCAAACGACTGTGAACCATGCCGATGTTTACACTGCATTTCACTCAACCACATTTTCCTACTCCCACCTTCAATTGCATGCTGGGTAAACAACAACAAATTCACAAGGGGTCCCCCCCTCTGGGACTCCTGTGGCATTTTACCCCTACAACCAAGAGCAGTGATTTGGACTCAAGCCGTTGCTTTAAAGTGACAAAAACACATCCTGATAGGTTTACAATGTAGCAGGGGAAAATGATCACCAGCTGCAGAATTTCAAGGATTTCATTGAAAAATTCTAAAATCATGTGTCTCAAAGCAGAAACACAATGGAAAAAACCTGTGAAATCCCCTCACAAGGCCTACTAAAAGCAAACCAAGTACTTTTCAGCCGTCCTCAGACTTAATGATGTCCTCTAGCTCTCTTGCAGTGGCTTTTTTGTCCAAAATTAGAGCACATTTCATTGGAAACCTGCATACAGAAGCAGCCATACCTACCATCAACGAGTCAGCGATACCTACCGTCAATGTTTTCTTTCTTGTGATGGAGTTTACTTTCTACTGATTAGACTATAGTTAGGATGCTTTTCCTTTTTGAATTATTTTTCTTATTCAGATTTCCCAACTCCTTTGAGAATACCAAAACAATGGTCAAAATTAGAAGAACAAAAGAAACCGTGCAAAGGATTCTGGTAGTTGTAGTGAAATGACGCCCGGTTGACGTCATAATTCCAGGCCCTCACCAAGACTCGTGCTGACTTCCATTAAAATCGTCAAAGTTAATTTTTTTCACTTTTATTTTTTCGAATTCATAGTTACGGCGCTATACAGAATCAATGTAAAATATTACATTTTTGGGGTTTTAGGCACTTTAAACAACAGGGTGCATTAAAACTTTCACCATTTTCCTGAGGAAATTGCTAGTAACATTTAAATATTATTTTAATTAATATATATTTTTTAATCAGGAACTTTCTAGTTCTTGTTAAAAAAATATAAGAAGGAAACGACTTCTGGTACATTAGTCTAAAATCTGACCTCTCATGAATAATATTCAAACACTTAATTGAAGCTATCAAAGTTCTAGGGTAAGGTACATGTACATGTATTAGTATATTTTCTGTTTTCTAAGATCCAGATGGATTTATTTCTTCAGAAGTATACTTTTTCCTAAAGTCGATTTGGACACCTATATACCACTGATTAAACATGTGATTTACAATTGATGCAGCACACCATCCCTTATACATGTATGCCTACACAGTAACAACTGCATGTATGTTCCATAGTTCTAGGGTTTTCAATTTATAACAGCCATCAGTTGGCAAAATTCGCCAGCTACATGTACATTGTACTCTGGATATTTACATGTATGCCAGCTTCATGTACTTCACCCAGACAAAGACAGTAAAGATCTCTATTGAAAGGATTATGACAAGGGGAGGTTTAAGTTATTTCTCCAGCTACTTTTAGCAATCTTGTCAGCATTTTATCCAACAAATGCAATTTTACTTCAGGTTTATACTGTCACAGAAAGAAAAGTAAAAGAGGACACAAACAAATTCATAAACAGACTAGTACATACATTGTGGCGTTATTGTTATGGCACTTGAAGATGGTACAGAGGCCTGACTGGACTGCAATGAAAAAAGTCAACATTAGTTACACAGACAGACACCAAAACAATCAGTTTGTTGGCACTAGCGAGCGTTTGATTTCACAAAAAATCCTACCTCTTATTAATTCAAGCCCAGGTTACAATATTCATTCAGACTACAAATATACATGTACTGTTGTTAATGTAACATTGGTACCAAATATCTGATCCATGGTAATTCTGAGCTAGGTTACTGGCTTAGGCTAGGTTTAAGCTGGTTGAATTTCAATTATAATTATAAATTAAAATGACAATTTTAATAACAGTTTTAATAATTAAAAATAAGAATACTCAATATGATAATTGATGTTTGCCTTTAGCTGATAAAAGGTGAGTATTCCAATTTGAAGTCATAAACAATTGATGAAGTAGCTCCAGTAATCACCAGAGCACATTCAAACTTCATTCACAGAATTTGGATTCAAAACCTCAGACTTTGATGAGCAAGACCAAATTGCACAAATGTATACAAATACTATACCAGTATTATTGGACCTGTTGTGGCAGTCATTCTGTTGTGATAAAGTGGGGATCCCAAAAAATAAAGCTATTTTGAAATACGGTGTACAGCACACTAGAAACTCAATGTCACTGAAAGAAATCAACCATGGCAGGATGATAACCCTAAATAGCCTACATACAATAAATCAATATCTTTAGACATCTGTTTATTCTACATGCCTTGCATACCAGACAAGCCTACAACACTTAATTCCAAAGCCCTCAGGAATCTGATATACAGACCCCTGCTAATATCTTATCCAAGTTTAGGAATATGATATCTTTTGTCTGAAGGGTGAATAATATTGGTAGGGTTAATGCAATGTGGGGTAATTAAGTAGCAGTTTAATAACTATGAGAACTGATTTACACTGGCACTCATGTGACAAAAAGGAAATAGCACTAAAATAAGGACTATGGATCACACTCCCCTTTAGAGTTAACAGATATTATGAATAAATCGAGCAAAGTATTTCCTGTACTTTTTGCAATAATTGTTTGTTTTAACATCTGGGCCAACTTTAACACAGGACCACACTATAAAGTAGGAGGCATTATTCTGAAATACTGGTGTATAATTTTATGCCAAAGCTCTGGTGGTTTCTTGATCTTGTACTGCTGGCTACAGTATAAATTTCTTCTGTGGTTAATACTTCCATGGTTCATACAAAATTCAGAACTTTTTCTTCAAGGAATTTCCAAGGACCGAGTATCAAAAACAAGTTCACATGCTATTTAGACCTTTACCTGACTTAATTATTTGCACAACGAATCATTCAGTGCTGCTCTAACAGTCTTTTGGAGGCAAAATTGAGGCTGTTTTGCTGTCTTCTCAAACATCTAAGGAGGTTTCAAAAAAAAATACAAGGACTTTTCAAGGATAAAACCCAATCTGCCAAAATGCAAGGACTTGTAAAGGACCTGGCAGTATTTTAAGGACTTTTCAAGGCCCGTGCCAATTCAACCATGACTTCATTTTGCTAACTTCTAGTACTCATACAGCAACTATTAGTGCCTCTGATCCCTTCTTTCAAAATTATAATGAAACCCTACCTGAGCTTGGGTATCAAATATTGCTTATAGCATGTGCTATTAATTTACATCTAAAATAACATTATGAGCAATGTTTTCAAAGAGGGTTGAAAACTGAATGTACAGTAGATCTTCTGTCAATGTTTTTAAAAGTAAACTAAAGACATTTCTATTTAAGTAATGGTCCAGATAAGAACTGTAGTAGAATCCATTTTTCTGCAGCAATGAGCCTCCCCCACATACGATTTTTGCTTGAATATGCCTTAAGTGCTTTAGGAAGTATCTACAGTCCAAACTACATCTCGAAAATAAAGAATTTGTTTTGCTATTGGCTCTTTTTTCTGTGAAAACACAGAGAAGCCACCATCCAGCCAATTGGATATAGAGGAAAAAAAGGATTTTTCAATCGTAAATTTGAGAACTTTCCCCACACACAATATTCTTCAAAATTAAACCATAGTTAGTTTGATCAAAAATAAATTCAAACTACAAAAAAGTATCGAATGAAAATGTATTATTTCGATGGGTTTCTATTGAATTTATAAGTATCAACCAATGAAATTACGAGAAAGAATAATAGAAAATTAACACCTTTTAACATTCCTTGCCATGGACCATTCCTTGCCATGGACACTACAGTTCTTATCTGGACCATTACTTAACCATTTTGACTACTAAACCGGCCAATAAGAAGCATGCAATGTTATTTCAAGGGATGAATATTAATTTACTTAAAAGCCAGAGCTTTAAACATAAATTGGTTGACTCTCCACTTTGGAGAAAAACTCATTTGTTTTGGAGATTTTGTTTGTTTCTTTGATTTTCACCACTGAATTTCAAAGCTCTGAAAATCGGCTCAAAAATCCCTTCCCATTTGCACTTGAAATCAAAAGCAAACACAAAATAACCACTCAGTCATTACAGTACCTTGTTTAATCTCTCCATCCACTAGGTTTTTGCACAAAACACACCAAGTGACCATGAACCATGCTATTCTTAACGCTACATTTCTCTACACCCTGCACCCACCTCCAATTGCATGTTGGGTAATGGACAATAAATTGACAGCGCTTCCCCTCTCTGGGACTTTGGTCTTTTGCCCCAACAACCAAGAGCTTTGATTTTGACACAAGCCGAGGCCTTAAAGTGGCATCAATACATCCTAATGTGACCTCTCACAGGAAAACGTACACTAACGGATATCCGTTAAATGGGCAAAAATTAACGGCTAACGAACGGATAGCAAACGGTTTAGTTAACGGTTCAAACGGGCAAGCTAACATTTCTAACGGTTTACCAAAACGTTCTTATGGACAAGCTAACGGCTCTGACGGGCAAGCTAACATTTCTAACGGTTTAACTAAATGTTATAACGGATGGTCTTAACTATCTAACGTTTATCAAAACGTTCTAATGGATGGTCTTGGCTATCTAACGGTTTATCAAAACATTCTAACGGATGATCCAAAAGACAGGATTGCATTACGAAACACCATCCCAGCACTGGTTTGGTGTTTTCCGTTCATCTGATAAACTGGTTTCAAACTCAGATCCATCAGTCCTTCAGAATTTTTGTTGAAGTAATTGCGTATGTTTTCAATTGAAGAAGCCAGCTTTAGCTTTTTGGAGATACAAAGATTCTCTGATGTGCTTTCAGCCGTGAAGACCGATTGTCTGGTTTTTGACACAACAAGAATGCTGCAAACTTCGCAGGAATTGTGATTTTATTGCATTGTAGTTTAAATCACCACAAAGCTTCTCAACTTTACTGGCAAATGATAAACGTCTACTAAATAGAATATTCTGGAGTTCTTTTTATTCCATGTGCATCGGTTTTCAAAGGTGAGGAGGTCCGAGTCTTGAATTCCACGACACAGAAGTGACATTTTCCGCGAACTGATTTGAATAATCAATGACTCCACAGTGTTTGTTTTGCATTGAGATCGCACAAAAAAATTATCTACAGATAAAATTTTCTTTTAGAAATCGAGATGCTTACGGAATCAAACAGTTTGGAAATTTTCACTTCATTTACGTATCTGAACAGTTTCTACATTATGCGAAAAATGGTTTGAGTCAATAGTTCTTGATATTCACAGTTTTAATAATTGCTGTCTGTTATTTAGCATGAGATCAGATCGCACAAACCGTATAGAATCTTTCGGAGTTTTGATTTCAGCTTTTTTAGTTCATCACTTTGTGAGGAGTTAATAAAACATCCAAACCTGCAGGTATGTTGGCATGTATCTCATTTTATAGCGTTCGGAAAAGCATATAAAGGCGATCGCACGTAATCCAAGTTTTTAAACTAGTTGTGTGACTTGTATGTAGCTAACAGATGATTGCCGAAACCAATGGTGATCATCAAACTATTTAACCGGCCAATGGATGAACGTTTTGATCGATCTAACGGATGAAGGTTTTGATGTAACGGATGAATATTTTGATCTAACGGATGAAGGTTTGGAATGATGTAACCGATGAATGTTTGGATCTAACGGATGAATTTTTTTATCTAACGGATGAATATATTAGTCAAACGGCATGGACAGAATTTCTAACGCTTCTAACGATTTCTCAAACTGTTCAAACGGCATGGTCAAAATTTCTAACATGTGTTCTAACGCTTCTAACGATTTCTCAAACCGTTTAAATGGATACCTAACGGGTGATGAACGGTCTGGCCCGTTTAACGGATATCCATTAGTGTACGTTTTCCTGTGAGGCCACATACAGTGTATGTTAGCAGGTGAAAAAGATTACCAACTGCAGAATTTCAAGGATTTCATTGAAGAATTTGTTGTTGTACACAACAGAAAAACCCAGTGAAATCCCCTCACAAAGCCTACTGAAAGCAAGCCAAGTAGTTTTCAGCCATCCTCAGACTTTATGACGTCCTCTGGCTCTCTTACAGTGGCTTATTTGTCCAAAATTAGAGCAGCTTTCATTCAAAACCCTACAGGAGAAACAATACATGGACCTACCATCGACGAGTATGCGGTCATGGGTCAGGAAAGGTCAATATGGCATCATATAGTTTCCTAAAATAAAGCGTTATATAGTTTGGAAGATTTTCCGACCTCAAACTTAAAGAAGGATTTGCATACACTGTATGAACAAAGTAAAATATTGAAAATCCCTGACACACTTTTGGAGGCTGTCATCTGCTGAATTATACGTGTATGCGTATAATTCACTGATCTAAACCTCGTCTCTTTTGCGTTTATAGGCTTAGTACTGCTTTCCAATAAAATCTTTATTTAAAACAGTAATTCCAACAGATACCTTGTTTCATGAGCTTTACAGTGATGTCTAGGTTTCTATGGTTTCCTTTAAAGCAAGCGCATAATATTTTTTTTAACGAAGAGGCACCCGCGAAGGTCTACGGTAACCTTTAAATTGGTGTACAATTTAAAAACATGTAGGTATTGTCTTGGAGACTTACTTTAGCTCTGTGTTCACGTTGCCACACAAAAGTGTTTTCACATTAATGTGAAACTGAAAGATTCCTAAACAATGGTTATTCAAATAGGATGCCATAAATTATATCAATTACAGTAAATCACTTACACTAAGGATTTCTGGTTCTGATGCTCCGCCTGATGATTGCGCATCATACTGCGCTCTGTACGACTTATCTTGGCCAACTGCTGTCGCAACACGAGACCTTTGATAATTGTCTTGTGAATCATGGTCAAAGGCTTGCCTATGACGAATCTGTGATAGCAAGTCGTCTTGTTCATTTCCTCGTCCATTGCTTACATTGTCTTGTTGAGATTGAGATTGATATGAAGTTTGGTATTGCTGCTGTGACTGGGGTTGGGGTTGGGGTTGAGGTTGGGGAGCTCTTGCAGGTGCTGTTAGGAAATTATGATGATGTTCAAGTTTCATTACAACAAAACTACAAATATAACATCCTGAGATAGAAGATAAATACCATGTGAATCTCCTGATATGCTTTTCAAATCTTTTCCATAGAGGATGGCAAAGATTGAGTGGATTACAAAAGCTTATTCTAGGATAAGGAAGTTGATTTCCATTACAGTGAAACAATTTCAAGTTGTTCTAAATTTCTCTTAAACAAGAAGTTCCAGTATAAAAGGGTTAACACTCCTCTTTTCATATGTAGTGAATCCAAATTGCATCACCAGTGAAGAACGTGGGCGAGTGAATGAGCATTTTCTGTTAAAATGCAAAATTTGGAGGGTTTAAAATCAAACAAGACATCAAAAAGTGAACACAGGGAAGATAGTTGTTTATTAAAGACTTGAGGCAGTATTTTATGACTGTTTCTAAAACTCATAAATAATTAATAAGGAAAAACAATAGAAATGAATGTTTAATGTGTGTTTTTTCAATGTATAATAGAACTGGTCTCATTTACATACACTTTAACTTTGATTTTCTCGGCCAAAATAAGTCATATTGCCAAAATAACTGAACAACATGACTCTACATCTAGAAGTTTTAGAAGTAATTTATAAAATTTCAGTCCATGTTGTATCGGAGATACAGATCCTCGCCAAAGCAGCTCGGATCTACAGTACCGACCAGAACTTACCTCCAGTTAAATGTTCGCTCGGGTCCGCTTTAGTGAACGCAAACTGAACGCAGGGTTTGCTTCAACCGAACCCTGATAGGGTTCGCTCGGGTTCGCTGCGTTCGCTTTTGCCCGGCCTGCAAAAAAGCGAACCCGAGCGAACTCTGAAAAAGCGAACCCGAGCGAACCCGAGCGAACCCGAGCGAACCCTGCAAACTCTGAGCAAAGCGAATGTATATTTAAGTGCAAAAGGAACTAATCTTAGGAATATTATGTAAGGCAAAATTATTACCCACAGAAACGGCCGATAAATATAATATTGTTCGCTTCATTCAGGCCGCGCCGTTCGAGAATTAGGCCAAAGTGGCCGTTCGAGAATTAAGCGAAAGTGGCCGTTCGATAATTAAGCCAAAGTGGGCTTTATTTCAATCATAAAAGTGTATATTTTTTTTAAACCAACTTCTGCAAAATTAAAAACAAATTACCATCAGAGAATTCGAAGTGAATTCTGTTTCTAAAATCAAACGGCGCAGCGATAATCGGAAGAAAATTAATTACTAAATTAGTCTGAGAAGTAAACACGGCCATTTCAGTTCCCGCGAATGTTTATAATGCTGCTCAATAACAGTTTTCCGACACTATTTTCACCGATGAGAGCACAGTCGAAGTTCACTGCTACACAATGAAGAAATTTAGAGACATAAAATGGAGAAGCGAATAAATAAAGGTCAAGTCGAAAACATCCTTTGAAGAAAGCCGACCTGGGAACGGAAGTCGTAATCACGGCATGAAAGCGAGGCCGAACTTGACACATTCAAGGTCTTCGCAAGGTCGGCAAATTATTTGAGTTTATACTGTATAAAACAATAATAAAACCACTCTAAATCGTCTAAGAGGTTCTTCAAGGTGTTAAAAGATAAGATGGGAAGGAAAAGATGTTGAAAGAGAGGCGAAAGTTCGCAAAGTAAAGTCTTTGTTTTGACATTTATTTTAATGTGTTTTCAGCACGTGCTTGGATGCAAAACTGCGTTTGCGAGCAGAACATTTTGGTTAACTAATGCGTTTTTCTAAACATTTTGAGCTAGATCAAAATGTTAAAAAGAACCTAGAAAATATCTTAGACCACTAGTCCTTGTTTAATTCAAGTTTTAACTCTCGTGATTCGTGTCAGTTCACTCACACCTTGAGGGTCTGCTCGAGGGTTCGCTTGGGTTCGCTTTGCTCAAGCGAACCTTGAGGGTCTGCTCGAGGGTTCGCTTGGGTTCGCTTTGTTCAAGCGAACCTTGAGGGTCTGCTCGAGGGTTCGCTTGGGTTCGCTTAGAGCGAACACAAGCAAACATTGAGTAAACCCTTGAGCGCACCCTGGGTTTGCTAGAAAGCGAACCCGAACCCGGACGCACTGGAGGTTAATTCTGGTCGGTACTGTATATCTAACGATACAACACAGCCTCTCAATTTCTAAATATTACTTTCAAACTCAGCGACTGTAGCCCTTACTCTGAAGTTTAACATTTATCTGTTTCACTTAAATTTGCATAATAAGCAATCACTGAGGGAACACTCAAGCGGGGCATCACAGATGTTCACTCTACAAAGGCTGAGTGACAACTGAAGGTATTAGTGCCCTGCCCATGGCCCTTTTACTTTTATACCAGAACTTCCTTTTTAAAAGCAGTATATTTCATCCACTCAAATCTTTGCCATCCTTTATTAAAAACCTTGGATGCAATGACCGATAATGCAATCAGACCAGCATCCTGTTGCAGTGTTGAAAATATATCTGACATTGTTTTGCGAAATGACCAGTCAGCTACAAAAGTCTTCCCACATCACTAACACAAATGGATTTTTAAAAAGTACCTTGTAGAACAAATTCTGTACGAGCAAAAAAGTTACTGAGGGCCACAAGTTTGTTTGAGGGCCACAAGTTTGTTCTGAGGGCCACAAGTTTGTTAGCTTTGCTATTTAGTGCTACCCTCTTTAAATAAAGACTTTATTATTATTATTACTGCAACAATTTACCACATGGTTACCACAGGGCTTTCAAAATGTTTCTGAGTAGGAGGTCAAAACATCTCTAGAAAATAACCGGCGATGTACATGTACCTTGAAGAAACCGCTAGAGCTCCAGCACCTGCTGGCTTGTTTTGAAAGCCATGTACAGTACCGCCCAGAAACATATGTACATTTGTTCGCGAAATTTTCGCGAGCAGATCGCGTGCAGTGTTCGCAATCTGTTCGCATTTTTTTCGCGAACTGTTCGCAATTTGTTCGCGAACTGTTCGCAAATTGTTCGCGATTTCTTCGCGAACGCAATGTGTTCGCGAACAAACATCGCGAGCATATACATGTAGCCCCGCATGTAGCCCAAACATTTACACGCACAAGAAGTACCGCAAAAACTTCTTGTGGCGCCAGAACCCACAAGAAGTTGCAAGAACACGCAATAAGTTTAACGAGTTGATAACTGCCTTTTTGCGGCTACACTGCAAGAACGTGCAAGAAGTCCATATAATGTATTAGAACTTCGAGATGCGAGTACAGCGCACGCTAATTGCTAATTTCGTGTTTTGTTTACATTTTTGCACAGCAAATTATATCGAGAGCCTTTCGGTAATATTTTGATGAACTCATTTTCAAAGACAACGAGATGTATTTTAATATTTAGCTTTCGTTTATGGTAGTGTTTCGCTGCACTCTACGAATTTCGTTTGGTACTCTGCGAATTTCGCTTCTTCGAAATGTCGATCCTTCGAAATGTCGATCCTTCGAAATGTCGATCCTTGCCTGTCCAAGATCAAGTTACTTTTTCCGGCTCACTCGGTCAATTCGACCAACCTGAGTTGTAAACTTTATTCGGACTTTGATTAACTGAACTTTACGGCTCACTTTCGAACGGTACAGGAGGACAACTGTAGAGTTTACTTCAGTTCAGTCAGTATAACTTTGAACCCGAATCGAAGACCGATAGGGTTAACCGACCCCGGGTAACCGACGTACGTTACTATAAATCACACATCCCAACTTCGGAAGTGTTCAATTTTGTAAACGTTATCCGTATATCCACAATAATATTCATATCCGCCAGCCTTCCAGAGCTTTGTAAAAGTCATTGCATAAAGTTTTCAAGTAAATTTGGACCATGCAGTTATCGAAATATCGTGAGCCGTAAAATAAAAAAAATAACGGCTGCTCGCTTTAAGTTCCTCACCGGCTGTGCGTGGCCCGCTTTAAAGCTTGACTCACTCGCTGAGCGCAAAGCATAACCCCAAATAAACTTTTGCTTCAGTGTAGTTTCATATTTACGGCAGATCCTTGTCTTGTTACTAAGTTTCGGCAGAATTCATTGTAAATGTTTGCGTATTAAAATCTCAATTCTTCTTGGAGTCTGAATTTCCACGTGCAAATCAGTCAGGCGTGAAAGTGTCAGTCTGAGTTTTTACAGAACATCAACAGAGTTTCGAAGCAACGTTTGTCGTATTGAAAGACGTGCAAAAACTTCTATACTCTTACCAGAAAACTTCTACTGGGAAAGTGCAATTCCTTTTGAATTAAAAGAGCTTTAATGCATCGGATCGGATCAGTCAGTTCGCGTAAATGGAAATTAATTCGCCTTCCCGCGGTGTTTGTGTCAGAAATGAGACACGCGTCTGGCTGACAGTTACGATTGACGGGGACTTTTATCACATAAGAATCTTGACTTTTTGACGCCTCTGGTACGCAGGCTATTTACTAAAACCATCTTACTGTACGTTTGTAAACTGTTTGTCATGAATTCGAATTTGTCACGCGTTAATCCCGGTGAAAGAAAGGTTAAAATACGAAATTGTGCAATGAACAGTCGTACGCTTCGAAATTTCGATAATTTAGTCTAAATTTCGGATCACGATATTTCGATAACCTGGACCGAATTTTCGTTTGACAATATGGGAAATATCTACAACACAAGCCTGATGGCTCGATTTCGTAGCTTGAAGAAGTGATGATCCACGAAGTCATATGACTAGCGAGATGAATGTCAAGAGTTGTTCGCGATCAACTGCGAACACAGAAGGTGATCGCGCTCATTGCGCGAAATTTTCGCGAGCAATTTGCGAACACAGTGCGAACAATTCTCGAACATGGTGCGAGCAATTCGCGAACAGATTGCGAACACAGTTCGCGATCTGCTCGCGAAAAATTCGCGAAAAATGTACATATGTTTCTGGGCGGTACTGTAC
The DNA here is from genome assembly GCA_030867875.1 of Actinernus sp. WN-2022. Taxonomy (NCBI): domain Eukaryota; kingdom Metazoa; phylum Cnidaria; class Anthozoa; order Actiniaria; family Actinernidae; genus Actinernus; species Actinernus sp. WN-2022. The sequence continues at coordinate 62,889,399 of JAOWCC010001589.1, read as the reverse complement.
ACTGAAATGTTTTTTCCATTGTTTTTTCCTTCTGATCCAATTAAATTACAGTCACATTATGGCACAATTAAGTACTTTACAGTTCTGGAAGAGCTACTGAGTCTTGCCAGGGATGTAGCATATGTTGGTGTTAGCAAATCCATGACAGATAAATGGGAGTCCACAGATTTAGCAAGGGCATAGTCCCTGCCAATGTTCAGCGGGGCAAGTGGACTATGGACCGGCCAGCTTATTTCTACATCCCTGGTTTGCCATATTTCTTTCCACTTTGGTAATCTGGCTGCTCTATTACATATACAGGGTTGCCACCCAAGGTATGGTATCCTTAGGCCTACATAGGTATCAGGAAAAACAATTTCCCTGACTTTTCACTGACCAGAAAAAACATTTCACTGACTGTTCGACATTCCCTCATCCAAAACAAATGTCAGTATCAAAACCTGTAGCCTCCCCTTGCAGATGCTTTGAGGCATGAGGGGCCGTTGTGGCACCCTGAAAATAAAATTTACTGACTTTTCCCTGACCGTGGCAACCCTGACATACTATTATCTAGATCAACTGACACATCAGTTCAAGGGATCCACAACAAAAGGGAAATACAAATCATACTTTAAAGTTAGAAACATTGACAGTGAAGTTTTAGTTGGGAAATGAAGAGATACAATAATCATGTACATTGTATACACATGCATACTGGAAGTGATTCTTACTAGAAAATGACTGCCTATACTACATGTACATGTAGACACATGTGCACTATTTTTGGAAGGACGAAAATATGGCATGTCTGTCGCCTTACCGTAACCGTACTATAACTGACAATGCACATGTAAGCTGTACCATAACTCTGTAATTTGATTGGATCAGAAAGACAAAACTCATTTCAATGTCACAGCATGTCATACAGTAACCGTGCTGTAAGTCATTGTCACAACTTGCCCACTCATATGAAATCCACTCTACTAAACTAGTACTGACAAAAGATTTGGATAAAGAACATGTGCAGCTGCTGTACGTACACCTTTGTTTAACCACTCTCTCCATACTTACCAGGAGCTGCCGTAGTTGATGCTAGAGTTTCGAGAGCTTCTCTTACTGCTTGTCCAAATAAATCTGCTTCTTCTCTACTTTGGAAGTTAAGGCCATACACCTGTCGCTGATCACGCCACTGGTGGAATGTGGGCGTGGCTTCATTGTACTTCAAACCCCGAGCCAGGGCACAGTTTATTACAACCTGTCCATTAAGATAAATACATTATTGTTCTATGTTAAATCTTATTATAGGGATTTTGATAGCCAAACTATATCTAATAGCATTTCGTAAACAAAAAAGGACTGGGACCAAGGATGTAAATTTCTTCTAATTAAAAAAATTAACCCCTGCAAGAAAATTAGTGTTGACTGAGACATTTGGATCAATATCAACGAGGTGGTGAGCTTTCAAAAATTGCAAATACGAGAGGTCAGTCTCCCAGTCCATACTGAACTCTGCCTTTGTGATCAAACTGCAAATGTGACCTTACACGATCTTTCGTACTCTGACCAGCTTAACTTTTCTGGTCTATGTAGCCTTGCGGACCGTAGGTCACAACTCTGCCAGAGTTTATTTCGGAGGATACTGTCGCATCCAGAGGGAAATCTATATGGCCTCCTACCGTTTAATACAACGCGCCCAACTGTTACCTTAAGGAGTAGAAATGCTATGTGTATACCATCATGTAGAACTAATAGATATAGAAACACATTTATAATATCGGGCGCAAATGATTACAATAACAATTGTAAGTAACTACAATCGATGTATTTAGAAATTTTTAATTGTAATATAGTATTAGTTTAATTAGAGCAGTATATAGTATATCCTTCTTAAAACTTAGTTAACTTATTTAGAACCATATTAAGGTATCTGCACTGGCTAAATTTAGGTCCTTTAAAATTCCTCTTTTTCGGGTATATTATAGTTTATTGCATCTAATATCACTTTCAATAGTTTTTTTCCACTTACTCATAATCTGAACGTTGCAAAACGCTTTTAAAATCACGTCTTTGACCGGAAGTTGCAGCTGATGGACGAGCGGAAGACTGGGTCGGTTACTAGCGAAGACTAATTGAGTGTGGCAAATTGCCCGTATCTCTGACAAAACTTGCAACCCCAAACTTTCCGCTAGACGGTTCTGAGACATTCAACGCTGAATTGATTAGAAGTGTACTTCATTCATAACTTGACCGATATATTTATAAGATCCTTGATAAGTTCTTTAATATGCACAAGCTTTGTCAGTTTGTGAGAATAAATTGTTGTGCCTCGATCATACATATCGCATAACTAAATATTATATAAAACAACCTTTCAATAAATCTTCTTGCTTAAATTTTATCTTCCTTTCCAGGCTTGGTATGTAGTAAGAAAACACTCCGCTATATGAGGACTCACGATAGGACTGTTCAAGACACATTCAAATATCATGCATGTTGTAGCACGTTTCTCTGCGACGAAACAAACGATAGTGACCGATCGAGGCTGACAAAGGCAATTGCATGGCCTCTGCTTCCCATTTCTAGGGAAGAACCAATTCCTCTTGTGTCTGTACCTTTTCTTCCTTTCATTTGTTATTCGCAGATACTTGTTTTTTCTTTACTTTTTCTTATATCCTATTCAGAAGAAACGCCATCAATCGACTTCGACATCGTGTTTACTTGAGGTCTCAGCCCCCATTTGGACAGCGGGTTAATTATTGACTATGCGTACAAAGGTACCGGAAGTCACGCTTGAGCTCGTGAGGCACGCCTTGACAACGGATAAACAAAAGCAACTTCCCAAAGGGGGGAGGACTAAAATCACGGCTTTTTAGAGTCCTTGGTGGCTCTGATCAGCGGTTTTGAATCCAAGATGGCCGACAACAAGATACAACTCAAGTTATGGAGTTTAAAGCATATTTTGACGGTTCCAGAGGAAAGTTTGTGAATACTTACGTACGAAAGGACATTTCAAATACATTTTTCTCGGAATGTTTTTATGATATTCCTACGAAACCACTCATGAAGACTTCATAAACTGTAACGAATAATCGTGTGGTTGGAAGTCATGGAAATCATTTTTGTTACGGCGTTGTTAATATTTAACTTTTATTTGTAATAATACCTGATATCGCGCGTTGTAAAACCAGAAAATGGATTTCCAACCACACGATTTTTTCAAATCCCATTTTCAACAATATTATAAGGTAAAATGGACTCATTTCAACGTGTAAGCTTAATAAAACGAAAAATATAAATTACTGAGGCACCAGGGGGTCTAGTGATAATTCAATTAGCAAAAAGGGGATGTGTACAAATTTATGCCAAGCTAATTCTTTTTTATGTGGCCCTTCTTCATGTAAATGTTCAATTATCTACTGTCTATTCCAAATCAAATACATTTTTTTCAAAATTGGGTAAATATTGACCATTTTTGCCAGTGCAGATACCTTAATGTAAATCTCCGTAATTCAGTTTTTGCTGTAAGTGAGAAATATTTGTAATAAACGATCTATCTATCTATCTATCTACACCAGAAAACGTACAATAACGCCTTTCCGTTTAAACGGGTAAAGTAAACAACTAACGAACGGGTTTTCAAGTCGTTTACACAACTTTCTAGGCCGTGTAAACGAGCTGGAAAGCTGTGTAAACGAGTTGAAAAGCCGTGTACACAAGTTGGGAAGCCGTGTAAACGAGTTGGGAAGCTGTGTACAGGAGTTGGAAAGATAGCCCAAAAAAGCAAACAGCTTTCTAAAATGTTTACAGTGCTCTGTGACAGGTTTTTGTTTGGTACTCTACAAATATTAGCACGAAACTTCGCTTCTGTGAAATGTCGTCGATCCTTCGAAATTTCGATGCCCGTCCAAGAACAAGTTACTTTTTCCATCTCACTCGGTCAATTCAACAAACCTGAGTTGTAAACTTTATTCAGACTTTGAGTAACTGAACTTTACGACTCACTTTCGAATGGTACAGGAGGACAACTGCAGAGTTTACTTCAGTTCAGTCAGTATAATCAGGCTAAGAATAGAAATCTGATGCTTTGAACCCGGTTTGAATTGAAGGCCGGCAGGCTAATAAACGAAAGGAATGCGTTACTAATTGCACGTCCCAACTTCGGAAGTGTTCAATTTTGTAAACTTTATCCGTATATCCACAATAATATTCAGATCCGTCAGACTTCCAGATCTTTGTAAAAGTCATTGCATAGAGTTTTCAAGTGAATTCGGACCATGCAGTTATCGAAATGTTGTGAGCCGTAAAATAAACAAAACAATGGCTGCGTGGCCCGCTTTAAAGCTTGACTCACTCGCTGAGTGCAAAGCATAACACCAAATATGCTTCAGTGTAGTTTCACATTTGCAGCATATCCTTGACTTGTAAACTAGTATTAAAAGGTTTCGGCAGAAATCATTGTAAATGTTTGCGTATTAAAATCTCAACTCTTCTTGGAGTCTGAATTTCCACGTGCAATCAATCAGGCATGAACGTGTCAGTCTGATTTTTTACAGAACATGAACAGAGTTTTGAAGCAACGTTTGTCATTAAAGACGTGCAAAAACATCTATACTCCTACTAGAAAACCTCTACTGGGGAAGTGCAATTCCTTTTGAATTAAAAAGCTTTAATGCGTCGGATCAGACCAGTCAGTTCGCGTAAATGGAAAGTGCCCTAGCTAATTGCGCCCCCGCGGTATTTGTGTCAGAAATGAGACATGCGTCTGGCTGACAGTTCATGATTGATGGGGACTTTATACCCAGGGTATTTACCAAAACCATCTTACTGTACGTTTGTAAAACTGTGTTTGTAATGAATTTGAATTTGTCACGCATTAATCCTGGTGAAAGAAAGGTTAGAATACGAAATTGTGCAGCATTCCGAAATCCAGCAGTCCATTCCAAATTCCAAGTTTTTCAGTTAAGGGTACAGTTACATGGGTGTCAGATAGTTAATATCTCTAAACTTTAATAAGGGAGTTAGCCATGAAATTCTCACTCCGAAATCCAGCAGTCCATTCCAAATTCTATTCCAGATTCCTAGTTTTCCAGTTAAGGGTACAGTCACATGGTGGTGTCAGATAGTTTTAAATATATCTAATATTAAGCGAGCTGGTCATGAAAACATACAAGGGTTTTACGTCACTATCGGCAGGACTCAGGTAAATGTGGCTGAATGAGCACACATATCTCCCACATGGATAATTACACAGCTGCTTGCTAGCATATAAATAAGTTTGCATTAACTTTACAGTTAGTAGCAAGAAGGGAACTGGGATGGGGAATTGAGCAACATCAATTCCAACAGCAATTAATGTTCCACATCGATCTTCAATTATTACTTGGGCTGCCTGTGGGCAGGCCCGAGTCTTAAATCGCAAGTGTTTATTATTTTCCAAGTCGAGGTATTTCGCCCCCAACCAATCAGCTCACGCTGTTCAAGTAGTTCAAGTGCACACACTTGAACACCGCGCCGCTTTGGCGCCGTTAATGTCGAAAAAGTCAACCGCAAGCCACAGACTGCGGATATAGTTTTTACTCTATCCTGAGGACTATAGCAAAGCTGAAACAAGTTACGTGTATATAGTTTTAAAGGTACTATATTTCGGCTAGCCAAACTAGCCTTCTTCAGGTGCCTAGATCTTGAAATTGGAGAGTTCTAAAATAGGGGCTTTACCTCGGTGTAACAACCTCACAGACTGCGTCACAAAACTCCCTTTGTTATAAACTATGAAGAATTTGGGACTTAGAATATTTCCCGAGCACCCGAAGCAAATTTTACAAGGAATTGGGGAGCCTCTAGTTGAAAAAAATTTCCCCCTTTTAGACAATAATTATTCTCTGAGTATGCTTCTTCGCTGGTTTGTCTTATGTATTTTTATACCATTTTTATACCACTGGAAATTATTACCAGCATGGGTAACTCCCTTAATATTAGAGATATTAACTATCTGACACCACCATGTTACTGTACCCTTAACTGGAAAATCTAGATGGAATTTGGAATGGACTGCTGGATTTTGGAGTGAGAATTTATAGCTGAGGCTTGACTGTTGAAAGTTCTCATGTTTAATGAAACATAATAAAATACTGGTGTGGCCTGAACCACTCTATTTTGCATCCTACTGCATGTACTTCATCTGGTTTCTGGCACAAAGTGTTGGAATTTTTGAGTGAGCCATGCTGGAACTTTGATGGTCCAGTTGCTGAATGAAAACTAATGTATTTCCCCATGGTATAATATGTTTTGTATACAAACAAACAAACAATGGCTAAAATCTTACCTGACAATCGGCACCACAGATGAACTGGCCTCCAGTCAATTTGCACCCCCTCCCACAAACATTGAAAGTACATATACATGAAGCAAATCGAGTAAAATCCCCAACCCCCTGAGTCCACAAAAACTGATCAATTACCATCAAATGTCCCACATGTCCCCACCTAGTCCTGAGTGAGTTGGGGGGGGGAGATTCAGTATTTCAATTGATAAGTGCAAAATACAAACAATATTAAACCTGGATGAAACTGTAACACAGACACAGTTTGTGTAGACTCTGCAAAATTTTATGAAAACTACAACAACCCAAGGGAAGTAAGGCCTGGTTCAAACGTCGAACTTTTCATGCGCCGAACTCAATTGAAACAAAAGATCATTAGGCGGCTTCTTTTGAACTAATTGAGTTCGGCGCATGAAAAGTTCGACGTTTGAACCGGGCCTAAGGAAGCTAAATCCAGAAAATACATTGTTTAGATGATTAGGTGTACTTTATGACTCCAATCCTACTTTGAAACAAACTGTGTCAACCAAACCGACTTTTATAGAGTAATCACTGAGCTAAATAAAGGCAAAAGAAAAGTGAATCACCTCTAACATTGTATCGAAAGAGCTAAACAGTATTTCAGTGAAGTAACGAGTGCAGAGGATCTTGGAGTAACCCCTGTACTCATTAGACAGCTTTTCAAATGGAATAAAACACTCTGACTAGAAAAAAATGGAAGTGGCTCAAAGAAATGCTGTATTATATTCTCTGGATCTCTCATCAAAGAATTACCCAGAGGATGCGAAAAGATGCAAAAATGGATAATGAGCGAGAACCTACACAGAAATACATGTAACTCAAAATGTTATCAACAGTTTAATTAATGTTTCACTTTGCCATTTCCATGCAAAGCAAGGGCCAACCCTACTCCAAGCAAGCTCATTCCTAAGACATTATAATCGCTTTAATGGTCCTGTGAACTAATCCAAACCCTAACCAAACATTAAAAAAAAACTAACCTCAGTAAACCCAATTGCTCACTAATTTAGGGTGTTTAGAACTATATAGTCACTAATTTAGGATTTTTAGAGCTCACCAACAGACTATAATCCTCCTTAAATAATCAAGTGAACTAATCTAAACCCTAACCCAACATTTAAAAATTCCTAATATTAGTTAACATAACTTCCCTTTTAGAATCTTAAAAAAGTAAACCAGTTTTACAAAAATGAACTGGTTTAAAAAAATTGAACTGGTTAAAAAATGTTTAACTGGTTTAAAAAAAATTATAAAAAAAATGTTTTGTACCACAACATATCCATGCGATTTCCTTCAATCAAGACTTGAACTTCATAACTAGTCCACCAAATTCTCCTTTTACCAGATCGAAGCTTGACAGTGCCCCTTTAAACTAGTTCTGAAACTTACAGCATGATCTGCAACTTTCCTTCCGACTATCCTGTATGTGTTGTTGACAGGGTGATGGTAAACATGTACACGAGATATTCCCTGCGACTCCCCAGACGGTGTCCACTGTTTTATTTCATTGTTATATAGCATAACAGATGCCCTCGCTTGGGCTATACTGTGTTCGCTAAAGAAACAAAGCATAAATAAATATATTAGTACACAAATATACCAGTAAAGAAGATTTCCAGATACATGTAATTAAGGCCAAACAAGATAAATATTACAAGTGTTTCCTGTAAGGTAGGTTGGAAAAAATGTTTTTTTTTGTGTGCTTTTTTATAATTTTTTATGCATGCATATTTGCGAGTAAGCTTGTGTTTACGTTGTTGTCATGTTCATGCGATCGCACTGAAAATACACTGTAGTGAGAAGTTGTCATTTTAAAACATACATTTCCATCTCATTGTTTTAATGTCTTATGTTTATTTTATATTGTTTAAAGTCTTGGAAAATATCAATAAAAAGTTTGAGGTTGGCATGGAAAAATCCAAGTCGGTTGGTTTACTGGAAACACATATTTCATACACTATAGGAAATACAATACTGAAACCATAGAAAATATTCATAACTTAAGGTAGGGAAACAGGTTTTCATATTAGGTTTTCGTAATTTCCTCCTTGCAGTTAAGCTTCTAAAGGGCTATTTTAATTATATATTTTAGCATCAAATAGAATATCTTAAATACATATTTAAACAAGACAAAATCTAAAGATAATAGATAATAATCAATCCAATTAAAATGTAAGTACATGTAACTCTGTTAAGAAGGATCTTGGGTTATAAATGATATGGACTGAAATGGAATTACAATATTATTAATTATGATAATCATGAAATGGTTGGGCCAACATTTGAAGTTTTGATCCAGTGCCAATTCTTAATTTGGCAAATGAATCGCTACACTGGTCTTAATTAAAATTGTCAAGTCTCAGTGGTAAAAGAGTCTCAGATAATCTTATAAACAGCTAGGAGATGTTAAATCTAGCATGAATCACACTTTTGACAAACAAATGAAAAAAATCAAGTGACAAGCTTGGCCCTTTATGGGAACTCCAGTTTGTACATTGCATGCATAATTTGTGGTCATGCAGCTTCCCAGGAGGGCTTCTCACACACAATATGGTATCTGTACTTCATGTCTACATAATAAGATTAATATAAATAACTGATATCAAGTCTCAAGTCTGGATGGTAAAACAGTCTCTGACCCCTTTATAAACAGAAGATGCTAAATCTAGCATTCATCACACTTTTGACTAACAAATGAAGAAATCCAAGTGATAAGCTAGGCCCTTTAATAAAATTTGAGAACACCATTTTGTACAGTGCATAAGCCACAAACAACAAATGTATGCATACTTTGTGGTTAACTCCACAGGAGGGCTTAATTCTAACACACAACGTTGTCTGCACACTGTACTTTATGTACGAGCTAATATAAGTCTACATAATAAGATGTAATAGTTTTAGAGAAATAAAATTAATGTATTATATAACATATAATTAGTATAGGTGAAATTAGGGATGAATTTCACATGTTTTTCAAAATCAAAGTAATTTCCCGAGCCACTTTAATTACGTAGATTTTGACAAACACAAGTGAAATTTATCCCTAATTTCACGAGTCACTATTTGATTACCCATTACTATTATGGAGGGCAAATTACGATCCAGAAAAACATTATTTTAAGCACATGTAGGCGGCGTTTGAATTTCACATGTGAAATTACAAATTACATGTGACATTTCAAGTTGAAATTAGGGATTAGGAATTAATTTGTCCTCTATGGTATTAGAAGATAAAGTTACATTTAATTCACAAACACTTACACCTCTGATCTACTACATGTACATGTATATAGACCCATTCAAAAAAATGCTTGGGTGGTTGTTAGGAAATGTTGGCACTAAAAAAAGCACTGCCACGCCAGAGAGCATCCAAAAATGAGTACATTTGTAAAATTTAAGGGGCACAGCACCAAGTGTTGCAAAGTTAGAGCAAGGTCAAGATTAGAGAGTTTCATGAGATTCAGGACTGACTAAGCCTCATTTACATGTTTCTTGAGAATTTCAAATGTTGATTGCTTTGTAAGGATTATCAAAGTGCTTACAAGTTGCTAACATGAACTCACTCTTTCACATGGGTTAGTTTATCCTTCAGAAAAATATTGAATAGCCATTATTCGAATGGGTTTATGGACTAGATATCAATCTAGCAAGTTACACAATCATGTCTACAGGCCTTAAAAATTACATACATCTATTAAAACATTCAACAGTAAACCAACCTGCAGTATTTTAAAAGGGGTGACTATAATGCCTGGCTTACAAGACAATAATTTTGGGCACAGCTGACTCCTAAATGTTGGTACATGTACATGTACATGTATGTACCAAAAATGCACATGCCCTAACATCTAGGGGTGCTGAGACCATGTGAGAAGGTAGTCTTGGCCCATCTGTTTGGAGTGCCGTGCAAGTTAGGAGTGCCAATGACTTGTAAACTATATGCAAAATACAGTGGGCGCCATTATGAATTCGGTCTATGCAATAAATAGGGTTCATATTGTGTTGTGTACTGCTAGGTTACTGTTTACTACAGATAATAATATAAGACTTTATAAAGAGGGTTCACGACCCTGGCTTATAGCACGTGATGAGACCTGGCTGTAAAGTACACCCTCAGGGATGTAGATAAGATCTGAAGTAGATGGGTAATACTGAATTAGTAGGCAGGTTAAGGTTATTATTATCTTTATTCACTTTATCTCACCAGAGACATCAGTAAGTATTTAAGTACAACAACATGAAAATAGAGACTCTTAAAATTAACAATCATAATTAACCCTCTGCCTCTACTAGACTTTGGCTGCAATAAAAAAGCAGCCAACAAAAACTTGGCAGATCGATCGAGTAGCAGAAGAACTTTGTCTGACGTTGGCTCTTATCAACAAAACTAAAAATTTGTAGTGTGCATATGCTGATACTTCAAAACTCCTATAAAGTATGCTGGAATATTAATAGATAAATATACTGAAGTAAAATATGCAGTCAAATTTGGTGAAATGATTTGTATGATAGTAGGACTGAGAAACATAGAGTACTAGTGTACATACAGTGTAGTATACTGACACACAAACTGTGCAAAAGTTGTTATATCTTATATGGGAGTAAAGATACATGTACATATGTGGTCCCACAAAGTAAGACAATTTTACAGACATGCATAACATCTGTAAAAATAGTTCACTTTACTCAAATATATTTTGGTTTCTATGCGAGCTATAACTCTCAAATTTGGGATTTTGACTAATTTCTGCAGTATCTATGCTTCACTAATTTAAGTAGATACCCTAATGGCAATGGTTACCTTGGATTGTCATACAGCAGAAACAACTGAACACTTATTTGAACATGTCAGGGCTCGAAATTAAGGGGGGAAAAGGAGGCGTAATTTTATGCCCAGCTTAAATTTTTTAGGCGTAATTCTCCAAAATTTTATGCCTAAGTAGAAAACGTTAGGCGTAAAACGAAAAAATCTAGGCATATTTACGCCCATATCAGCCGCAATTTTGAGCCCTGCATGTTAACTTTCAATAACTACAGTAGGTCATGTGTTTCAGCTTGTTCAGCTTGCATGCACACATGGTAACAAAAACAACAAACTTTATAATACACTGAATGAAAGATTCACAATGGTCATGTGTTTAAGGCTCTCACTGAACATTTGAGCCACTGAAGTATTAGGCAAAACAATTCATAAAGAAATTTGATCCATTTAGGAGTTCCATACAATACTGGTATGTGATTATTAAACTTTGGTTTATTTTTCTAAGTAAACAAAGAGTAGTTTAATTTATACTGATACAGAGCACCAATCAAAACTAATTTGAATATGCCTTAATGCCCAATAAATAGCCTTGTAATGTATATTTAGAGGTCATTAGCTCCATTATGGCTTGTGTTATCAAAGGTTATGGCATGACTGCTATGTTGAGAAAAATGTCTAAGCATTCCACAGACGTTGAATGAATAATATATGACAAAGACTGGCAAGCAAATGCACTGTCCATTTGAGAACACTGGTTACGGTTCATTTATGCATGTTGTAATAATTATTGTCTACTACATGTAGCTCCAATATAGCAAGTACAATGGGTACTACTAACACCCATAGCATATAAAGAAAGTAAATGTAGCTCTAGCTCTCATCTTCTTTGTTTAGTCTAGAAATAGTGGAATTGGCATATGGTACATGTATATTCATTTTACAATGATTTGTCTACTAAAACCTCAACCTTTACTGCCTCCACAACAACTGCACAAGCTCGACCATCGTTCATCACAAAATTCAAAAAGGTTGCAATACATGTACATGTAGACCGAGTTATGTTAGGACTACAACAGTATTAACACAAACTACTTCACTAATAATCTACCGGTAGTACATGTAGTAAGTCTACTACATTTGTACCTGGCTTTACACTAAAAACAAAAATTTGATTTACCTTTCAAAATCAAATGACATCCCTTCAACCATGTTAACAAGAAGTGTTTCTTACAGAACCATCCACATGTATAATAAGCTTTGCTTCCTGCAGTTCTATAATGAAGCCTAGCCTTCAAGTACTGTATATGACTAAACATAATATTATTTGCCCTCTGCCCTGTTTGGAATGTAAATTCTCCTTAACAGCATAATTAGCTCAATGACATTGCAAAACGAGTTCCAAGAATATCAAAAATGCTTCAAAATCCAATCAGATGAAGCAAATCAGTCACGTGCATGCTCCTTTATACCTGATGGAGTATCATCATTCTAAAAGGCCCGCGGAGGGATTTGAATTCTGTCCCAGCGGGAAACGGGGTTAATGATTGAGACAATGGAATTTCTATTGATGTTTCAGCTTTCTCACTGAATTGCTAATTAGGATGAACGTTTTATATAAAGAATACTAATGAACATGAAATTTTATATAAAGTTTCATCCTAATTAAGAATTCACTGATAAAGACCCAAAGATAGCAAAAAGTACACGGAACATAAGGTACCTAGATAATAAATTTTGCACTAAATTTACTAATATCAGCAGACTACCGAGATACACAGATAATATTTTTAAAATGAAGTTATCCAACTACCATTACTTGTTTACCGAGCCACTGTTTAGTTCCAATTATTAAACCAAACTCAAAGCCGTAAAATTATAAAAACGTGCATTAAACTTATACATATTTTGTGCCGGAGTCAAGTCATGCTGTCATGTCAGTCGCATCGCTTTCCAAGTCTTGAACTTTATTGAGGTAAACCACGACACCAAATCCTTCAAGTGCAGATTCTTCTTGCATTGCGAAATGCCGCTTCAAACAACATAGTATGGTATTTTTTTCATGTCATTCCCTTGAGATGTTCGTAATTGCAGGCAGTGATGACTCGAATATTTTGCATGGCGTTGTGAATACCAAGGTTCAATTTTCATTGCATTCTTAAAGCGTTTTTGAAGCCGTTTAAAACACTCACAGCACGTGTTTTATCAAGTCTAAAAATTATCGGCCTTCGCCCTCAAATTTTTAAACTTGATAAAACACTGCTGTTCGTGTTTTAAAAGTACATAAAATATTTCAGCAGACTAATGTATAATTTAGAATGCTTGCATGTCACTCCAGGTGTACAGTGCACACAGATTGGGATAACAGGAACAGCATGTTAGGCAGCTGTTACAATTAAATGAGCAAACATATTATCATAATAGCCAAATTGAAAATCAAGCATATGCTAAAGTAGGTCACGGGACTAAAATATGATCACACTAAATCAAGTCCACCTAATTCAATTATGTTAAATTTGTATGCATTTAATATAATAATAATAGTAAATATTTATATAGCACCGATTCCTATAGTTCATAGGCGCTTTACATGAATTTCAATGATCCTATTTGCTCTTTACATGAATAAAAAATCATCCTAAAAAATGATCTAAAAATGATCTAAAAATGATCTCGTGCTTTACATGAATTTAAATTACCGGTATACTAAAAATGGCTATTTATAGGTAATTACATTAAAAAAGCTAGATTATAATAAATAGTAATTATTAATGTTCAAAGGGAAAATGCTCTCCTAAATAAATAAGTCTTAAGTTGTTTTTTAAAAGAAGGTAGAGATTTATCAGAGTAATATGACTGAAAATTTAAGTTACATTAAAAATGTAGATGGCTTGGACGATGGGCACACATAAATACACATTTTTAGGTATTAATGGCTTAAGTAATGGTGAGCCCAAGTCTTAAAATGGGCTCTATATTCTTTTTCTTTGTAGGTCCATTACCGTGCTATCCGTGTGGGAGGGAGATTTTGCAGGTGAACCAGTATTTATCATTAATGTCTTCCTGACTGAATTATTCCAGTATTTATCGGAAATGTCTTCCTGTATGAATTATTCTCATATTTTAAAGATATTAAGATGAAACTTGCATCAGTTGCTAATAATAATTTTGTCACACACTTTCCATTTCTGGTATTTATTTTGCAATGCTAATATTTCTGATTGACGAGGTAACCTGACCAGTTGGTGTAAATGGCCACTATATTATTATGTGAATGAGGCCGGAGGAATTACCAATCACTCTTATAAACACAACCTAATTGCTTGAAAACGGAACATCAATCTTTCCAGAAATTATAAATAGCATTACTGTTTTCAGGAGTAACATCTTGAGTGCAGCTGAAGCTGATCATTTATTCTGAATTGGGGATAAAAAGGCCCCAATATTAACAGTAGTTATGTTCCAGTCACCAATTATTAAAAATTATCTTTCAGAATGAACAAGTACAATGTACATGTACATGTAAAACAACTAATTTGTTTAACCCTTAGGGTTTAAGTGTGACATCTGATGCTACATGTAACTATGTAAACCTATATGATATATTAAAATATATTCATTAGTTCACACACATGTACATGCATGCACCACAGCATTCACAAAAGTGAATCCAATATATCTGTAGTGAAAATGAGGACTAAAAAATAATGCTATAACTTTCTAATTAAGTAGAATTCGCAGAAAATATTGTAAAAAAAAGTTGTATTTAATCCATGGAACTGTCAGGGCTGTAGTTGCTGGACAACTGTGAAGAATAGCTGGTCTTTTTGTGCCATAAGCTACAACAAGCTACATGTACATGTACATTAAGTAGCCAATGATCATTGCCATAGTTGCTGGCGATAATCGCCAGTAGCCAGCTGTAGTGATAGCGAACAGATTTCGTATAAGTGGGACAAACTGTGGCATGTCCGTAACCGTGCTGTTCTGTAACTCTGTGATTTGATTGGATCAGCAGGACAAAAACAATGGGAAACCATTTCAACGTCACGGCATGCCGTACGGTGACCGTGCTGTAGACAGTGCTGTAGTTTGTCATATGAAATCTGCTCTAATTAGTCCTGAACTGTACAAGATGAGTATTATCTCAATAGCCCATCTACATGTACAGTACATGTACGTTATACTAATTAACAATGATGCATTTGTATTGCTGTAACATGCAACTGACAAAGCACACCCAGTGTTTCAGTCACATCTGTTGTACATTCACATGTGGTCCTCGTATACATAATTTATGGGTTTTTATATTGCTTTGTTTTGAATTCTAAGTCTTATCTTTCCTAATAGCACTGATAGAAGCACAAAGACAGCATTAATTTAATTGCTGAGGAGACAATGCTAGGAAAAACTATAACCTATAATAAGGAACAGCAGGACTAATCTGAAAAACAACAGCAACAATTAAAGCAATAAAGATATAAATTCCATTCCTCATATCCAATTGCCACTTAACATGAACACTGACACACACAATCAAGAACATACACATGCATGTGCTTTCTTTGTATGCATTGGCTGTCATTATGTTTTTAAGTTGCTGGACAACTATGAAGAGCTGGTCTTTTTGTACCATAAACTACATGCCCATGTCCACATGTACAACTGTGGTTTTAAGTTTTACATGTACATTAAACTTGTAGATGACAATCATATAATTGTTGGTGATAAATATCACTGGTAGCTGACTTCTAATGACAGCCCTGTGAATGTGTAATTTTCCAATTCATGTCCATCTTCACTAATTTTAAAATATGCACTTGGAACAATCATAAACCTCACATCTATCACTATCGCCTCACAACATTCAAGATAATAAATGTAAGGTTAAACAAGGCTATCACAAATCCACGTACTTCAGTTTCCTTGGTTGTGATTGGTGGAGAGCTTACTTCATTTAGACAAAATGTCTCCACATATGACCAGCTCAGGAAACCCAAGATGGAATTAACATACCAATTAATTTGAACAAAATAGCCAATCCTTTCTCTCTTTTTTTGTACATAATTTATAGTGTCAATATATATTTATGTATATCCAATGACCTTAAATACTAAAGAAAATTTGAAACTGTAAAATAAGTTCTACAATGAATTATTATTAATTATTATTAATTTCTATATATAAATAAACTATGTGGCAAAATTATTTTATAACTTACATAAAATGCCATAATCAAGTTTCATACAATGGCTTCTCAAAAACTCTTTCCTGTGACCAATAATGCAGCATTTTACAATGGTGTCTTTTTTAGTCTGTAAAATTATTATGATTTTTGTGTGTGTGACTGTAATAAAGCAATCTGACACAACATAGACTTTAAGTAACAGGGTTCACTTTTTATTTATAGTGAGGAAGGAGGTCATCTACCTTTTAAGGACTATAATAATTATTATTATTGTTATTATTATTATTGTGTCGTGTTTAGGATGATACATGTACATATACATTGTAGTTTGCTCTTAGTAAATATAGGTCTTGACCATTTAACACAAACCATAAGACACATCAAAAACTATAAGTACAGCTTCTTAGGCAACTTGAGGGTGCAAAGTCAGCAATTTAAGATCCATCAGAGAGAAATTGATCTACTTTTGAGGCAGAGGTTAAAACATGCTTAATTACTCTCAAATATTTGTGATGGTAATAAAATATTCATTACACAAGTACAGAAAATCCTTTCACACTACATGATTACTTAGTGTTAACATGATGTCCTGGTTATCCCTCATACTTGGATTAAAATATAAACTTCTCATGCACTAAAAATCTGAAGCAATCACAAAACAGATGAGGCCGTGGAATGCTTGAGATCACTCATGCTGATAATTTTCCAATCAACGGAAACACAACTACACAAAAATAACCTTCACTGGCAAATCTGTCAGCAAAACAAAGTCATTGGCTTAACTTTCTGAACCATAATAGGAAACTGCACTTTAATTAATTAAGTCAGAACAAAACTTTACTTTAATAGGACAAATTTAGAAATGCTATTGTGAATAATTTAGAGAAATGTTATTATTTTCCAAGAGAGCCTACATATATATAATTAATAATAATTTGATAATCCTTAGTGAGTAAAACTACTGGTCAGGTCTTCAATATTAATATTAATTTTCAAACGTTAGGGCCATTAATCACTTTTTGGCCAAATATTCCAAATTACCCTTTGCTTTCTTTAAACATATTATTAATGTTTTCCTAAACACTATGCCATTAAAGAGTAAAGAGACAGATGAAAACAACTTTGGCCATTTCTTTTTCTGTGATGGTCAAAGGTAAAATATATTTATTTTCCATATTAATTTTTACCCATCGCAAAATGCAGTTTAGTTTCCATACAACTGTACAATAATGTACATGCTCAGAATAATATTATTACAAGATTCTTCTGGCATTTTTTCTCCTGGTATTAACATACAATCATGTACCAGTTTATGATAAATGTCCTAATCTTTATACCCTCATAAAAAATTGGTCTGACATCATGGTTATACAGACATTGTTTAAAGAACAGGCCTGTCATTAGAAGCTGGCTACTGGAAATTATCACCAGCAACTATGATGATGATTGCCGGCTACTTAATGTAAAACTTAAAGCTAGAGTTTTAGTTTATGGCACAAAAAGACAGGTTATTCTTCACAGTTGTCTAGTAACTTAAAAACTTCAAAATAACAGCTCTGTCAGAACCTGGTAATTTACTTTCAGACTGGAAAATATGCGCAGTGTATCATCTTTTTATCAAAATCAGATACAATATTTACTGTTTACACATCAGGGCTGTCATTAAATTTTTAAGTTGTTGGACAATTGTGAAAATAGCTACAGCTCTGGCTTTTAAGTTATATATTAAGTAGCCGTCAATCATCATCATAGTTACTGGTGATAATTCCCAGCAGCTGGCTTCTAATGACATCCCTGTACATGCACTGTCTATAAACCATACATTTGTAATAATGCAAAAAAAAATGGATCAGGATGTTTCAGGCCTGTTTATAATGCTCCTTCAACTCCAGAAAAAGTTTGTCAGTGTTTCCCTTTCAGTTACCTTTTAAGAACTACATGTAGTCATACATGTATAACAAAATTAATTATCTTCGAGATACATGTAGGCCTTTTTGGGTGGTACAATGTAGGTGTACACGTAGTCCATCACTTTTGCCTAAATTATGTTCTAAAACATGTATTGTCAATATTTATTATTATTAATCACACCAGTGATTTTCAAAGAGGTCCTGCAAAATAGTAATATAATAATAGCTAAAATATTAAAAGGTCACAGAAACTACGATTACATAGGGATATTACTAATTAAAATATGAGTTAATAAGGAAATGAGCTAATTTAAAGCTACATGTAATAAAATGGAAACAATTACAAACTTCTAACATGGGTAAAAAGGCTTGACTTAAAATTAACAATGGTGTTGCTGTGCCTAATCTCACCACTAAGATTGTTCCAGTCCCTAACAGCATGATATGCTAGGCATTGTTTGCCCCAGTTGGTTTTTACAGCTGGCAGACTAAAGTCATCACCATTGCGTGTCTTATAATTATGCTGGTCATTCATTGATATTAAGTCTAAATGGGGTGTTAATAGACTGTTTTTACATTTGAAAATGTATTTATAAGCATCTGTGGTATAGTCTGTGCTGGGACAAATTCAACCAGTTAAGAGACTGGTGGGCATCAGTCGCCGAAGAGTGTAGAGGACGGTTGAGAATCAGCTTGGCGGCTTTATTCTGTAGTATTTGTAAGCTCTGCATTAGAGTAGAATTTGATAGGCACTCCAAGCTTGGGATGTTCCGCCACCCCAAAAAGGAGCTGACATTTTCAAGAGGTGGGAGGTAAATGCTGATCAGTCACTATGTAAATTCAATTTATGCAAGAGAGTTCAAGGTAAAAATGTAGTATTAAACCTGTTGAGTTACTCCCTTGTTAAGGTATCAGGAGCCCTTTATGCGATATTTTTTTGTGAATGTTCAAAGTTAATTCTACAGTTTAGTGAAAATAAAATTTCAAAACATTTTATTTTCAACAAGAAATTACGGCGAAAAGAAATATGAACGGGAAAGCAGGATGTCATCGGCTTATTAGCACTTGTGAAGCGTTCTCATGGAAACCGTGAAAAAACATGTGAATGTGATGCAAAATTCCCTGACCTTGAAAAAAAATTGTTTTTCCCTGACCGTGGCAACCCTGTACATTGTACACACACATTTATATATGTAGATTTATATGTGCTGGAGTTTTTATACACGTATGCATATAACAAGGAACTCATCATTCTGATCATATTTATGACTGTTGCATAACTGAAAATATGAAAATTAGTTTACATGTACATGCAGGTTTAAGATGTCTGAACATGGATCTACATGTGTACAAAAATCCAGTCAGGTATTAATTCCTCAATAATTACTGTATGACAGTATATCTGTACTTGTTTTCTTATGACATGCAATTGGAAAACATCTACTGGAAAATGTTTTGTAAATAAAATACAACATTTCTTGAGGAAAGACTATAATTTCAAAGTGACTACTAAGTTTTGTAATTCCAGCAAGAACTATAAAGCATTATGACTTTGTTTAATTTACAGGTTAAAACAGTATACCACAGCAGGGAAGATGATATCACTCAACATCTGGAATTTCACCACCAGACTACACAATAACCATTAAAATTAATCTCGACTTTCTACATGTATTTACAGAAATTTGTTTTATTTCCTTTAACAAAAGCTACTAAATCCTTTAAATGAAAAGGAAAATTATTCACCTGACCACATTGTGCTCATAACTAGTTTGGCTGCTGATTGTGGTCAAACAAACTACAGCCTTCAGTTACAGAGTCCAAGATGCAACTTTAATCAGGATAATTAGTCCTACATTGTATACTGTACTTCATTTCTGACGGTTGGATTCTTAATAAGCAGAACACTGCACAGTAACTTTTAACAGCAAGACATGTAATGTACCTGTGGCCTAACCACAGTAGACATTGACAACAGGGCTTAAGGACTGGTAAAACATTTATAATGATGCTTGAGGCTGCCAAAGTTATGTATATAATAGTAAAATATGTATAACGTAAATATAGATTAATTATCCAACCATGCAATTATAGGGAGGTTGCTCTACACCAAACCAAGATTTCCCAAAGCAACACTTCATAATTAGTTTTCTATAGTTAGCACTTACGCTCAACGGATCCTTTCTGGCACAAACCATATTTTGTAATTAATAGGTAATTCTATTTAAATTGAATACACTCTATTCACCACTTCTGTACCAATAGGGCTCTTAAAAATAGAAAAATCCAGCAATCTTTCCACTACATGGTTCCCTCAAGTTATTCCATGCCTACACAGATTTAATTTTGATTACACATTGTATATTGTTCTGTTATTTACATAGGGGGTACTTAAAATATCTAAACTTGAAGCAATCCTGTAATATTCAATTCAAGAAGTATCGCAATTGGCTGAATGATTTCACCATAAAATTGAAGGCAAAGTCTTTACACCACAGACCGAACAAGATTATAAAATATAGATTAGCAAGATTGAACAACGACGAGATACAAGTAAGATTGTCGAAATTCAGCGAGGCCAAGTTCGGGGAATGTTATGATCGATATACATGCCATGGCAGGAGTCTGCTTTTCAAAACATTTCATCAATTCAAATCACACAAAAGCATCACACTCCAGTAGTCTTGAATCTTGTGACAGAGAGTGAGTTTACATAAAGATTGGATTGATTCCCATGTAATATGAGCCCGCTCTTGCTGGGATTTTTGGATCAATAAACTCTGGAACGGCCCCCGGAAAGTAAGATTCTTATGAGTTATTGGGTGATCACAAAAAGCGGTGAAAACCATTGATTAACAGAGGAACTGAGAATAACATGTAATGCCGCATTAATCTCTTAAGTACAGAAGTTATAGCATCAACAAGGAATCTTTTTGCATGTTTTTTTCCTTTGCATGAAGGAACAGAGCTTCAGAGTAATGCCATAAACAGTGAACCTCGACGTAATTCATAACAGTGCAATCTTGTCGTCTTCGACTCGAATTCGAGTCGAATGTTTATGCTCCGAGACTCGTTCAAAGCGCTGTTGGGGACCACTCCACATATTAAACACAGTTCGCTTAAATTTCTCCAGGACGAGCTAAAACACGTTTGGAATATAATAAACCTTATAAGAGCACAAAGCTAATAGCCAGTGTGATTTAATCTGCATAAAATCGAATTCTACACAGATACTTCGGAAGCTCTGTTTAATACTTTAGACAATGTGATCGCGTTTGCTTCACACTATGCTTTAAAAAGCCATTGTAGATAAGACCTCCGTAAGAACTTACCTCATATTTGGCCCTGTACCCAAGTACTAAGGCCTTTGTGTGACAGTCGGCGTGGCTTCAGAAAGCGAAGACGAGGTCTTTCACTTCAAGAATCTTTCAAAATGTAAGGACTTGAATGCCGCACCCTCGCTCTATACTCCAGAGCACGAGTTTAGTCCTTGTGAATCAACCGACCCTGAATGTAATATCGTTGAGATTTCGCTTCTTTCCCTAGCACAGGAAGTAACCGAGTCATTCAACGGGAATATGGGGAACTGAAGCTCACTTCCGAGCAATTCTTGCACTCTGAAAGTGCCCTGATTCCGTAGAAGTTCGCCACCGGATATGCATGCACACCTATAGCAAGCTATGCAGCCGCCATTGCTTTGGAAGTGACGTCATCGAACCTCTCGACTTGCGCGCTGTCAAGAATTTCATGTTTTTCCTGTAGAACCTCATAGAACACGTTATCTGATTCGTTTCTATGAGCTTCACATGATTATTTTAAGGCAATGAATTTTATTTCTGTTTTTTCTCTTGTAAAAAAATGTAAGATACCTGGTGACGGTTACTTTGAAGATAATAACTTTCGGATAGCATATCTTTTTCACTCAGTGTAATACGTTATTTTGATTTGTATCTTGGTTAATAATCTTGGCCAATCAGATTGCTGGTTTTTGTGATGTTCTAAGCTTTAACTTTTAGGAATTAAAAGTGACCACCTGCTAACTTCAGGTCTTTTATCGAGTTTTTCCATGATTGTAACAGTCGTCTCTTTCTCATAATTTTTTCTGTTCTCATGCATTGAGCAATTTAACTTACGGCGTTTAATGTTTCGTGCACGAACAGAAAACTGAAAACGAAACGCAAAACGAGAAGCTCTTTTGGCGATTTTTCAGTCGGCATTTATTTGATTAAACTTATTATTTGGATCGAGCCGTTTACCTCATTTCCGTCTGTCAGATTTTTTTTTGTTTACATTTGGTTTCAGTTCAGGGATTAATTTCCAATAATATTGATACGGCCATGTGTCCAACCAGCCGTAGATTTGATACTTGAATAAAAGCAAGAACAAAAGCTCCTGGCAAGAACCATTAACTTCATCCACTTTGCGCGTGATGTTGGCCAGATATGCAGATGTAATCCCGTTTACGTTTACCCAGATATAGACTATATTTAGAGTGTATAATTATGGTTGCCCTCTGATATTATTTCTGTGTTTTATTTATAGCAT
Source organism: Actinernus sp. WN-2022 (assembly GCA_030867875.1). Lineage (NCBI taxonomy): Eukaryota > Metazoa > Cnidaria > Anthozoa > Actiniaria > Actinernidae > Actinernus > Actinernus sp. WN-2022. Next base: position 62,866,678 of record JAOWCC010001589.1, on the reverse strand, counting down.
CTTAATTAACGAGTTAATTAAGATTACATATTCTTGTATAAAAACTAACATCGCACTATCAACCCACAATATTATCACAGCATCAAAAGTTATGCATGATAACATACTTATATACACCCTCATGCCATGCACTCTTAAACGGAAAACAAACTTTTCCTGCATGCAGAGGTCTTAGCAAGTAGTAAAATATACAGTATATACACGTAATTCTTTTTTTTCTATATCTCGCTGTACTTTGATCTGGAATAAAATGATAGTTATAAAATGTATCTAGCAAAATTTCCCGTGCAGTTTAGGCCGTGATACAGCATAACAAGACTGGGTGAACATGCCGAGGCGTCGCCGCCGTTTATATTATGAAACTGATTTGCTCTGGCCAGTTCTACAAACGAGCTTAGCTAAGGCAGTACCGAAAGACAAAAACGACAGATACATTTGTTGTGCAAATACAAATTAACAAACAGCTGGTAAGACTTCAAACTCGTTTTATCATAATTAAATTAATTTAGATCCTTCCACGGTTTCTTTTAACTTTTGATATATATACGACAGCAAAACCGTCGATACTGCTGAGACGGTTTTGCTGTTATACGTAATATATCAAAAGCTCAAAGAAACCGTGGAAGGGTCTATAATACCGTAAAATGATCCGAACAGGTGATGAGTAGTCGGCCAGGAATAATTTGTTACTGACCCTGGACTTCAAGTTGTGTGACCACATCGATAGCCACGAGTTTGTAAGCACTGCATGTCCATCTTAATGGGCTAGCTCCTGTTCGCAACTAAACATTTGAACCAGCATTCCGGGTTGCGTTTTCCCTGTACAATATGTAGCCTGTTGGGTTACCGGTGGTGCACGGTCAAGATGACGTCACAAACTTGCCAGAAAAAACTGATCCAGAGGATGAATAGCCCACTCTCGCTATATGATTCACTTGTTAAGCAGTAGCGTAGTAGTTGCCTCCAGCAATTTGACGGTGATTTTTTTAAGCGGCTGTAGGAGATGCAGCCGATTTTAAACAATAGTTGCCGTTACAATTATTTTATACGTCCCTTTTATTATGACGTATATTACCCGTGCTTTGCGGTAGTGACAATTTCCGGGTGTGAGCCTGACATGAAGGTCTGCATGCTAGCGTGCGACCGCACTATCTGAAATTTCCCAAGCAAAATTTATTTCGGTCGTAAATCAAAATAACTAACAATAGAAACCGAAGCCGAGATGGACTAGTTGGAATTAGCCAGTGAAATATCGGCTGGCATATCCGCCAGGCAAAGCTGAATTGCATCTTGGGAGACCCAGTCGCCGTGGTAAGCTTAAGCAACGACGACGGGGACGGCAGTGACGACGGGACGTAGAAAAGTGTTTTCTCCCGAAATATGATGTTTACTATTTCCTTCGTTCGCCTTTAATTACTTTCCACATCATTAATTTCGAAAAATATGATAAGCATAGAGTTCCGTTCACGCCGAACGAAAAACGGAGTGATTTACTTTGGACCGTTTGCGTTCTCTTGTTGACGTAGAATATGGAGTTTTCACGTTGTGTTTTTGCAGACAACGGTTGAAATGTAGTTGACTGCGTGCATTTTCATGTGCAGTTACTGTATTTTGCAATTAAGTTTATTGTGTTATGGCGTCGTCCTAGACGTTGCCGTCGTCGTTGCTTAAGCTCTCTATTGTCGACCACATTTCCCGTTCCTAGGTACAATTAATTATCCACGGGACATTTTACTCAGTCTATCGCCGTAATGCTAATAATAACAACAGTTCTTACACGCATTATGCATGCCTCAATGCGTTTACAAGTTTGAATGTAGTATAACTAATAATAATAATAATAGATAATAATAACCACAGCTCATAATGCTGCTGAACCTATTACCGCAAACTAGTAGAAATAAATAACGATGAGTTCACGAGTGCCGGCCTGGAGAAATAGAGACGTATGCAACCACGACGGCAACGTCTAGGACCGATGGCGAGTAAAACAAAAGAGTTAATTTACAAATACAATAACTGCGATCCACACAAGTATCACGAGTGGCATACGAGTGACATATATACGAGTAACATACGAGCTACGTACATACGAGTAACTGTACGAGTAACATACCAGTAACACAAGTGTAAAGATACAGAAATCACAAAGTACAATATATGTGTTAATATTGGGCATTCGCCTTGCGCCTTCCCTAATGAAATGGTAGCGTCGGCATATAAACTTGTTTACTCGTTTTGCTCTTCACTTGACGCAACCAGTATTCGCAGCTCGTTTTCCGCGAGCTTATTTTTCCAGTTGTGCTTGTAAGTACGCAACATATGCTTCTTCGCCTTAATCAAGTTTCCTTGCTCAATAACTAGCAAATTGTACGATTATACATCGTTTTATTAGTACACTTGTCTCCAATAAACATAACTGGTTCGCGCCTCTCCTATGTACTATACCGTGTTGTTTGATGGAGAACGGTACAATATAAACGTTTTTAAAACATTAACTGGGTATAGGAAAAGGTGATACATATGTTTCCCTATAAAATCCAACAATCAAATAAACACCACTTAAGGGGGATAACAATTTAATTTAGTGGATGCTTATCTAATGAAAGCTCTACTATTTTTTAAGGAAGGGACAGTTGCAGTCCAAGTTCATTGCGATGAATTGGTGAATGAATTGGTGAATGAATTGGTGATGAATTGATGATGCACGGTATGACATGACTGCCGTGCTACGTTTTTTCAAATAATCGTCCGCTGGCAGCCATCCGACTGAGTGATGTACGGCGACGTACACAGACAGGGAAAAACTGACCAGGTCACATAACTGCGACCGGCGGAAGAAGGGACTGTCTCGCAAACCAACTCGTAGATTAAAGTGCCACTACTAAGAAAATTTACCATTTCGATTTGCCACTTTTTCAGTGTCAATCGGGTCAATCAGTATTAGTAAAAAATAGTTAAAATATTCCCAAATGGGCACGTTAAACCACAACATTTTAGGAGAGTTTACCGGTAAAATCCTGTCCGCCATTATCAGTATTCAGCGGAAGTGATGTCATACACTTAATACGACAACCTCGTGGATAAATATAACTTTCTTCTTATGTACGTGAATACGTCAGATGCCTCCAGGCGTTGTGTTCTGCATGCAGGCGAGCGTTAAGTGTATGACATGCATCACTTCCGCTGAATAAACCTTTGTTTAACGGCGGACGTTTAGATTCAATATTCGGAATTCAAAATATTCAAGATATAACGACTTCCTGTCGTGAATATGAAAAAACATTGATATGTCAAAATTTGATCGTAGTGGAACTTTAAACGGACCAACTAAGACAGAACTAAACAGCACTTCGATGTCTCCGACAAAAAAATCGTTGCCGCGGCGATGTCTGACCACACATTTCTGAAACCGGTGAGAACGGGGGGAAACCTCACCTCACATGCAGCCCGATCCCTCTACGCGACGCAAACTAAACCAAGAGGCTTACCACACAATAAGAAACAGACCGTTAGTCAGCCTTGAGACGAGCCGAAAGCCAAAAAGTCTGCAATGACCCTCAGAGCCGGAATTTGTGTCCAAATCGATGAGCAGCTAGCTGCCCTGTCAGGGCTCCAGTACCGGCCAGAACCACACATGAGAACACACCCATTTTCCTGGCTTACAAGAAAATGTGAAAGAAATTTGCAACGCAGGCTTGCTAACATATTTAAAGATGAACCTCTAATCTTATAGCCCGCGCTATCCACAATTTTCACAGTATTCTAAGTTATGCAGAACCCATGCACGATTCCGCGCCAAACCATTTTTCGTTTTTCATTTTTCTAGTAAAGGTTAAAAAGTGAAAAAAGCAAAATAGCTCTTTAGACTTTTTTTTTTCATTTTTTCCCTGACTAATATTGAAAAAAAAACCGCTAACTTTTTCTATTTTCCATTTGTCTGAAATATTAAAAAAGGAACTACTGAGCTATGTAGCTTTCCATTTATTCATTTTTCCAAGTTTGTAAAATAAGTTTAAAAAATAAGAAAATGCTAACGTTTGCGTTGTTGTTGTACTTTATTTATATATATTTTTGGTTTACTTCGGACTGAGTGAGAAAAAAGCCTCAATATTGTGACAACAATAACAAGTCCGAAGAATACAGCAAATCTGACACGGTGTGATGCCCCAACAATGGCACTACGGCTAGCAGTAGGTTCTTGTCGAAGCTCATTTGCTTGCTATGTCATGCTGACGAGTCCAAATGAGGACGAAACAGTTGTCCATGCATGACTGCTTTCTAGTACGAGCACCTTTTTGTCACAGGTCTAGCTAGCCGTAGTGCCATTGTTAGAGTATCACACCGTATCAGCTTTGCTGTACATAGTCTTATAGGACTTGTTATTGTATCATAATTTTATATTTTGGTTGGTTACAGTGTTCTTTGTATGGGAATTTGCGATTTATGAAATATCTCAATAAAGTAAATTTAACTTGCGCGCGAATGTTAACCGCCTCTCCCCTTCTTTGGGTTAAAATGTATCGAAATCGCTTGAAATTTCCACTAGAGAACAAGAAGGATATCAATTACTCTTAAGGAAAGTTATATTTACTTTATTTAAATCATTTACAGAGAGTTCAGAAATCGCGAAGTACCATACATGCAAAGCCTTATCGATTTTGACGACACAATCCAAGCCTGGGCTTCCTGTGGTCACTGGTGACCAGGGCCGGGTTGTTCAAAGCCCGATTAGTGCTAATACTGGATTAACTCTGCACAGAACCTATTGGTTGTCATGGAAATTATCCCTGGATTAGCACTAATCGGGCTTTGAACAACCCGGCCCTGGATGAGTTTCGGGGTCTTAAATTATGAGAGACTCAGTTGATAAAAAGTATCATCGTAACCATAAAAGCAACTACTTGAAGTTGAACTTCCCACATCAGTGGCCAGAGTTATATCTCTTAGAAATGTCGAGAGCTATTGTGCAGTTACTTGCAGTTCACAACCGATTCATCATCGCAAACATTTTGAGTCAGGAAGTAAAAGCTGTTCAGTTGCCGACGCTGTGAAGAAGGTAAGAAGCTCGGGTAATCATTCTCGTTGTCTAACACTGAAATAACGTTACTGTCGATCATTGTAATGAACATAGCCACACGACTTTATTTCTTTTTTCAAGGTGTGACCTACGTATGGTCGATAGTTCATAACGGGGCACCAACGTCACACCCGGGGGGAGGGGTTCTTAAAGGTAAAAAGGGTAGGGGTGACAGTCGGAAAACCTCGAAAAAGACCCTAAAAAATACCAAATCGCGAAAAAAATTCCACCCTGAAGTTGGCTCATGGTCTAAAAATCACCCTAAAAATGGATTTCACTTGACCAAACCCCTACAAAATACCGGATCGCCGATTTCAAACCCTAATAAAATAAGACGATCACCCCTACCAGCTGAATATAGGAAGACCTATATACACACGAGGGGCATTAGGATTAGAGTCAATCGCGTTGGATCCTCCCTGAAGCAAGTATCCAGCAATTATCACCAGGTAAGACAGCTGAATACTGCGCAGTTACTTAATTCGATCCCATGTTTTGTCGAGTACTTAGTATATACAACTGATGCACTGACACTTCTCAGAGATAATCCTCTCGCAACATGTGGTAATATCCTGATTGACTTCAAGTGGTTGCTTATTCGGTGCATGAGAATACTTTTCATCAACTAAGTCTCTCCTAAAAGTCTCGGAAACAAAAGAGTGTAAAGCTACATCTACCGGCCGATCCGGCTTTACTGGGATGGGTCAGACTGTCGGTTTGTCCGCTCAGTCGGAACCGACCAGCTGAGTATTCGGACGGTGGACCGACCGATTATTTGGCCACACTTTACCCAACCAGACCCATCCGATAATGTGGCTAAATCTATTCTCTTATTTTGCTTTGTGTTTCCGCGAGAACTGCAAAATGGCGCCCGTAACAGCATATTCATTTGTCATGATTTTGGCAGCCTTGTCGAATCGATGTGCATATAGTAACGTTATAAAAGTTATTTATGTTTGCGGTTCATCGGTAGCGAATTGAAATCTCTTATGGCAAGGTATGCAGGATTAGGGACGGTTAAAGAGTTTTGTTTAGGGGGTGGTTTGGATCGATTCTCGGCTGGGTGCTATTCGGTTGACAGTGCCTCTTTAAAGGAAACCCTAGATAGATAGATAGATAGTTTATTTAACCAAAATTGCAGTCATAAACTGAATTACTAAGGTTTACAATAATGAGAAAAACAAATAATTGGTATTGATTAAGAGTAAAAGTAGCTAATATACACACTAACGTATATTTCACTTGGTCGCTAATTCTAACATTTATAATTCGAATTATAATATTTGACACTTGAGTTTATAAAGGTATTAGAGAACCTATTTGTTTTACAGAGCGGAAGAGTAAAGGGTCTCTTTTGGCGTAGGTTAGGGGTGGAATTACTTACATTGTGTGGTAATAGATTGTATAAATTACTTTTATGATTGGAAGAAATCTTTCGAAATAAAGTGTGGCAGAGTTCTGATCTACGTAAAGATAAACTGAGAAGACCAGAAAGAGCAAGAGCGCGTGTGTATGATACGTCGTAACCATAGACAATACTCATTGCTCTTTTCTGAACACGCTCAAAAGAAAGGCTAAGATATTCTGGCAGACCATAATGAAAGACTTGACATGCGTAAAGTAAAACGGACCTAATACAGGCTATATAGAATTGGAGTAGTTCACTAGTTGGAACGTTTGCACGCTTCAGTTGTATTAAGAAGTACAGTCTTTTTGAGGCTTTCTTGATGGTGATATCAGTGTGCAAGTTCCACTTAAGGTCGTCTTGTATTGTTACACCAAGGATCATGATCGACTTTACAGGCTGAACTGGAGCTTCATTAATGTAGACTTGGTTATGAAATCTTTCCGAGCGCGCAAAAGAAATACGGAGTTCCTTGCATTTCTTTGGATGTAACTGGAACTTGTTTTCTGTGGACCATTTCTGAATTTCATTTATGGGCGTCTGAGCCAAACTGGTTTCTTTTTTATTAATTACTTCGTAAATAGTGGTGTCATCGACCTGTTGGAACAAGTAGCCTTTAAATTCTTGGCAATATGGTTTAAGTTTAAAAAAAAAAAAGGAAAATGTATTTTGTTTTTGAAAAAAATTGGCCGAGTTCGAGGCATTTTGGGCGCGGGCCCAACTGAGACACAAGCTATTTTTTTTACAATACGAACTGCCATGAAACGTCGATCCAAAGACTAAAATCACTCTTTTTTTTTTCCAACATATCTGCTGTATCATTTTCTACAAATAACAACAAGGTTATATTGTTCCATTCATTTTTAATTTATTTTTCTAGCTCTTTTTCTACATCGTACATCTTTGATATCCCGACATTAACGATCTTATTTTAGTTTGCAAGACATTGCCAGGACGGCATTCAGCTGGCTTGAGAGGGCATCAAAGTTGTCTACTTGAATTAAGGACTTTGTTTTGCTTGTTGTTGGCGATCTGAAGGAGTTCAGCTTTGATACCGGAGCCAATACCAACGGCGATTACACCAACATGCTTGGCCTGCAGAGAAGGATAACAAATACTGAGTCATTTTGAACACCCTACCGAAATGCGGTAAGATAATGCAGGTACCAGCAGTCGCACGATTCGAAGCAATATTGTTCGCTTTTTTTAACCCAAAAGATTTCATAGATACCAGTGCGGAAAATAAAAGTTTCTCACCAGAAGGGGTTTCAGTACAGTGGAGTAAGTAGCACTGCCAGCGTTGGTCTTGCCATCTGTCATCACAATCAATACGTCTGGTTTATCACGTCGATCTCCTCCACTCGGTGAGAACAGGTCGGTATTGGCCAGTCTCAATGCTATGTCTGTACGAGTCCCGCCTGCAGTGAATCGAATACGATCGATAACAGTCTTCATAGCGGGTAATCTCTGCGAGGCAGTAGATGCGAAGCTGACGTGCGGGTCGCTGTAGAGCTGTAGGCGATTATCCCAAGACGGCTACCAGATGAAGAGATGCCAAGGCGAGTAACCAGAATTGAAAGGAACTTTTTTACCTTCTTGAAGTTAGCGGCGCCAACACTACCTGAACGATCTAGGATAACGCCCAGGTCCAGAGCTTTACTGCACGGAGCGATCAGCTTTGGAATCCCTGTAGAATGACAAGCAGATGTCGGTTACGCTTTGTGGTCTAAATCCTGGTCTAACATAACCCCTAGTGTGGCTCGCTCTCAGGCCTAACACCGACATCACATCAAATGAAGGAGTTCTGAAAGCTGTCAGAAAGAAACAAACCTGCTTCACAGCCATACAGTTCCATGCGCATAGCGATGTGACCATGCCAACTTCTGGGGAGAACTCTGATAAAGCGAATGTTTTGGATGAGAGGGTCAAATTCATTGAGAACAACGCTTCCCCTGTCTCTGTTACCAAGGAATACCTGAAAGCATCAAAATCAACAGCAACTGAGGTTCCACCCATCATGTAAGATTTCATTTTACTGCACGATAGACCTTTTGTTTTACAAGAGGCACGCCACCCACCTTGTCTTTTCCATTCTTCTTGTAGGTAATAAACAGCTTCCCATCCATACTGTGCAACCGGATTGCCGAGCACGTGACTAACGACAGTGTAGCGGTCGCTATTGCCAGTTAATACCTGTAAAAGTAAAACAGTACAGTGGTCTACAGTGTAAAATTACGTGTACTCACTTTGCTAATCTCCCGTCCGGCGTTATCTTAATTTTATCTGTTAACAACTTTAACTATTTGATTTAATGCAATAGGAAATCAATATTTAGAGTGTGAAGCAAATTATTTCTATTAATCGACGTTACCTTAACTTTCCCACCAACGCTGTAGGGAGTGAAAATCCCGCCATCAACATTGTATTCCAGAGTGTAGCTCTTCACCCATTGGCTGGCGTCCTGTCGTCCTTGTGTAGACACACGTGTTATCTGGGTTGCTTTACCAAAATCAATCTCAAGGAACTGATAAACGTTGTTGACCAGAGCAGACCAGGCCCCAGTCCTCCCTCCGCCAGCGTAGAAATGTAACCTGGCGTTAGCTGCTCGGTGGCCTGAGTTCCACTCGGACGAGGCCGACATCTGATTGTCAGCCATGGTAAGTTTGCTCTGGCATTCTGGGATCTTTGGTATCTGGAATCCTACAAAACAATGCATTGAATGAAGTGTTCTCCTGTTCGTATTTCGTTTACGAGGTCTTAATAGTGTCACGTTTCTATTTTGTATGAAAATGGTTAAAGTACGGGTTGTCATACCTTCCTTACATCCATACAATTCCACTCTCATGGAAATGTGTCCATGCCACGTCTTGGGAAGAACCCGGATGTATTGAGCGATAATGACTGGCTGAAGTATATTAACGACAACACCATGCCTGTCTTTGTTGCCCTTCAAAACTTTGTTGTTCGCATACGAGTCGAAATATCCTCCATTCAGGCTGGACTGCAGGCGGTATGTGGTGACCCACTGGTTGGCGTCCTGTCTTCCTTGTGTCGCGATGCGTGTGATTTTAGTTACTTTGCCGAGATCAACTTGCAGAAACTGACCAACATTATTCACCCGAGCGGCCCAGGATCCAAGAAGCCTTCCTTGACGTCGCAGATGCAGCCTGGCACGATCATGCCGAGTGCAGAAGCACATATTTCCTTGGGAACACAGAATCCTGTTGATTAAAGTGAAACTGCTATGCTTATTTGCAGCTGGAGCATTGGTAGATGTAAACGATTTAAATATAGTTAACTGAAAAAATAATGTATGTTTTTTTACATTTTTATTTAACCCCACAAAAGGTTTATGGAACGAAATTTAACCGGCTTTAACCGGTTTCCCGTGACCCACTTCAAACCAAATTTCATGTAACATTATTAAATTTCGATGTAAATACCTTTGCAGTATGGTTTGTGTAGAATTTTTCAGCAAACTTTGAACCATAAATGTCACCACATCATGCAGTCAGAACTTCCCGGGATGAAAATAAGTTCTGACGACAAGGAGCTACGAGGGGGAAACTATTGTTTACCATGGTTGAAACAGTTTCGCAAATTACCACTTTAAAAAGAGTGTCACCCGTTTATAGACTGAGAATGCCAAGAGCATTCTGAAAAGGTTACTGATACGTATTCCGTTATTGAAACATTCCGTAGTTAATCTCAGATTAAATGCTAGTCTTACCAGAAGTGCATCCATAAAACTCCGCTCTCATCGAGATATGAATGCTAGGTCTTGGGTTGAATGCGGACAAATCGTGCGATAACGCTGGACTGATCATTGTCATGAGATACCACGGTGGAGCGGTCTCTATTACCAGCAAACATCTGTTAAGAGATATCATGCACATTAATTATCCCTTTATAAATTGGGAACTTCGCCGTATAACGCTAATTAAGCAACGATGCATGGTTGTTAAGTTGCCAAGCCCCTGTTTATCTGCAACGTAAGTTTTGGAGTATGAGCACTTTGTGCTCGTTTTACTTCAAGTATTCGAATAACTGTCATGATCACAATGTAATTTTCATGGGGGAGTTTGAAATTGTACAGATTATGGGCCTTTTGCAGTAATATATAAACACGTGGTTGTACTGGAGGGCACAACAATCTGACTTCATTTATTTAAAGGCACTTGTACGAGATCGGTAGTGTTATAAGCAAAACCGGTTTGTAAATGCTATTTTCCACCTCCAATCGATTGTCGATCTTTCCAAAACTGCTTGCCATCCAGCATCCATGGCAACGCCTTTCCATGGAGATCACGAGCTCAAGTCATTCATTATTAATGAAGTATTATTATATCAGCACGCGACTGTTAGATGAAAAAGGGCCTATTAGTTTTCGTTTTGTTCAGAAATAGTTCCGAGTTGCATGTAAACGAGTTCTTACTTTCTTAGGGTACATTTTCCAAACGGTTCCATCTCGACTATATTCCAAAGTGTAGCTATTCACCCATTGGTTAGCGTCCTGTCGGCCTTGAGTTGCTATGCGGGTTATTTTAGTCGTCTGATAAAAATCCACCTGAAGCCATTGTTGGGCGTTGTTGTACCTAGCAGACCAGGCACCAGTATTTCCTCCACCAGCTATAAAATTCAGTCTGCCATTGGCTGCTCCGTGATTGGCATTCCATACAGAGGAAGCGGTCATCTGTGGGTCTGTGATCACATGTTTCTCTAGGCCAAGAGCGATTAGGCAATAAGGCGCTATCGCAGCCTGAGAATCTAACGAGAAAACTCGTTATTTGTTCTATTTCTACGTCTAATTTGCGTCAACAGCAAATTTATTAAAAGTTGCAAAGAGACCTGAACTGGCAGAACTGATAGATCAAGTTTAGCATGCAACAGTGGTGAAATATCGTCCGTGGCATGCATATGATAAACCGCACTGGTTAAAATTGAATTATTAAAGGCCTTTTTGCACTTCACCAATCTTTTACTTCAAAATAATCTGTCAACAGGAGAAAAACAATTGTCCAAAGCTGCTATACATTCGAGATTGCCCTGCCTCGGTAACGAATAATATTTTCTTGAAAGTGTGAACACGTTTACCAAACACTTACAGTTACATTTACTGAATTTAAATGAAATCTATGTAGAGTCGAACAGAATTTGTTAGCAGAGTGCGAATTAACAAGTCTTTACTTTCGGTTTGGTTTGCCTTTACAAGAAAGACTACTGGACTGTATTTCCGATTGAACTTGATTAACGAATCTTAATAGCTTTTCCGGCGATAAAACAATCAAATGAAACTTACCTTGAATATGAAGCACGTGCAAGAATAGAACAAGTAACAGGAGTTTCCCTGCCGTCATTGTGGGTCATTGTCTTCGGAAAGGAAAAAAGGTTAATATACTGGAATGATATTTGTAATCGCGGTCAGTCATACTACACCACAGCCTGTGTGCGCACCATGGTTAAACAGAGTTTAAAACGTTGCCGTCAACAGAATTTGTCAACAAGAGAGAAAAAACGCCGTATTTTGTGGCAGGATAGCTATCGCAGTTTGAAATGAATACTAGTATTTTAAATACACATGTGAATTGTCTCTTAGCTTAACCAATACTTCAGTGGCCTCGTGGTTTTATCAGTAACTTACTTTTGCTAGAAAACTTACGTAAAACAGGCTCAATAAAACAAATCCATATATTTTACAGATATATTTAGTAGCGTTACGGAATGTACACAAGTGGGTAGGAATTAATGCAGAATGTTGTTATGTTATATAAACAAGTTACATAATCCCGTTGGGATAGCGTTGAAGGTGTATAAAGAGGGGTGATTCATATGTAAGAATCATTCGAAGGCGTTTCTCTACCCTGATACCTAAATTTTCTTCAGGATATATGTTGAGAACAGAAGATATACTAACTACACATCTATACAGACGTGATTGGCCAACATTATATACTGCTGTAATTATACGTGTCCGACAAGTATCAATAAACGAGATGCCCGCTCCTGATCTGTTGTTTGTGTTTAATGCAGTTTAGCTATTAAATGTTTTATGCTCGTTTCAAGGTGATAAGAGTATAAACAATTTTATACTCAACTGATTAAAATAACGTTTTAAAGATTTTACCTTACCGTAATCCGGCCGTACAACTGTCCTAATAAACTTTAGAGTCTTCTGTACGTGAGTTCTTTACTAATGGTCCTTATTATACCTGTACTGTTTACTTAAAACCTGGCGTTTTTGCCAACATAACGTTACTGATCCCAGTAGGATTACGTAACAAGAAGTAAGTTGCTGTATTTAATTGCCTGTTAAAAAATTAAAGGTATTCATTTATATAGCGCCGAAATTCTACACGAATATATTGAAATGCCCTTCACATGGTTATTTTTTGTGATACGGACTGCTGTGGCGCAATGTGCTGCTGTGCAGTTTACAATCATGAGTGATTGTTAGTACAATCATGAGTGATTGTTAGTACCAGGCTGTTCGGTCGGGAAACCATCCCCTAGAAGAATGTCGCATCCCCTGGAAGTTAGAAGAATGTCGCGTTTTCTATTCTTGTTTATCACCATTCTCTTCAACTAACAATGTTACGTAAGAGCTGCCTACGTTACGCTATTGTGTACCATTAGCTTGCTTCTCTTTTCCACGTAGTTGTCATCTCATCACATTGTACTACTTGCTTGTAGCTGTTCAAGGTCAGGTTTTTCGGCACGATGGCAAAAATATACCTGCAACATAGCAGGGTTTAGGCCCCTCCTCTTTTCACGCATGGCAAACTCGAAATTTGCAGAGTGAAGAACGTGGGCTCTCCTGTTAAAAAGCGAAATTTTAAGGGTTTAAAATCAAACAAGATATCAAAAAGTGAACATAGAAGATAGTTGTTTATTAAAGACTTTAGGCGGTATTTTATTATAGTTTGCAATCTTTGCAGCCCTTACTGAGGGTCCTGAAGGGTAAAATGGGAGCTGGGATTTGCCTCTTTTTGGGCTGGGAAAATGGGATTCGTGCACTGGGACTGGGATTTTACCACTGGGAATGGGACAAACACTTTGGAAAATGGGAATGGGATTTCTCTTCTTTGTGAGACTTGCTAGTCTCTGACTCTATAATTTCACACAAATACTCGAATTAGCCCACTTTGATGACACAAATACTCGAATTAGCCCACTTTGATGACTGGGATTTGGACCAAAATTGGACTGGGAACTGGGATTTAGGACCCCCCTTCAGGACCCTCCTTACTCTGTTTGATTTGAATTTCGCGCGATTAGCAATCAGTGTGTTGGGGGCACTCAAGCGGAGCATCACACAGATGTTCACAACACCAAGGCAACTGAGTGACAACTAAAGGTGTCTGTGGTCTGGGCATGGCCCCATTCTCGTTCCCAGTGCCTCCTCAACTAACTGAAAAATCGGAGGCTCTGGTAAGACACGAAACCGGATGTCCTAGATTCTAGGACATTGAAACTGCGCATGCTCTTACAACTCATTTCCGATTTGCTAACTAAAGCAATGGCTGACTTCATGGAAGCTATCCAGTTCGCCCTTGCAAAGCTTAAAATACAGTTTTCTTTAAAAACTAAACGATTGGAAGCTATTCGGGTAATTAGTATCGATAAGAAGGACTGTTTCTCTGTCCTTCCGACCGGTTATGGTAAATCGTTAATTTACCAAAGTTCACCGTTTGAGTTTAATGCTCTTCAAGGATCATCCAACTCAATCGTGGTCGTCATATCTCCTCTCGACGCAATTATCGAGGAGTACACAGAACATGCTGATTTTCAGCTGCTGGATTAGACTGCAGGGCTGCTGGTCGAGGAAGAATAGGCCTATGTACCTGTTGTAGGTTAGCAAGGGCTATAGCGCTTGCACTCGGCGCGGAATGTGTTTCTCTTGGTCGTTTTGATGGTGGATTACTAGGAGAGCTATAATTTTGCTTTCGACCTCGTTTTAGGCTGGAATTTTGGATCGCCGCGGTTTGATGTTCATGCGATTGCTGAACCATCTCACGGAATATTTCGGCAGTTTCAAGAGAGCGTTTGCACGGACAGCAAATTTTTGTAGGGTAGGATTCTTCCCAGAAAATGAACGGATGGCTTAGATAAGAACACAAACTTTTCCTTAGGTCGCTGTTTAAAATCACTGGGTGATTCTTATCCGATATTACGGCGTTGTAGCAAATGCATGTATTTCGATCGAAAAGCTTTTCTGCTGCCTTTTTTGGCGTAATATCTGCCATTATTGGGTTATAGTCGATCGAAGGGAGATTTTAATTACCTTTCGGCTTTTGCCACCATACATTACATATATGAATGTTTATTAATTAATTAATTAATTAATTAATCTGTTTAATCATGTTCTTTTAAAAGGCACATCACTTCATTCTTTATTATTTTCACATATGAATGTTTATTCTTTTGATTATTTTACTTTTATTGAAAGAACACCTCAAAAAATGCCTTACTTTACTTGTTATGTTTACAACGGAAGTGATTTATCCACTAAGTGAACAGGAAGAAAGGCGCTGTGCGCAGCACCTGCTCATTTTTTTCTTCATCGCGCAGCCGATTTGGCTAGCCAATCAAATTAGAGCCTGTTTCGTGTCTTACCAGAGCCTCCGATTTTTCAGTTAGTTGAGGAGGCACTGGGAACGAGAATGGCCATGGCCCTTGTATACCCGAACGTCATGTTTAATCATACGTGCCCATGGGTGACTCACGGATAAGAATGTAGAATCGTGTTGATCGCTTTAATTCCAAAACTAAGTAACCCATACGACGCTAATCATTTGACATTTAGCTGAGATTCCTGCAACTTTTGATCTTGTGCACAACAAACGTATATTTCATATAGAATATAATTCTCCCATGTGCTGAAGGTCGATCACGGCCTTGAAGTACTATTTCAAACAGGAATTCAAGTGTTTATTAGGGGTTCCAAATAAAGAGGGGCGCAGCATTTTCTCAAATTCTCCGATACAAACCTTCTAACAACCTAACTCTGAAATTCAAAAAAATCCTACCCATTTTCAACCCCCCATCATTCATAGAACGAGTCTAAATACACCTGAGCTAAATGGATAATTTTGCACAATTGTAAGGGCTTTTCAAGTATTCTTTCGAAGTGGTGGGGTATTCTACAATCTAGCCGAAATATCCAAATTAGTAAAAAATTCTCGGCCAAAATGAGCAAGTTAAACAAGGGCACCCAACGAAGTTTTCTGTTAAAAAGCTGTTCGGGAGAGTAAGTTAGCCTAAAATTTGCGGATTCGAAAAAAATTGTTCCTAGAAAATTGTTTTCTGAAATACTGGCTAGAAAATTTGTTTTCAATCCCTAGAAAATAATAGAAGAAAAGGGAGACTAAAAGGTTTCCCCTAAAATATTCGTACGTCCCAATTCGTCTGATCAATAGAGTCAGAACAACACATCATTTCATTCCCAAAGAATTGCCTAAAGGAAAAATAAAAAAGAATCCCTAACAAATTCGTACCTCCACAAAACTTTGCAACATGAAGTTACTTGGGCTAGAAAATTCTTATTTCTGTTCTAGACTACTAACAAATTCGTAGGCCGGGAATATTTTGCCATAGTATTTTCGGTTGACGCGATTTCCACCTAGAAAATCCGAACAGCTAATAGCTTTCTAGAATACGTCAAAATACATAGTTGCGCCTTAAAATGGCTAGATAAGCTGCAGACAACTGGTTTCAAACGAATTTCAAAAAGTACTCGTTGGGTGCCCTTGGTTAAACCACAAAATGTTAGTAGAGTTTACCGGTAAAATCCTGTCCGCCATTACTGGAAGCCGTTCCTTTATTCAGGAAGTGATGTTATACGCGCAACACGACAACCATCGTGGCTACTTTTTTATGCACACTATTTCGCGCGAGAATAAATATAACTTTCTTCTTCTGTACGAGAATACGTTTTTTAGTAGAACTGATATGCCCCACAGGTGAGCGTGGCGCGTATGGCATCAATTCCGCTGAATAAAGCTGAACAAAGGGAACGGCCTCTAGTGATGGCGAACGTTTAGATTTAATACTCGGAGTTCAAACTATGACTTTCTATCGTCGTATAGAAAAACGGTTTATTGGGTCACCATAAATCACTCAGTGGTGATGTTGTAACGATGACGTCATCGCTTACGTGATTTTACAAGCTATCACAATAGCACTATAATAACTTGAACAATAACTAACTTCAGAACACACTAAATACACTTGACACCACGAGTTCGCCATTGGGGCGCCAGCCATGCATGCTATTTCGTGTCAAATCATTAATTGTACTCGTATTTTATTAAGCTAGAGTTTCTACATAGGGTTAAAGTGCAACTAACCCCTTTTGCAATTTTTATACATATGAATATTGTTGGCTTACAGAGAATACTCTATGTTCTAGGCTTGTTTGAAATGGTGAAAATTTTACCTTTCCTGACCCATGCATGACCGCGCAAGAAAAAACCTGCGTCGATTCTTGATCTTACGTCACCTCATTAATGCATTATTCTCCATGGCGCCTTTCCATCACAACAACATCGATATATAGAGAATATACACAGTCTGTGAGTTGTTAGTAAAGAAAACAGTTAGTTTAGACAAAATGCTAAATATTTATTCAAGTTATTGCAAAGTCGAATGAATTGGATGACGTAAAATCAAGAACCGACCCAGGCTTTTTCTTACGCGGTCATGGGTCAGGAAAGGTCAAAATTTCACCATTTTAAACAAGCATAGAACATAGAGTATTCTCTGTAAGCCAAAAATTTCTTCGCAGAAGTACTCAAAACCTTTCAAAGATTCATATGTATAAAAAGTTGCACTTTAACCTCTAGACGTCTTTCAAGATGCCTTTTCTAGTTATAAGTACGTTCTTGCTTTGCTTATCTTTCTCTTAATGTATCTATAAAATGTTATATACAGTTTGCATCTTCAATAACCATGTTTATCATATATAAGTACTGAGATATATTTACTTGCCAACAAAGAAATAAAATTCGTCTTTACTATAGCTTATCTTCTCTGCCAGACAACATGGCTTTACGATTTGTAGAGATATCGTCTGTGGGAAAATTTATTGAAGGTGAGGAAAATGAAAATACAAGAAGAAAAACCCTGCAAAATGGTGGTTTGCTTGAAGAATTTCTTTTGCAGTGTCGAAGAAGGAGACAAGGAAAGTTGAGGAAATAGCTCCACAAGAACTCAATGACTATCTCAGCGAGTTCATCAGTCATCGCTGTCCGAAAGAAAGAAAACAACGAGGAATACGAACCAACCTCCCTCCGTTCTATGTTTGCAAGCTTTGAAAGATATATGGATTCAGCATCATGAAAGACATCGAGTTTGAACGAGCTCGAAAAGCTTTACAGTCAAAACAAAAAGACCTCAAGCAAAAAGGAAAAGGCAATAAGCCGAATGCTTCGGTTGCTTTAAGCGAAGATCATGTCAAACTATTGAATGAGAAAAAAACTGTTAGGAACATGTAGTGCTGAAGCTTTACTGAACACCGTTTGGTTCAACAATACCGTTCACTTCGGCGGTCTTCGAGGTTGCAAAGAAAACAAGAAGACATGTGTTGGAGAGACGTAAAACTTCGCGAAACGCCAAATGGAGAAGAGTATCTAGAATATTTTGAAAGACAGACTAAAACACGAACTGGATGGAGAAAACCCGAGAGATGTCAGAAAAATCACGCCGAAAATGTTTTCCGGCTGTCAGTGAAAGTGAAAAAGATCCTGTTGCTGCCTATAAACTTTATGCAGAGAAACGTACGGCCGACAGAAATGAACAGCGAAGACGCTGGACATTTTATCTTGCCATAAATAACTGCAAAAAAAAGACTCTTCAAAACCTTGGTTTAAAAAATCTCCTGTCGGAATCGAACACACTAAATTCTCTGATGAAGACGATGGCAGATAAAGCTGGACTAGGCCCTAATTGAGGTAAGAGGTTGAGGTAAGACTTTATTAAGTTTAACAACAAATTTTACAAAAATACACTAACCCGCAAGTAGCATAGCTAACAAGGGCGTATCTAGCCTATAGGCCCGTAGGCCTGGGCCTACACATTTTACAGCCTAAGTTTGTCTTATTACAAGTGAATGTTGGGCTTGAGGAGCTGTCGAAATACACAAAACATGACCTGAAAGTACAGCAGAAGGCATTTGCGAAAGTCTAAATCTAAAAAATTTCCGGGGAAGCATGCTCCCAGGCCCCTCAAGAAGCAACCCTTACGGAGCGGTTGTTTCGGTCTACAAATTTAAAAAACCTGGCTACGCCACTGGCTAATGTTAAAAATCACAGCGTCCGTAAAACAATGACTGGATGTAGGCTTTAAGTTTATAGAACAAGAACATTCCCCCAACGGACATAATTCAACTATCAGGACATAAAAACCTACAAATTGTGACAAATTATGCTTTGGTATCACAAGAACAGCAGATGAGGATGTCCCGTAACTGCTTTGACTACAGGAAATGTAGAAAGCTTTAATCCATCTGACGGAGATTATGAGGATCAAGCATCCACTAGTGCACAGTCAACCAATAGCAAAGATGGTCGCCTACAAGACCGGCAACGACAACAACAACAGCAGCAAGCAATGTCTTTATTTTCTGGTGCAGTGCCGATTGAAGGAGGACACTTTAACATTTCTATAAACACTCTCAATCAATCTCCAACGTTGAGTACAGAGTCTGAAGCGAAGCTGTCGGCGAAAAGGTACAAGAGATTGATAATTCTTGATTCAGATAAGTTTGCATTGTTTTGTATTGAAAAACACAAAACTCTGCCGGATTACATTCTTCAGTGATTTTTTAAGCACAACTTGAATTTCAGCTACAATCACTTTTGTAATTTTTTAATGCTACAATTTGTACCATTTAAGTACCATCTGAACATAATTGTTTTCGAATTATCTTTGCCTTTGAAGTGTGCAAATTTAAAAGTATTCAATTAAACGCCAAGATATTGTTAAAATATCTCAGTACGTATATAATAAACAAATTACTTCATGGTTGGTTCGCGTGTACAATTTTTATTCACTCATTGGGAAAATCAATTACTCACTCGCTCGTTCCTCGCTCGTTCGTTCGTGATTTTTACAACTCGTGAATAAAAATCGTACGCGCTCACCAACCATGAAGTAATCTCTATGTGTGTATGTAAACTATGTAAAGGTGTGTATGTACGGTATGTAATACCATAGTATCATTTGACCTATCTTAGAATACTCTATCCAGACATCCCAAAGTATGTTGCCGAAGGCAAAGGCAAATAACTGTTAGCGAGACACAGACAATTCATCGTATTTTGCGATAGTCGGAGTTCCAATAATTGTTTTATTATCCAGTGTTTTTGTTATCTTTGGCATCCAAAATGCTCGCAATTTCCTCCTCTGAACACTCTGGAAACCGAGCGGCCATGTTGGATTTGTTCTTGAACAGCACTGCGAATGCTCACAACAATATCTGCAGGCAAACGCTTATTTGCGCGCAGTTATTTGCAGGTGAATCAACCAATCAGAATTCGGGATACTGAGGAGCTGAATAATAATTACATTAATAAGCTTGTATAAGATATGCTATACTATGAAAGTTAAAAATCGTTGTTTTGGCGTACTATTTCAAACACGAATTGGAGTATTTTATCAGGAGTTCCAAATATTGAGAAAACAAATGAAACCCGAGGCGTAGCCTCGAGGGTTTTACTGTTTTCGAAATATTTGGAATCCCCTGATTAAACACGAGCAATGAGTGTTTGAAATAAATTCTCGTGCGAATAGCTAAACCGAGCATTTACATGCATACCCCTCTTTTCAAACATCATTAGCAAGTATTGTTTACCGTTTGACTGTTATATATATATAAATATTCCATAGGTGGCTTATTGTTCTTTTTTGCTGGCAGTGATTTTTCAGTAGTGTAGTGGACAATAGTTGTACAAGCAGTTGGAAGGGTGGAGGTTCGAACTCCAGTGGAGGCACACATTTTCTTTCTATGTCGTTACTTACTTCTTCACTCCTTACTTGTAGTTTATGCGTTTGGAACGTGGTGTTTCATTGGATGTGAAGATGCATCCACCTGACAAAGCTTCGAACAAGGTTTGACCGGGTTTCAAGACCCATGTATGTGACCCTATAGACTTTCTAGAATTCCTTCTTAGCCTCCCGCACAATTAAAGGACTTTTCCCACTTGCAGCGCGCCAAATTTTATTATACCAGTTGATTTTTCAACCGGAGGCGTGGCTTTTGACGTACTAAGATTTGCCCAATCACAAAGCGTCAATTCTTGAGGCATTGTATATTGACGTGTCAAGTCAGTCGATCGTAGATGTGGTATTTACAATTTGAATGTACCAGGAGCCCATTACCCGAGGAGCGTCCATCTTTCCCTATCTTAGTACGTTAGTCGCCTCGTATCTCGTCAGGTCTTGTGTGCTAGAGCCTAGTAGCTTAGTACGTTAGTCACCGCATTGTGTCTGTACCCCAGCACAGAGGTAGATGAGGCTATTTTTAGCATTGCGTTTCGCGCGAAAAAGAACAAAGGTAGGCTATTCTTAGCCAATCAGATAGCTAACGTCACTTCTCATTATTATTCATTATCATTCTTCTCACTTTCAACGCGGGAATTCGAATTGCTGGTTTTCACTCAATCCCCAGAGATTCAAATGTTGGTGCCCCAACAAAAGAAGCTAACGAGGAATCTATTATTTAAGGGCACCAACATGGCGGCAACCTCTTTATGCGGGAATTTCAAATCTAAAAATAGCCTCATCTACTCCTGTGCTGGGGACCCAACCCATAACAGAGGAACGCTACTGGTAATGGGCTCGAGCTCCTGAATGTACTCATAAAGAGTTTGTGAAAGGCGCGAAATATAAGCTCCGCCCCTGAAACGTGTTTTCGCGCCAAAACAAAATTCCCGGATTCAATTTCCTGCAAATGAAACAGTCGAACTCACCTCTCGCTTCGATTCTCGCGCTCGCTTTTTGACCCAGTAATCTCTTACCCAGTGACTAAGCGAGTTCGGGCAATCCCTTTATGTAGGAAGACACGAATTTTTACCAAAAATACAATAGAATACAACACAATACAATTCAATACAACAATAGAACGCAACACAATACAATACAATAGAATACAATTAGGTAGCAATTCGTGTCGTCCTAGGGATGGCCCGAGTTGGACTTGGAGCAAGTCCAGCCTAGTCCCTAGGCCTTCTGGCTGGTATTTTGCCTGAGTGGGGTAATGGGATCCCTGTGGTTTGTAATGGCTTGTGACGTCATGGCCCACTGTTTCAGTTGGTGACGTCACAAGCCATTACAAACCACAGGGATCCCATTACCCCACTCGGACAAAATACCAGCCAGAAGGCCTAGGGACTAGGCTGGAGCCACACCGCGGCAAAACGTTACGCGCATGCGTATTTGCTATTTCTTGTCGGCGCGCGGCCGCCCCAAGTTTCCCGCGAAAACTGAAATGAAACAACAGGCACATACCCGTGATTTTAAAATTTCTGCTTAAAAGCATCCATTTGTGAAGTGTTTTGTCAAAAAATAAGAAAACTACTTAAAAGCTAAGCCTAAGACTTTAACAGGTTGAAGTTTTCTTAATTTGTAATTCACTGTGAGTTTACTAAGATATAAAATTATTTACTAAAAAAGTTGAAACCCTCGGTAATTTGTATTTGATAGCAGAGCCTTCGTTCTTTTGGCCAGCGGAGCATACTGTTTTGCCGCGGTGTGGGCTGGAGCAAGTCTAGTGACCCTACCAGTCCCTCCATTGGATGAATATCTCATGAATTATTAACGAGTTTGAGAATGTACTTTTAAGAATATTAGTGACTTCCACAAGATGGGGGCAGAAACTGAAAATGCCCTAGCACCGCATGTTTTGAGATTCTGTTTGGGATCTCCGAGTAAATACGCCTTCTGCAAGGTGAAACAGTCGTGTACTGATATATCACTTCCATGGGAAAGGCTTTACTGGATGGCAAACAAACTTTAAAACGCTGTATCAGTAAGATCGACAATCGATTGGAGATGGAAAATAGCATTTACAAACAGGTTTTCCTAATAACACTACCGATATCCTGTCTTTAAATATATCAGGAGCCCATTACCAGGAGCGTCCATATTTTCTATACCCGTGAGTCAGCGTATGACCGGTTTGAGCTATTTTTAGAACGTTTCCCGGTTAACTGCCTTCTGAATTATCGAGATTAAGAATTATCTATTGTTCTTTGAGGTGATTTCACTAACGCTGCATTGTCCCGACTATGGTTTGATTGGATTCCCTAAGTGTGGGCATGTGAACTCCCGTGAGATCTGTTCTAAATATAGCTCAATCCGGTCATACGCTGACTCAGACCTAGTATGGGAGATGGACGCTCCTGGTAATGGCTCCTGGATATGACTTATGTTTTGCCAACCAGTAAAACCACATGATTGCATTCCTGTTAAAGGTCCATTCCAGTACGTATATAGGTGTGCAGGTTCTTGTATTAAGGCGCCGTCACACTTGCACTTAAAATATCCTATTGATCATATTAGATATATTATAAAAGGGATATGGGGTGCGCAGTGGTTAAGCGCTTCGCCTCTCACCTCTGTGGCCCGAGTGGAGTTCGTTAGTATTTCCGGGCGTCCTTGCTCCGAGGGTTTTTCTTCGGGTTCTCCGGGTTTCCTCAAAAACAAACTCCAATTCCATCGAGGAATCCGTGCCCCGATTAGTTTTCTCTTCTATAGTGTCAGCTAGAAGACTAGGCATGTAAATAAAGTAGTTCATTTTACTTGTACTATTACGTGACAAATGTTGGAAATAGGTGGCCAGTATTCCACTAAACCTTCGGGATGCTTCGCGAGGAGTCGATCACGATTTTTGTCAGATGTCCTCGAACTGTTTCTCATACTTTATATACCCCCCTTTGGTACGCTGAGCTAGGTTGCTTCTTTTAAGCTTGTCTCAGCCAATAAGAATCGAGCTAGAATGAGTGATTGACAGCAGTCGGCAAGAGATAAAGTTTATTTATTCTAATTTTCTGTTAACACATGAACCGAATAATTGACCTATATCGTTATGACGTCAAATCAAAACAATATATTGTTTAAACGCTAAGGATCACGGTCGTGGGAGGGGGACAAAACAGCAACAACGCAAAGGAAATCGCTATCAAATGCATTTTGTAGAACGTAGAATAGCGGTAACAGCCACCAAATACGTTAAATATTGTGGGATAAACATTGATACAGCTGATATCTGGAAACCAGACAATTCGAAGTTAAATATTCCTCAGCAGAGCAGATTTAGTTCAAAATTCTATTGTTCAAGTCGATTCTGTCCCCCTCATAAACAAGCCGTGACGTCATAATGATATAGGGTAATTTAGGGATTTAAGAAACTAGACCGGCGACGGCAGTGACGACGGGACGTACAAAAGCGCTCTCTCCCGAAATATGGTGTTTACAATTTCCTTTATTCCGCCTTTAATCCAAATCTTTGAAAAATATAATAAGCATAGTTACCTTTACGCCGAACGGAAAGATGGAGTGATTTACTTTTCGACGTTCACGTTCTCTATATAGTATAGTTTTCACGTTGCGTTTTTGCAGACCACGGTCAAAATGTAGGCGACTGCGTGCATTTTCACGTGCAGCTATTGTATTTTGTAATTAAGGCTATTGTTTTATGTCGTCGTCCTTGACGTTGCCGTCGTGTTTTCTAAAACAAGCTATATTCGAGTTCTTTATATAGATGAACAAGTTTATTCTCGAGTGTTTCAAAGCAGCGGCACATCACCATGGGGTCGGCTTACAAGTACAACCCTTCAGGCGTGCCTTCATTCTTTCTGTACAACACGTTCTCTTTGGACTTCTTGAAGTCTTCGTTAGTGACCTTCATCCGTCGTTCTCGTAGCGCCATCAGGCCAGCCTCCGTGCAAATAGCCTGCGAGATACAAAAATGATTTGTTACATAGCCATAAGTTTTCCAGACGCAACGTATGCACTCATTGGCTGATTCAGGATCACGTGGCAGTCATTAAAATTCAATGTTTCCCGCGTGGGCAACAATTCATCAATTGTTGCCCGCCACGTGATCACATCGTGACAGATGGTATGATGTGTCGCGCGCGCCACTGACTAGCTAAAGGCGGGAAATATTTGTTTACCAAAATGTCTTGATCTTAATCAAAAGCTGACCATTTTTCGTCGAATGAAAGCATTCAAAATAGAACCAGCTTCAACGATACAATTTACATCTTTATTGAGCGTGAGAGAGAGAAATTGGTAGCTAAAAAAGGATGCAAGAAAGACACAAAACGATACTAAAAATGCCGTAGCAACACTGGCAGCGTTTTATGTTGAAAAGTAGCTTCCCGAAGAGAAGACGAAATACCTCGCTCGTATCAGGTAGTAAAACTTATGTCTATATAACAAATCACTTAATGACTGTCCCTTCGGGAATCAGTGAGTTTTGTTACCCCTCGCTCCTCGATCTTCCCCTCGACAAGGGGAGCCCGGGTGGCGCAGTGGTTAAGCACTTCGCCTCTCACCTCTGTGGCCCAGGTTCGATTCTCGGACGGGGCGCCAAATGTGAGTTGATTTTGTCGGTATCTCGCCCTTGCTCTGAGGGTTTTTCTCCGGGTTCTCCGGTTTTCCTCCCTCCGCAAAAACCAACACGCTAAATTCCAATTCGATCTGTGGATTGGCCGAGACCTGGCTTTGATCAGCCCACATGGCTGTTTCAGATCTCGTTAGAAATTCAGAAGTGGTTTTTTTCAGATTCTTTTTTACTCCGTCTCGGGGGGGGGGAACATCGAGGATCTCGGGGAAACAAAACACACTGATACTTCCATCGGGGCCAGTCATTACCGTCGGTGGAAGAACATTCAGATAGAGTGAAGGAGATAGGAGGCCGACGGTACACTAGCTTTATCTCCTTCCACGTCAGAGCTCCTGATTAAGGGAATTCAATGATATACAAGCTACTCGGATTACCAAGGGAGAGTCCGTACAGATGTGCCAATCTACGACGAGATCGAACTCGGGACCGGTCCTAGCCTGAGAAGACGCCTGAGTAACGAGCCGGAAAATTCCATACCGATGACGTAGAAAAAGCGGTTGTCTCAGTTCTCAGGCTAATATGGTCCTAGTGCTCGTCTTGACCTAGAAGAGTACATACTGACCTTGATGTCAGCGCCTGATAGGTCATCCTTGGCCATGATAAACTCCTCCAGGTTTACACCAGTAGCTAGTGTCATGCGAGACGTGTGGATTTGGAAAATACGACGCTTGGTCTTCTCGTCTGGCATGGGGAACTCGATTTTACGGTCAATACGGCCTGGAGTAGAGAGGGGAAAGCGTCAGAGGAATAAAAACGACTTCTGAAACTGGAAAATCAAAGCTATTTCATCTGAGCTCCCCGAGGGGTGAACCACTCAAAATGAGGGAGTGGTAATCAGGGAGTGGTAATGAGGGAGTGGTAATGAGGGAGTGGTAATCAGGGAGTGGTAATCAGGGAGTGGTAATCAGGGAGTGGTAATCAGGGAGTGGTAATGAGGGAGTGGTAATCAGGGAGTGGTAATCAGGGAGTGGTAATGAGGGAGTGGTAATCAGGGAGTGGTAATGAGGGAGTGGTAATCAGGGGAGATGGCATCAAGTTAAACAGATTTTGTCACTATTTTCCCCTCGTGACTTTTTTCTAATTGCCACCCCTTTCTTAAGCCGAAGCTAAACGTTCGAACATTGTTGTACAACAAAGCCCCAACATTGTTGGCCGTTAGACTGTTTAGAACCCCATGTTGGCCCAACATTGTTGGTTGTTAGACTGTTTAGTACCCCATGTTGGCCCAACATTGTTGGTTGTTAGACTGTTTAGTACCCCATATTGGCCCAACATTGTTGATCGTTAGACTGTTTAGTACCCCATATTGGCCCAACATTGTTGGTCGTTAGACTGTTTAGTACCCCATGTTGGCCCAACATTGTTGGTCGTTAGACTGTTTAGTACCCCATGTTGGCCCAACATTGTTGGTCGTTAGACTGTTTAGTACCCCATGTTGGCCCAACATTGTTGGTTGTTAGACTGTTTAGAACCCCATGTTGGCCCAACATTGTTGGTCGTTAGACTGTTTAGTACCCCATGTTGGCCCAACATTGTTGGTTGTTAGACTGTTTAGAACCCCATGTTGGCCCAACATTGTTGGTTGTTAGACTGTTTAGAACCCCATGTTGGCCCAACATTGTTGGTCGTTAGACTGTTTAGAACCCCATGTTGGCCCAACATTGTTGGTCGTTAGACCGTTTAGTACCCCATGTTGGCCCAACATTGTTGGTCGTTAGACTGTTTAGTACCCCATATTGGCCCAACATTGTTGGTTGTTAGACTGTTTAGAACCCCATATTGGCCCAACATTGTTGGTCGTTAGACTGTTTAGTACCACATGTTGGCCCAACATTGTTGGTCGTTAGACCGTTTAGTACCCCATGTTGGCCCAACATTGTTGGTCGTTAGACTGTTTAGTACCCCATATTGGCCCAACATTGTTGGTTGTTAGACTGTTTAGAACCCCATGTTGGCCCAACATTGTTGGTCGTTAGACTGTTTAGAACCCCATGTTGGCCCAACATTGTTGGTCGTTAGACTGTTTAGTACCCCATATTGGCCCAACATTGTTGGTTGTTAGACTGTTTAGAACCCCATGTTGGCCCAACATTGTTGGTCGTTAGACTGTTTAGTACCCCATATTGGCCCAACATTGTTGGTTGTTAGACTGTTTAGAACCCCATGTTGGCCCAACATTGTTGGTCGTTAGACTGTTTAGTACCCCATGTTGGCCCAACATTGTTGGTTGTTAGACTGTTTAGAACCCCATATTGGCCCAACATTGTTGGTCGTTAGACTGTTTAGAACCCCATGTTGGCCCAACATTGTTGGTCGTTAGACTGTTTAGTACCCCATATTGGCCCAACATTGTTGGTTGTTAGACTGTTTAGAACCCCATGTTGGCCCAACATTGTTGGTCGTTAGACTGTTTAGTACCCCATATTGGCCCAACATTGTTGGTTGTTAGACTGTTTAGAACCCCATATTGGCCCAACATTGTTGGTCGTTAGACTGTTTAGTACCACATGTTGGCCCAACATTGTTGGTCGTTAGACCGTTTAGTACCCCATGTTGGCCCAACATTGTTGGTCGTTAGACTGTTTAGTACCCCATGTTGGCCCAACATGGGTGGTCATTAGACGTTTAGGACCCCAAGTTGGATGATGTTGGACCAAATGTTTTGTTGAGTGAAATGTTTGATTTAAAACAAATTTTCATGGGTGACCCAACTGGTGGTCCAACATTGGGTTTAAACTGTCTAACATCATTAGAACCAACCGAATGCTGGTGCATGTTGTACAACAATGTTCACACGTTAAGCCCTGGCTTTATTTCTAATGTCTACCCTAAATAAGTGTTTTAACTAGTAATACAACCGATAATTACCTGGCCTGATTAGTGCAGGATCCAGAGTCTCTATACGATTTGTTGCCATGACAACCTTGGGTAAAAATACACAAACATTAACGAATACACAACAAAACTGGGACAAAATTCCTGCTGTCCAACCACACCTCTACAATATGACTATTTTTTTTCTCAGAACTAAAATCGATTAATGTTGCAATCGGCTCAACCGGTTGGGCATCAGCCCTAAAATTAAGAGTTCCCAGTTCGCAAGGCATAATTCCTTTTTTTTTTTACCTTGGAAATCATTTTATTTAGTTCTTCTTTCCTCATTCTTGTAATTTACTCAAGGAAAAAACTTACATCTGGTATCAGACTTGGGCCATTTACCTGTAATATAAGCCCAATGCATTAAGTCTGTCAGATATTTAAATGTGACAAAAATGAATTTTATTTGTTCTTCTCTAAATGTAACTTCTGTTGTTTCTCTTTTCACTAGTCGTGGTCATAATAACTGGTGCTCCACCCATAGCGGGACCTATGTAGATTTCCTGTGCGACAAATGTAACCAGGGCAACGTAGACAAGGAGAACCAATCACATTGCAGAATGAAACAAAAGCATTCCAACATACACCGGTTATTTGAGCCAATCAGCATCGATTACAAGACAATAGCATTTCAACTTGCTCGAGCTTCGATCCGGTAAAATACTAGTGGAAGTCTTTTGAATGCAGAACGTTGTATACATGCAGAGATTGAGCCAGAAATTGAGCCAGAAGGGTCAATTTGGCCCTTGTGCCATTTCATTTCCCTTGGAAGCAGGACGAAACGGTGCAATTTGACCCTGATCATGTTTTTTAAGGGACAAATGTGTTTTTAAAGTGGGAATGGCGCAGCCTGGCTGTTAACAAGTAATAACTATATGCATAGTTAATAGAGTGGAATGGTTAGGAAACTCAGGGACCTTCTTTGTTATAGGTCTTTGTTAGCTTTTTTTCGACCACTACCGTGCACAAAACACAATAGAAATTCCAACATGTTAGTCAATCAGCCAATAGAAACGTGTGAGTTCAGTCGTTCAGGGAACGCTAATGAACTATGATCGTGCACAATCTTTTGTCTTACCCCCTTCCAACCTTTGTTAGCCCTTTTGAAGTTTGCCGGGTTTCATAACCATTCCACTCTATTAACTATGCTATATGCTAGGATTTGTATTTTGGAATGTTTTATTTTCGTTCTACAATGTGCTTAGTTCTCGTTGTCTAAGTGGCCCCGGTTACGGTATTCGCACTGTAAAATATGCTCCAGTTTTACCTTGACGTCCCCCTTAGAGTCAAAGCCATCCAGCTGATTGAGAAGCTCTAACATTGTTCTCTGAATCTCGCGTTCACCTCCTGAATTGGATTCATATCTGAAAAAGTATATTTAACAATAATATCGAAGGGGGTCTGTGCAAAAACAGCATAAGTGACATGATCAAGTTCTAAAACCTCTCTTAGAAAACAAATGATGATCAGCAGTCACTCACACTGTTCTTGCATGGACACCTTCAATTAGTAACAGATAACTGTTTTAGAGATTTGTGATCAAATTTCAGTCACTCACTATCTTTCTGAAATCCTCGCATGTCTCGAACTCTTCCCGTAGCTAATACGGATACAACGGCGTATTTTATCTATGAAAGGCATTTTCCCGCCGAAACAAAACATACAGCGTTCTTCGAATTAGCCTTCTTACCCACCTACCCCCCCCCCCCCCCCTGCAACAACAAACAATAAAAAATATGTTTTCTATAGAAACGGCTTGATTACTTGCTTGAGTTTTCAGCTGTCATTAATCCCTCTTTCATCTGAAAGGCTCACTTAACTAGCAAGAAGAGAAAATGTGGGTTTTCCTATTCTTAAGGCAAGGTAATTTTTTTTTGGAGTTTTTAAAATTGTCACTGGTCCAACTGAAGAGTTCTCATGTTGGAAACACTACTGGTACGCCGATAGTCGTTCGTAAACAAATCTTGCACTCCTCCGCTGTATAACTTCAATACACGATTTATCCTTAACAGTGTTGGGGGACCACGCAACTGGTGGTAATAATAACTTTTAGTTCATAGCTAGGTAGGTTATCTTGGATGTGCTGTGGTCATCCATCCAGCTGAATTACCCTGAACATGCAGTATCTTATAGAATAAAACCCATACATTATATATCAACCCTGGGATGATAGAGTGATAGTTCATAGCTAGGTAGGTTATCTTGGATGTGCTGTGGTCATCCATCCAGCTGAATTACCCTGAACATGCAGTATCTTATAGAATAAAACCCATACATTATAAATCAACCCTGGGATGATAGAGTGATAGTTCATAGCTAGGTAGGTTATCTTGGATGAGCTGTGGTCATCCATCCAGCTGAATTACCCTGAACATGCAGTATCTTATAGAATAAAACCCATACATTATATATCAACCCTGGGATGATAGAGTGATAGTTCATAGCTAGGTAGGTTATCTTGGATGTGCTGTGGTCGTCCATCCAGCTGAATTACCCTGAACATGCAGTATCTTATAGAATAAAACCCATACATTATATATCAACCCTGGGATGATAGAGTGATAGTTCATAGCTAGGTAGGTTATCTTGGATGTGCTGTGGTCATCCATCCAGCTGAATTACCCTGAACATGCAGTATCTTATAGAATAAAACCCATACATTATATATCAACCCTGGGATGATAGAGTGATAGTTCATAGCTACATGTAGGTAGGTTATCTTGGATGTGCTGTGGTCATCAATCCAGCTGAATTACCCTGAACATGCAGTATCTTATAGAATAAACCCATACATTATATATCAACCCTGGGATGATAGAGTGATAGTTCATAGCTACATGTAGGTAGGTTATCTTGGATGTGCTGTGGTCATCCATCCAGCTGAATTACCCTGAACATGCAGTATCTTATAGAATAAACCCATACATTATATATCAACCCTGGGATGATAGAGTGATAGTTCATAGCTAGGTAGGTTATCTTGGATGTGCTGTGGTCATCCATCCAGCTGAATTACCCTGAACATGCAGTATCTCATAGAATAAACCCATACATTATATATCAACCCTGGGATGATAGAGTGATAGTTCATAGCTAGGTAGGTTATCTTGGATGTGCTGTGGTCATCCATCCAGTTGAATTACCCTGAACATGCAGTATCTCATAGAATAAACCCATACATTATATATCAACCCTGGGATGATATACAACATTGTGAAGACTTTAAGTAAATCGCCAGCTGGCAACTAACTCTGAAATTTTGGTCGACAACATTCAAAATTTAGTCGCATTGGCACCAAATAAGGCACAATTTCGGACCCTGAACAATGAAGCACAATATTCCTTGCCACAATACGAATATCGCATCCTGAACAAGATATTGCAAATCATGTTTACGATACAATAATTATTACATATTATGCATCAACAAACACCATAAATCAGCATTTTGCACCATCTTTATATACAAGATGGCATACATGACAAACAGATGTGTACTACCAACTACTGTAGGCTTGTCAGCTGTACAGACTTCTGAGTCCACGAGTTGAGTAAGACATGTATCATATTGTATATCATATCGTGACAACTGTATTGTGCATTGTAAAATGCATTGTATCGCGAAAAGTGTATAGTGTGACACCCTTTATAAATAAATAACCTAGGTACCTTTTTGTCCCAATAGCATCTATTTCATCTATAAATACAATGGAAGGTGCATGTTCTTCTGCTACCCTGAACATTTCGCGGACAAGTTTAGGACCATCACCCTGGAGAACAAGAAAGAAGACAATGTTCACAACTAGTACTTTCTGAAAAGATAATTCTACCGAAATACTGAACAAGCACTATAGGGTCATTCCACAGTAATCGTTGTGGAGAAGACAAATCAGAGACACACTAATCGAGTGCAGAAAAAAAAAAGGAATAGCACAACCTTTCCACTTGTGTTAGGTAGATGCCCAATAGGTTTACATAAAACACTGAGAGTTCACTCTTGACGTTTATGGACAGACACACGCATCAAATCTTTGGCTGTTGCGGAGAAGACTCAGAAAACACCTGCATTTCCCCCCTAAAATCAAGTTCAAATTCCACTGAATTTATGTGGCATCTCAAATGCCTCTGATTCAAGTGAAAGAGCATTTAATACTCTATCATTCAGTGCAAAAAAACTTTTTAATTTTCCTTCTTCGAATTTACTGATATCTGGTAATGATTTGTTTTCAATTGGTACTGTGGTTCCCCTCACAAGGCCTACTAAAAGCAAACCAAGTACTTTCCAGCCGTCATCAGACTTAATGATGTCCTCAAGCTCTCCTACAGTGGCTTATTTGTACAAAATTAGAGCACATTTGGTTGGAAATTCTACCGAAGCAGCCATACCTACCGCTAACGAGTGCACAGAATTCTCCCAAATATCATTGTGGGAAAAGTTTGAGCCCTCGGCTTAAAATGTCAGCAGTATTTAACTGCCCCGGGCTAGCCAAACTTGAACCGAGGGGGGAGGGTTGAGTTAGCACTCAGGATTTCACCAACTGAGCCAAACACGTCCAGTAGGGAAAGGGTTAAGCCACTTTAAGAAGCTGGCTAAAAGATATATTTTATACTCGTCTCAGTGCTGCTTAACATGGCTATCTCATTAAATTAAGTCTGATCACAGTAGACAAGCTCATCAAAGATGGCGGACTAGATCAAATACCCACAATGCAACAGCCTACTGACTACTAGTTCCAGGCCTCCAGATGCTATAGAGGTGACATACAATTCTCTATTTTTTTATTTTAGAAAGCCTATTCTTTACTTATTTGGAAAACAAGTAGAAAAAGCTATATCTAGATACTTTTAGATAGAAGAATGCTTTTTGAAGTATTTCCATTATAGATGTCTTCTCCGCAACAAAAATGTCTTCTCCACAACAAAAACAAAAATGTGAATTTCATACAAACCTGTGGGCATCTTGATATCTTTTGTATGGAAAAATATTACACAAGCTGTAAATTAGAACTTTGGAAAGTTTGAACATCAGTGCTTTTTACGTTCTTGCAATGAAAACTTAGGGGATCAAAATGTTGCGGTTTAGACATTTTGACCTTGGAATGCGAAATTCTAGGTACTTATTTCCAAATACTAATTCTTAGCATATTTCTTTTATAGTACATCATAAGAACTTTAAGTCCAATGAGCAATTTTGGAATTCAAACTTAAAGATTTTTTTGGGTTTACAAAAACATTTGTCTTCTCCGCAACAGCTTTTTTACCATATTTGCAGAATAATTTATAATTTATGCATACCGTAAATGCTGAAGGACATTTTCATAATAACTCACACAAAGTAAACTTTAGACTCTTAGCTTTAACATTTTACCTAATTTCAGAACATTTAAATACTAAAAAATAACTGTTGTGTGGTTCGAAATACTGTGGAATGACCCTAATACCATTCATTATTGTCTTACCAGGTACTTTTGTATAAGTTCTGATCCCACAACACGTAGAAACGTAGCAGACGTCTGGTTTGCAACTGCCTTTGCAAGGAGAGTTTTACCTAAAGACATACAATGTAAGTTCAAGACAAGTAAGATTTGACAAAAATCCTTAGTAAAGATGTCTTGATTGTAATATTGTGGTCATCCTCTATACAAAGGGTCACAACTTTAGAAGCACTGCAATAATGATCAAGACACCTTATACAACTAAATCAGGGTTATCAGATGAGTAGAAACTGAAACAAGAGATTGCACAGTGTTTTACAGGTGCATTAAACAAATTAAGATGTTTAGGCTCTGTTGATTACCACATGTATTAGTCTTCAAATCATTCTCACAGGAGCTGAGGAGCTCAAACTATAAAACCAATGTTTTGGCTTGGTGGCCAAACAAAAAAATTATTTCACAAAAATAAATACATATGTATATATTTGACCACACCTGTGCCAGGCGCTCCATAAAGTATCACTCCTTTTGGTGGTTTGATTCCCATCTCTTCATACAACTCAGGGTGGGTCAGAGGAAGCTCAACAGATTCCTAATGTAACAAGACATGAATAGAGATTTAAACGTCCTCCTCATTAGCTCCGTGATAAGTCTGAAATGTGAGAGGTCAAGGGTTCAAACCCTGTCAAGCCTGACGCTCAGTAGAAGGTGCTTTACATAATCTGGAACTAAGAATAACCTTAATATTTACCCCAGAGCCTCACAACTAAAAAAACCTTTGTGCAAGACATAAAGTGAATAATATATCCACAGTGGGTTACTTCACCATACACATTCTTGCCATGTGCAAGACTGTAGGCATCACAAATGGAAGAGTTGCTTTAGGATGTGGCAGCCAATGGCATATTTTGAAAACACTGGATATGAGTATTTGGTATAATTACTTTATTTAAATTTTGGGATTCTCTGGTGTGAAGTATTAATAATATTATTATGGCAAGATTTTGATGTATGATTTGAGTATTCTTCAATTTAGGGTATTTTGCAGGGAACGAGCCAGGCTGCGCCATTGTACCATTCCCGCTTCCCTTGAAAATAATACAATAATGGTCAAATTGACCCGCTTTGTCCGCTTCCAAAGGAAATTAAATGCCAGATCACTTGCAAAAGGGCCAAATTGTCCCTTCTGGCTCAATTTCTGGCTCAATCAATTTCTGGCTCAATTATATAATGGTATAAATTTTGGTATCAGGGTATTTGGGTATTCTGGGTAATTGTAAAAGGTGGTTGTGTATACCAGTACACCCCTGGTCAAGGCTGTTCTTTATTAGCTGTGTTTTGTCCTTGTTATCAGTCCTGAAGAAACCTTTTTTGAGAAAAACTTGTATTAAGAATTCTACACCGTCGTTAGAATGATCACAAATTAGATAAATATTGATTTCAACATTTCATATAAAAATCCATGGAAAAGCATGATAATTTACATACATGCACATATATGGTACATTCCCATTCTAGAATGCTACCTTTATCTCTTGAATTTGTTGATCTAGTCCTCCAATATCTGCATATGATTCTTGTGGCGCTTTTTCTAGTTTCATTACTGTAACCATAGGGTCTGCATCATCTGATAATACACCAACCACTGCATGAACCTGCAAGTAACAACAACTGCTATTTCTTTTTTAGATACAAATCCTATATTACACTAACCTACAAGTACATGTAGCAGACCTACTAATCGTGGTGGATAGTAATCATTTCAAAGAAAGATTAAAGCAATAATATTCGAGTGAAAATTGATTAACTAAATTATTAATTCTTGCAGAGTAGCATAATTATAGAAGGAGAGACTATCAAGAGAAGAAAGGAAAAATGACCTGCCTGGAAACTATTGATTTCTGAGTACCACCCTGCCGACCACCCACATTCATAATACACCAATCAGAATCGTGGTGTTTTATTGATGGTCAACAACACTTGTCAAAAAACCAGTGAAGCATACAACTCAACACATGTTTTGAGCTGTGTAAAAGATGACATGTCTTAGCTTTTTGGAATTGTCAGAATTTTTTACAACAGTGAACAGGCATGCTGAATATGCCAAAGAAAAATATTAATAACATTTGGTCAAACTGCAGTTCTGTTCTTAGAATGTTGAACATACTTGATTTGGACAATTTTGCATAAAATCTGATATCATTGAATCTCATCCAAACACTGCATGAAAAGTACATTAATTTGTACATGTATGTTTAAAATACTTTCCGATGCCCAAAAAAAAACACAGGAGCACAAAGACCATAGTATTCTGACCAATCAACATACATATCAAGCTGTAAAATTAAGTTACATGTACCAGTCCATGAGAGTCAACAGATCGAAATAGTACAAACATGATAGTAATGCTCACAGCTGTGCATCAGCTTCGCCGCACTGTCCTTAAAACACTGCACGAAAAGTATATTAAAATACTACTCTTCCCAGTAAACTGCGACACCCCAAGTTTTTTTACGGCTCACGTGATGTAAATATTCTGTACCACGGATGACCATTTGACATACCGCCGGGTAGATTTCTTGTTGGCGGCATTTGTAGACAAGTTTCGACTGCCTTGTTGATTTCAAAGTTTATAAATCGCTGGAAAAAATTTGCTTCTCGCTGTTCTTTGAGCTCTGGAGTTTATTACTAAACGTATTTGAAGAACCACATAACGTGGCTTAACTATTAAGGGAAATGGAGGAAATATTTTGCTAATTCATCTGAGATATTTTAAGATTTAAGATGGTAGTTCATATTTTAAGATCTCATAGTCAGTCGTTCTGCGGTTTTGAAATGTCAAACTTGTCTACAATGTGTCATTCTACTGTCTCCAACGAGGCATTCTTTGTCTACAATGTAGAACAACACGTCGCTTTTCTCACGCCGCCACACAAAAATCTCTACCAGCGGTAAGCAAAACAGTGATCACGTGGTACAGAATATTGACATCACGGCACCCGTAAAAAAACTTGGGGTGTCGCAGTTTACTGGGAAGAGTAGTACTTTCCAATGCCAAAACAGAAAATAGCAGACTGACTTGATCAAGGTATATTGATGTCAACTGCTTGACATGACATGACAGGCAGCACAATATTACAGTCCACCAGTGGAAGGACTACTCAGAAATTGATAGTTTCCAGGCAGGCGGTTTTTCCTTTCTTCTCCTCCCACCCCACCCCCACCCCCTCCATTTGTTGTTCAATCCCAGGTCTCAATCATGCTCTGCCAATATGGTGGCCACTTTGATATCCATTTTCTGCAACCCATTTTCTGCATGAAGAAACACCCTGCAGGCTATGAAATATATGCACTGTGTTTTGTCCTTGGGTGTTATCTCTTGAAAATCATTAATCACATTTGGGCTGCCTGTGAGTAGGACATCTGGGATGTTTGAATTTTGCATAGCGTGACACAGTATATTATTATCCTCTTCACGGCATGCCACTTGATTGTTATTATAATGCCTGGTATGGGGACCCATATATATTCTGGGGGGACCCCAAACTAAAAAGATATATGGCTCGCAGGACCCAGAGTAAATTGTCTAGTACTATCCCTGGGATTAAGTCCTAAATTCTCACAATAGCATTCCCTCAATTATTTTAACTTTTTAAAGGAGGATATAAAACATACATGTACATGTAAAGCAAGTCACTGTTGTTCTTTCACATGACTCAAGCTCAATAGGCCATTTGCACTGTGACCTGAGCGAGTTGACTACCATATTTTTCTTAAGGCCATTTGAATGGCACCATAATTTTCCTCAAGGCTGTTCAAATGTCCTGGCTACCAGACTTCTTTTTCTTGTTCAGATTTTGAAACTCGTTTGACAATACTAAGACAATGGTCTAAATTAGAGGACCAACAGAATCATCACAAATACTTCTGATACCTGTAGAGTTGTAGTCAACTGATGCCATGTAGTGCAAATGGCCTAAAGTAGTGATAAATTGCTACGGCCCCAGTGACTAAAACACTGATCACTCATCCATACCTTGTGGTTTAATAAAACAGTACAGCCTGGCTCTAGAAGATCTTTGTCCACAAATGACAGGATGCTGACGTAATGCTCGGAGCCAACTGATGTTGATACAATGGCATGATTGTCATCAATGATCTCCTCCAGGTTGCCTACAGACATTGGTGTTCCCCTCAGGTCATCCACCTTAGATCTCTCCTCCTACACGATGGTGATGCCAACATGTCAATAAAAGGAGGCTTTAATGGTAACATTGTAACATTTTGGACAAGATGCACCTTTTTACCCAAATTCTTAGTTTAAAATTAGGGGTGCTGTTTATGTAGTGTTTCAAAGCCCTCAATGAGGATTAGACTGCTGCACCTCAGACCGGAACTAATTGCGTGGACTGGAAACCCTGTCTAGTTTGAAACAACTTCTCAATCTACTTAATAATTTCATGCTTGTTTGGTTGTTGTGGCGAGTTTCCATCATTCAGGCTTGTAGGCTTGTAGATGTTAAGGTCTAACCATTTGCTGTTTGAGTACGAGATGTTTAGCAAGGCCTGTTACTCAGTTATTTAAAGACCCTGAGTGTTGGTCTCTACAGGTTCTGACCCTCAACCTCCCACACATCAGACCCAGTGTTGCATGTTGATGTACATGTAATTACCACTAAGTCCCTCTTCCCCTTCCTTTCCGTCACCCCTCCCCCCTAAGAAAGGAAGGGAAAGAGGGCCTGACACAATAATTATTATTTGCATGGCCATTTTCCACCTCCAGCGCCATTTTAAGACAAAAATCCAGACATGTGATTGAAGTTTGTCTAATTTGGTTGATTTTAATTAAAATCCAGACATGCGATTGATGGTTTTGTCTAATTTGTATGATTTTTATTAAAATCCAGACATGTGATTGGCGTTTTTGTCTAATTTGTTTGATTTTAATTCAAATTTAGAAATATAATTGACGTTTATGTCAATAAAGATATGATCCTGTTTCTTTTGTTTTTCTGACCAATGAAGGAAAAATCCAGAATACGGCTTTTTAGCAAGTGGCCAGGAAAAGCATTGTGTCAGGCCCTCTTTCCCTTCCTTCCTTAGAGGGGAGGTGTGGTGAAAAGGAAGAGAGAGAGGGCCTGATACTCAGGTTATTACAGCCTCTTTCCCTTCCTTCCTTAGAGGGGAGGTGTGGTGAAAAGGAAGAGAGAGAGGGCCTGATACTCAGGTTATTACAGCTGTACCTGGGGTGCTTCCAGGGTTAAAAGGGTAGTTTGATCGAATCCCCCTTTCTCTCAGTTGAATCCCCTTTTCATTATTATCAAACCTTTTATAATTAATAAAGTAAAACAAAACAAAAACAAGGAAGTTGCCATGATCGAACCATGATTTAGAGTAAAATCCAAAAAGGTATTTTCAATGGTACAATTTAATTGATGTTAAATAGACAGAATCAGTTAACTGTATTGCTACACTGTACCTAATTCAGATCATGTGACATAAACAGGCATTACTCTAAAAAAAATATTTTGGTCTCTTTGAAAATTAATATTATGAATAATATTGTATTTGATCTCTTTGGAAATTAATTTTATTCAGATAGGCAAGGAACAATTTCCCAGAGTAGCACCTTTGTTTGCATCATGTATATGATCTGAATTGGGTAGCAACACAGTTAGCCGATTCACTCTATGTACATGTACCTCATGTCTCTCCTCTTGTGGTTTCAGTCTCTCCTGGTTCTGTATGAACTCTTCTTCCATCAGCAGATAATCCTTAATTCTATCCAGTTTAAGCAGCTTTAGTCTACAATTTCTGTGTGGTGTAACTAAAATAAAAACAAAGCATTGTTAGTCAGTTATGCCAGGTTATCAATATTAAACAAGAAGTTCTGGTATAAATGGGTTAGGCCCTCCTCTTTTTGCACATGGTGAACTTGAAATTTGAAATTAAAATTAGAGAGCAGTGAAAATTTAGGCAAGTGAGGGTTTAAAATCAAACAAGCCATCAAAAAGTGAATAGAGGGAAGATAGCTGTTTATTGATTAAAAGACTTTAGGCACGGCTTATGAGTGAGTGCAGCTTATAAGTGGTAAACTATGGTACATGTACATAATAACTACTTCCTGGATTAGAGAATAAAAAAAATTACTACATAAATATAATAAGTGCCTCTCAAGATTTACTGGCCCAACTAAAAATATGTTTTGGTAGTGTGGGCTAGTGGACTATCTCTACATGTATGCAGTTTCAAGCACTGAATGAAAAATCTGAAGTTATATATACAAGAAGTTCCGGTAGAAAATGGCTATGGCCAGGCCACTAATACTTTCAGTTATCACTCAGCCTTTGTCAAGTGAACATCTCTCTGCTTGAGTGCTCTCTTCTGATTACTTATTGCATGAAATTCAAATCAAACACATAAAAAAAGAACTTCATAGCAAAAAGGGCTACGCAGTTCAGAAACAGTTATAAAATACTGCCTCCAACTTTGACAACCCCAAACTCAAATTTGAAGCCTGAAAACGTTTTTAAAAACTCACACCAAAAAGCTAAGCCACGTCATGATTTCTGCAATTTCTTGCTAAAACCAAGTCAAGTTTAATTTGGAGCAACTTTTCCCCACTTTGGCTAAATGTTTCTATAAGCTCTCAAATCCCCTTAGCTTATCTAAACTGGCTTGAGGATGTCTAAGGCATTTTTTCATCAACCTAACAAAAATACTGAAAAATTAAAGCTAATGTACATGACATGTCCTCAAGCCAGTTTAGATTTATAAGCTAAGGGGATTTGAGAGCTTATAGAAACATTTAGCAAAAGTGGGGAAAGTTGCTCCAAATTAATTAACATGTAAACACATTCGATTCTCCATCAGGTTTTGGCTGCCATCTTGAATGTAGACTGCAGTGCATGACCACAGGATTCAAAGGCTTCAATATGTTGGACAACGAGGAGAAGGTCCATGTTTTTGCGAGTTTTGGAGCAAATTTTTTTTTCTTTTTACAGTACTTGGCTATAAGCTGCATCACTAACTTTCGGGAATTCTTTTCACAATTTTGCTGCAGCTTATTTGCGGTCATAAAATGTTGAAATAAAAAGTTAGTTCCTGGCAGTGATTTTGTTACCCCTGCGTCCTGCATCTTTTATGCATAAAAATTTCAAAAGATGCATATTTCTCATCAAAGTGCGTCCTCAAGGATGCACTCAAAACTTGTCATGCACCAATGTTGATAAAAAAAGTAAATAAATAAATCCTTTATATGATGCTTCCAATTTTATCTTGCATTAAGAATCTGGCAATTTGGTGTCATTTGGTGTACTGGAAAGCAGTTTGCAAAGCAAAACAACAGCATCTTCAGCGTCTTACCTGTCCACCATTTTGTTTTTTGTTGGCTGTCTTGAGACTAGAAACAAATTAACACAGGGCATTGATGGCATGTTTGCAGGAGTCGTACCTAAGCTGCTGCTCACGTAAATGAAACGCCTTCGAAGGTTCCTTAGTGCTTTTTGACTTGTACTATGTCTATTCTTCGGGATGCCCCCCAAAAAGGTATCTAAAACTTGTGCAAAGTCAGTGAAATACAGGATACTTCTACTGACAGTACTTCAGACAAAGGCCTTGACGATGATATCAGTAATACGACGACTACAGCCAAAGAAGAAAGAAAGAAAGGGGTGGGGACTCATAGACTTTGGCCTGGGACTCATAACTTTCTCCCAATTGAGTCCCAGGGACTCATCTACATAATTTGTAACAAGATCACCGAGTTCCGAGCAACTGGCATTACATCTCCTAACCTAAGGGAAGCTTATTTGCAGCTTCTGGTCCCTTGCTTTTCTTCTGTCTCTTGCCAACCCTGGTTGGGACTGGTGGTTCATACTTCTTTTTCTTATCCTATTGAATAACAAACAGCACATGAGAAATACAAAATGGGTTGAAATTTCAGTCACTCTCTATAATTATTTCCAAAATCCTCAAATGTCTCGAGCTTTTCCGTAGCTGTTATGGATACTGTTAATGCGATTCGCTTTGGATTCCCTTCAGACTCAAAATGGGACAAAAAGAATTATGGGTACAGAAGAAACTTACATACATACATAAACTTACTTTATTTAGACACGGTAGTATCATCAGTTATTTACATATAAAGTTTAGATTAATAATTAAATACTGTTTTACATGATAGCCGTGTACAAAACGGTAATAGAAATAGTATAGATATTGTAATTAAAAATATATTATGAATACATGTATTTAAAAAACCGTTATATCACGGTTGAGCGTGCGCACCTGATAATCACATTTGGGCGAGGTTTCTTTAAAAGGATTTTGTCTAATACATTTTTTTTAAGGATCTGAAGTTCCTCATTAGTGGCTGCTGTGACAGTTATACTAGTGTCGTCTGCATACATTCTGGGGGAGGCGGTGGTTAAACAGTTCAGAAAATCATTAATGTATATTAGAAATAGTAGAGAGCCTAAAATTGTTCCCTGGGGAATACCATAAGATAAGTGGCTAGCATTCGATATGTGACCATTTACGAGGCATTTTTGGGTACGATCGAATAAGTAAGATTGGAACCAGTCTAGAGTAGGCTGAACCATACCATAGTTTCTCAGTTTCCTTAGAAGAATGTTGTGGTCTATGGTATCGAAAGCTTTCTTTAGATCAATAAAGATGGTACTCATAGACCAATTGTTAGTAGCTTCAAGTAATGCTGTCATACATGTAGTACTGTGAAGGGATCGAAAGCCAGTAACAAATGGTTATCGTTAAGAAATTTATAAAGCTGGTCATATATTATATTTTCGAATACTTTGGCCACAGCAGGAACGACAGAGATTGGGCGATAATTGTTAACGTCCGTTTTGGTCCCGTTTTTAAAAATTGGGGTAACTCGGGCAAGTTTCCACTCAAAGAAGGCGCAATGATCTCTGCTGCTAGTTTTATTAATTTGCATGGAATATCATCTAATGCAGTAGTTTTTTTAGGGGATAACTGACTCAATAAGTTGTGTACTGTGTTGCTATTTGTGAGTTGGAGTGAGAATGTTTTCTCTGTAGGTGTGAGAAACTGTTCGGGAGGAACTGATGAATGAGGAATACTGCTGGCTAGGTTCAGTCCATCATTTGTAAAATGGTTATTAAATGCCTCCGAAATGTCAGCTGCCATATTTAGGCTACGCTCCTCGTACTTGATTTCATTTACCAATCCACAGGACTTAATTTTTCGACAAGTTAATTCATTGATTATCTTCCATTTTTGTAAAATGGTTATTAAATGCCTCCGAAATGTCAGCTGCCATATTTAGGCTACGCTCCTCATACTTGATTTCATTTACCAATCCACAGGACTTAATTTTTCGACAAGTTAATTCATTGATTATCTTCCATGTTTGCCGTGGATCTTTGTTTTGTTTGTCAGATTCGTCAGTACAACGTTAATTGTAATAGCTGATTTTGGCAGCACAAATAGAGTTGTTGACATCATTCCTCGCTCTTTTATATTCCGCCCAAAGGGACTGATTGTTATTTTTGTGAGCTTTACTCTTTAAATTGTCCCTCAGGTACATTTTCTTAATCAATTCACTTGTGATCTATGGCAATCTTTTATTACGTATTCGTTTGGTTTTATATGGGGCGTGTTTATCTATTACGCCAATAAAACATTTTATTGGGGTTTTCGTAATTGTAAAGGTCGTCCCTGTGTGCGCCTGTTCTAAGTCGTTAAGGAATTCGTTATCATCAAAATGTTTAAACTGAATGATGCATTTTAATGGTGCGCTGATAACCTGGACTGAAGTGATTTGATTTACGTACCGAGTATATTAAAAAGTGATCACTATCACTGATCACTTTTCAATAGCGAGAATCCATAGAGTTCCCTCTCAAGATATTTTTAATAGTCTTCAAGAGAACCACAAGACCGACCCAACACCACTATCTTTGGAAAGTAGTCAGGGAGCATCTGTAATCCCGTGGCAATTTTGTGATGAAAGCAAGCGACTAGTCTAGATGTGTTAAAGGGTCAACCCTAAGGAACATGGAAAATGTTGTCTGC
This sequence comes from Actinernus sp. WN-2022, assembly GCA_030867875.1. Classification (NCBI taxonomy): domain Eukaryota; kingdom Metazoa; phylum Cnidaria; class Anthozoa; order Actiniaria; family Actinernidae; genus Actinernus; species Actinernus sp. WN-2022. The sequence continues at coordinate 62,823,195 of JAOWCC010001589.1, read as the reverse complement.
AATTTTGTGACATGCACCGATGGCTGCTATGGTGGGTTTAAAAAGTGACGTACATGTACTACATTGTATATGGCCCAGCATGGAAATGAAGCTGGGCCATAAAATGCCTTATAACCATCGTTAATGGCAACAAATTGTTAACAAAATTACTCATACTATATATTGAAGTGTATCTGACACAACTAAGTAACTTTTAAGCAATAAAGCTGGTCACGTGACCATGACAGCATGACAGTTGTTAAACTGGTTGTGTATAGAAGCTTTCAGGCGAATTTGACGATTTTGAAATAAAATCACTAAAAAGTCACATAGGCCATTTTCATGCTCACCCCTTCAAATGACGATTTGAGTTGCTTGATTTCATTTTTACTTTTAACGGTGGTGTTTAGATTTTTTCATACAGAATGAAGTCGAATTTTACGAAGTTCGTGTATGTGAAAATGCTGATCATCGTAAAAAAAATTTGAAAATAAATAAATTCGGGCATGACAAGGATTAGACCTGACACCGGTTGGCTCCCCCTTCGGACTTGACATGGGCTGAAAGGAATTATGGGTACACAGCAAAAAATTTGACAGGGAAACTCTATACGGTTTCGTCTTAAGAATCTTTTATAAGTCCCCAGACAAAGCACAAACCAGGCCTGACACGACTATCTTAGTTTGGAAAGCTCAGACCACGAAACTTACCGAAATGGCCTTCTTAGCCCCAAAATATTCACAGTTTGCTTCGCCTGAAGATGTGACTCTATGTAAATATCCAGCGATAACAAACCGCCTTTTAGTTAAACAGTTCTTCGTTCAACCATGAGTTAAGCCGGCGACTTAATGATGTCCAACGACACTTTACACAGAGTCACTCTTTCCAAATATTAGTCTGCCATTCCAACAAGAACCTCCAATTCACCAGTTTCAACCATCTCTCCAGCTTGGCGGCTAGCGAAAGTCTGTTCCAACGGTTAACAATTTCCTGCCCAATATACAACGAATGAGTGCGGGTGCGACAATTTTGTTTTTCTAAACCTATCTCCACCGCCCACCCCTCTTTTCGCTGTAGAAATGACTCAATGGCTTGCTTAATTTGTTTATTCTTTGATTCATTTGAGATTTCAAGTGATATCCTAACATTCTAGATTACTGGTTTTCTTAATCAAAAAGTGAAGTTGGCTATCAAGAATTTTCAAAATATTAAGTTGAAGGGTTAAAGAAAAAAAATCAATAAATTGCTGGATAATATAGTGATCATGATTTCTCTCTCAAGTGCGGCAGCCATTTTGATAACAACATTTCTTGACCAGACTGGCTCACTTCATGTAATAGTTGGCTGAAACACATCTCAGCAAACCAGGCCAGCCCACTTAAGCTAACCAGGCTGAAAGCGCCCCATGTAATCTCATGTACCTTGTCGCCTTTTTTGTCCCCTGCACCACCTCCTCCAGGTCCCGATTGATTTTGTCCCTGTTAAAAGGCAAGGACCAAGTATCAGTGAAATCCACCCCACTGAGTACAAACTTTGGACAATAACTACACACAATTACAGCTGGAAATCAAATCAAAGGGTTGGTACATGTAATTGTCAGTTGGGAAACAAGAACCAGGGCAGTAGATGAGCGACGGCAGCAGGCAAACTTTGCCTGTCATTTTCACTGGCTCCCCATATGTGTTTGCCCAAAAACTGCAAAGCCAAAAGCAAATACAAGTTTATCTAGCTAGGGGACTTCATTAAATTTCCGACGTATTAAATGTTTAAACTAGAAACTTTGGTCAAATGACTTAAGGCCGAATATAAGTATTTCAAAAGTATTCTACTCGGTGTTTTTGTTTCTCGCTCAACTTCTCTCCAACTTCTATACACTTTTCGTGCCGACATATTTTGACAACACCGAAAATAGTGAACAAGAATCAAGATCTATATACTTTACTTTCACCTAAAAAAAACATTAAAATGCAAAGATAAAAAACGTAAGACATCTTTCATGACTACGCAATGTAAATATCACTCATATTATACTATTACTCGTGAAATAATGTTCATAAACTTACCATTTTTACTTCAACTTTTCTCTTTGATCGAACCTTATGGCTCACGGGCTCATATTTTGTTTGAGCATGCGCATCACCATGCTGACTCACAGTTGGCCCCGGGTCTCTCTCATTCTTACGACAACAGGTAACCCAGAATGGGAGTGGAACAGCAGCTTCACGCCGTTATTCGTAAACATGTCGTAAATGTAGGGAGACCTGTAAGGGCCATCCACAAACACAAATTTTATGAAACAATATCGCGCGATACTGACTTATTATCGCGCGATAAAGTGTTACTATCGCGCGATAATTTGTCGCGCGATACTGACTTATTATCGCGCGATACTGCTTTATTATCGCGCGATAATGTAACTCATAAACTCATAAATGTGTAGCGAAGATTATAAGTAGTTTTTTTAGTTCTTAAGGTGAATTCAACACCATTAAACAAAATAAAAATAGCTTTTGATGAGCAGTTGAAGTTAAAGGACATATATTTTACAGTTGAACTCAATCATGCATTTATTCATAGTTCGAAACTTGACTAACTCAGTAACTGTATAAACTCATGGATGTCAGTACGGCTTTCATTCGTGATTTACTTTGCACCCAAAAAATTCCCTAGTTCAAAAAAAATTTGAACTGAGATAAAATTTGAACTACCTTGTAATATTACTTACTTCTATCATCAACAAGATAAGTTGAAGAAACTAAATGCCTTTTATATTTTACAAACGCTGCCGACATCTGTGTGGGGCAGTTTACGTAAAGAAGTTAAGTTTTAATAAATGTAGGCTTTCCTGAGCTGCATGGATTATCATTTTTTTTTTTACATTTCTTCCAGAAGATGTATTTAGAGTTATTAAGAATGTAATCGATTACAAACTTTCAAAATAACTTTATTTGTAGCAAGACTTCTCTGTTGATGTTCTTATTTATTTATTCATTTATTGTTATTGCAGAGTTGAATGAATTGCTTCTGACAGCTAGTAATTGTGTAAAGATACAGAGCACATATCAATGAGGATGAATTTTCTATTCATTTGCATTTTTATGTAAGTGTGTGAGCATGCGGGGGGATTTGATTCTGAAGCTATTGCTTTTAGAAATGGCCAATGATAATTTTAGAGGTTATAACAGGGTATCCCAGGTTAAAATGTTAACCTCTCATGGTTGTAGTATATAGATTCGAACCCTTTGAAAATTGATGGGGGGGGGGTACCGTTTTTTTTTGGTCGATATTTTTTAGGACCCCTATTGCTGTAAGAATTTTTTTCTGGCATCAAGCCTTTTTTCTGGGTGATTTTGCCATTTTCATCTGGACTACTGTAGTCCTTTCTCCTTTGTAAATTCTTGCTTGTCAGAACACGTTTAAGCTGGCGAAGACTTGATGGCGTGATAAGTTATTTCCATATAATTCCAACCTAGATTAAAGTATTTCTCGACTAATGCATCCCTGTTATTTTCAATAATTTCGAATCGCCGGTAAGTATTCAGGTAAAGCCAAATTCGTTGTCGGAAATAAGTAAACATATAAAAGAGAAGAGCATTATCACGTAGCGTGTTCGTCGCCATGTTGTCTAGCTAAGTAATGTACGTATTTTAAAATAACACATTATCGCGCGATAATAAGTCAGTATCGCGCGATAAATTATCGCGCGATAGTAACACTTTATCGCGCGATAAAAAGTTAGTATCGCGCGATATTGTTTCATAAAATTTGTGTTTGTGGATGGCCCTTACAGGGCTCCGTATTACAGGGCTCCGTATAAATGCATGTCATCTTCAACAATATATACAGGGCTTGTATCTCAGGGGACATCTCAGAGAAAAGGGTTAAATTTGGTAGGAAATGGCCAGACCTATGAATTACGGTGGCTTGTTAGGGCCATTCAAAAAACGATTATATTTTTTCGAAATCCCGAGGTATTTTTTCAAAAACATATTTTTAGGGATTTTTTTTCTTCAAAAAACTAAGAAAAAGTTATTAATCCCGAGTTTCTAATCCCGAGTTACTAAACCCGAGTTCCAAATCCGAGTTCCTAATCCCAAGTTCCTAATCCCGAGTTCCTAATCCCGAGTTCCAAAACCCGAAATCCCGAGTTCCTAATCCCGAGGCCGATTTCTTCGTCAATTCTTCTTACCACGTGTAGTTAGTATGGCGGCCGATCGATCAGATGTAAATATTGCCAGTTCTAGCGACTAAATATATTACCTCCTCAGTTCCTGGCAACGGCGCCATGTCAAACAAGAATTTAAGGGTCCACAGTGGAAAACTGCTGCCAGCTAATGAAGATGATGCGCCTGGCCATCCCCATTTTTGGACATGACGGCGTTGTAATTATCGGCAAAGTTGTTACGTTCAGTTCAGCATGAAGGATAATTCTTAAAGGCTATGATGGGCTTTGAGTCTCCGTTCAAACCCAATCCAGCGCGCCGAGTCTTCAAGCTCTAAGAAAGCAAAAGAAAGAGTTTTCAGGAAAGAGACAAAAAGTCTATTGGGGTTACAACTTTTTTCCATATTCTTCGTTGCGATTTTATCTATACACCGTATTCAGACGAGATTATTTTCGAGATTAGCAAACTGAGATCTCTAACGTTAAAATAACTACAGCCATCTCAATGAATCAGTTCAAGAGACCATCACGTATATAGGTTATGGTCTCTTGATCAGTTTTAATGTAGGATGAAATCCCGAAAAGATATTTGAGGATGGAATCAATAATACTATTCACATCACTTCGACGTCCTTTCCTTCGCAGTCCCATAACCCTCAGTATTCTTCAGCTGCCGCATACTTAAAATGACACCATGCACAAGCAGAAGAATAGCTAAAATTTCGGTGTAATATAAACCTAAATTGAAATATTCTCTAACAAGTAGTTCTCGCAGGTCATTCGCGATGCCTTCGATACTTGGAATAGCTTGGCAAAAAACCGATAAACACAGCTTAAAGCGTACCAAGCACAAATAAAGTACAACTAGGAAGTATAGTGACTGTCCACGCTATTCTTGCTGCAGACAAGAAGACCTCGTGTACAGTTAAGGAAATCGGGATTAAGAACTCGGGATTAGCAACTCGGGATTTCGAACTCGGGATAAAAAAATTTTTTTTAGTTTTTTCCCCGAAAAAATTCCCGAAAAAAACTCGTGATTTCAATAAAATATAATCGGTTTTTGAATGGCCCTAACAAGCCACCGTAGCTAAAAGAAAGAAACCAAGAAACCGCTTCCCGCTCAAAACTAGAATGCAGCTGTGGACAGCTGTTTCGTCCTTATTGGGACTCCAACTCGTCAGCACAGCGTAGCCTCTGGTGGCACTTGATTCAATCAACTACGTCACACATTGCGTGGCAAGCAGCCAATATCGGAAGTGTCCGATATGCCTAGCTATGGTCCCAAAACGGAACTTCGGTTCCCGTGTTTTCAGTTCGTGTGCATCGTGTACACGCTTACGTACCCCTTCTATTGCTTTTTTTCTGACAGCGTCTGTTCACAAGAGTGCAATAAATTAAATGAGTGAAATCGCTCTAAAAATGGCGTTAAAGTAGACTAAACTTAATAATACTTATAGTGCAAGTGTAGTTGAAAAAAAAAAAAAACGAAAAGTAATGGTCATCAAGAGTTTATAGTCTCTTTAGATGGGCAGGTGGGCTCATAACATACGTATTTCTGAGAGCGCTAGTGTATGATATTGTTTTATGCTATAATTGGCGGCAAAAATGATCTAAAAATAGCCCAACTTATGAAAACGCTGTGACAGCTATATAGTATACATGGACGCTCCTGGTTATGGGCTCCTGTAGGGTACCATGTCTGTCCAGGTTTGAACCACCTGCCAGTAATATTAAGCGAGTATTATTATATGAAGTTAAAAAGGAAATCGCGTATCCCATTCACAGCAAGCTAATCACAAACGTCCGTCAATATATCTTCGGAAAATCAAACGTCATTCGGAAAAGTCAACGGCGTGCTGAATCCACAGGTCAACGCAGCACCACCAAACCCCAATAACTCGTTCTGCACATGCGTGCATCCACGAGTTAATGAAGGAAAAGGACGCAAACTTTATCTTCTAAAGAGTCTTTTTTTCTAAGCTTTGTTTTTATGCAACTTCTAAGTACTAACCGATTTCCTTCTTAAAACAAAAACATAAAAGACAACCACCTTGTCAATCTCCATCTTCAGTATTTTACGAGCGTCATGTGCGACGATACGAATGACAGTGATCTAAACATTATCATGGGCTAACTTCTCGGCCGGTCTCGGAAATATTCTCGTGTACACAGCCCTTGCTGTTCCACCTAGGCTTGAGGAACGGTTCCACTTTTTACCCGAACCGTTTCAATATATTTCTCGTGTAAATGAGCAAATATTCATGGACCGGTGTCCCAGGAAATTTGCACCGATCTGAATTAAGCGCGTTAAATTCCCGGGTTAAATTTACGTAAGGTTACGTAACATACTCACTTACGGTTTAGGTTTCTTATCTACGGTGGCTCGTAAGGGCCATCAGAATTGCAAACCACATTTTTCTCTAACTCGTCAAAAATGACGAGTTAATTTTGCAAACCACTTTTTTCGCTAACTCGTCAAAAATGACGAGTTAATTTTGCAAAGCACATTTTTCGCTAACTCGTCAAAATTTGCAAACCACATTTTTCTCTAACTCGTCAAAACAATTAGGACCTCAATGCGATCATAGGAGACCATTCGGTGTTGAGGAAAGTGGAAGAGGTGTATACAGGAAGCAATGATTGTAGAAATATTTACTAGTAATAAATTACATGCAGAAGCCTCACGACCATTGTTGCCATTGTTGTAATATATAAAAAAACATGCAGGAGAGAGCATGGCACAGTCGTACAAATTCGTTAAATTTTGAGTTTTCAAAAATCGACCAATGGCTCAATATTAAAAATATAAACCTGGACTTGCACTGGAGTTACTTATTTTGACTTGCTCTTTCCATTTCTGGCATTGAAATTGTGCTAGATTCATGATATTTGAATGACAAGGTTATGTGACCTCCAGCTACAAAGGGCCTAGTATTGCAGGCTGATAGCATTGTAAAAACTAGTACACGTTTTCATCGCTAAAACAATTTGTCGTTTTGCTGTAAGTCCATGCGTAATAGGCATCATTTTGTCAGATATGTCAGTATGTCACATGACTAAGATTTACTGGAGTAAGCAGTTAAGCAAGAGGGTCTACAGTGACGATATGTGGATATCGTTAGTGCAAGGGGTGCATAGGGAAGGGGGATATACTAAGGGGACGTGCTAGGATAGGATAAGAAGATATATATGTAGATGATAGCTATTGTGTTGCATGGCATCCAAACGTTTTTAACGTTTAGTTTATATGAAATGCAGGCTACTATTGCCTAGAACTAGACTTTCGTAGATACTAATAATACTAAATATAATAGCATTTTCATATGGAAAATATAAGAACAAAATAAAATGTATTTTCATTTTTATTCTTTCACTATAAAAACATGCACTGTAACTTGAAACAAAATTATTTGTGAGATCACCACACGAATTGACTTCAGTTAAGTTTATGCGAAAATGTTGCAGTTATTATTAATGATTCAGTAATAGACCAGTTCGCGGTTAATTCCGACATTTTGAAAGGGGAGCAAACATGGCGCGAAATACAGTGTTTGTATGGGAATCCGATGCCAAATAATTTCCATAGCGAAAAAAGTGGTTTGCAAAATTAACTCGTCATTTTTGACGAGTTAGCGAAAAAAAGTGGTTTACAAAATTAACTCGTCATTTTTGACGAGTTAGCGAAAAAAGTGGTTTGCAATTCTGATGGCCCTTACGAGCCACCGTACTTATCTCTTGAATAATTTACATTTTGAAATTGTTTTGCATTGTCAGTAGTTTACGCTGTTAGCGCGTGCATAGCGGGCCATTGAATAGACCACTAATTGAAAGGCCGCCGCAAAGTAACGACCTTGAAATGACAAATTCATCGAATATTGAGATTAGACACAACTCATTAGAGTTGTAGATTAGTCTTACAGAAACTTAGGAAATTTCGGCACTCCCATATCTCTTAATAATACTCTAAGGTGATTTGAATTGAGCGCATTCTATAAAATAATGATAAAAATAGAAGCCTTATAAATCTGCACTCCCCGTGTCTTGCATTGTATTTCTCTAAAGTGATTTGAATCGAGCGCGCGGCCGAAGTTTACGAAAAACGTAGTCATAGTTGCTTAGCTCTTGAATGATTTTATTTTGAAACTATTTGGCTTTGCTTTGCAATGTTAGCGCGTAAATAGCGGGCCACTGAATAGACCACTAATTGAAAGGCCGCCACAAAGCGGACGGTACAAAGTGCAGGTTGCAGGTTGCAGGTTGGGTGCAGGTTGGGTGCAGGTTGGGTGCAGGTTGGGTGCAGGTTGGGTGCAGGTTGGGTGCAGGTTGGGTGCAGGTTGGGTGCAGGTTGGGTGCAGGTTGACAGTTTTCGATTGATAAATGAAATATATCAATAGATAAATAAAATAAATAATAAATTAGCAAATATAAATAGATAAATAAAATTTATTAATTAATTAAATGAAAGTCGAACAAAAAAACTTAATATGTCAGAAAATCGTGTGTATTTCCCTGAAATTGAATCGCACATCAACGAAACTTTAAGCACAGCAACGTCTATACTCTAAACGATCATATTATGTGACGTCATCGGTCACGTGATTAAGCAGTAAATCGTGTGTATTTACTGGGGTCAAAAGCGGAGTAGGTTAAAATTCGGAGCGAGCAGCTAAAAACATTATACTTCGCTGCAAGCTATTTTAGGCAATGAAATAGTTCATGCCACTGCATGGCGCTAAATGACGCTCTGACGTAGTTGCGGAACTTGCCGGAGCTCGTTTAAAAGTGACTGGGATTCCTGTGTGATTCTCACGGTGGAGGCTCTTGGGATGTATATTTTTTCATAATTTTTTTAATAATTTTTTCGGGTGTTCCGGGTGTGTTCCAGGTTTTATTCCGGGTATGTTCCGTGATGTCATTTGGAAGTAGAATGAGACATTGGATGTACCGTTGTGAGGCCCAAATCAAATCGCTAAGTACCATGATATATGCAAACATGTAAAGGACGTTAATTGTTTATATACAAGATCGACGTATCGCTATACTTGCACTTGACTGTTCATAAAATTCAAATTGAATGAATTAGGGCAATTTAAGGCTTCAAGCCCCCAAGGACGTAATTGACAGCAAGCTCCCACGGCCGTCTCCGCCACGATTTACTGCTTAATCACGTGACCGATGACGTCATAATATGATCGACACACCTTGTTCGTTTAGAGTATAGATCGATTTCACTTAGGTCACGTGAATTCTAAAAACCTTTATTGCTGATTCTAATAGAATCAAGGTGCGTTTTTCTGAAAGAGAACTAAAAAATACGTATTTTTGACAAGTTTTATCAATCTAGGATATTTCCCGCCCAAAATATAAGCGATCAAATGTGCGCCATGTTTACAGTAAAATGTATGGCGCCGCCATCTTGGTGTACCTCTAAGGTACACCAAGATGGCGGCCAGATTACCAAGTTTCATTAAAGTCCATAATTACCAAGAATTCTGACCTAAAATGTATCTATTTGCATAGATATTCACTTATTCAACATGTTGGTTTGTATTTAGAAAGATTTTAGCTGAAAGTTGTACTAATTTGACTCCTCAAAATACGTGACTGGGTGTTGCGTGACTCAAATCGCTTCATCGATATCTCCGGAACAAAGTGAAAGAAACCGATGAAATTTGGTGTGAAGACTCGCTTAGGTAAGCTCTAAACTGTATCAAAAGCAGAACTTGGTAGAGTTCATAGTTTCGAAGTTAGCAATTTGATGACGTCACATGAAATCGATCTATAGACGTTGCTGTGCTTAAGTTTCGTTGATGTGCGATTCAATTCTAGGGAAATACACACGATTTTCTGACATATTGAGTTTTTTTGTTCGATTTTCATTTAATTAATTAATAAATTTTATTTATCTATTTATATTAGCTAATTTATTATATTTATTATATTTCATTTATCAATCGAAAACTGTCAACCTGCACTCAACCTGCACCCAACCTGCAACCTGCACCCAACCTGCAACCTCAGTGCAACCTGCACCCAACCTGCAACCTGCAACCTGCACTTTGTACCGTCCGGCCACAAAGTACCGACAATTGAATTTGGCGGGAATCTTAAAATAATCCAGTTACAATGTGCAACCGGTGCCGTCAACCTAGCAAACGAGTTCGATTTTTACAGTAGTAACAGAACATGAACGCTACGAAAACCTCGGAACTCAATCCTCCTTTGAATGTACATATTATCTTGAATAAATACATTGTATAAATTAAGTTATCAAGCGAAAACTAATCTTCAATGTGAGCCCGCCATAAATCTGGCCTTTGGAAGTTATGTCTAGTGTACAGGCATGCGCATTAGATATTCGATTCCATCACCACCCCCAGCGGATATAATTGTTCGCAGAGCGTTCGTGACGACGTCTGGATTGTGTTCGTCGCATGTGCGCGATCAAAAGTAGGAGAAAGCTAACTTTCACTGGCGAAGTTTGTATCACACTTTCAACCTACTTTAGCCACATTTATCGGATCTTCATAGCCTTAACTGAGTTGGTTATTTGCTACGAAAAGTTGTCACGAAGGTTAACGTCGAAATTAACATGAACTAACACGGGATATTTTGACTTTTGAATAACAACTGAACTACAAGAAGAACCACTGTCAGAATTTCGCATTCTCTCACTCTTCAGAGCATGGATCATTTATGATCCATGTTTAGAGGAATCAGATGAAGTTGGGACTCTTTTCTGATCTGATGGAGAAGATAACCTTTTTCTGGATTAAAACTTCTGTGATGAAAGGTACTTCATTTTCAGGCGTTTTCAATACAACGGAGTATCCAAGTCGAAGTTCTGGCTAGAAAGTGTTTCGATTTCATAGCCATATTATTATCAGTATCATTATCAGTATCATTAACAGTATTTAATGTGTATACACAATTGTATTTGTATTTAGATTGTAATTAGTATTCCGTATTTTATTAAATTACATTGTAACATATGATATGTATTTTATCAATGAATTAAAGACCATTATTATTATTATTATTATTATAGGCAATACGATGGATCCATAGCTTGAGGAAGTTGCGAGACAAAACTGAAAGCTATTCAGTTTTGGTAACGTTCTTTAGAGACTGCTTCACACTGGAATTTAATTCGACCGAATTTTGTTATTAACAACTTTAGCATTGTACTATACATGTCACTATATTATGGCTTTGTGGAAGGAAAACTGTAAGGAGAACCATTTTAACATATGTAAAAATATATTTTACTTTACACACTGGGCAACATTGTTGTAGTCGGATTGTCGTTGCTGATGGCTAACACCAGAATATTTCATCATTTCTGAACAGGTATGAGGCCCTCTCCATATCATGTTAGTTTCTTTTAAATTCTGTAATATGCAAATTATCATTTGCTTGTGTTTTTGAGTTTTACACGCGCGATTTATGCCACAGACATTGTAAATATTACTTAATTTTGGTAGCTGCGCTGATTGTGATATTTAGTGTTTATAGTTGATTATTTATTTTGTCTGTCTCATTCATTAATTTTGTTGAAAGCTAAACAACAAATTCTTACTATTTGGCGTGTCAGTTTACAAAAAAAATGACCGCCAGCCAATTTTTTTATGATTTGATTTCGCTTACCCTGCGAGCAGAGGTTTCACATCTCTTTGCCTTTGCTGTCCTTTCCCTTTCTTTCGGCGGCCTGGACAGGCAAAGAGATGAGAAACCTCTGCTCGCAGGGTAGATTTCGCAGCATGAACACAATTTGTACACCTGCATGCTCTTGGGCAATAAAACAAATTTTAATGATGAAAATAAGCTACATGCACATATCATTTATCAGAGTATATAACATGATTAGCCGTGTTATATAGTTTTCAACTGGCGGTTTCCTTTCATCGCGCGCGTAAATCTATATTATAAAACAGATAAAGAAGCCTTAAGTCCATATTTTATACTATCATAAAACACGATGGGCATTTGAGAACACTCTAGAAATGTTGAAAGCACGCGCCTTCGGCACGTGCTTTAACATTTCTCTCATGTTCTCAAATGCCCATCGTGTTTTATGATAGTATAAAACATGGCTAGGGCTTCTTTATTTGTTAAATAATTGTTTCACAGGTTTATGAAAATCACTTTAACATCAGTAGTACAGTCTTTGTATGTATTTTTAAATTTTGCTATTCTTTAAGCAATAAACATTTTTAAAAGGAAGCATTGGCTTGTTTACACTTAAAAAGATGACTTAAGTTGCTGTATTTGGAACATTTCCTCTCTTTTCTTCAGATTTGGCACTGGGATTGCTGTGAAGCTACATGTACTGCTACTGAGCAGTTTATAGTGACATCTGAGCTTCTTTTTCTTGAATGGTGGCACATATACACCCATCTCATTTATCTCTAACAAGAAAAAGAGGTGGAATAGAGCTGGATTCTTGCAACTATAAGTACTGTTTAAAACACGAACAGCAGTGTGTTATCAAGTTTAAAAATTCGAGGGCGAAGGCCGAGAATTTTTAGACTTGATAAAACACGTGCTGTGAGTGTTTTAAACGGCTTCAAAAACGCTTTAAGAATGCAATGAAAGAAAGACGCACATCTCAAGGGAATGATTACTTAATGAACCATTGAACCTTTGTATTCACAATGCCATGAAAAATATTCGAGTAATCACCGCCTACAATTACGAACATCTCAAGGGAATGACATGAAGAAATTACCATACTATGTTGTTTGAAGCGGCGTTTTGCAATGCAAGAAGAACTTGCACTTGAAGGATTTGGTGTCGTGGTTTACCTCGATAAAGTTCAAGACTTGGAAAGCGATGTGACTGACATGACGGCAGACTGTAAATTTTTGACTCCGGCACAATATATGTAAGTTTCAAGCACGTTTTTATTATTTTACGGCTTTGAGTTTGGTTTAATAATTGGAGCTAAACACTGGCTCGGTAAACAAGTAATGGTAGTTGGATAACTTCATTTTAAAAATATTATCTGTGTATCTCGGTAGTCTGCTGATATTAGTAAATTTAGTGCAAAATTTATTATCTAGGTACCTTATGTTCCGTGTACTTTTTGCTGTCTTTGAGTCTTTATCAGTGAATTCTTAATTAGGATGAAACTTTATATAAAATTTCATGTTCATTAGTATTCTTTCAATGAGAAAGCTGAAACATCAATAGAAATTCCATTGTCTCAATCATTAACCCCGTTTCCCTCTGGGATAGAATTCAAACCCTCCGCGGGCTTTTAGAATGATGAGATTTTATCAGGTATAAAGGAGCATGCACGTGACATTAATTATTCATGAGTTTTTGATCTCTATTTAAACTTCATTTGTTCTTGCCATTAGAATTTCAAGCTTTTGTTCAGGTACGTTCTTATTTTGATATTTTTGAATAATTAGAGGAGCATGAGGTATACCTTAAGGCATATCTGATAGCCAAGTGAGACCAAGTAGCCGGGCTATAGTCTCCACTAAAACAGCATTTGCTGACAACAAAAATATTCAGTTGATTCCATTGTGTTGTTGGTCTCAAGATCTGTTTGCAATACTTGCACAAAAGTCTTTGAATTTTATTGTTTGAATCTAGATGCATTTAAGGTAGTTTTTGGGTTTTATTTCTACAGGTCTCAGAGGGCTTTCTTGTACTAATTTCGCTTATATTAGCAGTTGCTGGCTAGGGAGTGGGGCATGGAAGTTTAATTATAGCCGTAGGACAAGAAGTCCTTCAAAAGTTCCCAGTATTTTATAGCTCTATTTAGAGACTGATGTTTCTTTGTATTATTAAACTGTAGGAGAAGTTTTGTTGATGTAAATGCCTTTGTCACCACAAATTAGTAAACTCAAATGTTGATGGCTGTTATTTGGGATATATCAGTAGAAGCACCCTTTAAAATAACTTCTTTAAAGACCCTGTGTCCGAGCCCATGGTGCTTTGCGCGCGCAAATCATTTCCGTAGGCTACGAAAAACAGAAAGATCGTTGTTGTTGTTATGCGACTCTCGAATCTTTCGAAATCCATCCCTAGTTTGGGCCATCGTGTAATTATTCATAGGTATATATGCTTAAGTGACTTTCTTTTATCTTAACTGTTGTATATATACTTTTTAAAATGAAACTTTAGTTCGAATATATCTTCGAATCCCGGTCTAGAGAGGCGAGTAGAGGAATGCCGGTGAAAGGACCGAGACAGCGAGGCGAAGCGACTCGACAAATAATCCTTCAGCAGTCCACATTTTACTTTCTCTAGGTCTACAAGAGACCACTTGTGGTTCAAAAGGACTACCACGTGAGTTTCCCGGGGATTTGCTGCACTAAGGGACCGGCGGGCTTCGTTGGAAATACAAAGCGGCACAAAGCAACCATTTCTGGTATCAAGATCATTCGTAATTGTAATTTCGCACGGCTGAGCTCCACTGCGGTGTTACAGACTTATCTGTATACGTTTTGTATTTTTATTAGCAGAGAAAGCAATGTCGTTAACCTTTTTGTTCATCCTACAGTACGTCCAGAAAGTCTTGCTACCAAAACTACGATCGCGGGTCAAAGTCCAATCTGCCGAGTTCAGCTGTTACTTCGCTGTGAGTTTGACTCGAGTGCGAGTACGACATTTAATTTTGCACTCAAAATATATCATTCGCAAGGAAAGTAGAGATCTTCAAATACAATACTGGAGACATGAAAACAAGGTAGCAAGAGTATGTGTTTGCTTGTAGAGTTGTGAAAAGTCGCACTCGTAAACCTAATATTAGAATCTAAGGCTGTGGTCATTTAAAATCGAAAAGGGGGGGTAGGAGGAAAATAGGGGGGGTTAACAATTTTTTTAAGCATCAACAGGGGGGATATTATTTTAAGTGATGTTAAACATTTTAGATAAGCAAGCAAACAAAACCTAGTCATAAGATTTCCATCTATGTAAATTGACTCTGCTTTCAGTAAAAACACAACTGAATAACCTTTTAAAAGCAATATTTTGCTTAAAAATAAAATAAAATCAACCAAAAGTTAAACAACTTTTAATATTATGAAGACCCCATATATTAGCAAACTCTATATTAATTGTTACTGGGTCGTAACTTATCAAGACAAAAATTGCAAAATCTTGGTTTAAATGCTCAAAGGGCAAAAACATCAGTGAAACAAGTACAAGAAAGCTTAGTTGAGATACAGAATGCAGAAGTTGCTGCGCTTGAAAGCCAAAGTTGAACAATTAGAGAAAGAACTAGTAGAGCAGAATGTTTTATTTAATAGTAAAAAAGCAAGACATATGGCCCCCATATGAAATTGAGAAACTTTTGAGAAACATAAATCTATTGAGAATCAGAAATATTGAAACCAAAGAAATTCTAAAGCAAGAAACTCCAGCAAGCCAAAAGAAATTTAATGGTATGAAAACCCGTTTAGCCTCAGGTCTGATTCAGCGTAACCGAATCACTCGTCGATCTTTAGGCTCTGGAAAGAAGGCCATTATCGATTATGAATGTGAAGAGTATATTGTAAAATGTATTGAAGAAAAGGCATCTTCTCATGGGCGACGTAATGATACATAACTGTTCTCTACACTGCCAGACGAGTTAAAAAAGCTGACTTACTTTCCATTGCTAACTCATTATAAGCTCCGTGAGCAAGGAAAACGTGAATTGAGATCATGCACCACTGTCTGGAACAGATCAAATCCAAGGAATAGTCGGAGTATTCAGGCAAACCTACATCAAGGACAATTAAGGGCTATTTTGCACTCGGAAGCCTTACAAAGGAGAAGATAGAGACAACGAAAATACTCACCATCAACGAGCATTTGTTAACAACGTAAAGAGATATTTCTTTTCAGAGAAAACAGCGGAATATCGGCGTTATTGTTTGATGAGGTCCATTGACGACAAAGCCTATCTCCGTCCAGGCACTTCAGAGGGCTTCAGAAGTGTTCGCAATGGAAGAATTCTTATGCCTTCAGCTGTTGAGAAAATGAAGAAACTTCCCAAATATGACTGGCCTGTGAAAGCTGTGTATTGTACTCCATCTACTCATCGTTTCATCCATCGGAAGGGAAATATTATAGATGATAAAGAAGTTCTTATTTCAGAAGATGATTGCCATATAGTTTTTGTTAGGCCAAAATTCCATGTAGATTCATCTGGCACTACCTGGGCCAGTGAGACAGTGGAACTGCGTTATCTTCTTCCTGATGAATTTGAAATCCCTGCTGAACACGCACGTGTGCCAAAGTACTCTGATTCTATGCGACAGGGATCGAGGGATGTGCACAGATTCATGATACTGTCTTTCAGTTCTGTTATATGACTGAGAAGGCTGATGTAATAAAAGCAACTGAAGGAAACATGGCTCACATAGCATATGAAATCCAGCGTATTAATCATCTTTATGATAGACTACAAGAGGCAGTTGATAAATTTTCTGTTTCTTCTTCAGTCACACAAGAGGAAAGAGACAAGATGAAGAACCTCAATATTAAGTTATCTTTAGAAGAAGCTAGAAACGTTCCGTCGTTTCTTGGGAAGAAACCGAGTGAGGCCTTGTGGAATTCGTACAAGGAGTTGTTACAGAAATGCGAGGAAATGTTAAACAGTTTGAAAAGCTTCGATTTACCAGCAGTGAGGCCTCGTATTTGTGATCTCTCTGATGGTAGGTAGGAGTTAGCAACCTT
This sequence comes from Actinernus sp. WN-2022, assembly GCA_030867875.1. Taxonomy (NCBI): domain Eukaryota; kingdom Metazoa; phylum Cnidaria; class Anthozoa; order Actiniaria; family Actinernidae; genus Actinernus; species Actinernus sp. WN-2022. The sequence continues at coordinate 62,806,376 of JAOWCC010001589.1, read as the reverse complement.
GAAGTGAGATATCGTGATGCTGAACTTGCTAGGCTCCACGATTCTGACTACAGAATACGAATACATCGATCACGCGATGATAGTTCCCAAAACGAGGCATAGCGTACTAATTCTGCAAAAGGAGATTCAGTTGTGGATGGCTCGATCAACTATTGATTGGAATAAACACAAATTATTTGACAACCTAACAGATGAAGAAATCAGCAAAATATATCTGCAAGAGTATGAACAACATGATCGAAGCTGAGAGAATGAAGAAAAATGCGTGGCTTGCTGCAGAAGAAGTTCAGAAACGAATTGATGGAGCACCTGTTCTAGGAGAATTTATTTCAGCCTTTATAACAAAACCACAAAAAGAGCAGTTCTTCTTTGACCAAACCAATATAAATGAGCACCACAGATTAGAAAAAAAATCGAAAGCCCCGGCAAAAGCATATTTTGAGAAGATTACCAAGTTTATTGATGATCATTATGTAAAAGGGGGAGCTGTATATGGAGTTTGTGCGTGGGAGATGTCAACAAACAAGTACTGAAAAGATCAAGTGTAGTTTCTGTACTTTTCATGGTCACATCATTACACCAGAATTACAGGGCATACCACAACCAAAGCTGGATAAATCAAAGCTACCCGAGTACCATTATTTGGATGTTTTTGCTACCGAACTTATGGATGAAAATGGTAATTCCAGGCCTTCAGATGAGTATCAACCACGAGCAAATATATGCAAGCAATTCGAAAATGGCAGTCTTTCACTTGATAATCAAGATTCAATTGATAGATTCTGCAAGGAGTACATCGTTGAGGAAAGACATGCCAGAGCTTACTTGGAGCACTTACTTCATCTCAAGCGTCTCTCTGAAATGAGGAAAAGGAAACGAAAATCAGAGAAAGAAGTCCAGAAAGGAAAGACATATAGTGACTACAACTGGGACATACTAGCAACCTCTGTGAGCTCTCTTTTGAAGCTGAATGTATCTGATTTGGACAAATATCTGGACTACCATGAACTTTCAAAGAAGGGAAGAAAGAAAGATAAGGCCTTGTCTATTTTAGCACATAAACTACAGGGTGATATCCTTCAACATTTATCTGTGGCCACTGAACTAGACATGCAATTGTCAAGAATCATCAGATAATGAATCTTCTGAATATGAAAGTCAGCGGGACAGTGATAGCGAAACAGATGAAATTCTAACAATATTTGGTGAATCAGATAAAGAGGTTGATGATTTTACAAGAGAAGAGTTTCCTGTTCCGTCTGCACAAGGAACAAGAACAGTGAGAAGAGTGACTTCATGGCACAGTCGCTATGATGGGGCAGAATGGTTGCAGTACTAAAAGCCTCACATTTATTCACATATTGCTTAACACTTGTCACAGGTGAGTTAAAATGTATTTAATGAACTGAGAAAAACAGAGTGCTTTTGTAATAACCTTCGACTCTTAATAAATGGACAAAAGCCAGCTGAATTCCTGATGCAGGCCTGTATGTTAACATCAGTGATTTCTTTTCAGTTAAACCTAAATATTCATCAAATGGGAAGGAGCTGGGGGGATATGAATTTTTTTCATACATGAAAGGGGGGATGCTAAATTTTCTGCCGAATTCAGGGGATATGTAAAAATAAAGTTACACTTAATTGATATTCCTCCTATCCCCCCCTTTCGATTTTAAATGACCACAGCCTAAAGACAGAACAACTGGCTTCCTGCCGAGTACTGTTCAAATCATATTCGAAGCATCCGGGGAAAAGTCGTGGGCTCGATTGGGTTTTTAATCCGGTAGAAATTATGAAATTCGTTATCCAAAGTGCCATGCATGTGTACTTCTTTTATGAAACTGATAAACAATCGAGAGCATTTTAGTTCGCCTAAAAGCTGGCCTTTAATTTATGCGGCCGTTGATAAACAAACTAATCATAACATTGGCGCAAAGCACCATGGGCTCGGACACAGGGTCTTTAATATCAGTTATTCTCAAAAAATTAGTTACAATTAATTTTCATGGAACCTTTTGAATGAAATATTTTTTAGGCTTTCATAAAATCATTTCTCTTTTCCAAAAACACTACTCCAAACCTTTCGTTGCTTTTGTGTAACATGTAACAGTTTGTGATGTTTCTCCAAGAGTATCTTTAGACAAAATATGAAGAGTCAGGGTAAGAATATTTACCATTTCTTTCCCAACACAATCAAGATATATAATGCTGTGCATGTTTTATAACAACCACTGTACCTGATCTACAAATACATCAAGACGACTAAAAATTACCACTTTTTCTGGAGGTATAAATGACGACCACTGTACTTCAACTGCTGCCGACATACTCAGGTAACAATTGCAAGATGATCCATCTCCTCAACCTGCGTTCCGTAGCCATCTCTTCCCGTACACTTCTCCTTGCACCAAAACTCGGTTACCTTAGCCCTACAATTTGCGTTTTACTGACCGAGATAATCGACAAAATGACTGAAGTCTAAGATTATTTCCGAGCGATCGAAACAACTAAACATCGCCAAGGCGCTCCTTTTTCAAGTAAAGCTCCTCGACAGGAAACGTGAACTACTCGTGAGCCGGACACAAACTTGCGTTCAAAATGCAACGTCAAGTTTTCGCCGTAAACCTAAACCAGATGAGATTCCTAGGTCACTTCTGCTATGTCTGCCTCAGTATAAAGATAAGAAACGTCTAGAAGAAACACTTAAAACAGTTTTTGTTAAGGGGTGCAAATTTCCAAGGGGTTCAAATTTCCTGGGACACCGGTACTTCGCTCTATCAGAGCCGTTCCTTTTTTTTGTCGTATAAACATGCCTTTGCTCATTGAAAAAGGGGGATTATACTTGTGTACCCCGACGGCCAACCGAAATATCGGTATTAATTATACATTTTCCCTAACCGTACAATCAGCCTTTATTTTCTTAGTACTGTATCATAGAATCCCCCCCTCCCCACATTTCAACAAAACTATGACCCTCCTCCTTTCTCCACCCCCTCCCCTGCGCATATATGATAAGTCCCTTAGGAAATGGCTCTTACAAGGGACATCAGGACAAAATCAAATGCGAAGTCTGCTCTCATGCAAAGCTATTTGATAGACGGGTCGACTAAATGTGCAGTTTTCCGGCAAACGAGACTTTCACCGTGCACTTCAATTAAAACGGTAAAGTAAACCTTAAGGTGGACGTTACATAAGCCAGATTTAAACGCATTTTGGGCACGCGTGCCAGAACTTCAGCACAGCACCCCGGTACTCATAAATTCGGGGAAAAAAAGTCTGCTTACCCGAGCGCTTAATTTGTTTCTAATATGCAAGCACGACGTCAGCAAGTTTGTTTTATTTTTCTGCCCAATCAAATCCATTGTTAGAATTTTAGTGAATTGGCGCGCCAGTAAACACTCTCCTATGATTGGTCAATGGAAAATTTATTGTCTGAAGCTTTTTAAATGCAACATTATGCCACTTTCCAGGATATGAAGGTAAAATCTCATTGGTCCATAACACAATGAGGTGTGCATATTGGAAATTAAATAAGCGCTCGGGTAAGCAGGCGTTACTTTTTTTTCTTCTTCGAATTTATGAGTGAAAAAATGTCTACGTATGCTTGCCCGAAAAAACCCAGGAGTGCCGATCTATCAAAACACAGTTAGAGACTGATGTAACTTTCTTTAATGTTCCACCTTGCTTTACTTAAGTTTACATGTTTGGTTGTTCACATTATACTGTATTATAATATTGAGAATTATATTTTGACTGTAGAAATAAATAAGCCAACATGACTGAATACATGTTATGCAAACTGCCCCACATGGTTAAGGGAAAGTGCTTGTCCATAGTGTGTGCAAAGCAGGGGTAACAGTAAAGGCTATTGTCGCCTGCTTAGCAGGTTAAGACTATTGCTAAAATAGTGTTTTGGTCACAGGCAACCTGTGAAATAGCTAATTCATTTTTGTGAAATCCAAAATACAGTGTTCTTACCTCCTGTGTTGGTTGATATTTGGATATTGGTCTATCGTTACATATATATATATATATATATACCCTCTACAAATTGGGCAATCCCTTTATGTAGGACAACACGAATTTTTACCAAAAAAACAATAGAATAAAACACAATATAATTCAATACAACAATAGAACGCAACACAATACAATACAATACGGTAGCAATTCGTGTCGTCCTACATGAAGGGATGGCCACAAATTGCATGAAGTGCTCATGCTCATGATAATTGCCTGAGCCTTTAGGCAAGTGCAATTTGAGAACTTTCAAAATATCACTCAGTGCCAGTATAAATCAAGTACGGCACAAGCAGTTCATGTGGTTTTATTTGTTTAGAAAATACTGAGCAAGCATTGGTTTAGAGTATGCAACTATGCACTCAACTTTTAATGCACTTGTTATCGACCAATCAGAATCCAGATATGCTGTAGTCACATAAATGTAGGCTTCGTGGTAAAATACAATCATTGCCTAAGTACAGTATTTCGAGATCTCCACCCCTTTTACATTTTTAAATCTCTTCCTCAATAAAATAATCAAACCCCTGAATGAGAGTAATAATAAGTTGTCTCGTCAATTCCAAGCCCACCCATCTCCTCCCCTCCTCCATCTGGCAAGATGGGGCACATTTGACAACCTATCTGTCCCTGGGATGGGGCATTTGTTTTGCATCAGCCCAGGTTTTGTCAAAAAATAACCCAACCCAACCCCACCCCTCCTGTGTTTGTTTTAGTTTTGCTCAACTGATCAACACATGCTTGCTTCATCGATCAACATGGCAGTGGATAAAATCATCCGTGAACATGGCATTAGGAATTTCCCAGTTTCGGGGTGAAGTGTGCAGTTTGTTGGGAACTGGCTAGCGAGTGTGGGCAATTACGAAAGTGTTTGGGGGCACTTACAAAAGTGTGAGTACTGCATTACTTTAATAAAGAAAAGCGGTGAAATGTGGCTTTGAAATGGCGAAGAAATTTGGCACATTCACCATACTTGCCTTGGGGTGGGGCATTTGACAGCTCAGCTGCAGTGTTCTTGGAAAGAAATGACAAAATCCTGACAAATGCCCCGGGGCGTGGGGGCATGGAATTGATAGACATTATTGTGAAATCTAATTGCTATCATAAAAAAATTGTCAGTAGACAAGCCTCATCAACCACTGGCTAGCTGCTATCCTTTGGGACCCTTTGTGCAACTGCCAAAAGAATAAAAAATGTTACTAATTATCACAACTGGAGGAGTAAGCATACAAGACTTTCATAATGGACACCTCCTAATTTGCATAATTTTGTGATTTCCCGTTTTGGTAGTTTATCCACAGGTATAGAAAATATGAACAGTATGTCGACATTAGTGAACTTGTGAAAGTAGAGTGCTGTTATAAAGCAATGAAGTTACAGCCAGTTGAAATTAGAGATTTGTATGAGAAAAACAACAGATGCCTTTATAGCCTCACTTTCATGTTCTTCTGCATTAGAAATGCTCAGCTCAACAGCAATTTTCCACAATGCTCTAAAACGCAAAACAATTACAGAGTTTTAATGTGACCTTTCGTGTGGTGGCATTGGTTTACCTCTTACAGATTAATCTTCCAAATTATGCAAATTAGGAGGCGGCCATTATGAAAGTCGTGCATACTTTTAGCACTTCATTGTTAATCCCACTGCTTCTTACTGATCTGTAATTAAAGTGCCTATAACCCTTTAGCCAGCTATCATTATTTCGTAAACTGGTAAGGTTGAAATTATTTTCGGTTTTTCCTTCATGATTTTATTGGCATTCAAAACCATACCTCAACCCTAAAAATGTGAGCACACGAGGAACCTGGTCCGAGCTGTTCGTGACGTAGCTCAAGGGACCGCTCTTGTTATCTTCACCGATTCCGAGAAAGTTTAGGGCTGTTTTCGGAGGTAATAACTAAATAATAATGTCAGACTGCAGTTCAGGTAGTAGTTCTTACTCAGAAGGCAGTGAAAATGATTCAGAATGGAACTATATTCCTTATGCTACGTCATCAGCTGACTCATCCCAAGACCTTTTTTGATTAGTAAAATTAATGATTAGTAGCTGTAAAAAAGTAACAATTCAAAGATTGGAAGTTTTTTTTGCAAAATAATGTTCTATGAGCCAAGTAGCTTCAGAAAAAAAAAAGGTTAAAAGGTGTTTAAAGGCACTTTAAGACAAGGCATGATTTGAAAGCACACAGTGGTCGACTTTCCCTGGATGAAGACAACAATCATGCTTAAAGTGTATATATATGATTAATATCAATTCTACATCAAGTGAATAGTTGAATGGTAAAATATTTCTTGATTTGAGTGTTTCCTCTAGAGTTAGAGATTTCTATTTCCAATATGCTAATGTAGGCATAAATTTGACGTGAATTCGGGAATTTACTTTTTCCTTGCGAATGAAACTTTAAGAAATACACAAGTTGGTTTAGAGCACAAGTGAAGAGATTTACCCATCTCAAATTTGCAATGTCTCCATTATTTCATGAAAGTTATTTCAAATGTAAAGTACCATAGTTTACCACTTATAATAAGCTGCAACATTTTATCACAATTGTGAGAAAAAAGTTCCCAAGTTACGGGGTGTGGATTATACATGTAGCTGAGTACTTTTCAAAAACGTTTCAAAATATGCTCTGAAACTCATGAAAACATAGACTTTTGCCTTGTTGTCTGCCATACTGGAACCTTTAAATCTTGTGGACAGCAATCTACAAGTACATTCAAGATGGCAGCCAACACTGGATGGAGAAAGACTTCAATGTGTTTAGCTTACAGTTTTCAGTATTTTTGTCAGGTTTATGAACTTTAAATGTCTTAGAACTGGAATGTTACACATCCTTATCTATTAAAAATAATCTGAGGGGATTTGAGATCCAAAATATTGAGGAAAATTTCATCCTTTTCCAAAACATTCAGGCTTCAAATTTTGTCAAAGTTAGGGGTGCAGCTTATAAATAATCAACTACGGTATAAGGTTTTGTAAGCATGCAAGCCAATCAAAATGGGGCCACCCACTTTTCCCTTTTCTGCTTCACAACTTGCCAAGCTCATCTATTGTAGGCAATGTCTGAGAGTAAAAAACTCATTGAGAAAACTATTTGATGCTTAAACATTGTAAAAAAAAAGGTACCTTGGCAGAGTCGCTGACATCACTGGTTTGATGGTTGACAGAGAAAGTAGCAGGTTTTTCCTTGCATTTCTTGTCTTACCTGAGTGAAGTTAATACAAATGAGTAGAGAACAGACTGATTAATGATTTTCACAGTAGTTTTAATTTCTCTTTTAAGCTGTGACTGGATGTCATGGATTCCACGTCACAAAAACAGTACATTTAAATCATATGAATTATTATCTTTGTACTTTTCAAAGTTTTTAACTTGTAGCCAAACAAAGTCTGACGAAGGTGATTTTAAAGAATAACCAGATACATTATGAAACTTTGAGTGGCTGCATGGCTACATGTAGTTATCTTGAAATTAAGTGTTCCTTATCCTTACTTAACAATGTAACTGTTATCTTTGTATTTATTATTATTTAGATGTGTGTATTTGTGTGTGTGATAGCCCACTTCTGCGATATGCTTTACTTGTCACGCACAAAGGTTTCAATACGAGGACCTGTGCTAAATTAAATTTATTCTTTTCACAGAGAAAAGAATAAATTAAATTTAGCATGGAGCCTCGTATTGAAACCTTTGTGCGTGACAAGTAAAGCATATCGCAGAAGTGGGCTATTTATTTCATAACCTGTAAGTGTTCTTAAATGACCCCTAAGAGAGCTGTCTGGCTCGATTAACTTGTAGCTTTCCAGACAGCTTGTCTCTGCTCTGATTCATTACAATTTTTAATCAACTTTTAAACTTTGTCCCACAAAATAAATTATTGTTCTTGTTCCTAACACTCGTGTCCATATTATACAGTTGCAGCACCTAATTTTGAGAGGGGTGGGCAATACATGTACCAAAGCTTAAAGTTCCTTGCTAACAGAGATATCTTCCTTCCCCATGACGAGAAAGGGAAGAGACTAAAGTTGTTGTTTTTGGTGGGGTGGATCGGAGGAAAAGAAGAAAGGGAGAAGAGGGGGACTGGGGACCCCTCTTAAAGGGCTCACTTTCTTCTTTCTCTCCAATCCCCTCCAAAAAACTCTTTAGGGCCTGCTACGGAGGCTAGAAGAAACTTGAATCTGCCGATGTACATGTAGGACACTTTCTTTGTCATACATGTATGCATTGGGTTACCTAGCAACTCATACTCCACAATGTGACTTTAACCATGGGCTTGCAAAGTGTAAGTAATGTGCAAGGCTTGATAATATGCACCATGTAGTTCTGGGAAAAATGGTTTCAAAACTCATTTGGTTCATCTATGGTTGTTGATGGCTGTATATCAAAGAAAGCATCCTACATGTACATCGGCAGGTCTCTTCCCTTTCTCTATCAAGCCAAAGAGATCTCTACCAGTAGGGAAAGATTAAATGTAAACATTTGTCAAAGTTAAACCACTTTATGTTTCACATTATGCATTGTTTGCCTCAAAAGAGACCTTACAACAATACTTAAGAGAACTGTTGTTTAATATGGGTAGCACTCAGCCTGAACAAACAGAATAATATTAATGTCAAAGCAATTTAATAACCAATGTAATGCTTTCATGACAATTATTAACTGTTGCAAATCTTAATTCACAACAGATATTAATAGGTTTTATGGTAACTTAGCACATTTCAGTGCTCCACACAGAGATAAGATTTGATCATTGGGTTTCCTAGCTTCAAGTAGCTTTACTGACAACCTAAGCCTAATCTTTTCCTGAAGCCAGATTTGTAGATTGGCCTTCTACTCACGCTGTTTTCGATCGTATTCACCTTAAAGCCTGCCACGCTCCGTTCCGTTCAACTTGTACAGCAACGACGAAACACAACTGGATCTGCTTCCGACCAGATACCACCTACAGCTGCAATTCAATTCTTACAGATACAAACACGGTTGATTTCTAATGTCAGAAGTAGATACCCGCGCCCGAGTTGTTTGCCCCGTACTTATGTTCGCAGAATGTTTATGGTAGACGAACTTGTGGAACTCAAATAAGCAGAGGACAGGAGGCAATGTAGGACAACAAACACTTTATTAAGAATACTAAAATTTGTGACACTGAGGCTATGACTTACTGCAAGAGCAGTTTCCCCTGAGGAATTATAACTGTAATGACTGGCTCTGTCACATCTATCCCTACATGCAAATAAAAATATTCTAGCTAACTACCTTTGGTAGAGTCAAAATTAGATATAGAACGAAAAAACAAGGTTATTGTTCTTTGTGCATTTGCTTTAACAGGCCACCTGTTGCAACCACCGAGATGTTCTCACAGGCTTGTAGAAGTTCACCGACTCGATCAGCTCCGAAGCTACGCTCTTAAAGATGATGCTCGCACGAAATGGAATGGTCGCCGATGCCACAAACTTCTAATACCTAGGAAAGAAAACACGAATCCAGAAAAGTGGTATTGTTGCTCAGAACAGATTAGCTTTCCAAAATACTGCTGCATGGTTCTGTGTGGAGGTATTACCATGTAATTTGAGATGGTTTGGTGAGCATTACAGCCAAGCTCAGGAAAGTTTTGTGGATATTTATGGATGAAAAATAAAATAATTCTCACCTTCGACCTCCATATCCTCCACTTCGGGTAGTGCCATAGCCCTCATAGTATCCTGTGTATCTAGAGTACAATGGAAAACACATACTACAGTTGTTGCAATATCACAATACAATATGCATCTTACTCGACCCTATACAGCTGACAAAACCTGTACGTGTAGTTGGTAGCATGCATGCATAAATTAATTTGTTGTGACATTTAGTGCAACACTGCAGTCACTTTTTCTCCACAGTGTTTTCTGCAAGTCACCATGCATGAGAACTAAAAAGTGGGATGACAAAGTGAGCACTAATAAATATTAAACAGAGTGATTTTCCATCTTTGTTGAAATGAAACATACTTTATTAAAGTACAAAATGTAGTTGTCATTGTATCATAAACATCTCAATATCAGGGCTAAAAATAATGGCCGGTCAGTCGCCGGTCAAGATCAGTATTTGGTTGAAACTGTAGTAACATTGACTGGTCAAAATGACCGGCAAGGCAAAGATTTGACCGGACAAGTTCCAATTCTGGCCGGACATTGTCCGATGACCGGCCGTTATTTTTAGCCCTGGTGTACCACTGTAGGCCTGTCTACAGTCTAATAAAAAAAATATGTCAGGTATGCATACCCTACGGGACTGCGACTCCTGTATGATGGTGCACCTCCATAGTCCCTTGGGGGAGGGGGGCGACGATCATAGTAATCACCATAATAATCTCTTGGAGCTTGGCGGCCATAGGCTTCCCGTCGTTGGCCATAACCACCATAGGGAGGTGGGCGGTCACTTCGATAAGGTTGGTATCTATCACGACCATAACCACCATAGCTACAGGGGGAATAAGAACTTAGTTCAGTCTGATGTGTACCATGTGTAAGCTTTTTTGCTTATGTATTTTATAAACTTGTGCATGCTGGAGGTTTTTGTTATGCAGCTTTCAGTTTTTTTTGGTTGAAAACGGTTGATATTTATATTCTCTGCACCATGTTCTTCCTTCTTTCAAAGATAAAGATCCACATTCGAGAAACTACATAAACTAAGGTCAGAGTGGTGGGAATTCAATAACATGTAATTAAATAACGACAAAGTTACAGTACCGCCCATAAACATATGTACATTTTCCGCAAATTTTTCACGAGCAGATCGCGAACACTCAGCGAATTGCTCGCACTATGTTCGCGAATTGTTCACACTTTGTTTACAAAAAATTTGCGCAATGCTCGCGATCAACTACTGTGTTCGCAGTTGATCGCGGAACAACTCTTGTCATTCATCTCGCTAGTCATGACTTTGTGGATCATCACTTCTTCAAGCAACGAAATCAGGCCATCACGCTTGTGTTGTAGATATTTCCCATATTGTCAAACGAAAATTCGGACCAGGTTATATCGAAATTTCGAAGCGTACGTGTTCATTGCACAATTTCGTAATTTAACCTTTCTTTCACCAGGATTAACACATGACAAATTCGAATTCATGACAAACAGAGTAAGATGGTTTTGGTAAATACCCTGCGTACCAGAGGTGTAAAAAAGTCAAGAAAGCCCCCGTCAATCGTAACTGTCAGCCAGACACGTGTTTCCATTTACGCGAACAGACCCGATCTATGCATTAAAGCGCTTTTAATTCAAAAGGAATTGCACTTTCCCAGTAGAAGTTTTCTGGTAAGAGTATAGAAGTTTTTGCATGTCTTTCAATACGACAAACGTTGCTTCAAAACTCTGTTGATGTTCTGTAAAAATTCAGACTGACACGTTCACGCCTGACTGATTGCAAGTGGAAATTCAGACTCAAGAAGAATTGAGATTTTAAAACGCAAACATTTACATTTACAATGAATTCTGCCGAAACCTAGTAACAAGACTAGGATCTGCCGTAAATATGAACCTACACTGAAGCAAAAGTTTATTTGGTGTTATGCTTTCCACTCAGCGCCGGCGAGGGAACTAAGCAAGGAGCCATTGTTTTTTTTTTACGGCTCGCTATATTTCGATAACTGCATGGTCCAAATTTACTTGAATACTTTATGCAATGACTTTTACAAAGATCTGGAAGGCTGGCGGATCTGAATATTATTGTGGATATACATGTATGGATAAAGTTTACAAAATGGAACACTTCCGAAGTTGGGACGTGTGATTTATAGTAACGTTGGTTATTATAACCCTTCCGGTCTTCGATTCAGGTTCAAAGCATCAGATTTATATTCTTATAGCCTGATTATACTGACTGAACTGATGTAAACTCTACAGTTGTCCTCCTGTACCGTTCGAAAGTGAGCCGTAAAGTTCAGTTAATCAAAGTCCAAATAAAGTTTACAACTCAGGTTGGTCGAACTGACCGAGTGAGCCGGAAAAAGTAACTTCATCTTGGACAGGCAAGAATCAAAATTTCGAAGGATCGACATTTCGAAGAAGCGAAGTTTCGTGCTAATATTCGCAGAGTACCAAATGAAATTTCGCACGATATTTCGTAGAGTGCAACGAAACACTACCATAAACGAAAGCTAAATATTAAAATACATCTCGTTGTCTTTGAAAATGAGTTCAGCAAAGGCTCTCGATATAATTTGCTGTGCAAAAATGTAAACAAAACACGAATTAGCAATTAGCGTGCGCTGTACTCGCATCTCGAAGTTCTAATACATTGAGTGGACTTCTAGCTCTTGCACGTCTTGGGAGTGTAGCCGCAAAAAGGCAGTTATCAACTTGTTAAACTTCTTGCGTGTTCTTGCAGGTTCTGGCCCCGCCAGAAGTTCTTGCGGGACTTCTTTTGCGAACAATTTGTAAACAAATTGCGAACAGTTCGCGAATAAAATGCGAACACTGCACGCGATCTGCTCGCAATTTTTTTGCGAACAAATGTACATATGTTTCTGGGCTGTATTGTACTTCTAAAACAAAATATTTTTTATCCATTTTCATTGTGTATATCAACGCACAAGGCCAAAAAAAATCACATTTCTTGCCTTTTCTAGTTCTCTGTAAGTGTTAATAGCTATTTTCTCCTTCAGTTCCCTTAAATTCCTCTCATTCATTAGTATCATTGAACTGAACAAAGCATGTGCACAGCTGCCATGTTGGATGTGGAAGAGCCTGGGAAAGAGGTTTACAAGTGAGGCTATATGGATCCACGTTACAAACAAGTGGCTTCATATTCAAAATGGCATCTGGGAGAACAGAGGGAACATAAACAGTAATATTTTGTAGCAAAACATCTATTTCTTTCTCTTTTCCAAGCATTTACTTGGCCAAAACACAAGGTCAGGAACAGATCATTTCAGAAAACTGGCAACTGCCAACACAGAAAAACTGGTCACATCAGTAATGTCCAATTTTGTACCCTGAAGGACATGCTGCATTAATCAATTTTGCTAGCTAGACCTTCATGTCTTCTGAAATAAGGATGCACAAATCCAGCCCTAAGTTACAGTCATAAGTAAGAGGAGGTTTTTCAAAGCAAGTTTAATGCAACCTTAAAACTTATTATACATGTAAGTGTTTACCTTCTTCTTTGAGAGCAGTCCTTTGCCCTATAAAAAGACAGAAATGTCGGAGTTAATTTGTGTATTGATCAAGTATGGCTGACAACTACATGTATATCACACAGGTTCAGGGCTCAACATTAATTAACACTCGCAAACTGCTAGAAGACTATTTTATTTGCAAGTGATAGAGCAATTCCACTAGCAAATTTCTGAGGCAATCTTCCTTTAAAATACAACTTGGAGTCTGAAAACTTCAAACAAACATAGTATGTTTACAAGAGTTTATCAACCTAATTCTTAACCCATGAATGATTAAAAGTAGGTAGGAAGTACCTACATGTACATGTAGTATTAGGGTAAATTATGAAAAATATATTCTTGTATACATGTACTTCCAAATATGATGTAAATGTACTGTATGTGCCATTTCATTTTACCAGTACCTCTTGATTTTTGCAAGTGGAAAAAACCCTATTATCAGATTATTGGCTAGTGGTTTAGAAGTTAAGTTTGAGCCAAGGTTTATCAACCTACCAGTGACCTCTTTTGCCACACTGGAAACATTCATCTTCTGCTGGTTTGCCCTTACTTTTAGCAACCTAGGGAAGGAAAGAGAACATTCTGACACTTGCATAGTCTGTCATCAGCTTTTTTGGGTTATAATTTACCCTGCTCCACATATCATTCATGTAGCTCAATTTGTTACTTCAAGAGTTTTTCTTTAGGCAATATTCCACATGTACCGTATGGTAGTTTTTTGCACAGGTCCTACATGTAGGTTGTCATCTCATATGGGATACAGTACAGGCTTGTTTACTTAACACTGATAGCATGTTTTGTGCATGTAGTTTGCAGAGTGTACTACACATAATTGAGTGTAATAAAATGAGTAATACATGCATCTGAAATACCTCTAACCCTGGAATTAACTTGCTTGGGAATATTTTTTTTATGTTTCAAACAAATCACTCCCTCAGTCTGCAAGATAGTCATGGTCAGGCATGGGTTTACTATAGTGATGTGAACTGCTTGAAATTACTTTAAGCACACATGAAAAGGAATAACTACAATCCAAAGTTATCTGCAGTTGTATCAAAACAGTTTTTTTGCAGTTTTGATTTGTTGTCAAAGCCATTTTGTGCTCTTTGGTGATTCTTTTCAGAACTATCTACTACTTCATATATTTAATCATTATTCCTTTCCTGTTGGCTGTTTCATTTTCTTTCAGCCATAACACTTAACTTGGGATGCTTGCCTTTGTAGCACCACTAATTAATATTACGAGTGTCATTTTTCGATTTGCAACTCAGGAAAATCAGAAAATGAGAAACCGAGCAGTTGTTGTGAAATAAAAGCCATAACCACCTCTAGTTAAAATCTATATAACCAATCATACCTGTACTTGGATGTGTGTCCCCATGAATTCAGAGTCGTCAAGCTCGGAAATTGCCTTCTGGGCATTCTCATCCCCAACCATATGCTGCATATATGATGAATATAAAAAAAAAGTGTGGGGTTGTACATTGTCATTGAGCCAGTATGACCAAACTATAGTCTTAAACTGACAAAACATATTAGTTGTCATGGTAATTAACTCTGGATTATGCACCTATCAGTGGCTTCCCCGAGGGGTCGACCCCCGGGCTGACCAGGGGGATTGTAAAAAGACAGAAACAATCTTGACAATTTCCCCCGGGGGTAGGGGAATCGTCCCTTACAAAGTCCCCTGGTAGGTCTTCCACAACCTACAATCTCCCGTCATTTTGCACGAAACGAGATCGATGGAGCTGAATTGACTACTGAATGTCGTTACTAACGTTATTTCTATAACATTGAACACTATTTTCAACAGAAAATATAATGGAACTTTATTAACACTTCAATGAACTTCATAGACTTCAATGTTAGCAGTTAGTAGCTAATAAGGAACAAGACAGAAAGTCTTGGTATATCTCATATCACGTTTTAACTCTTGTATTAAAAGAAGAAAAAACAATATCCGTGGTTTATGGTTTCATGACAAAAACAATTTGAACAAATCTGGCCCTACCCCAGTTTCCCAACCCTAAAACAAAGTCGAGCATTTTCCCGACCCCAGGGGCAATGTTTGAATTCAATCCTCCTGTATTCCCCCACATATCTCCATGGTTAGCCCGGATCGGGCTTTCAGGAACCGTGCCCTGGGCTAACCGTGATATAGTAATAATCCTCTACAGAATTTGCCATTTCGGTTTTGGGACGGTTTTCGAGAAATCAACTAACTGACGTTGTGTATACACGGATAAACGACTCACGGAGTAAGGTTAGGCTTAGCTTACAAGTACTAGTTTACTTCTAGTAGTAGTAGTAGTTCTAAATATCTAAAAGTAAAATGGCATAATTTATTCAAAAAAAGTTTGTCGATTTCATACCAAACATGTGCTCTTTCTGCCAATAATACTCACCACAAATGCAAAGTTTTTCACTCTATCGCACTGCGATATGACCCCGTACTTCGAGAACACAGCCTCTAGTTCATCCTTTCGACAGTTATCCGGGAGGTTTCCTACATAAAGCTTCGTCTCCCGAGTGTCTTTATCGTCGGAACTTTTCGTTTCTTCGCTTTTCTTCTCCTGTTGGCTTTCCCCATTCTCTTCGGTGGTCGCTTCGGTTGTTGTGTTTTCTTCTGGGTCTGCTGCCGTACTTGCTTCTCCTACTGTTTCGTTAGGTTCTGTCATTTTGAGGCGTACACTCTTTCCTGATGTAGCTTCGAATACTGACAAGATGGCGTCCTCCTCGTGCTAAAATCCTTTTCCCATGATGCACTGTTGTTGAAAATAGACCAGAATCCTTTCGCTCCTACTCGTTTTAGGCCCACTCGGCCCAACCTCGTTCCCAGGGTTCTTTACGCGCCTAATCAAAGATGGCGGCCTTATTTGATTAGGCGCGTAAAGACCCCTGGGAACGAGGTTGCACTCGGCCGTAAGACATTTCATCAAATAAGAATGGGAAAAGGCGACCGTGTTCAAACGGAGCGGAAGTGGCAAGGAAATAGGGAGGGGAGGGAAACATGAACACAGCCGCAGAGAGAGAGAGAGAGACAGAGAGAGACAGAGAGCGTGAAGGGGAAGGCCGCTATGAGGCATGTTTACCACTGCGGGAGGCTGAATCGCATCTGACATGAACTGCGCCTGTTCGTTAGTAGTGCTCTTATTTATACTCGCATTGAAAGTGACTGGCGCGAATAGCATACTATTCGCGACGCTCCCTTTCACGATCATCAAATAAGAATGGGAAAAGACGACCGCGACAAGGGAATGCAAGTTATAGGGTCTAAACCAAACCCCCAGCGATACACCCATACTTAATAACTGAAGCTGACCCCTCGATTACCTAAGCCCTAACCTAGACACAAACACAGCTCCCAAACTTAACTAAAGAGGGGGTCGCGAAGGGAAGGCCGAGACAAAGTGCCTTAAATTATTAAAGTCTGAGTAGCAGGAAGTGGACGAACGAATTGACAATAATTCAGCTGACAATAATTCAGCTGACAATAATTCAGAGGGGCCTCCAGGACGCAGCACTTGAGCGAGCTTTAAATAATAAGAGACAGTCAGTTGCGCCAACCAACATGACTCATTATGTCGGCTAGCCGACTCCCTGATAAGGCTAGTTTAATAGCTGCGCCAGCTCTGAAACTGTGCAAAGTTTCACCTTCGTCGACTCCCGATTCTTTCAAATACAATCGCAACCCGTGAGATAACTGTTGAATACCCTCCCTTGTGGTGTAGTCTGCCGGAACAGGTAGCCATAAGAGATGTCCAAACCAAGCATATAAAATAGAAATAGTAGACAAAAGTATAAAATACTTGTGCAACTGAGCTGCCATCCCGTGGGTCAGAAATGAAACAAACCATGGCCAGTATCTCAGAAAGGCTATAGGGGAATGGCAAATATAATAAATGAATGCTATACCGCCAAAACGCGCGGAAGGACCCAGGGGATGACAGCCTGAGCGTCAGTAATCCGACTAGGGAATTAGTATCCCTTTCAGGCTGCCATTGGGCGGAGAATAAAGGGGCGACGGAGCAGAAAGGAACAATGGAGCCGACCGAGGCAAACAATATCACTATATAATGAAAGGGCTAAAAGCCAACGGACAAGGGGAAGCAGATAATTAAGACCATACAAACAAATATGACAGGTATGGCAATAAAAGGGCTAAACAACGCTAATAAACAATAGTCAAACGGAGGAGAGAGTGGGCAACACATGAAAGAATGAAGACATAATTAGGGAGGGATCAGAATCAACAAGGCTTATGCAACTAAAAACGATAACTTAAAGCCTGGTAATCGTATAACGCATGAAATAACATAAACAAATAAGGAATACTGATGAGGGTAGAAAATGCTTAAAAACCATGGCCTAAACAAGTATCCTTCGCCAGTGACAAATGAATAAAATGCGAGTCCCAAATGCACAATGTGAAACCATGAAAGTGCGATAAACAACTACAAAACCTGCAGAGGCTGCCAGAAACCAAATATAAATATAAATATACCAGTCCAAAACCTGGTGCTAATCACAAGGAGGGCACGTCTGAATCAATTCGCATAAAATGCACAAGACTGAGAGTACCAAATAACAATCAACTAGAAACGGCTACAGAAGCGCGCAATAAGCAGAGCACCGGGACCGACCGCGGGTAAATAATTAAGCCATTACTCAAATCGGTGTTTTCAATCAGGCAAAACACGCACTAGATGACCCGCGTAGAACGAACGAAATCTGGTTATAGAAACCATAACAATCCACTAAAGGCAACAAAACACATATAAAACAACTATAACTGGCTATACAAGTCCAAAGGGTGCATACAAACTATACTGGGAGGGAAATATAATTCAGCAACTGCACAAATCCGTATTCGAGAGGCCAGGCACGTACAAAGTAACTATAACTGACTGCACAACCCTGGCTACTCAGCCCAATGTGCATTCCAAACCGTATGGGGGGCGAAAGGGAATTATCCAGCAACTGCACAAATCCGTGTTTGTGAGGCCAAGCACGTACAAATTAACTATAACTGGCTGCTCAGCCCTGGCTACTCAGCCCAACGTGCATACAAAACCGTACAGGAAGAGAAAGGGAATTATCCAGCAATTGCACAAATCCGTATTTGTGAGGCCATGCACGTAAAAATTAACTATATAACTGGCTACTCAGCCCAACGTGCATATAAAACGGTACAGGGAGAGAAAGGAAATTATCCAGCAACAGTACAAATCCATATTTGTGAGGCCAAGTACGTACAAATTAACTATAACTGCATGGCTACTCAGCCCTTGCATGGCTACTCAGCCCAACGTGCACACAAAACCGAACTGGGAGGGAAAGGGAAGTAGAAAAAGGCAGGGAACCGGGTAAATTACCGAGGGGGTAGCGAAGATAAATAAGGGAATAAATACGAAATAAAGATTAAAACCTCAAGCTGAGCTGGCGGCTGGTCAGGAGGATTAGGGTCAGGACGAGAGACGGAGGCAGGAGTTCTTGTGCAGCAACGACTCTATCCAAAAGAGGACGCGTACGCTGCTCTTCAACTGCACCGCCTTGGGCTGCACGTGGGACTTGTAATTGAGCCATGGTCATGGAGAACAGACTGCGGAGCTAGCCGAATCGCATCTGACATGAACTGCGCCTGTTCGACTGGTGCTCTTATTTATACTCGCATTGAAAGTGACTAAGTGACTAGCGCGAATATAACAATAACAGCCTACTCGTGAATATTATATTGTTTAAGGGTTTATATTAGGGTTTGTTCATTTTAGGGGTAGGCTATTCAGTTTGGTAACCAATAGCATTTCAGGTTACAAACGGTGAATTCCGCCCAGTGCTTTGCTTCGCAGCAGAGAAACTGAGACATTCGAAAACCTCTGGGACCACTTGAAAGAGCTTCTACTACTCATTAATTATCCAAGAGAACAACTACCAACGTGGTTCAAAGGGTGCATAACTTTATCCACCGGATAAATCCAATGTCACCGTATTTTAAGCCGCGGGAATTTATTGCATGCAAAGGCGACTCGAGTTTCTGAACAAAATTGTCGCATCGTCAACGCGCGTTCGTGGCGGGATTGGCGACACATGGAAGACTGGGTGCGACTTCCATTGCCTCGATTTCGTACTTGCTCCCTATTGGCTAAATAGGCTATCGTCGCGTTGCAGGCGTGGAAAGAAAATTACTTACGGAAAGAAAAGTTACGGAAAGAAGATTACGCACGCGGTGACTGTGACAAGTCAGTAATTGAATTGAACTAACTTCTCATTGAATTTCTCGCGATTTTGTTTCGATATTTTTTCAGCTGCCGTGTCGCCTGCGTAAGAGTGGCGTAAGTGCGATTTTCACCGCGCACTGGGGACGCGGGACTGTTTTTTCAGAAAGTCGCGTCGCCTGGATATCAATGCTGATTTGGCTGCATGTGCAAGCAAAGTATCGCTCGTGTAATCGCGGTTGTGTAGTTCATGCGATAAATGTTGAAAGTCTGCAGTAGGTTTACCATTTCTACGTACGTATGTTTCCTGTATCAGATGTGACAGTTAAGTTGTTCTCGCCATTTGTTGATCTTTAATTCTGCTAACTCCATTCCTAGCAGCTAAAGGGGCACTGTAAATCGCAAAATGATAAACTTTCTCATGACGAAAGACACTACTACTCAGATTGGCAGAGTATGCTGAAGTTCCAGGTAGACTGGAGAAAATGTGAGATAGTTTTGATGAAGGATGGCAAAGATTCGAGTGTCTGAAAATGCAGGTTTTAAGAGAAATTTAAAGCAACTTTAAATCGGTTCACTATACACCGAACTCACGTTTCTAGAGTAAGCTTTGTAATCCACTTTAATCTATGTCATCCTCTATCGAAAACGTTTGAAAATCATATCAGGACATTCACATGGTATTTCTCTTCTGCCTCAGGGTGTTATTTTCGTAGTTTTATTTTAAAGAAACTCGAAGGCTCAATTCGGTAACAATGCTTCCCCTTACTCTTTTCGTTCTGTTTTTAAAGTTGTCCTCATTTCTTTTACAAGGCTCTTCCATCATTCCCATGTTTTACGTCCTCATTTCAGTCTAATTTTCTTTCAACGTGATTGTTGAATGCTCTTATTGCTAGTTTCTCCTTTAACCGAATGAAACCTATTCTTGCATGGTACTTCTTCCCAGATGTCGCCGGGCGTCATGATATTTATCACAATGATTCTTTTTATCGTCTGCCAGACTGTCCATTGTGAAGACTTGGATATCAACGCTGATTTGGCTGCGTGGCTCTTCGTTGGTTTCGGACTAGCCTCACTTGTGGGATTTATCGCCGCTGGTCGACTGATTGATACGCTAGCCTGGATTAACGTGGGATACTTCTACCAAATATCTCTCGCCATTATTGGTCTAGCAACCATTTTGTGTCCCCTATGGACAGTCTATACGGCTCTTGTTGTCTATATGGTGGTGTTCGGATTCTTTGTTGGTTCATTTGGAACGTGTATCGACGTTCTGATCCTCACTTCCGTGCCAAACTCTTGCCGAGCTAAAGCATATGGAATGTATTTCACAACTATATCGATTCCTTCAGCTATATTGGGCCTCCCCTAGCAGGTAAGATAAAATGCCTTTCACTGGGCCCGGGGACACTCTTGTTTATGACGTAATATATCTGTGCATGCGGCGGTTACTGGGTCCTGGTTTGAACCTAATTCCGATATCCGCGTCCGGTTTTTTTGTAACAATATGTCGAATGCCGGGTTATAGACGATTCAGAATAATCAAGCAGGTAGAACATCCGGGTTCTGGTTCTGGACCCCATGGCAGCACATACCTACCCATCTATCATACAAGTGCGCCCCCCCCCCCCCCCCCAACCCCCCCCCCCCCCCCCCGAGCCTGGGGTTATCGGTGGACAAGCACGACACATGCTGTTTTACATGCGTACATGTGTGGTTACTGTTGTGTTGCATGTTTACTGAGATGTACAATATGTACTTCAACTGGAAAAACTTTTAAATTTGTTTTTTTGGGAGGGGGAGAGAGGGAAGGTGAAGAGAAAATGGAGTCCTTGAAAAAATAACTTGGAAAATCTGATGTGAGTCCTGAAAATAATTACGAGGCTATGTTTCTGGGTACTGGAGGAAGTGGTTTCTAAACATTTGATTGAATGATATGCTGCATACAAGTAGGTCTAGAATTTCCACTATAAAAAAAATCACTACCAACATAAAACAAGCTCCTCACCAGGCTCTTTGGCGTGCTAACACCTTAGCGAGTGAGAGAGGGAGCGAGCGAATGACATCCACGAGTTAGAAATGACCGGTCCCTTCATTCTTGCAGGTCTAATGGCAGACATCTCCAGTTCTTACGTCACGGCGTTCTATATGGCAGGAGCCGTGATTCTATTCGCTTCGGCGTTGCCATTCGTTTTGCTGTTTACAAAGAGAAAGCAAGAAAATCCTGACAAGCAGTACTATGAGGCTGAGGTTATTTTGATTGACAGGTTAACGGTACTGTGACACGACTGACAGCTTTTTAGAGTATGGTATAGAAAACACGGCAAGACTGAGACAAAACGTTTACACCAAGGAAAAAGTCTCCGGACTCATTTTTTTACGCTCTCCTGGGGATATAGAACAAAAGCTAATCTACAGATAGCAGTTTTCAGCCGGGTATTGACCGGAACGCCTCACTTCAATGTAATGAGGCACTATTCAACCTGTGTATCTAAATTAGTCGTGCTTGTTTAGAGGGTGTTGGTGTCATGCAAGAATGATGGTTTCAATGGCGCTTCATTACATCGAAGTGAGGCGTTCGGTCAATACCGCTGAAACTTCTATTCGTAGATTCAACTGTAAACTGCATGTTCAGCTATTTTTGGATCATTTCGGTTGGAATGGAAAAAGAGGAATACCTCCGAAGGTATTCCTTCCTAAGCGAAAACGTTCCAGTGAAATGAAGCGTTCCAATTGAATTCCCAACCCAATCGGTGCACCTGGTAAGCACTCACGTTTACTTACATGCTCTATCGAGTGTTTCCGGAGGGGCATTTCGACACACAGATTCTACAATATTAAAAATATATAAAATGGTTAATACCAATTCTAAGTTAATCTAAAGTCTAATTTATGTACATTGTAATATAAAATCATAATTGTAATAAGAAATGATTTAAAATATCAAATATGATAAAATATGGTAAAATGCTACTAATACCGATAAGAAATCTGTCGAGCATACTTCTTTTCAGCTTCTTCTTAAAGCTACTAAGGAGTTGTCTGATTTAAATCATTGTCTAGGTTATTCCATATTTTGACTGCTTTAAAATAGAAAGTTCTTTGTCCTGAAGCAGTTCTAAAAACCGGGATTTGCAGTAGCTCACAATTGCGGGTTTGACGCGATTGTGGATTTGAGACCGCTTAATGAACTTGTCGTACAAATAGCTTGTTGATACGTTGGTAAGTCACGATGTACAGCAGGTGTTCCCCAATGGGCAGCCGTCTAGCTGGCGTAGACATATTTCCTAGTGTTCGTGATGATCCTGCAAGCAAAGTTCTGAACATCCTGGAGTTTATTAATATTTGTGGCAGTTGCATTTGACCACATTGAAGAACAGTACAGGAATTTACTAACGACTAGAGCGGAAATAATAAAACAGTGTTTCACTGTCAAAACTATCCTTAACCCGGTTAAATTTGGCAGAGTTTAGCCATACATGAAGAAACTAATTTACTAATGTGGCAGTCGTACGTCCAATAGGGATCAACAATGACACCCAAGTCTTGTGCAGATGACCTGGCTTGATCTGTTTTCCTAAGAATGAAAGTGTCTTGTCAGCATGATTTAGCTGTCCGCAAGAGAGCATAAGTAAAAGAGAATCTCGTAGTGTGTGGCGTGCGATGATAATGAAGCTTGTGCCGTGTTTTCGTGTATGGTTGTCACGGTTATATGTTGTGAAATGGCGCGGGTTAACAAGAAGGCAAAACGTTTGGCGTTGTTAAAGAAAATAACGACGTAAATATCAGTGTCTTTATATTCAGTTTTAAATTATATTTTCCGTTGAGGATAAGTTTGATTAAAAGGACTGTTAAATTATCAAAGTATTTTGAGAGCTATGAAAGAAACCCGCGTCGTTCGTTTCGCGTACGATCAGCAGAAGCAAAAGAAGCAGTCAAGGAGCTATTTCCTGAGAAGGCCTTATTTTAGGAGTTAGCACAACCCACACTACAGAAAAGGTTTGACGCCTGATTCTTGTAGAACAATATATGCCCTTTAACTTGAGGTACTATGTACACTCAGATTGTGGTATAAGTTTCGAGATTAAGGGGTTTTTCTGCCTCGACCTCGTGTTCAGCATGGAAGTGAGGCAATCAGCATTTTCGGCTTATAAAATACAAAGTCCGGATACAATCGTCATAAAACTGGTCAGAAACAAAAGAAACTATCGAAGACCTGCCATTGAGTACAATTAGGGTTACTGGATATGTCACGTGACTTGTCACGTGATAGCTAAATCCAGGAAAACGTCTTTTTCTAAACAAAAGACAATTTTCGTTTTCTATAAAACCCCAAATGACATGTTTTCTGCTTAATAAACAGCTTACGATTGTTAATTGGGTCATAATCAATTCAATGACAAAAGAAAAGTCGAATTGGACTGAGTAATTAAAAGAAAACAAATGAAATAAAAATGCATCCTGCATGACTGTGTCAGCATGAAAACGAGGCTGAACTATAAAACTGCCTAAAACATACCAAATATGTGTTAAAACATTCTAAGAACAAGCAAGAAACAAATCCCCAATTGACGTTAACATTATAGAAAGGTGAGCAATAAGTCACGTGATCAATGACATGAAAACGAGGCTAAGTTCAAATGTCAAGAAAACAGGTCAAAACAAGTTCTTTTTCTATAAATCTTGATTCAAATACGAAATATATTTGTAAATTAGCTCCATCTTGCTGACAAACATGAACACAGTTCATTCTGAACGGCTTGGTCACACATGGTTTTACAATCAGTTTCTAACAAATTCTCACATTTTCCGTTGTTTACCAGTGGAAAGTTAGCAAAAATGTTACAACGAAAACATTGTATACTACAAGGAATTCATAACGAATATATCTTTTACAGTTGCATATCTGTCAATAATGCTTATACAGGTCCTGGATCATTATTCACTTTCTGAGTCACTTGAGTCATCTGAATTGCATGCTATGGCATCGTTCATGGGATTGTTGCAATTTTCATCAGCCATACACAAGCAAGCTTCTGTGCAGGAAAGTTTGTTCGACTTGCAGGAACAATTCCGTGTACATGCTGACTTCCTGCAGTGGCATGTTGTCAACTCTGTGATGCCTTCTGGTGCGTGGCACCTCGTCATCAGAACAGGCACTAACTTGCCCTCCTCTAAACTCCACCCATGTCCATCAGGCGATGGGAGGTTCTGCAAAGCATGAAGAGCTTTATTCCAGATATGTGTTTGGAAGTTAGCTCTTTCGAGGTGATGGGCCAAGCTTTCAGATGTGGGGGGAAGCTCTTCACTCTTCTTATTCTTCTGACAAAAAAGAAAATACCGTACCTCATCTGCATTTGCAAAGCTTCTTCCAAAAGTATAAAGCGAGCAGATGAAAGCTTCAGCAGACTTGAGCAATGACTCCCGAAGAATCGGCTCTCTACCGAGGTCAGCTAGCTGCTGCTGTACCTGGACATCTTTGATAAGGACCTTCCAGGCAGTCTTCTTGCCGATACCCAATAACGCGCTCGTTGAGTCGCAACCCGTCAGTGCATGGTATGCTGGCAGAGCCTTGCAGAGCAGCGGACCAAGGGTGGACTGAAGCAAGTGAATGGGTATGAATCTAAGCCGATCTTTGACTCCTGTTCGGAACCACAATTCCTGGCATTGTAGACTTTGAAAATGAGCAATGCATAGCACTGCAACATCTGTGTCTGGTGACTGTATGACTAATCTCTGATGGCTGTTTGATGCATGTTTAGCATGCAACAAAAGCCTGGTGTCTGCCTCTTCCTGCTCTGAAAACAAGGATGGAACAGTGGTACGATGGCCCTGGCTGATCGACACTGTCTTCCTACCATCTTTGAAACCACCAGCTAGCAGAACCTGTTGTTCAACATGTAAGTTCTTCATTGAAAGGACGCTCAGTGTCTCTGAAAGGAAATCTGCCAAGTTCTCCTTATTCCGTGGGTTTGAAATGTATTTTACCCACTGTTTCGGGACTGGCGTAGACTGACTATGGATTTTTATCTCCATTGAGCTAGACTCTCCTCTTTTCTGTCGTTCTCCTCCCTTGATTGACTGTGGACGGTACTGGTCGAACACCAAGTCTACACGGGTGCAATTATTCTGGCTCAATGTACGAGTAATGATTCCAAAGTATTTCTCTGCCATCTCTCCAAATGTTGCTGACCCTGCAGTCTTGACCATCTGAATCAAGGCCATTGCATCTATGATAGAGGCTGTGGGAGCTTGCGATGGGGGTAGACTAGGCTCAGAGTTGGCGTTCTTCTCTAAAATGGGCATCAGAGTGCTTTTTGCCGCTTTTCTCAGACTGCTATCAGGGTGTGCAAGTGCAACAGGGACATTGCTTAACTCATAGCTGAGAACCTCTTTCAAGTTGATCTCTCTCTTCCTTGCAACAACGAGAAGTCGCCCAAACAGCTCTCGGTCTGCTCTCACTGTGATGATTTTATCATTAGCGCTTCTCAGAGATTTTTTTTTCATAGCGGAGCTAAATGTTTTAATCTTTAGCCTTGGTAATGGGTCCCAAAAATTAACCTGGTTGCTGTTCAACCTATAGTACTAACTAAGGTTTCCATGCTAATTCTTCCTGTTTCAGTTGCACTTAAAAGTCGATCGGCGATATCCTCAGGGAGCACTAATCCAGTTGCAATGTTGCTTAGAGGCACAGTGTCGGTGCTGTCCTGATCTTCGGCTATCATGAACGGGTCATTCATGGGCCCAGAGATGAAGCTAGAAAAAAGACTTTGCACATCTTTCTCATCTCGTTTGACGCGGGATGGTCCTGCCTCCTTGTGTGTTCCAACACGTTCACCACTCTCCACTCCACACATTTCTTTCAAAGACTTTGTGATAGCTGCTCGCTCGTGAATTGTCAAAAACCAACGTTCAACTGCATCTTCTTTCCTGCTCATTCCCACTATGCCGCCTTTTGACTTGGAATCGCAGTTGATTGACTGCTCCAGTGCCATGTCTGCCCATACTTGGGCAAAGGGCTGTCGTGTACGGCTAACACTGTGGTTTCCTGCTTTAAATTCAGTGTACACTTCTGGGTGTTGTTCCTGAAGCATGTGCATATCTGCCAGGTAGATAGGTAGCCACCGAGCGTAGTTGGTTCTGTCCATGGCAAAAAAGTGTGGCACCATAGCAGCGGTAGATGATAGGTGGAGATCCCAGTTTCCACTACGCTCTGCCTTAATGAACTGCAAGAGAATCATCACCATTGAAATGTATTCTTCCCAGAAAGAGAACAGTTTTGACTTTGCTTTGCTTTCGTTCTTGAAGACAGTGAGAAGAGATAGTATTGAATCCATACTAGCTTGTAGGGCCTGCCTGTTCTCTCGGAGTTCTTTCTTGGATGAGATTTGACACTTCTGGATTTGGTCAAGTACAGTTCTTTTCGCAGCCTCGTCCAAGCCCGGTGTTTGCTCTTCAAGCCATCTTGCAAATGCTCTCCAAAGGAGTCGGAAAAGGGCCTCCATACAGAGCTTGTGCGCTCGTATTCCACGATTGTACGACTTGCCAAGCATCAAAACCGCAGTGGTGCCAGGTGCATACACCCCAGACTCTATAAGTAGATCTTCTAGACCAGAATTAGTGTACTTCTTTCCCAGAAGAGAGAGATAGTTTAAGGCAATATGAAATCCCCCCAAGCGTATTACAGTGTTCTTGAATTCATTCTGGAATTTCATCTGTAGCTGTTTTGCCTTCATATATATTGCCAAGTCAAAGGTTATTACAGAGTCACTTTGTCCCAGTGAATTTGCCATTTGCATAGCAAGTTTCATCACGGTGTAGATCGTGCTATACTCACTTGCTTCCTCATTTATCATTGGGCAATAGCCAATGACAGTGATAACTGGAGTTTCAGGAAAATTTAAGCAGTGAAACCCACTCCAGCCCGGCATTTTCTGATCAGCAACTGGATTGTCAGTTACTTGGAAAATGGTAGCTGGACACAGACGTAGAAGCAGCCATGCTAGGTCGTCAATACAGGCAGAGAAGAACTGGTTGTTGCATTGTAGCCATTCTGTCTTGACCTGTCCAATGAAACCAGTTACAGGTGGACGTCTACCCCCTAAGTTGACTTCTTCTAGGGTAAAGTGAGCTTGTCTGGCTGAATCCAACGATCTTGTCTTTTTTGAATGGTCTGCATAGACCTTACGTGGTGGCATTGGACCATACTGCTTTCGTTGAAAAACAACTAGTGTAGTTGCGTGCGTGGTGTTCTTGCCATCAATTGTTTCTTCATTTATGTCATTGTTATCGGCTGCCATTTGGACAAACGCACCTGGAGATATATTAGACGGAATTATTACACCTGCAGTTGCCTCCGACTTTGCAATTATCTCATTGGCAAGACCTGTCTCGATTACTTCAGTCTCTTCATATGATGAGCAGTGACCCATTCTGTTAAGTAAAGTTATCAACTGCTTAGACCCTGTTAGGTGTTTGATTGATATGGCCAGACCGATATGCTTTGGAAGCTTTACTCTAGCATGACTTGTGCAGTGTATGAGGTATTGTCCAATCATTATAATCTTTCGTTCATCTGCGGTGTTCAGACAGGGGCCTGAATTTGCCAGGTACTCTTCACCTGTTATCATCCACCTCAAAAGCCAATACAGGTGTTCAGGAAGTAATGCTCTTGCGGTTTCCAGCTGCAGATCATCGACACTGAGGGGATCAAGTTTTATGCCTTTACACTGGTTTATTTCACGTCTCAGCATGACTGCCACAGAATAGACCTTCTTCATTACTTCATCTGGTTCTTCGATTGGTGTTGTGTTTTCAATCGTTTCTGCAGTCATTGACTCCGTGGGCTGTGCGCTACCAACTGCATTGATAACATCCAATAGTGATATCGAGCTAGAGTAAACAATTTCAGGCTTTGTGGGCCCAAACGGCTGGTGAAACACAAGACTGTCTTTGAAGGCAGACTTTAACCGTGACTTAAGTTTCTGTCTAGTGTAGCTATCAGCATTTACACCTCTCTTCAGTAATGTTTCCTTAAACATTCCAAGAACTGAGCACATTCATACCATAGGCTTTTCCAGTCACGATTTCAGGTCTAATGACTGTAAGGAAATCACTAAAGGCTTCATCGTAGTTATTTTCATCCTTCTGGCACGGGAAGTGGAATTTCAGATTGGCCTTACTCACGTAGGAGGCATGACAAGACTTGTGATATTTTCCTTCGGCTGCAATAAGGTCATAATTGACACTTTTTAGAACAGCGAGTAGCCCATCATCACATCTGGTCGCTGCAGATGCTCTTATACTGTTGCATGCTTCGAACGTAGCAACACTTATAAGTTGAAAGTCCTTTTTGCGAGACTTGTTCCTACAAAACATGCATTTTGACCAGTCGAACGGTATTCGTTCTTGATAAGGTCTGGCTGTGTTTACTTTGCTTGCTACGCCAGACTGTTTAGCCGCACTCTGCAGGTTATGTGTACTTGTGTATGACTCGTAGCAAGATGAGTGCCACACAACATTTCTAGATTTGAGCACAGAAAAATCAATATGCAGGCGATTGAAAACTTCATCCTGGCGAACTTCTGAAGCAGATATCAGTTTTTCAATTGATGATACCTCAGCTTTTCTTAAAGCAATTTCCTTTTCTCCCTGACAGATTATACATTGCTCAAAATTGGTAGTTTTCTTTCATTTTGCTGGTAAAAGATGAAATCCATCTTCCTCATCCATTTAGACAGCTTACATATCTACAGAAGAAAATATTTGATATGGGATTTCTATACTAAATAATCTACCACAAAAAACAGTAAAGAATAAGAATAAACCGATATTATATATCTCTGACAGCAGACACCACGGAGTATGTACCTCATTAAAAAAAATATTTTGATGAGAATCTTTCCAGCACTAACTATATGGACGAAACACTGGATTAAAATTTAGTTATCTATCATTCTGAAAATCATGTCCTTAAGGTAACAATCATTGCCACCTTTATAATATTCAGTATAAAATATTAGTTGACAGTGAGCTCATATTTGAAGTGAACTAATGATTTGCCAAGCCGTAGTGGGGTCGACCGAATCCACTCGATATACTTACAGTTATTATAGATATGATAGTAAGGAAATAAAACTGAGAACACAAACAAAACATATATAAATATCTACCTCGTTGCGCTGGTGTACTATCTCCGTCAATATTCTGCTATAATATATTGAAATGACTGGACAAAAAGGTAAAAAATGTGATTTGTTTGCATACAACAAATCCAATATGGCTGCCCTTGAAGAAAGGCCTGGTTACATTGTAGCAATGCCTCGACCCATTCCTAATCTTATTAAAATAGCCGCAGGGGCATAGGCAGACTTTCATTGAAAGAGTCACTTCCTCGTAACTCAAGGGTCGGACATAGTTTTATAAATACTTTGTTTATTTGATATTTAAAAAGGAATCTCCTGTCCCAACTTTCATACTTCAGGGCCTTTACATTCGCCACATTATTCATCCTGAGTCACGTGACTCTTGTCACGAAAACTTATTTTCATTCCAAAAGCTATAGCACAATAATGCACATCTTTTTCTGTTCTTTCCAGTTTGTTTTAATACATATTTTGTACGTTTTAGGCAGTTTTATAGTTCAGCCTCGTTTTCATGCTGACACCGACTTATGGAGGATGCTTCTTATTTCATTTGTTTTCTTTTAATTACTCACTCCAATTCAGCTTTTCTTTTGTCATTGTATTAATTATGACCCAATTAACAATCGTAAACCGTTTATTAAGCAGAACACATGTCATTTTGGGTTTTATAGAAAACGAAAATTGTCTTTTGTTTAGAAAAAGACGTTTTCCTGGATTTTGCTATCACGTGACAAGTCACGTGACATATCCAGTCACCCTAATTGTACTCAATGGCAAGTCTTCGATAGTTTCTTTTATTTCTGACCAGTTTTATGACGATTGTATCCAGACTTTTTATTTTATAAGCCGAAAATGCTGATTGCCTCGCTTCCATGTTGAACACGAGGTCGAGGCAGAAAAACCCCTTAATCTCGAAACTTATACCACAATCTGAGTGTACATAGTACCTCACGTTAAAGGGCAGATATTGTTCTACAAGAATCAGGTGTCAAACCTTTTCTGTAGTGTGGGTTGTGCAATTTCATTTTTTCAGATCCTAGCTCCTTGATTTAATTAGACGTGGCTTGTGCTAGTTGCGAACAAAGATTTTGTACCTTTTATACGAGCAGTTCGCGTCTTACGTTAGCCGCGTTCTTTCGTACAAATAGATCAAATGTCGAATAAAATCTATTTTTATTAGCCGGAACCAGTTGAAGCAAAGTGTGCGCGCGCGCGGCGTCAAAAGTCGGCAAAATATTTTCGCGCCATTTTTTAGTGGTTCCGGTTACTAAAAATAGATTTTTTTATTCGACATTATCATCGCACAGGCGCGCGTATTGAAGATCCCCTCTCTTCCTTGTGTTCTTTTGCTGTCCGTCAATAGGTTTAAAAGAGCATAACTTTTTCGGTCCGTTTTTCGTGAAAAAATCGCTTACTTAGGTAATGATACTGCTAAGAACTGTAGTGGAATCCATTGTTCTGCGGCAATGAGCCTCCCTCGCATACTATTTTGCTTGAATATGCCTTAAGTGCTTTAAGAGATGTCTACAGTCCAAGCTACGTATACATCTCGGAAAAAAAATTTTCGCCTATTTTCTGTGAAAACTCAGAGAAGCCACCATCCAGCCAATCTGAAATGGAGAAAACAAAAGATTTTTCAATCGCAAATTTGAGAACTTTCCCCATATACGATATTCTTCGAAATTTTACCAGTTACTTTGATCAAAAATAAATTCAAACCTCCAAAATTATCGAACGAAAATGTGTTATTTCGATGGATTTCTATTGAATTTATCAGTATCAACTAATGAAATTACCAGAAAGAATAATAGAAAATTAACACCTTTTTAATTACTTGCCGTGCACTAGTTTTTATCTGGATCATTACTTAACTTGTATCACGGTACACAAATGTTTTCAGATGTCCTAAAGTTTATGAAGTAAGAGAAGTATTGGCGAGAGCCTACTGCAAGTGTGCAAGTAAAACTGTTTCCATACGTATGGCTCGATTTCCCGTCACCGTACTTTAACTTAAGGTAGCAATCTAGCTGCTAAAGCGACTCTTTCCTGATCGAAATACTGTTGATCCTCTGATTGAACCGTGATTCTAAGAGACAGTAGTTAACTCAGTCTATTTGAGATTTTTCTGTAATAGACAAATACAATTTATGAGCGGACGATCTGTATAGGCATATATACTGGCGAGCCGTTAGGTGAGTAAATCCCATACAGATCGGACGCTCATATTGTATTTTACCTGTGAAATGAAACTATATAATATTTAATCATCATGTGCAGTGTACAATGTCCCATGCTTGCGAGACTCCTGTATTGTATGCGTCAATACAGGAGTTTACCCTGACATTTCACCGTACCGGGAAATGGGAAGTCAGTGATCGGTTGTGAGACCTCCCTTAAACATACCTGACTTAAGCAGTGTTTGTTGGATGCAACACTGATTATTCTAAACCTTATCAATATTCAATTAGTACGAGAGCCAATCTGGTGCGATAGATTATACCATGTGATGACCTCTATAGAGGGTTTTCACTCACAAAGGGCATGGCGGCCATGTTGGTGTACCTAACGAAAGAAGCTAACGAATAATCTATTGTTAAAGGTACACCAACATGGCGGCTATGACGTCATGTGAAAACGCTCTATAGACGACGATAGAGAATTCTTGGTTATTGAACTGGAACATGTAAATAACTGGTGACGTAATGAGAGTTCTGCCATGATGTGTTCCAGTTCAATAACCAAGAGTTCTCAATGTGATACATTTCAATAACCAAGAGTTTTCTATGTGTTCTAGTTCAGTAGGCATGCACTCATCAGCCCCGCATTCCCCTAAAATATTCTAACCAACCCCGACTTTTAGCCTTAAAATGTAAGAAAACGAATTATGTAGTTGAATAAAATCGTTCGTAATTTGATTTACTATTAAGGTAGGTACGACTCCCAAGTTTTAGTGTCCCGGGTATTCTAAAATGTGCCTTCAAGACGCCCTGGAATATGTTTACACCCCATTGCACGAGTAAATAGACACAAATACCGTTTAGCTTTCTGCGACCTTGTTTCGTCAAGTAAGGTCCAGCATAATCCACACCAATTCGCTCAAAGGCCCTTAATGCCAGCATACATCTTGCTTTTGGAAGAGGAGCCATCATTTGACCAAGAGAAACACCCAATACGTATACATTGCATATTCTTTTATTACTAATGCGACACATTCTAATACTCGACTCTGTTCGGTTAAAAAGACAAAATAAAATCACATTCCATTTGATTTTCTGTGACATATCTATTGCATCTTACGATCTATTTCCATTATGTGCTTCCTTGACTTCAGTTAGAGGTGCGTATCAAAATGAATATTCTAGGTATCTGGTAGAAAAATAAACTCTGTTTAACTCAATTGTTCCTTTATATGGATGCCTAAATCTATTCAGTGCTGTGTTTGTTTCCTGTGAATTGTTCTTGTCCATAAACCTCATTTGAATTGACTGCGCGCCGCCATCTTGGATCTTATGACGTCACACAGTTGCCTCTATTGTCAGTAAACAATAGCTCTTTTGTTGTGTAACAATCACGGGGGTAACCATGTGACGTCATGACATCCAAGATGGCGGCGCACGGGAAATTCACGAGCTCCTACGGAAAGGAATCGATCACTTAATTAATTCATGAAATGACAATAAAACTAACTAAAACCTTACCCTGAACCATAAAAAATCCCTAACCGGTCAGTAAACAAGATCTTACCCACCTAGAGCTAGGGTTCTCAAGAATAACTTCTCAAGAAAATGGTGAGGTAAAAAAAAATTGAGATATTTTCTGGAACTCGAATCCCGCTCCTCCTACTCGTAAGGCAAACAACGCAACAACTACACTAAACAACCATCATCACTCAATTGCTGTCAAATTTTAAAACCACTGCTAATCTATGTATTTTTAGCCAATCAGAATGAATGAGCGATTCCTCTCCTTAGGAACTCTGGGGAAATTCAAATGAGTTTTATGGACAAGAAAATCCGTCCATAACCGATATCTAGTGTACAATTTACAGAACACAAACACAGCAATAGATTTAGGTATTCATAACAAACATTTGAGAGTAAACATTGTTTTGCACATCTTTCTCATCTCGTTTGACGCGGGATGGTCCTGCCTCCTTGTGTGTTCCAACACGTTCACCACTCTCCACTCCACACATTTCTTTCAAAGACTTTGTGATAGCTGCTCGCTCGTGAATTGTCAAAAACCAACGTTCAACTGCATCTTCTTTCCTGCTCATTCCCACTATGCCGCCTTTTGACTTGGAATCGCAGTTGATTGACTGCTCCAGTGCCATGTCTGCCCATACTTGGGCAAAGGGCTGTCGTGTACGGCTAACACTGTGGTTTCCTGCTTTAAATTCAGTGTACACTTCTGGGTGTTGTTCCTGAAGCATGTGCATATCTGCCAGGTAGATAGGTAGCCACCGAGCGTAGTTGGTTCTGTCCATGGCAAAAAAGTGTGGCACCATAGCAGCGGTAGATGATAGGTGGAGATCCCAGTTTCCACTACGCTCTGCCTTAATGAACTGCAAGAGAATCATCACCATTGAAATGTATTCTTCCCAGAAAGAGAACAGTTTTGACTTTGCTTTGCTTTCGTTCTTGAAGACAGTGAGAAGAGATAGTATTGAATCCATACTAGCTTGTAGGGCCTGCCTGTTCTCTCGGAGTTCTTTCTTGGATGAGATTTGACACTTCTGGATTTGGTCAAGTACAGTTCTTTTCGCAGCCTCGTCCAAGCCCGGTGTTTGCTCTTCAAGCCATCTTGCAAATGCTCTCCAAAGGAGTCGGAAAAGGGCCTCCATACAGAGCTTGTGCGCTCGTATTCCACGATTGTACGACTTGCCAAGCATCAAAACCGCAGTGGTGCCAGGTGCATACACCCCAGACTCTATAAGTAGATCTTCTAGACCAGAATTAGTGTACTTCTTTCCCAGAAGAGAGAGATAGTTTAAGGCAATATGAAATCCCCCCAAGCGTATTACAGTGTTCTTGAATTCATTCTGGAATTTCATCTGTAGCTGTTTTGCCTTCATATATATTGCCAAGTCAAAGGTTATTACAGAGTCACTTTGTCCCAGTGAATTTGCCATTTGCATAGCAAGTTTCATCACGGTGTAGATCGTGCTATACTCACTTGCTTCCTCATTTATCATTGGGCAATAGCCAATGACAGTGATAACTGGAGTTTCAGGAAAATTTAAGCAGTGAAACCCACTCCAGCCCGGCATTTTCTGATCAGCAACTGGATTGTCAGTTACTTGGAAAATGGTAGCTGGACACAGACGTAGAAGCAGCCATGCTAGGTCGTCAATACAGGCAGAGAAGAACTGGTTGTTGCATTGTAGCCATTCTGTCTTGACCTGTCCAATGAAACCAGTTACAGGTGGACGTCTACCCCCTAAGTTGACTTCTTCTAGGGTAAAGTGAGCTTGTCTGGCTGAATCCAACGATCTTGTCTTTTTTGAATGGTCTGCATAGACCTTACGTGGTGGCATTGGACCATACTGCTTTCGTTGAAAAACAACTAGTGTAGTTGCGTGCGTGGTGTTCTTGCCATCAATTGTTTCTTCATTTATGTCATTGTTATCGGCTGCCATTTGGACAAACGCACCTGGAGATATATTAGACGGAATTATTACACCTGCAGTTGCCTCCGACTTTGCAATTATCTCATTGGCAAGACCTGTCTCGATTACTTCAGTCTCTTCATATGATGAGCAGTGACCCATTCTGTTAAGTAAAGTTATCAACTGCTTAGACCCTGTTAGGTGTTTGATTGATATGGCCAGACCGATATGCTTTGGAAGCTTTACTCTAGCATGACTTGTGCAGTGTATGAGGTATTGTCCAATCATTATAATCTTTCGTTCATCTGCGGTGTTCAGACAGGGGCCTGAATTTGCCAGGTACTCTTCACCTGTTATCATCCACCTCAAAAGCCAATACAGGTGTTCAGGAAGTAATGCTCTTGCGGTTTCCAGCTGCAGATCATCGACACTGAGGGGATCAAGTTTTATGCCTTTACACTGGTTTATTTCACGTCTCAGCATGACTGCCACAGAATATACCTTCTTCATTACTTCATCTGGTTCTTCGATTGGTGTTGTGTTTTCAATCGTTTCTGCAGTCATTGACTCCGTGGGCTGTGCGCTACCAACTGCATTGATAACATCCAATAGTGATATCGAGCTAGAGTAAACAATTTCAGGCTTTGTGGGCCCAAACGGCTGGTGAAACACTAGACTGTCTTTGAAGGCAGACTTTAACCGTGACTTAAGTTTCTGTCTAGTGTAGCTATCAGCATTTACACCTCTCTTCAGTAATGTTTCCTTAAACATTCCAAGAAGCACATTCATACCATAGGCTTTTCCAGTCACGATTTCAGGTCTAATGACTGTAAGGAAATCACTAAAGGCTTCATCGTAGTTATTTTCATCCTTCTGGCACGGGAAGTGGAATTTCAGATTGGCCTTACTCACGTAGGAGGCATGACAAGACTTGTGATATTTTCCTTCGGCTGCAATAAGGTCATAATTGACACTTTTTAGAACAGCGAGTAGCCCATCATCACATCTGGTCGCTGCAGATGCTCTTATACTGTTGCATGCTTCGAACGTAGCAACACTTATAAGTTGAAAGTCCTTTTTGCGAGACTTGTTCCTACAAAACATGCATTTTGACCAGTCGAACGGTATTCGTTCTTGATAAGGTCTGGCTGTGTTTACTTTGCTTGCTACGCCAGACTGTTTAGCCGCACTCTGCAGGTTATGTGTACTTGTGTATGACTCGTAGCAAGATGAGTGCCACACAACATTTCTAGATTTGAGCACAGAAAAATCAATATGCAGGCGATTGAAAACTTCATCCTGGCGAACTTCTGAAGCAGATATCAGTTTTTCAATTGATGATACCTCAGCTTTTCTTAAAGCAATTTCCTTTTCTCCCTGACAGATTATACATTGCTCAAAATTGGTAGTTTTCTTTCGTTTTGCTGGTAAAAGATGAAATCCATCTTCCTCATCCATTTAGACAGCTTACATATCTACAGAAGAAAATATTTGATATGGGATTTCTATACTAAATAATCTACCACAAAAAACAGTAAAGAATAAGAATAAACCGATATTATATATCTCTGACAGCAGACACCACGGAGTATGTACCTCATTAAAAAAAATATTTTGATGAGAATCTTTCCAGCACTAACTATATGGACGAAACACTGGA
Organism: Actinernus sp. WN-2022; assembly: GCA_030867875.1. Taxonomy (NCBI): domain Eukaryota; kingdom Metazoa; phylum Cnidaria; class Anthozoa; order Actiniaria; family Actinernidae; genus Actinernus; species Actinernus sp. WN-2022. Next base: position 62,769,571 of record JAOWCC010001589.1, on the reverse strand, counting down.
TTAAAATTTAGTTATCTATCATTCTGAAAATCATGTCCTTAAGGTAACAATCATTGCCACCTTTATAATATTCAGTATAAAATATTAGTTGACAGTGAGCTCATATTTGAAGTGAACTAATGATTTGCCAAGCCGTAGTGGGGTCGACCGAATCCACTCGATATACTTACAGTTATTATAGATATGATAGTAAGGAAATAAAACTGAGAACACAAACAAAACATATATAAATATCTACCTCGTTGCGCTGGTGTACTATCTCCGTCAATATTCTGCTATAATATATTGAAATGACTGGAAAAAAAAGGTAAAAAATGTGATTTGTTTGCATACAACAAATCCAATATGGCTGCCCTTGAAGAAAGGCCTGGTTACATTGTAGCAATGCCTCGACCCATTCCTAATCTTATTAAAATAGCCGCAGGGGCATAGGCAGACTTTCATTGAAAGAGTCACTTCCTCGTAACTCAAGGGTCGGACATAGTTTTATAAATACTTTGTTTATTTGATATTTAAAAAGGAATCTCCTGTCCCAACTTTCATACTTCAGGGCCTTTACATTCGCCACATTATTCATCCTGAGTCACGTGACTCTTGTCACGAAAACTTATTTTCATTCCAAAAGCTATAGCACAATAATGCACATCTTTTTCTGTTCTTTCCAGTTTGTTTTAATACATATTTTGTACGTTTTAGGCAGTTTTATAGTTCAGCCTCGTTTTCATGCTGACACCGACTTATGGAGGATGCTTCTTATTTCATTTGTTTTCTTTTAATTACTCACTCCAATTCAGCTTTTCTTTTGTCATTGTATTAATTATGACCCAATTAACAATCGTAAACCGTTTATTAAGCAGAACACATGTCATTTTGGGTTTTATAGAAAACGAAAATTGTCTTTTGTTTAGAAAAAGACGTTTTCCTGGATTTTGCTATCACGTGACAAGTCACGTGACATATCCAGTCACCCTAATTGTACTCAATGGCAAGTCTTCGATAGTTTCTTTTATTTCTGACCAGTTTTATGACGATTGTATCCAGACTTTTTATTTTATAAGCCGAAAATGCTGATTGCCTCGCTTCCATGTTGAACACGAGGTCGAGGCAGAAAAACCCCTTAATCTCGAAACTTATACCACAATCTGAGTGTACATAGTACCTCACGTTAAAGGGCAGATATTGTTCTACAAGAATCAGGTGTCAAACCTTTTCTGTAGTGTGGGTTGTGCAATTTCATTTTTTCAGATCCTAGCTCCTTGATTTAATTAGACGTGGCTTGTGCTAGTTGCGAACAAAGATTTTGTACCTTTTATACGAGCAGTTCGCGTCTTACGTTAGCCGCGTTCTTTCGTACAAATAGATCAAATGTCGAATAAAATCTATTTTTATTAGCCGGAACCAGTTGAAGCAAAGTGTGCGCGCGCGCGGCGTCAAAAGTCGGCAAAATATTTTCGCGCCATTTTTTAGTGGTTCCGGTTACTAAAAATAGATTTTTTTATTCGACATTATCATCGCACAGGCGCGCGTATTGAAGATCCCCTCTCTTCCTTGTGTTCTTTTGCTGTCCGTCAATAGGTTTAAAAGAGCATAACTTTTTCGGTCCGTTTTTCGTGAAAAAATCGCTTACTTAGGTAATGATACTGCTAAGAACTGTAGTGGAATCCATTGTTCTGCGGCAATGAGCCTCCCTCGCATACTATTTTGCTTGAATATGCCTTAAGTGCTTTAAGAGATGTCTACAGTCCAAGCTACGTATACATCTCGGAAAAAAATTTTTCGCCTATTTTCTGTGAAAACTCAGAGAAGCCACCATCCAGCCAATCTGAAATGGAGAAAACAAAAGATTTTTCAATCGCAAATTTGAGAACTTTCCCCATATACGATATTCTTCGAAATTTTACCAGTTACTTTGATCAAAAATAAATTCAAACCTCCAAAATTATCGAACGAAAATGTGTTATTTCGATGGATTTCTATTGAATTTATCAGTATCAACTAATGAAATTACCAGAAAGAATAATAGAAAATTAACACCTTTTTAATTACTTGCCGTGCACTAGTTTTTATCTGGATCATTACTTAACTTGTATCACGGTACACAAATGTTTTCAGATGTCCTAAAGTTTATGAAGTAAGAGAAGTATTGGCGAGAGCCTACTGCAAGTGTGCAAGTAAAACTGTTTCCATACGTATGGCTCGATTTCCCGTCACCGTACTTTAACTTAAGGTAGCAATCTAGCTGCTAAAGCGACTCTTTCCTGATCGAAATACTGTTGATCCTCTGATTGAACCGTGATTCTAAGAGACAGTAGTTAACTCAGTCTATTTGAGATTTTTCTGTAATAGACAAATACAATTTATGAGCGGACGATCTGTATAGGCATATATACTGGCGAGCCGTTAGGTGAGTAAATCCCATACAGATCGGACGCTCATATTGTATTTTACCTGTGAAATGAAACTATATAATATTTAATCATCATGTGCAGTGTACAATGTCCCATGCTTGCGAGACTCCTGTATTGTATGCGTCAATACAGGAGTTTACCCTGACATTTCACCGTACCGGGAAATGGGAAGTCAGTGATCGGTTGTGAGACCTCCCTTAAACATACCTGACTTAAGCAGTGTTTGTTGGATGCAACACTGATTATTCTAAACCTTATCAATATTCAATTAGTACGAGAGCCAATCTGGTGCGATAGATTATACCATGTGATGACCTCTATAGAGGGTTTTCACTCACAAAGGGCATGGCGGCCATGTTGGTGTACCTAACGAAAGAAGCTAACGAATAATCTATTGTTAAAGGTACACCAACATGGCGGCTATGACGTCATGTGAAAACGCTCTATAGACGACGATAGAGAATTCTTGGTTATTGAACTGGAACATGTAAATAACTGGTGACGTAATGAGAGTTCTGCCATGATGTGTTCCAGTTCAATAACCAAGAGTTCTCAATGTGATACATTTCAATAACCAAGAGTTTTCTATGTGTTCTAGTTCAGTAGGCATGCACTCATCAGCCCCGCATTCCCCTAAAATATTCTAACCAACCCCGACTTTTAGCCTTAAAATGTAAGAAAACGAATTATGTAGTTGAATAAAATCGTTCGTAATTTGATTTACTATTAAGGTAGGTACGACTCCCAAGTTTTAGTGTCCCGGGTATTCTAAAATGTGCCTTCAAGACGCCCTGGAATATGTTTACACCCCATTGCACGAGTAAATAGACACAAATACCGTTTAGCTTTCTGCGACCTTGTTTCGTCAAGTAAGGTCCAGCATAATCCACACCAATTCGCTCAAAGGCCCTTAATGCCAGCATACATCTTGCTTTTGGAAGAGGAGCCATCATTTGACCAAGAGAAACACCCAATACGTATACATTGCATATTCGTTTATTACTAATGCGACACATTCTAATACTCGACTCTGTTCGGTTAAAAAGACAAAATAAAATCACATTCCATTTGATTTTCTGTGACATATCTATTGCATCTTACGATCTATTTCCATTATGTGCTTCCTTGACTTCAGTTAGAGGTGCGTATCAAAATGAATATTCTAGGTATCTGGTAGAAAAATAAACTCTGTTTAACTCAATTGTTCCTTTATATGGATGCCTAAATCTATTCAGTGCTGTGTTTGTTTCCTGTGAATTGTTCTTGTCCATAAACCTCATTTGAATTGACTGCGCGCCGCCATCTTGGATCTTATGACGTCACACAGTTGCCTCTATTGTCAGTAAACAATAGCTCTTTTGTTGTGTAACAATCACGGGGGTAACCATGTGACGTCATGACATCCAAGATGGCGGCGCACGGGAAATTCACGAGCTCCTACGGAAAGGAATCGATCACTTAATTAATTCATGAAATGACAATAAAACTAACTAAAACCTTACCCTGAACCATAAAAAATCCCTAACCGGTCAGTAAACAAGATCTTACCCACCTAGAGCTAGGGTTCTCAAGAATAACTTCTCAAGAAAATGGTGAGGTAAAAAAAAATTGAGATATTTTCTGGAACTCGAATCCCGCTCCTCCTACTCGTAAGGCAAACAACGCAACAACTACACTAAACAACCATCATCACTCAATTGCTGTCAAATTTTAAAACCACTGCTAATCTATGTATTTTTAGCCAATCAGAATGAATGAGCGATTCCTCTCCTTAGGAACTCTGGGGAAATTCAAATGAGTTTTATGGACAAGAAAATCCGTCCATAACCGATATCTAGTGTACAATTTACAGAACACAAACACAGCAATAGATTTAGGTATTCATAACAAACATTTGAGAGTAAACATTGTTTTACAGCGGAGGCTCCCTTTAAGCGACGGCTAATTAAAATGCACTCGTCATTGACCAATCAGAAGCCATATATTTTGTTGAGTATGTTATTATTGGGAGTACCCCCCTCCCTCGGGCGCAACTGCTCGTTTATTAAACTATATTTAAAATCCGGCTGAAAGTTTTCAAACAAAAGATGGAGACCTTGGGCCTCTGGAAACAAATCACATGCATAGCACACAACAAACAGTCAACCTATGACCCACACCGCGGCAAAACGGTATGCTCCGCTGGCCAAAAGAACGAAGGCTCTGCTATCAAATACAAATTACCGAGGGTTTCAACTTTTTTAGTAAATAATTTTATAACTTAGTAAACTCACAGTGAATTACAAATTAAGAAAACTTCAACCTGTTAAAGTCTTAGGCTTAGCTTTTAAGTAGTTTTCTTATTTTTTGACAAAACAGTTTACAAATGGATGCTTTTAAGCAGAAATTTTAAAATCACGGGTAAGTGCCTGTTGTTTCGTTTCAGTTTTCGCGGGAAACTGGGGGCGGCCGCGCGCCTACAAGAAATAGCAAATACGCATGCGCGTAACGTTTTGCCGCGGTGTGCCTATGACCAGACTTACGTTCAATTTTGTTCTGTTGTGAATCATTGGACTCTGCGTCCAAATCAATCAGGCATTTTCTAAAAAAGATTATGAATCGAATCGATTATGAATTTAAAAAATCGCGATACTGCATGCAAATCGACACTAAAATACGTCTATCGGCAATCACCGCTGACCGAAAAAGATGGCGGCTAAACATTTGACCACAATCCCTTGCGAATCTAAGAGTGAAAAACACGTAGAAATCCTGTTCTCTTCAATAACACTCTATTGGCGACATCAGTTGTACTGGGTTGTTTTTAAGATTTAGAACCTCCCTCCCGCAATTTTATAACGAATTTAATTTTCTCGCGCGCGAAGAATTGTGGGTAAAAGTACAGACACGCCATTTTTTCCTGTACAGTGCATTATTCCTCGTCTATTTCTATGTATTCCAATATCTCGTCTTTAAGATCCGGCCAGAATGCTGCGATCGATCGAGAAGGCCAGTCTCAGCAAGTCATTCGTAGGTCTTTGGTAATCAGGCATGTGCAGATGTCGTACTCTCCGCTCTGCCGTCCTTGTACAAAAAGCCAGCCTATCAGAAGACAATGATTGTTATATACCACTGGAACACTACAAACATTTACAGACTTGAAGAACTGTGTAAAAAGTCTGTGAAATTCTCTGAGGTGGCATGCGGCATCAAAGGGTTGAAGGTTTTAGCGTGTTAAGCTTTGAAAATTGTACATTTTCCTATGTTCTCCGTGAGGATGGGATTTCTTCCACATGAAGTAGTTCATGAGAGAACTGTTCATGTTTGCGGTACTTTTGAGTCAACTGCCAACGATCTAGGAGGTGTATTTGATCGGAGTTCTCAAGGTATGAAGCTCGTTCGCCATTGCAGTTTCCTCCCGTGTGTTATTATATAACTGACCTATATATCACACTTCTCCCACTATGTCACTATTTTACTCGAATTCTTGCAATTAAACCACTCGAGTCTTTATTTGACACTAATTCGTGCAACTGAACCACGAGGTTTTCGTTCCAATGACTTTTACAACCATGTTTTTAGGTAAACATGTACAAATCCTTGGAGTGGGCTCCCTGTGGGCAAACTATTTATTAAACTTATTATACAAAAGCATGCTGGTAGAGACAATTTTTTAAATTCAAAGTTATATTTGAAGCTTACATTTGAAGTGATCTTACAAAAAAAGTTTTAAATTAGAAAATAGCTTAATTCACAAGCACAAAGAAATTCAGCAAATGTCGGTGATGACATCACATCATTAGCATATTCGAAATATAAACCTTTATATCTCGTAGACGCAACACCCAAATCAAGAAATATTCTACCGTTGGACTATCCACTTCATGTACAATCGATATCAAAGATAACTGGCTAGGGCTTATATTATGCACTTTAAGCAACCAAGACGGCGACGGCAGTGACGACTGGACGAGGGGAAGTGTTTTCTGCCGAAATTTGGTGTTTACCCTTTCCTTTGTTCGCCTTTAAAGTGTTTATGAAACCAAATTTTGCATCTTTATTTTATTGCAGAATAATAAAGTTCATTGCTTTTTGATTATCAAGAGTATATTTATTTTTCAGTTCCGCCTTCGGAAAGGTCTCTTTTTCACCATTCAATTTGACTACTTTGACTACTTTACGCTAAAAAATGTCCCGTTTGCCGCGCGGCCAAATGAGCTGCGTGACGTCACTGTGAGGACTCGCTGTTTATATACTACAAACATGGCAGACTCGGCGATAATCAGAAAAGAATGAACTTTATTATTCTGCAATAAAATAAAGATGCAAAATTTGGTTTCATAAACACTTTAATTGTTTCTCACAACCAGATTTTCGAAAAATATGATGAGTGTAGACAGGAGCCCATTACCAGGAGCGTCTATCTCCCATACTTGGTCTGTGAGTCAGCGTATGACCGAATTGAGCTACATTTAGAACAGATCTCACGGGAGTTCACGTGCCCACACTTTGGAAATCCAATCAAACCATAGTCAGGACAATGCAGATCATTCTTAATCTCGCTGATTACGGCAAGCATATGCACGATCGCAGCAGAGTCAGAAGGCAGTTACCTGGGAAACATATTCTGAAAATAGCTCAAACCGGTCATACGCCGACTCATGGGTATAGTATATATGGACGCTCCTGGTAATGGGCTCCTGGTATAGAATTCCGTTCACGCCGAACGAAAAACGGATTGAATATCTTGCTTACGTTCGCGTTCTCTTTAAAACGTAAAATTTGTGAGTTTCAAAGCGACTGCTTGCATTTTCACGTGCAGTTATTGTATTTTGTAATGAAGGCTATTGTTTTTGACGTTGCCGTCGTGGTTTCTTAAGTTACCTGATATCATTCTTCTGACCGAACTCGTAGCCATGTCTCTCGTAGCCCTTATTTTCGTGACATGAAAGGGACTGAGTCTAATTAAGTAACGATGGAAAACGTGGGAGGCGAAGATGTTCGCCTTCGATTCGGTCATTTAGACTACATCTACACTACAGCAAAAGTTTCTGGATTCATATTGTTCTCTATTCCCAGGAGAACGTAAAAAACATGAATCAGGATACTTTTTCCTTATTGTAACCGTAGCCTAAATGTGCCCGAAATTTGATTCCAATTAATCAGAAAATGCAGTGACAAAAAAAAAAAAGAATAAGGATACCAGGAGCCCATAACCTGGAGCTTCCATATCTCCTATATATCTGTTACGGCGATTTCACAAGTTGGGCTATTTTTAGATTATCAGTTTTCCCTCCAATCGGAGGGTTGCACCAGTGGCGGAACCAAACATGCCTCATTAGTTAATTTTGTTTTGTCAACCAACATTAGGTATGATTGCAATCCAAGAATAGCAGGAACCCATTCTAAAAATAACCTAACTTGTGAAAATGCTGTTACATAGCCGAGCCAAAACGCGGCATGGACGTTCCTGGTTATGGGATCCTGGAGATGGAGAATGAAAGAAGGGAAAGGTGTTCTACGTTATTTTGTCACCTGATCGTCGGTTCCAGCACGGCCTCTCGACCTTTTCTTCTTCACCTTATGCGAAACAAGAACAATACAACAAATTACTACATGTGATGTACACTGTGTGCCGATGTGGGACAGTGGACTACGGATGTAAAGTACAGGTCACAGGTCAGGTCACAGGTCAGGTCACGGGTCAGGTCACAGGTCAGGTCACAGGTCAGGTCACAGGTCAGGTCACAGTACATGCAAAGGATTACGAGTTCGAGCTAGAGTTGGAGCGCCCAAAAAAGGTTTTTCTCTCGTTTATCAGTTCTCTTCTTGTTTACCTGTGAACCCTAACCCTAACCCTAACCACAACTCCTAACCATCGGACGAGTTCACGGGTACACGACGGGTTCTCACTCACCTCGAGCTCACAGGTAAACAAGAAGAGAAGGTAAACGAGAGAAAAACTTTTTTTAAGCGCTCCTACTCGGGCTCGAACTCGTAATCATTTGTGTTCACTGTGACCTGACCTGTGCCCTGTACTTTACACCCGCCGGATGGTGGAGCACATTTGCTTGGGGTTGCTAATTACACGCACAGGTGCAGTCTCTTTATGTTCCTTGCACATGACGTCACGGCGGCCATGTTGGTGTACCTTTAATAGATTCTTCGTTAGCTTCTTGTTAGGTACACCAACATGGCCGCCATGCCCTTTGTCATTTGAATCTCTGGGGATTGACTGCAACCCATCTATACCATGTCTCACCACTACCTTTAGCTAAATAAAACGTGATAGAACTGACAGAAAAATGTTATACACAGAAGAACTCACCACAACTACAACAACACCAATAACCACAATACCAAGCACGACGAATACACAGATAAGAGCGATATGAGTGGTACTCAGGCCTCCCTCCTTGGCAGGGCTGGTGTCCGAGGCGTACTGGGGCGATGCTTGCACTTCCTCTGGACTAACGACAAACGTCATTCCTCCGAATGTTACTACGATGTCTTCACGACGAACCTGATAAGGATACAATAGAAGATTAATTAAACAAGTTTAAAATAATACATGTTCTCACACCGCATGCTCGCTGGCGCTAAACTAGTTTGAAACTTACCTTTCAATAATAATAATTTTGTATTTATAATGCAGTTTTTAACATAAAATGATCAAAAGCGCAGTACAATAGTAATTACGAAAAATAAACACTAAGTAAATAATAAATAAGTCTTACAAATATAAAAATATACATATGAAAATCTAATACTAATACGATGCAATAATGCTATAAAAGTTAAAATGTAACTGAGTAACCCTAAAAAGGAAAACTAGCTTTAAAAAATATGTTTTGAGACTACTTTTAAAACCACCAAGTGTGGAAACATTACGCAGTGCCGGTGGGAGTTCGTTCCAAAGTTTAGGGGCAGCCAAACTAAACGAGCGGTCTCCGAATGATCGTAGCATTTCACCCGGTGGAACTTCTAACACTATGCTACTATTTGATCTTAAAGAATAACGCCCTTGTACTCTAATAATAAGCAAATCTCTAATATAGTCCGGGGCCAGTCCATGTAGTGCTTTAAAAGTTTAAATAGTAACATTTTAAAATGTATTCTAAATTTGACGGGCAGCCAGTGCAGCTCATATAAAATAGGCGTAATGTGATCATATTTACGCGTAGAAGTAACCAATCTAGCAGCAGCATTCTGGACTCTTTACAACTTAGCCAATTCAGTGTTGGGTACTCCACATAGAAGCTATTGCAGTAATCTACGCGGCTTGTTATAAAAGCGTGTATCACAGTAGCGAGATCCCGAGATAGGAATTTGCGTATACGTATGATGTTATGTACGCTAAATGCCTTGGTTACGTGCGTTTACATAGATAAATTAGATCTAACCAGGACCCAAGATTGTGCACTGAAGGAACAGGATGGATATCAGTACTACCTTTCTTAACTAAACAAGTTGTTCGATATTAGATATATATATATTTGTAAAATTCATTAATAATTCATAAGGGTACTAGCCAATCCCATGTGCTGAATGACACCACATGACACCATATACCCCCGTACAAACCTGATTAATAAAACATCAGGTTCTGTATCGATACACAGACCCCATGGTCCGCGATACAGACACTTAGGTCCGTGATACAGACACCATGGTCCGTGATACAGACCCCATGGTCCGCGATACAGACCCCATGGTCCGTTATGGCTCTAGTAGCATTCTGTATCAGGTACAGAATACTAGCTAAGCTAGTGAGGGAAGTCTCATGACCGATCACTGACTTCCTCCATGCCGGGAAGGATGAAATGACAAAGTACATCTGCTCTCTTATTATGTACACACCATCTATTCATGTGGGACCTGTTTTTCTGCACGCTACGCTCTGCTCTCTTATTGCATACACATTGTCTCTTCGATGTGGGATACGTTTTTATGAGAAACTAATTCATCCCACGTCGATAGCAAGGTGGGAGAAATCAAAGGTTAAAATTTTATGTCGTGCATATCAATGGGCTTTTAGTTATCTATTCATTTTACAAGTAAGATAAAATATTCGCGTCCGATCTGTATGGGCTTTACAATGGCATGGCTCGCCATTATAAATGCCCATACAGATCGTCCGCTCATATTTTATCTACTACATATAACCCTGTGTAACTAAACACATTCAAGATAGAGGCTAGATAAACTCAGTTTAGTTAAACAGGTGTAGTAACTGAGATAACTAAATACGTGTTTTGTTCTGTTACACAAGTTTTTAGCGTTACCTTCTTAGAATTGTAAGCAAGATGTATATTACCTTGCCGTAGATATCCTGTACTAGGACGTTGATGTCTTTTCCTCCATCCGCATGCACGACGTCAAACTCCACGAGAATACTCCCATTCTTGACCTAACACAGTCGGTAAGAGAGTATTTAGCTGTGCCTTTTGCCAATACACTTATTTTCGAAAAGCTTTGTCTTCTTAGAGTGATTTGAATGTTCGATAATTATCAGCCAATCGAGTTATAAACTCATGCTCTTGGAGCAAAGGTGGAGAAGATATATAGTTAAAAGGGATGCCTGAGTACACTTATGGTCTCAAAATGATATTTAGATTGTCCTGAAAACTGAAATCGCAATAAAAAGAATTCCTTTTGCCATGCAAGCGCAATAGTTTTCATGACTTGCGTGGCCCTGTTTGCAGTCGCGTAGAGATTATCAGAAATGTATACTCGTCTATAAATGCCTTAATGATCTGGCACCTGCCTATCTCCTCAATGAGTTCCGGTTTTCGCACCATTACCATCAGTATGATACTAGGCATAAAGATCTCCTTCGCCTAACACTAGCATAAATCGCTAAATACCAAGGTTCTATTAGGTACAATTGTACAAAAACATGGAATTCACTACCATTTACCGTTGGGAATCTCCCTAGTCAAAACGTTTTTTTTTTATGAAACAACAGAATGTAAAAATATGTAAGAATGTAAACATAAATATGTAAGTAAGTACATTCATTTCGTTATTTTACTTCTTGTAATAGTATGTACAATCCAGAGCTTCATGCAAACAAACAAACAAAAACAAACAAACAAACAAATAACTATTGCATACATCCCAGCCACTTTTTGGACAAATTTGATAGGAAATATAGGCTGTGCAAGTTCTAAATATAGGAAAATATAGTTTTTTTCCCCAAAATATAGGCACTTTATAGGAGCTAAAATAGCTTTCAAACAATAAATAGTAAACAATAAACACACAATTTTTTTATGTGTTTGATCAAACCTGTTTTTTTTTATTGATAGGAAAGAATTTTGCTTTTCTTAATTCACAACAAAAATGCTAAAAAGTGCAAAATATAAATGTATCACTCAGCATACATCCTATTTATAGGAAATATAGGCTCTTTATAGGATCCTATACAAATTATAGGATATATAGGAAATATAGGAGGTCTGGGATGCCTGCTATTGCACAATACACTTTCAAAAAAATTCCTACACACTTGCATTAAAAAATAAATCGTTTTTATCGTTATTTTAGTTTTCAGGACATTCCAGATAACATTTTGAGACCAAAAGAGTTTTGTGCTCGGGTATAAAATTAAAGCTCTAAACTAAAATTTAACCAACCATTGCATGGTTCCTCTCGTTTTAGCTTGATTTATCCACGTTTGCGTTTAATTTTCTTCGTAATTGGTTCAAGTTAATCCAATCATGAATTACTTCAGTTCGTGATTGGCTCATTGCATTTTTACTTGCTCCCGTGATTGGCTTAGCCTGAGGACCAAGCTTCCCCCACTGCTTCGCGAGGGACGTGGGGTAACGATCACACCGCGGCAAAACGGTATGCTCCGCTGGCCAAAAGAACGAAGGCTCCGCTATCAAATACAAATTACCGAGGGTTTCAACTTTTTTAGTAAATAATTTTATAACTTAGTAAACTCACAGTGAATTACAAATTAAGAAAACTTCAACCTGTTAAAGTCTTAGGCTTAGCTTTTAAGTAGTTTTCTTATTTTTTGACAAAACAGTTCACAAATAGATGCTTTTAAGCAGAAATTTTAAAATCACGGGTATGTGCCTGTTGTTTCATTTCAGTTTTCGCGGGAAACTGGGGGCGGCCGCGCGCCGACAAGAAATAGCAAATACGCATGCGCGTAACGTTTTGCCGCGGTGCGGGTAACGATAAGAGTCGGCTATCTTCTCAGGCTATGATTGGCTCTGTAATTACTTTGGTTATGGTTTTACGACACTCGAGCAGCGAGACCGAATTATGATTGATGAAGATACTGGGTTAAACACTCGAGGCTTTCACTATAATAATACTGTAATAATAATAATAATAAGCTTCTATAGCGCAAATACGGTACCGTTCTATGCGCTTTACAATATTATGAATAAGTATAATAATTGACATTAATAATTAAAACATTGTGACTAAACTATGTACAAATCTAATAATAAGAAAGGTAATGGGTAATATGTACATAATTGTTGTAACTAATTAATTTTGTAAATAAATGGTACTTTAGTTTCGACTTAAATTGATTGAGACTAGTACTTGATCTGACGTTGAAAGGAAGACTGTTCCATAGTTCCGGTGCAGCAACTGAAAAGGCTCGTTGTCCATAAGTTTTAAGTTTCGAAGTTGGACGAACAAGGAGAAATGGATTGGATGATGACCGTAGTCTACGTTTAGGTGTATATATTTTAACTAAGTTTTGTAGGTAAGACGGAGCTAAATTATTTAAAGATTTGTATGTCAGTAAGAGAAGTTTAAATGTAATACGTTTTTCTACAGGAAGCCAATGAAGGTCTTTAATAACAGGAGAAATGTGATCGTATTTTTTCTTACAGGTTAAGACTTTTGCTGCTGAATTCTGTACATATTGTAACTTTTTAGTTAATTGTTTAGAGGCACCATATAATAGGGAGTTGCAGTTGTCTAATTTAGACGTGACAAAGGTGTGAATTAGTATTTCTGCTACATTAAAAGATAAGTGTTTTCTAATTTTTGCAATGTTCCTCAGCTGAAAAAAGGCGGATTTACAGATAGCATTAATTTGTTTGTCCATGGAGAGTGTTTTATCAATGAAGACTCCAACTACTTACCGACAGTTCAGACATTTGCTCTTCTTTGATATCGAGATGCTTGGAAAGTTGAGATTTTAAAGCACTGAATAAAAAAAAAACATCAACACAAGTTAGATTTACACATACTGCTTAAGAGAATCGGATCAATCACGGTGTCTGGGAAACCCCCACCCCTCCCCCACACTTCACCCTAACCTTTAATGGTTAATCATTAATAAAACGATGCACATCCAAGGGAGGGGTGGGTGGGTAGTTTCCCAGAAACCGGGATTGAGCCAGAAAATCTATCCTTTTTTCCTTTGAATTCTGACTCTGTCTGGTCAAGTTTTGAGAGAGCTTTGCTGGAACGAGATGTTTTAGTCTGAAATAGTGTTATAAATGTTTCCTTTTTAGCCTTAATCTGGAATAGGGTATAATAATAATAAACTTTATTAAACCACCTTTAGAAAATAAAAATAAATAATAAATAAATAAAAATAAAAGGATGGTCTCACAGGTGTAAGAATATTTAAAAAGTATATATGTTGATTAAAATTAAAAGATGTCATATATATATATACAAATTACTTTGACATAAGCCTGATGACGAGAGGGATAGACGACTGCTTGTGTCTCTCGGTTCGAGAGAGGGGCACGCTAGGCTTACCTGAGACTGTATCGAGGCTCGACACTACTCAGGGATGAAATTATAACAAGGATGTTGTTGGTCAGCTAGGATACGCTCTAGTTCACGCCTTGTGGCCCTATCACGCTGCCTCTGGGGACTCCTACAATTGCTAGACCTCTATTCTAAACTCTTTCAATTTCCGCATCAAGGTAAGTAGGCAGCCCGCCCCATAATGGGGCTGCGTATTTTAACAGTGATCTTATTTTGGAGCAGCACATAGTGAGACCAACTTCAGTGGGCAGACTAGCCTTTCTGAACTGGCGCAGGTAGAAGTCTCTTGTTCGCTTTAGCCGTGTAATTTCCTCTACGTGGGTGTTCCACTTTAGATTATCCTGACAGTGCACACCCAGAAGTTTAAACTTAGAGACCCTCCCCAGGTGTCAGTTATCGTCAAGAGTAAGGCTGCTGGGCTGTGGCACATCCCTCGCGCTGAATGATTGACAAGGAAGTAGAGACCGCATATGTTCATTGAATTCTCTTAGCTTCTCGTTATTTTGACATTGATAAATGTAGAAAGAAAACAAACCACGAAGAAAAATATCACTGGATTACATAATGCGATTAAAGGCAGCTTCAATTGGTGCATGAAATGGGGTATGAGAAATGACATATTTTGGACTGAATTGAGACTCAGGCAGTACCACCGGGAGGAAATATAGCAACTTGACAATGCAAAATAATAAAGTCACTACATCTGCAATCGTATTTATACCCTCTCTTCTGTTATCTTATCTTAATACATCACATGTCAAATCCGGCAGTTAACTTCGTGAGCTATCACGTTCTGTACGGACCACTTTTGAGTAACATAATCAACATCTTATTAAACTCGCTTGCTCATTAGAGCAAAAATAGCTATTCGTGCCGTACTGAATAAAGAATGGACTATCATACTAAACCAGTTTATTTATGTATGACATCTTCCACAAAAATATTAGTGAAACATTTATTAATATTTCCCCCCCTATTAACTGAAATTCACTCGTACGAAACCGTCAAAAACAGAAACAAACATTGTTTTATAAAACCTGTTAGAACTGATTACAGGAAAATATTAATTAACCATAATGGCATCAAAATTTGGGAAATGATTCTTCAACATATCAGATCCAAAAATAGAAATTTATTCAAGAAAAGTATTTCTACTATGTTACCTAACGAATACTCAGACGAACAGTAAAATTGACTAATATTTTACTTCAATCTACTCAATTACTATTAAGTATCACGATTCACTGATCATTTTGTTTACTTTTGAGACGCCAAGATAACATGGTATTGGCGTCTCAGAATACCAGCCTCTGATTGGCTCTTGCGATAGCCCTTGCAGTTACATGGGTTCCAGGTCAAGTTCAAAAGGCGTTTGTTCAACAGCAAGATTTCTACAATTTCACCTTCAAAACACTGTAAATTACAAGATAAGAATTATTCAATCCTAAAGGTAAGGTTGGCATTGTAGTTTCCGTCAGAAATCTAACACTCTTATCCGCTAAAAGTACAATTTTCACAATTTTTGAAGAGATTTCAAAACACGTCGCGCAAGTTTTCTCCACTCAAGCCGTGAAACCGTTGCCATAGATATACTAGGCGCCTTATGAGAATTAAAATTACGATCAGCATAAGGTTGGTGCTTCATTCTCTTCTTTCTTTTAACAATTCCGCGAATACAAAACTATATATTTTCTCCCAACTGGCCGGCAATATAATTCGGTATCGGGCGTCTCAAAATCGCAATTAGTTTATAGAGCTGCTTACACTCCTCTCCTAATTTATCTTACGATATACTTCATTTATCTTATTAGTTATTGTTATTATTGTTTTATTAATGCAAGAACTAGTCTTTAATTAATTATTAGCTTGTGGTCCCTCGACCTTTTGCTTGTGAAGGTGTTCCTGACTCGATAATTCAAGTCCTGCCTACTCAGTAATCATTCTTAAATTCCTTATTTGTTTTTGTTTTGAGTGAAATAAACGTATATTGTATTGTATTGTACTGTCCACACCATAAATGATGGATCCGGGAAAACAAACTCGGTCCATTGTTCATAGAGACTTGAGAACACTTTCTTCAAGGACAATCCACACTTTTCAAGGACGTTTTTCCACAGGATCACACAGTAATGAACTCAAAATTCTACCCATATAAGACCCTTTCTTGGACTTGTTTGCACGATGCCGTTCTAACGATCTTTTGGAGGCACAAATGAGGCTGTTTTACTGTCTTCTCGAACATCCCAGGAGGTTTAAACAAAATTCAAGGAGTTTTGATAAGAATTCAAGGACTTTTCAAGGAGAAAACCTAATCTGTCAAAATGCAAGGACTTTTCAAGGACCTGGGATCAATTCAAGGACATTTCAAGGTCCTGTGAACCATGTCGGTCCATAACTTACGGTACGAACCTCGCATTCGTTTAATAACAACAACAACATCATCTTTAGAGCGGTTTTCAGTTGAGTGTAGTGAAACCAAACGCAAACTACCCACAGCCAGTCAATCATAGGAGCGAGTAATCATAAGTAACTCATAAATGGCTTCCCTGTGGGCCAATGACAAACCAAATCAAAACCAAAACCAATTTGCGTTTGGTTTTACTTTGGATTCTGATTGGTTGGTTTACTTTCTCAGCCAATAAGAGAGCTTAGTAAACGCAAAACCAAAACACTTCCGACACTCAATTGAAATCCGCTCTAACATTTCAAGTTAAATAACAATATTTTTGTAGGGTTCCAAAGACGAAAACTAAAAATATACACTACAATACAGACTACAGCAATACAGAACACTTAATTAATGTAGAAGACAAATTGGTTTAAAGTAAGTAAAATAGATAAATAAATAAACAAATAAACAAACAGACTAACAGTAAACCAAATAAAAGACAGATTTTTACGGAGCTACAGAAAGGACGCCACAACCCTTGCATCAACGCATGCGAAGTATTTATTGACCGCACAGCTTTCTTCTTCTCTTGTTACTACCTCCTTACCGGCTTCATGCTGTTGTGCAGGGTACAGGAAGTATCAACGTTGCGCAAGCAGATTAAAGATTATAACCATGCTCATTGTGACTTACACAGTAAAGTCTGCTAGGACATCTCTGATGATTTCGAAGTCCTTTTTGAAGGTCAACTTGATGTGAACGTTTCTGGAGGGAAAATGTGATTATGATGAACTGATCCAAAAGGTTTGCAATACCAGTGTTTGGATGAACTGGTCTTAACTCTCTCCGTGTATTCCGTCTTCTCGGCTGTATCTAGGTGTATGAGTAAAACCTCAGTCACACTTAATAGTAATACTAATTTGGCTATTTATTGCTAATAATAATAATAAGAATCATGATGGTGCTAATGCTGCTGATGATTATGAACATGAACATGACACGATGGTGACACGATGTTGACAAATGATGACACGATGTTGACAAATGATGACACGATGATGATGTTGATGACACGCTGATGATGCAATTTATATTCAATTTTCATTTTTTCAATTTCCACACTGTTTACATAAATTAGGTAAGCAAAATCTAAAGTATTTTAAGATAAGTAAATATAAAAATAAAGAATTAAGAGAGCTATGATAGGAATATGCGTGCAGTAGTCAACGTAGCTGAGGCTTTCGAGTTGACTACTGTCTATGTGTAACAATATAGAAGAAAAGGAGAAAAAGGAAAGAAAAGAAAGTATAAACAATATTTGTGCGATATCTAGATAATAATTAGATAATATGATGATGATGATGGTATGGCAACGACGAGTACGATGATGCCAGTGACGATTACGCTGATGATGACGATGACAATGATGATGACATCATCAACTAGGGACTTACTTGATTTCTGGTCCTGTGTATGGAGGAAGCATGGAAAGACAAAACAAGTGTTAGTTAACACGGTAAGAGTTCAAAGTTCAAATAAAATGAATGTTAACAATTGTGAAAGAAATACGCAAGACTTGTTGCTATTCTTTATTAGCATAACGCAGCCACCGTCTATTGGACTCGCCATCTGATTGCCTAGCCAGGCACGGTCTATTATACAAATAGTGTGTCCGTCGAGGAACTAACGACCGATAGTTGCCCGCGGAAATTTGATGTTCTTAAAACAAATATAATCTCGAGAACGCTAAGTACACTTCGCATCTGGAAACACAGGACGCGCTACAGTTTACATGAAAGTCGCGTCCACTGCTGGTACTGGAAAATGTATCAACACAAATAAGCAATTGACACGAAGCGCATCTTGTTTTTCCACATGGGTAATCCATCAAATATTTTCTTTCGCGCGTGATTGGTTGAATGCATCACGTGACCCCATATTTTCTCTCCGCGAGCGGAAAATATCAGCGAATACACCCCCTGTGAGTGTATAAGCGCGCGTCAAAGAAGGTATTCGAAGGATGATAACAACAATAACCTACATTGTGGCGTCGAAATATGCCCTGATATTCGTCCTTGGACATTATCTGATCCTCGAAGCTCACAGTTCTATTGTCGGATCAGATAATGTCTGCGGACGAAATATCACGGCAAATGTCGACGCCACAAATAGGTTATTGTATTTATAGTTCCTCGACGGACACACTCTATTTGTATAATAGAAACCTCGAGCTCGCAAAGTCTAATTGTTAATCGTATGCTATGTTAGCATGAACAATACCCACTCCGACTCCTAAGACATTTTGCCTGGCCACGAGCTCTCGTCCCAGTCCACTCCTTGCCATCCGGGGACGAGCACCAGCAGTATCCTGTGGAAGCATGGCACTGTATAAGCGTGTAGGTACCATCTGGGTTACAGGTTGGTACATATGCTCCGAGTAGTCCCCCCTGAGTCGCGTCTAGAGCCTTCTGTTGGCACTTTGTACGGCCTGTGGAAGTAAAAGATAATATTCGGCTAGTTCAGTGCTTGTTAGGTGTGACATAGAGAATAATACATGGGCACTTCGCTTCACTTCACTTTACGTTACGTTACTTTACGTTACTTTACGTTACTTTACGTTACTTTACGTTACTTTACGTTACTTTACTTTGGACAGCTTTCTGGAATTCTCTCGATGACTCTATTTCCCACTCCACATCATTAAGGGCTTTTCAGACTAAACTCAAATCACATCTTTTCAATTCAATGAATTAATAGTGACCATTTTTTTACTTACTCCTAAAACGGACCTAGCTTAGCCAATCAACATACCAGCATCAATACATGTATACATACCTCAATTAATAAATTACTTAATTACTAGCCAGCTTAACCTTCGCTGCAGCCACCGGTGGTCAGTGCTTACAAGCTCCTTGGAGTTTTTTTTAACTGATCAACCATCCATACACTTTAACCTAATACATATTGCGAGCTTACTTTATCTATTGTCACTATTAATCATGATATCTTTATTATTCAATTTATTATCTTGTCGAGCTAGCTGTATTGTAATGTTATGTACACGTTTATATGGTAAATAAATTGATTGATTGACTTGATACTTGACTTGATACTTGACTTGATACTTGACTTGATACTTGACTTGATACTTGACTTGATACTTGACTTGATACTTGACTTGATACTTGACTTTACTGACTTGATACTTTACTTTACTTTACTTATAGTACTTTTAAAATTAACTATTCGCTTGAGGCATACCTCTCTAATGTTAACAACATTGATCAGTCATCGAGAAGCTCTAACTCCCCGGGTCTAACTCACCTAAGAATAAGTAACCACACCCTCGAAATTGAAAAAGGTAGACATTCTAGGCCCTACCGAAAGTCAGAAGAACGAATCTGCCCAAAATGTGACAAAGGAGTAGTAGAAGACGAATTACATTGTGTGCTGAGATGCCACCTTTACATAATCAATGCTATGAATAGAAAAATGAATTTACAGAAACCGAAATATCAAGTTGAAAATGTAGTTTTTAATTTACTAACAGATCCGCCTTTAAAATTACAAAAAGAAGTTTGTAAATATATACATGACTGCTTCAAAAAACGCAAACATAATAGTTAAAACAACTACATTGAACACATATACTCCTATAACCTGTATCTTACCTTACGTTTGTTAGCTTTCTCAGCAGGTCTGAGACCTATGTACAAGTTTGTATATGGTGCCAATAAACACATATCTAATATTACCCGACTGTATAGAAAGTAACCAATATGTACAGGAAATCGGATGAACGATAATTGCACGAGCCTTTAGTCGAGTGCAATTTGAGAACGTTCAAAACGTCACTCAGTGGCCATAAATCACGTTTTTTTGTTTATAATATACTGAGCAAACATTTGCTGACAGCATGCGACTGTGCACTCAATTAAACCTTTATACGACTACTCGTTATTGACCAATCAGAATCCAGATATTTCATTGAGTATATTATAAATGAATAAACTGAATTGAGTTCAACTTACATTTGATCTCGCTGCCGTCATAGCCATAGTATCTGGGCTGACACTTTCCACAAGCACCCATGGGAACTACACAGCGGGCCCTAGGACTGCGGGTGCAGTTGGAAGTCTCGCATAATGACCCTTGGCACAGCGAGAACCGTTTGTTGCTGATAGGACACGTAGGGCCGCTTGCTGTTGTCACGTTACCTGTATCAGTATGTACAGCACATTAGTCTACTAGGATTTCGGAAGATCCAGACCCCGTCTCGGGGAATATTGAGGATCTTGAGGAAACAAAACTCACTATTAGAGTTTCCCTCGGAGCCAGTCATAGGTGATTTGTTATATATCTACATCTACATCTACTTTTATTCTTCACAAAGCCTTACAGCATCTAGTGAAGGGAGCCATGGTCAGCATGGTCAGCCGTTACAATAATGAATAAATAAATAAATTAATTAATTAATCTATAAATCATAAGTCATTAAATGTAAGTAAATAAATAGATATTAATATGTAAATTCCTTAATTGTTAGTTAAGGGCCCGAAACTCCGGAGCTGACTGTTTAAACACTTTGACACTATTTGAAGATACAACATATTCAGGTAGTGAGTTCCAGTCTTTAACAGTTCTCGGGAAAAAGCTATACTTATAACAATCAACACGAGGTTGTAGAGGAATAAAAGTATGTTCGCGGAGGTTTCTAGATCTCATAGTATGTTTAACGAGTTCAGATGGCAATTCGATTGCAATCTGGTTATTGATTATTTTATAGAAAATTGTAAACCTGCTTATAGCTCTACGTGACTTGAGACTGTTCCATCCTAGATCCTGAAGGAGGGCTGTAACACTTGCATATCTGTCATAAGTTCTTGTGACAAATCGGGCAGCTCTTCTTTGGATTCTTTCAATGTCATCAATGTTCTTCTTTGTATATGGGTCCCATGCTGCGGAGGCATGCTCAAGGTGTGGTCTAACCAGTGTCTTATATGCTGTATCTTTCACTTCTTGTGAGCATTTCCCAAGATTGCGTCTTACGAAAGCGAGATGAATTAGCTTTCTTAGTAATTTCGGCCACATGGGTATTCCACCTGAAATCATCTGATAGGTGAACACCTAAATAAGGATGATCTTTAGCAGACACAAGTCCAGTTCCTTCGATATTGTAATTATAAAGGGTGGGATGTTTCATTCTTGTTAATGTTAGTTCAAAGCATTTAGTTATGTTAAATCCCATCTGCCATTTATGAGACCAGTCGATCAGATGATTTAGGTCAGATTGCAAACTTTTAGCATCTTCCGTTGATTCAATTTTCCTATACAAAAGACAATCATCAGCAAAGAGTCTGATATTGGATTCGATGTTATCCCCAATATCATTAATATAAAGGAGGAACATCAGGTGACCTAATACTGTTCCTGAGGCACCCCCGATGTCACTGGGGTGAATTAAGAATGCTCTCCATCAATGACGACTCTCTGCTGTCGTTGGGTCAGCCATACCCTGATCCATTGCAGGATGCAGCCTCTCACTCCATAATGATGTAGCTTGTGGAGCAGTCGCTCATGGGGCACAGTATCGAATGCCTTGGCAAAGTCGAGGATGAATAGATCTGTTTGGGTGTTGTTGTCCATGTTCTTCGTCAGGTCATTGATTGTAGTAATCAATTGTGATTCACAGGAATGATATTTCCTGAATCCATGTTGGTAGTGGACCAGGATATCATTGCTGTCAAAATGGTTCATAATTTGACTAAACAATATCAACAATTATAAAAAAAAAAAATTTTCCTGAGTTTTGGTAAACACATTTTCCCGCCTTTAGCGACACATCACGCCATCTTCTGTCACGATGATCACTTGACGAGATAAGCAACCCAACCAATACCAGCGCGTATTAGATCTCACGAAATCTTGGTGATTGTTGCCGCTCAATTATTTCACACTCTTCAAATTAAAAACGAACAGCGTTTTTCTTCTGCGCATGATTCGCATCTTACGAAGCACCAGGTCTACTCATTTCTCGAGCAAAACCTGACCTTTTATTGCAAGAATCCACTAGTAAGATTTAATTTTTCAAGAAAAATAAAAGCCACCTATTCAGAAAGATTTGTTTACTGTGATAATCGTAGTTATATGGCTTTGAGTTTATTTGTACATGTGTTTACGTTTTCTTGTTGTTGAGTTTTTATTCAGTTCTTTTCCGACCTTTTTATATTGTTTTTCGTTTGCTTTTTTTGTTTCGTTTTTCGGGTGGTTTTGTTTTTTTGTTGTTGATGTTTTTTCTTGATGTTTTATATTTTGTTGTTGTCAGTGTTTTGATCTGCGAAAATACTGATCATTCTAGAAAGTTAGAGACGGCGGGAAAGGCGTCCTACTGAGGTTTACTTAGGATGGAAGCTCATTTCCCTTAATGTGACGTCACCACTTGGTATCATGCGCCGCGGCAAAACGTTATGCTTCGCTGGCCGAAAGAATGAAGGCTCTGGTTTCAAATACAAGTTTCCGAGGTCTTAAACTTAGTAAACTTAGTAAGTGAATTCAGGACAATTTAAGAAAACATCAGCCTGTTAAAGTCTGTGTTGCTTTTAGCGAAACATCTGACACATACGTACCTAAAATGTGGGCGGGAAACTGGCGGGGCGCGCTGGGCTCATGCGCATGCGCGTAACATTTTGCCGCAGTGTGATGGTATTGTGGACCCAGGTACTTACACTGTGGAAGTTTCTGCCCTGGCTGAGTTTTTGTGTTTGGGGTCTCTTTCCCGGTATCGGAGTCGACACACCAGCAATAACCCGTGGAGCCGTGACACTGCATGGCCGAAAATTGACCGTTCTTGTCACACTGAGATATGTAGCCTCCAATCAAGGGTCCCTTGGATGTCTGCTGGAGATATGTACGTTGGCATAAAGTCAGACCTGCAACGAAATGACATCAAACACGAGTATTGAGTTGCTAATTTTGAAAATCAATCAGTTTGGGCCCAAAATGGTTATACCTTCTCGTCTTCCAATATATATATATGTTATTTACCGGCTGGGAAGTCCGTTGGAGAAAAAACATTGTCAGAGGTCTTAAAAACGGTCCAAGACCACAGGCCAACCGAGGGCAATGTTGTTCTCCGTATGGACCGACTAAGTCCGATAAATAACGTTTTTATCGATTTATTTAACAAATAAAGAAGCCTTAGCCATGTTTTATACTATCATAAAACACGATGGGCATTTGAGAACATGAGAGAAATGTTAAAGCACAAGCCGAAGGCGCGTGCTTTCAACATTTCTAGAGTGTTCTCAAATGACCAGAGTGTTTTATGATAGTATAAAACATGGATTTAAGGCTTCTTTATCTGTTTTATAATATAGATTTACGCGCGCGATGAAAGGAAACCGCCAGTTGAAAACTATATAACACGGCTAACCATGTTATATACTCTGATAAAACATGGCTTCTTAGCCAATCAGAGCGCGCGTACTATCGTATCTATATTATAATATATTTTATTCTATAAACTACAGTGTTTTACAAGGATTTTCAGCACTGAGAAATATCGTATCTGAACACTGACAGGATATCGTGTGTGGATATCGCCTTTCAGCCAATCAGCGATGTCCACGTCACGCGCTTCCCCTAGCTTCGAACAACCGGGCCCAGGTCCAAGTATTGTTTATAAAATAAATAAAATAATACATGGACGCTTGGAGATATGGAATTTATCTTCTCGTGTTCAACTCGATATTTCACTCGTTCTCTGCACTCACTCGTGAGATATCGAGTTGTTAAACACGAAGATAAATTCCATATCTCCACGCGCCGAAACTATAAGGAAACTAAGGTCATCACTTCATTTTAACTAGGACTTTCTGAAATATTGGTTTAGGTAAAAACAACTGAAGTTTAATTTTTCCACATGATTGTTATGTAATCACTCTACGAGTCCTTTGGAGTAGAGCTCTCCTCACCTGACGTACAGTTGACCTTCCTCTTGTCGTCATCAAAGAACTCGGCTTTACACTGCCCACAGTAATTGGGACGACAGGTCGCCTTGGGATTAGCAGGACAACTTGCCCTTTCACATGGGTTCATAATACACATGACGAGGGGCTGACCATACGGGCACGCTGAAGGAGTAAGTAGTCAGGTGTTGAAATTGGGTTAGCATATACATTTTACGCCTTTTAATTGATGACAGGAGCTCACAACCAGGAGTGTCCATTCCCATACTGGGCCTATGTCACAGCGTTTTCACAAGTTAAGACTGATAGCGAGAAACCGTTCTAAAATAACCTGGGTTGCAATCATTACTAGGGGAATAAAATCACAAAAGCGTAGCAGCCATATTGGTATAACAAAAGTAGCTAATGAGGCATCTTTTGTTCCGCCACTGGTGCAATACACCACTAATTGACGGGGAAAATAATCTAAAAATAGCAGTAGACTTTCTCAAAGTCCTTTCCAATAGAGGTAATCGCGTATCGGCTAACGCTGTTGCCACCCAATTCAGATCATGTGATGTAAACAGATGCTACTCTGGGGAATTATTCCTTTTTCTTTCTAATCATAATGCAGTCATGCCTATCTGAATAAAATTAATTTTCAAAGAGTCAATTCTCCAGAGTAATGTGTGTTTACATCACATGATCTGAATTGGGTGTCAACAGCATTAGCTGATAACCTCTATTTTTCCATTTTTTTTATACCGCTTCCTTGCTCGCCTCGCTTCGATCGAAATATAGAAACCATAAAGTGGTGGACTTGTGGAAAGTCTGTATGAGATATTCACGCTCCTGGTTATGGCTCCTGTTGCTGATATGAAATTGTTTTCATGAGAAAAGCGCACATGTTCTGTGGTCAGGAGACATATTCGATTTGTTTTTCTCGTTTTCAGTCTTGTGGGAAACTCGTTTTGGTACAAAACAGCTTCCAGGATATTTACACAACAACCGTGTTCGGCAGGGAATACTTTTAATTAAGAAGAGAATAGGATTTCAACATCTAAAACATTAGATGGACGAGGAACCACTACGCCTATTGAAGCTAATAGTCCTCCAATGAAAGATCTTACAGCCTTACAGCATCACATAGAACTTCCAATTATCACTAAATTGTAGTCAAGCATTAACACAGTAATACCATTGTACGATGGTATTTATCTAAAGGTTAAAATGGAATCGTTAAGATACATTAAAATTTTCAATAAAAAAATGGAAACACTAAAAATATATAGATATTAAATATCTAAAAATTTACATGCAATTACTAAACACTAAAATGTTGAAAAACAGACCCCTTAAAACTATTGGATCAATCACGGTTTCTGGGAAATCTCCCTCCCACCCATCTCCCCTCCCCTCCCAGCCATCTCCCTCCCCTCCCACCCATCTCCCCCCCCCCCTCCCACCCATCTCCCCCTCCCACCCATCTCCCCCCTCCCACCCATCTCCCCCCTCCCACCCATCTCTCCCCCCCCCCCACCCATCTCCCCCTCTCCCACCCATCTCCCCCCTCCCACCCATCTCCCCCCTCCCACCCATCTCCCCCCTCCCACCCATCTCCCCCCTCCCCCCCAACTCCCCCCCTCCCACCCATCCCCCCCCCCTCCCACCCATCTCCCCCCTCGTTTCACCCTAAATTTAATAGTTAATTAATCAATAATTACGCATATACACCCAAGGGAGGGGTGGATGGATTGTTTCTCAAAAACCGTGATGAGCTAAACTGTCTACATTACAGGCTTTGCCTAAAACTGCCGGAAGTGAATTCCCGCGGGAGGAAACTACATGTACGATACGATTAAAGTAAACTTTGGCTGGAAAAATCGAATGTGGTTATGGTGAAGCACACCTTGTCGAGCTGGAGGAGAGCATACTCGACCACACCCATTGCTGCAGCATTTCTTGTCTCCACTGCAGTCTGCATCGGTACCGCAGTTGTTGATACACACTCCCACATGGTCGATTTTTCGCTTAGGACAATACCCGGGCTTCTCTGGAGTATAACATAGTAACACATATTAAACACATTGACTAAGCATTGGTCAAACCGAAACATTTCCTAGAGCAATAGCACTAGATAACTGGAATGTTGACCAGATGTTGAAACCGTTTGGCAGGGCCTGGAAACATTTCTAAGAACAATAGCACTAGATAACTGGAATGTTGACCAGATGTTGAAACCGTTTGGCATGGCCTGGAAACATTTCTGAGAACAATAGCACTAGTTAATTGCAGTATTGACCAAATGTTGAAACCCTTTGCCGAGGCTTTACAACAGATATTTAGTCCCCTATAGAACATGCACATAGGATTTTCACAGGATATTAAAATGGCATATATGGCTGAATAGACTATCGCCAAAGTTAAAGCAGGCAGGGTTCGCTAACGTACTCACACGAACCACCATACTTTGTCTACTTTGCATGTTATTTCCGCTGCAATGGAACGGACTGGCCTATTCAAGATTCGTACCAAAGGATCAGCGCCTGGCAATGGGGAAATCGAACCATTTACAGGCATTGAAGAACTATGTAAAATGCTTGTAAAATTTGAACATTTCTGTAAATTTCTCTAAATTTACTACTTTATAAAATGTCTGTTTAGTCTAAAGAACATGCACATAGGAGTTTCACAGGATATTACAATGGTATATATATATATATATATATATAATTCCAGAGGTTGCTTTTGTACTCGTATATCTAGAGTGCTCAATACCGTTAAGTAGAGCGAATGTAGAAACAGTTAACTGGTCACGGTTGTACTTTTGCTTCTTCTTCTGACCATGCACTGATGAGTGAAGGGCCTTCGACCCTTTACGAAACAGCTCTGTATGCATTAAACAGAAGCAAAAGTACAACCGTGACCAGTTAACTGTTTCTATATATATATATATCGCCGAATAGACTAAGTTACAGCAGGCAACCGTACTGTAACTTTGCCACACCGTAACTCTGTAATGTGATTGGATCAGCAAGACAAAAACAATGCCGGGGAAACCAAATTCAATGTCACGGCATGCCGTGAGTAAGCTTGCCGTAAGTCATTGCCGTAACTTGTCCACTCATACGAAACCCGCTCTATCTCATCAGTCTGGTTGAACTTACCTCTAAGTACAGTGTGCCTACATATCATCCCGCATCCTGTTCTGCAGCACTTGCTTGCTCCACTACAGTCGCTATCATATCTACACTTCGTTATGTATTTGGGGTCACAGCTCATTTTACCGGTTACACTGCTGCAGAAACCTGGTTTGGTGGATACCGGGGCGCACTTGCACGTATCACAGCCATACTGGTCTTTAACCCAGCCAAACTGACAGTACATCATACACATCACAGGCCTGCAAACTAGAATATAATAAACCACTTAGGACGCAATCTAGAATATAATAAACCACTTAGGACGCAATCTACAATATAATAAACCACTTAAGACGCAATCTAGAATATAATAAACCAATTAGGACGCAATCTAGAATGTAATAAACCACATACGACGCAATCTAGAATATAATAAACCACTTAGGACGCAATCTAGAATATAGTAAACCACTTAGGGCGCAATCTAGAATATAATAAACCACTTAGGACGCAATCTAGAATATAATACACCACTTAGGACGCAATCTAGAATATAATAAACTACTTAGGACGCAATCTAGAATATAATAAACCACGCAACAACGCAATCTAGAATATAATAAACCACGCAACGACGCAATCTAGAATATAATAAACCACGCAACAACGCAATCTAGAATATAATAAACCACGCAACGACGCAATCTAGAATATAATAAACCACGCAACAACGCAATCTAGAATATAATAAACCACGCAACGACGCAATCTAGAATATAATAAACCACGCAACAACGCAATCTAGAATATAATAAACCACGCAACGACGCAATCTAGAATATAATAAACCACGCAACGACGCAATCTAGAATATAATAAACCACGCAACGACGCAATCTAGAATATAATAAACCACGCAACGACGCAATCTAGAATATAATAAACCACGCAACAACGCAATCTAGAATATAATAAACCACGCAACGACGCAATCTAGAATATAATAAACCACGCAACGACGCAATCTAGAATATAATAAACCACGCAACGACGCAATCTTTTGGGACTATTCTGGCTTTCCCTATTCCGTTATAGGATCAACAGAATACACGAAACACTGATTCAAAGAATATGAACAGATATTCAGAAAACGAAAGATCATGACGGAGGTGACCTGAGAACTAGCGTAGAAGGTAATGTGCCCGCGCGCGCCATATGTTTCCCACCAAAAGTTACCAAAAGAATGCCATTTTGTCTCACCGCTATCCTGGTTATTCTACTATCGGGGCAGAATTCTCTTCATTTCTAAAACGGAATAGGTCCCAAAGAACACGATTGCCGGCTATTCTTACTCCGGAATAGTTACAAAACAATGCGTCCTTTGTGCCCGGTACCCGATGTACTGGACCCGATACCCCTGCACATATATATTATACATTGCAAACATTCTGACCCCGTCTGTATATGGAAATATATATCAAAACTAGTATGCCTAATAGGTAGTGAATGCTGCCGCTCAGTTAAGGAAATGTATTAGAAGAAAACCTACAGTAGCTCTTTGGCAGGAAAAATATATGACTGAGTGATAAAAATGCTAAGGTGTTAGATGAATATATTTTGTAGTTTTGGGGATATCGTGCGACTGAAGCCTGTTTGAGCTGTGGTGTGTTTTCTCAAAAGTTGTCCTGATTTATTTTCATTTTGTCCTGACATATCAACGATTTTCCGGTAAATTTCCTGAGCCTACCAATCAGTCTCCGACATTTTCTTAAGATTCTCAGCACAAAAAACTGCTGTTCTCCCAGTGACGTTTAAACACCAGAAATCAACTGGAATTGAGAATGTAATTGTAAATGCTAATTGTGCTTGACATTATCGAAGGCCAATAGAAGAAAATTATTTGCTGTTCACCATCTTGATAACAGGAGAGATCTTGCTCTTTAGAAACTGATAGCCATTATCGCCGCTCCAAACTATCAAACTATATACGCTCACACTGAGTCCGATCATCTACACGACTCCAGTGACTCATGCATGAGTCGTTAACTTAATTGGCATGCATGATCATCAAGTTAAAAACATATTTTGTGGGTTAAACTCGATATTTTAGTAAACTTCGAGGGATCATGTCAAGGTTAAGACTCCAATCGAAAATTTCCTATTGAGAATCACTTGAAAATCAATCCCCAAATATCGATTGGGGATGGCAAGATCATGTGGAGTTTTGTCGTTCTAAAATGTTATATTTTCGAGTGATTCTCAATACGAAATTTTCGATGGGAGTCGTTAACTTGACATGATCCACTTCACATCAAAATACAAGACTGCTAAGGATCACTGAAGGAACTGTAATAAAAATACAAACGAAGACGAACAGAATTACCTGAAGTACAGCGTGCGACAAAGCACTCGCGAATTTACATAAATCGCTCAAGAACAAAAACCTGTCAAAGGATTGCTCCTCCCCTCCCCAATGGAGACTATTGTGGTACCAGTATTCCCTGAATTAAAGTGCAACTAACCCCTTTTGCAATTTTTATACATATAAATCTTTGAAAGGTTTTGAGTACTTCTGCGAATAAATTTTTGGCTTACAGAGAATACTCTATGTTCTAGGCTTGTTTGAAATGGTGAAAATTTGACCTTTTCTGACCCATGACCGCGTAAGAAAAAGCCTGGGTCGATTCTTGATCTTACGTCATCCAACTCATTCAACTTTGCAATAATTTGAATAAATATTTAGCATTTTGTCTAAAATAACTGTTTTCTTTACTAACAACTCACAGACTGTGTATATTCTCTATATATCGATGTTGTTGTGATGGAAAGGCGCCATGGAGAATAATGCATTAATGAGGTGACGTAAGATCAAGAATCGACCCAGGCTTTTTCTTGCGCGGTCATGGGTCGGGAAAGGTCAAATTTTCGCCATTTCAAACAAGCCTAGAACATAGAGTATTCTCTGTAAGCCAAACATTTCTTCACAGAAGTACTCAAAACCTTTCAAAGATTCATATGTATAAAAATTGCAAAAGGGGTTAGTTGCACTTTAAGAAGGAAGCTTAAATGTTGGAGAATACAAACAACCAAGCACATAACTTACACAGTAGTTGTAGTCTATCAATGACAGTATCGTATCAGTGGCTGCAAAAAATGTCCTCCATTGGGGAGGAGTGCATTGTGGTTGGTCGCGCAAGGGATTGTGGTCGAAACAGCGAATTAACGCAATGAACCGTTGCGAGAGTTTGTTCAAACTATTAATTGCTGTTCCGCTCGCTTCGCAGCAACTATATCTAACATTATGAAATACCTCTAATTATATTTTTTCAGAAGGCCTTGATCATATATGGGCATATATTATGTATTACATATATATTACAAGAGTGTTCCTCCGAGAAGCAGACCCTTTACAACATACCCTTGGTGCAGTCTGGTGGGCCTCGTTTCTGTGTCTTAGGTACGACTACCCCTGTGGTCGTATTCACACACCAACAGAATCCCGTGGAGGGGTGGCACTGGACCTGACTGAACGTACCATCTGATTTACACTGGGGAACGTAACGACCCACCATTATACGGGGCCCTACGAAGACAAACAAACCTTCATCAAGAACACTTGCTTTGCAATACCTGGATACCACAGGTTCTACTGTGTACCTAACGTTTATTTAGTTATCACAAATATCAGGAGCCCATTACCAGGAGCCCATTACCAGGAGCGTTCATCTCCCATACTAGGTCTGAGTCAGCGTATGACTAGGCTCGGTTTCAGCCGTTGGGGTGTCGTTTCTCCAAAGCCTCCCCCCACTAACGGCTGGGCGCGCGGTCAACACACCGTGTCCGTGACGTCATCTGATTAACTTCAATATTATTCATTTATTTGCGTGTAGCGTAGGTTCGATTCCGCGTAAACTTTCAAAACACATTGGAATTCTTTAAACTAAAACTCCAAGTGTGAAATTAATTCGACGTAGGTAAAGGTTTTATTTAATACCTGTTATTATTAGCTCTCATGTTCACAGTCCAAGTTTTCAAGGAAAACCCGGCTGTTGAAACCAGGCTACTTTATTTGTTGACACTAGATGACAGAAATTAAAAGCCGAAATTTTATATGGGGATAAAAATTAAGTTCAGATGCCATCTCGGAACTCTGAGCTAGAGTCGAGTATTCCCGCTTAGTACTTGTGTAGAGTATGTCTTGGAGACATAAATTGTACAAACTTAGTACATAGGACTTGAAGAATTGTAAAACTCATTTGATGCAGCGATTTTCAAGTGAATTGTGATTGCAGAGTTAAACGCGTAAACATGGCCTGCGTCAGACGTGATTTCCTCTCTTCTATAAACTCTTTTAATATGGACTCGTCCGTCTTTTCTTCTCCGATAAAGGCAGCACTAATTTTCTTTGAAGTAAGAATAGCCGGGCTACCTTGGTCTTGCATCGGTAAAGTTAAATGAGAAATGACTGAACATTACGAGCTTCGCAACCTTTGAGCTGACGGTTTCCCGAGTGACTTCCAGAGCCAGTGCATTTACTGACAAAGTGTCTTCACCCGAAAACTAACTCTCTTACTGCTTCCTTGTGTGAATCCTTGAATTCTTCGAAACCAAACTTTTCCAGAGCAAATTTAAACGCATTTTGGAACAGCAATCGAAAGCCTTTGGTCCGGATTTCAAAAGTTTACAATGTAAATTATGCAAGTCAATTCAGCGACAGGATTTCAGTGGCAAGTTTGTGATTGGCTAAAAACCAACAATGTCTCAGCTCGCGCGCCCAGCCGTGAGTGGGGAGAGGATCGCGGGCTCACCGAAACCCCCACGGCTGGAAACCGAGCCTAGCGTATGACCGGATTGAGCTATATTTAGAACAGATCTCACGGGAGTTCACGTGCCCACACTTTGGGAATCCAATCAAACCATAGTCAGGACAATGCAGCGTTAGTAGAATCACCTCAAAGAACAATAGATAATTCTTAATCTCGATAATTACGGCAAGCATATGCACGATCGCGGGGAGTCAGAAGGCAGTTACCCGGGAAACATGTTCTAAAAATAGCTCAAACCGGCCATACGCTGCCTCACAGGTATAGTATATATGGACGCTCTTGGTAATGGGCTCCTGCAAATATCGATTCTACATCGAGGGAATAGTTGAATGGTAGAATATTTCTTGAGTTGAGTGTTGCGTCTATGAATGTGACGTCACACCTGGAATTATTTATTATACAAAAACATGCTGGTAGAGATAAATGACCTCTAGTAAACATCTATGTTATATTTGTAGTTTATATCAGTGAATTTAACAAACATTCTATAAAAATCAAATAATAGTTTCATTCAAAAGGAGAAAGAAATTACAGTAAATTACTGGGTTGACGTCACAACAATTGACCTATATCATTATGACGTCAAATCAAAACAATCTATTGTTTAAACGCTAAGGATCACGGTCGTGGGAGGGGGACAAAACAGGGACAAAACAGCAACAACACAAAGGAAATCGCTATCAAATGCATTTTGTAGAACGTAGAATAGCGGTCACAGCCACCAAATAAGGTAAATATTGTGGGATGAACATTGATACAGCTGATATCTGGAAACCAGACAATTCGAAGTTAAATTTTCCTCAGCAGAGCAGATTTAGTTCAAAACTCTATTGTTCAAGTCGATTCTGTCCCCCTCATAAACAAGCCGTGACGTCATAATGATATAGGGTAATTCACTTGATGTAGAACGGCATGTAGATATTTGTGACAACTTTAAGGCACGAAGCTCCGCCAGCGAGGAGCTTAGCTTTTACTTAACGGCTCTTGTGAAAGAACACGAGCGAGAGAACAAACCTTGCGCATGCATATGAGTGTGAATGAAATAAGGCAAAACAATTGGCAGTCACGTGCTGGTATATCACTTCAATAACCAATGAATTGAACTCGTGATCCCATGGGAAAGGCTTTATTGGAAACAGTCACGTACTGGTATATCACTTCAATATCCAATGAATTGAGCTCGTGATCCCGTGGGAAAGGCTCTACTGGACGGCAAACAAACTTCGAAACGCTGTTTTAGAAAGATCGACTGGAGGTGGAAAATTACATTTACAAACAGGTTTTGCTAATAATACTACCGATCTCGTACAAGTGCCTCTGAAGAAACGAAGTCAGATTATTTTGCCACGTGATTGCATTCCTGCAAAAGGCCCATTCATTGGAATGTGAAGATATTGAGGGGGGAGGGGGGAGGGCTCTTTTTGAGATGCAAGGAGGTGGGGTTTTGAAAAAGTAGGGGGTGCAAAGATGGGATCATAAATGATGCATTGATAAATATTTTACAAACAAATAGTATTTTGAAAGTTTTTGCATAAGATTAAATCTTTTTTGGAAAACAAGGGATTCTTTTTCGGTGCGTAAAAACTATCCCAACTCACCAGTTCCTTGGCTCTGTTGTTTCTGCAGCTGACATAGAGTCATTGCTGAAAATGAAAATAGAAAAAGACATGAACCAATGATCCTTTTTAGCTAGACGATAATCTTTTCCCAGAAAATAATAATATGTGAAGAACGCTGGGACTGATAACCAATTTACAGTTCCGGACCTGTCAATAAAAAAAACGTTCTGGCCAATAGAATGCAGTAATATTCCCCCAAAAAAATACCGCCGCCATCTTGTCCCACAAGCTCTTCCGAAGGACATGAAAACACAAGGCTTGATTTTTTCCCGCAAACATTTAAGAAATTCAGCGAAAGGGAGGGAATCGGTAAATGAAGAATAATAACAATAATTGCTGCCGCAGCGAGCGAGCCTGAGGCGAGCGAGCAAGGCAGCAGTTGGGCCCAAATCTCGATATATTTTTTACCACAATGCATCACTTCTATTGTCTTTTTTTACCACACTGCTTTGCACGGATCTGATCATCACGTGACATTACACGAGGTGGAATCTGCATTGTTTGAGCTAACTTTTTATGCATTTCTGTGTATGCAATCCTTGTGTAATTATGATTTTTTTGAAGTGTAGACGTGTAGGCGAACTCTTTCTAACTCTGTGTGAACTATCAGTTTCCAAAGAGCAAGATCTCTCCTGTTATCAAGATGGTGAGCAGCAAATACTTTTCTTCTATTGGCTTCGATAAAGTCAAGCAGCCAGTTCAAAATACAATTAGCATTTACAATTACATTCTCGATTACAGTTGATTTCCGGTGTTTAAACTTCACCGGGGAGAACAGCAGTTTGTTGTGCCGAGAATCTTAAGGAAATGTCGGGAATTGGTAGGCTCAGGGAATTTACCGGGAGATCGTTGATATGTTGGGACAAAATGAAAATAAATCGCGACAACTTTTGAGTTACACACCACAGCTCAAACAGGATTCAGTCGCACGATAGCCCCAAAACTACAAAATATATTCATCTAACACCTTCAGTTGGCATTTTTATCACCCAGTAATCTATTCTTCCTGCCAAAGTGCTACTGTAGGTTCTCTTCGAATGCACTTCCTTAACTGAACGGAGCAGCATTCACTACCTGTTAGGTATACTCGTAATAATAATAACAACAATAATAATAATAATGAGGTTAATCAGTGGTATACCACGAGGTGGTTCTTCATCTACTGTTGGGCCTACGATTTAACGTTCTTATCCGAGAAGACGTGAAGTGAACGAAATTGCTTCACAAAGGCAGCACCTTCTACTCAGTTATTTTAAGAACCTGAGTATTGGTCCGGCCGGGGTTTGAACCGTCGGCCTCCCTGACACAACAGACCGGCGCTTAACCACTGAGCTAATCGGGATGGTACGAAAACTATCGCCGAACTCAGCCTTTTCCCCATGTTGGTTTTGAATGTTCTCAAGTTAAAGTCTACGGCTTGTGGGACGTAGCAACAGTAACTAAGACGGGAGGAGCTAATAGCTACAGTAACTAAGAGGGGAGGAGCTAATACCAACAGTAACTACGAGGGGAGGAGCTAATAGCAACAGTAACTAAGAGGGGAGGAGCTAATAGCAACAGTAACTAAGAGGGGAGGAGCTAATAGCAACAGTAACTAAGAGGGGAGGAGCTAATAGCAACAGTAACTAAGAGGGGAGGAGCTAATAGCAACAGTAACTAAGAGGGGAGGAGCTAACAGCAAGAGTAACTAAGAGGGAAGAAGCTGATAGCTAATGTTGCGGCTATAAAAACGTTCAATCACAGACAAGTAACTGCTGCATGGTCATGGATGTTGATGATTAATATTCACGACATAATTACATGACGTAATAACATAATTGTGAATTGATCGGGACTTCGGATTACTTACAGTTTTGTCCGTTCCCACAAGGTACTATTTTTATTTTTATGACGTCATTCTATGGCGTAATTTCATGACGTAATCTGGTATTTCTGAAATGCACGCATCAACTCCTAAGCATGGTAAACCCGACACAACTGAATAACGTAACGCGCAGGGACTAAGGACGACAGCAGCGTATATAAAAATGGCAGCAATAAAAATGTTGCGAGTATCTTCATGTTTTCTGCGAAGAATAAGAGTTTTTAGCAAACTTAAGCTTCAAATACTCAGACCATTTCCTTCAGAAACTAAGAAAAGCATGTTTTCAATAGTGTAGTTTAAGTTTTGAACACTGGAATAAATTCACTACAAACGCGAGACATTCACCGGCACAAGAGTGTTTACGGCAAAATTCCGCCGATTTACGATCAGCTCGCGCATGCGCCCTAGTTATTCAGCTATGTGGGGTAAACCCTAGATCGACCCTAGATCCACACCGCGGCAAAACGTTACGCGCATGCGTATTTGCTATTTCTTGTCGGCGCGCGGCCGCCCCCAGTTTCCCGCGAAAACTTAAATGAAACAACAGGCACATACCCGTGATTTTAAAATTTCTGCTTAAAAGCATCCATTTGTGAACTGTTTTGTCAAAAACTAAGAAAAGTACTTAAAATCTAAGCCTAAGACTTTAACAGATTGAAGTTTTCTTAATTTGTAATTCATTGTGAGTTTACTAAGTTATAAAATTATTTACTAAAAAAGTTGAAACCCTCGGTAATTTGTATTTGAGAGCAGAGCCTTCGTTCTTTTGGCCAGCGGAGCATACCGTTTTGCCGCGGTGTGCCCTAGATCACACCGTCTAGAAGGACGGCCGAGAAATACTGGGAACTAATCAAATTCACGAATGTACACGGGCACTAATATTCAAGCATAAAGCTGAAATGTCACATCTCGAGAGCGGATGGTCGCTTAGTATGACAGCGATTATCACACGCCGAAGGTTATGTTGAGTTCGATTCCCAGACGAACCTCACGTTTTTTTCTCTCTTCACTTCTTTCTCTTCTTCTTTACCAGTGAACCAAGCCCTTGGCCAGAAAGAATTTATCGTTTACCTAGGAACTTATTTTCAAAATGGTCAAGGTTTGGGGTTAGTGCGTGTGGTTTTCGTGAATGTAATTAGCAGTTACGACTGTGGTCACTTACAGCTTTGTCTCTTCACACCACACGTCGGTTTCGTAAATCTCTTCCTCGTGCCGTTGATCTCTCGTCCCTCGCTGTCTACGCACCAGTAGTACCCTTCGTGTTGCTGAACGCCCTGGTAGTTTCCAGAGGAGTCACACTGCGGCCTGAATGCACCTAGAATACCTGCTGCTTCTTGTCTTCGAAGCTGGCAAGGAGTAAGCCCTGCAGTCATGGTGTAAACGACGTCGTCATTTTCATGTCTTATGGTAACTTCAACTAATTTTCTAAGCACAAAAAAAACTATCCCACATGGTTTAGAAGCATCCGGCACGGATAAAAACGACCCGACAAGACCGAAAGGGACAGCGATCACTATATAGCTAAATATCTAAAAGAGCCATGCCTTCTATCACTAGAAGGCATGCCCGGAGTAAGCTATCAAAGTCGTAGAAACAAGAGCGAGCACGTCTAATTGTTTTAGCGGTTGAAGAACGATGTACACCCTTCAACCGAGTTTCCGTGGATACTAAAAATCAAAACAATCAATATAAGTTTAAAATACTACTAAACGAAATAACAAAGCTTACACAGTAATACGGTAGTGAGAGAAGGTAGATCATATATTATGTCGGAATATTCGTAACTTCTATCGCTTCAATCCCGGTTTCTGGGAAACAACCCACCCACCCCTCCTTCGATATGCATCGTTTTATTAAAGTGTCCCTCAGCCCCAATTTTTTATTTATTTTTCGAAAAGAGAAGAAAATTTTGAGTAATTCTGCGAAAAAGGTTTTGAATTTTCGTTAATCCTTGTTTTTTTATGAGCGGTTGTAAACGCGATCTGATGGCAAAGCACCGCCATTAGAATTGTGCCGTAAGTGGATTTTTCTTTCCGAGCATGGATGAATACACACGTTTCGCTTTCACAAAGTCAACCCACTTGCGCCTTTTTCTGGCTAACAAACCCTCATCTCCCCAGAATGGAATTTTGTTAAGACTGATATCTTGCTTGGCGTCTGAACAGTTGCTGCAGCCCCCTACAAAACACCTATTTAGCATTTAAACGTCGTTTTTTTTCGATTTCGCTGACCACTACTTCCAACTACTCCGACTACTCCGACTTCTCTTTGTAAATTTTGACGACTGAAACAGATGCTTTTCCTTCATTTACGGCACAAGACGTGCGCCACTACACACGGGATTTTGTCATCTTTAAACGCTCATAAAAAATCAAGGATTAATGCGAATTCAATATTTTTTTCGAAGAAATGCTCAAAATTACCTCTTCTTTTCGAAAATAAAATTAAATGCTTGGGGTTGAGGGGCACTTTAATGATTAACCATTAAAGGTTAGGGTGAAGAGTGGGGGAGGGGTGGGGGTTTCCCAGGAACCGTGACTGATCCCCTTATATCTTACCTTGGGAGCAGTCCACCATGTTGCCTTTGGAGTCACGGAACTCAACGTGACACATTCGGCACGGATCGGAGAAGCACGTTGCATTAGGAAAGGCGGGACACTTTGCAAAGTTACACATATGTAGGCATAGCAGGAACGGGTGGCCATTAGGACACGCTGCCAAATGAAATTTAAAGAAATACAGGCTTTTAGATGCCATGATAGCTCTACTGAGGGGTGATTACATGAGACCGGGACAAACTCAGACCAGTACGAGTTCATTTAGGGCTCCATGTACACCCTAAATGAACTCGTACTGTATATCGTCAAAGTTAAAGCAGGCAGGGTTCGCTAACGTACTTACACCGGCCATCATCTTTTGTCTAATTTGCCTGTTATTTCCGCTGCAATGGAATGGACTGGCCTATTCAAGATTCGTGCCAAAGGAACAGACCTGGCACTGAAGAAATCGAACCATTTACAGACATTGAAGAACCATGTAAAAGGTTTGTAAAATGTTTTTCAAAAACTCATGAATAATTAATGAGTATTTTGTCCAATCAGATGAAGTAAATCAGTCACGTGCATGCTCCTTTATACCTGATAAAATCGCATCATTAATGCTAAAAAGCCCGCGGAGGGATTTGAATTTTGTCCCAGGGGGAAACGGGGTTAATGATTGAGACAATGGAATTTCTATTGATGTTTCAGCTTTCTCATTGAATTGCTAATTAGGATGAACGTTTTATATAAAGAATACTAATGAACATGAAATTTTATATAAAGTTTCATCCTAATTAAGAATTCACTGATAAAGACCCAAACTAGCAAAAAGTACACGGTACCTAGATAATAAATTTTGCACTAAATTTACAACGCCATGCTTCGCCCTCGAATTTTTAAACTTGATAAAACACTGCTGTTCGTGTTTTAAACAGTACGTAAAATGCGAGCACTTTATAGACTTTATAAAATGTTTGCAAACTGTCTGAATGTACAAATTTACTGAAATTGTTTAAGAACATTTTATCAAACTCTTAAATCTGCTTGAGATTTCGTCCTGATTTACATAAACTTTTGCTTCGATTTTCTCGGCCAAAATAAGTCGTATCGCCAAAACAACTGAAAACATGACTCTCTACATCTAGACATACAAAATTCGTGTCCGTCTTCATGGGATTTACTCGCTTTCAGCTCGAGTTGGTAAATCCCATAAAGCACGGCCACTCATTTCGTATCTATTATATACTCACAGAGTAGACTATTTCTCTAAATTTACTACTCTGTAAAAATGTTTGTGGACTTTTACATTCAGAGACCTTTTGCAAACTGTGAGGTTCGAACCCGGCCGCGGCATCTGCAGTGGGGTTCGAACCCGGCCGCGTCCTTGGGCAGGGACGTTTATAAGCCGTTGGCCTTGTCTCCTTCTACTTCTAATCAGTATTTGAAGGGGACGTAAAAGAACCTGTTGTACTACTCGAAAAAGAGCAGGGGATTGTCACCCGGTACAGCAGCCTGGCCATTGCACTAACCACACACTCAACATTGTAAACTGCGTGGCTGCCATTGGCACCAAAATAGCAGTCCGAAAAATTCACTGACGGGATATGTCAGTAAAATGTAAAGCGCCATGAGACTGTGGTGATATGGCGCTATATAAATATGGCCATTATTATTATTATTAAATGTCTATAAAATTCTCACATTTTACAAGCATTTTACAGACTTTTTACAGATGTTTTATATAAGTTCTTCGAAGTCTGTAAATGATTCGATTTTCCCAAAGAGTTTCGTACCTGTGAAAATAGGACCTTGACATTTGTTGCCGCAGGTGCTATTACAACACTTTTGGTTGCCGCTGCAATCGCCGTCAGCTCCACAGTTAGTTGCCGAGGCACATAACCTGGCATCCCTCGGCTGCTTGAACGGACACAAGCCATCCTTGTTGACTGGAGCTACTGCAGAACAAATCAACAAGTTCTTGTAGCTAACTAGAGTGGATGATGCCTATATATGCGCAGGAACTAGTATCTGCAGTGACATCAATCTCTTAGAGTAATTAAAAGAATAACATAAAATTAAATTAAAAAGATGAAAAATAGCATCTTATAGTAATCTAAGGCAGGACTCACCTCGGTAAGCCATAGGTCGAATTACAACAACAACAAATTTATTTGTATTTATGTTACAACATACCTTTCCCGCATTCCGCTCCAATGCCAACCAAGTCAAGATTGGATTAGGCATTTACTCTATTTTTGTCTACCCCAATCTCGATTTGGTGCCGTTGTTCGAGCGAAGGTGGGAAAGGTCTATTACAAATTTAAAGGCAAAGTAAAGGAGATTGGGCTTAATATAAGTACGTGCTGTCTAGAATAGCTAGATAGATAGCACCACCGGCTAAGTTACAAGAATATAGAATTAAGAATGACAGCTTTTGTGGAAGGATATAGAGGAAAACTGGAGAACCCGGGAGAAATCCCTTAGAGTAAGGGAGCGGTCAGTAATTATTGGGGCGCAGACAATTATTCGAGCGCAGACAAGGGGGAGGGTCACGATTTTGTATGCTTTAAATGGTTGAAACAAAATATGTATATATCAGTTTTGTACTTTATTACGTCTCCAACACTGTTGTACTAGTGAAATCCTAAAACATCAATAATATTTTTTTTGCAAAAATAATTGCCTGAAGTGCTCCTGATACCTTACATTAAAATAAAATTAACTAGTGAGCAGCACTGCGACAACTTTGGCTTGTAAACTGTATACTTTTCTCCTACACGTTTCGTCTGACTTCGGCAGACTTCGACAGGGACTTTACAATAATTTACTAAGCTACCTATACATGTAAAACTTTCTAACTACAAGTAACAGGGATTCCAAAACAGCCCTGTAAAGACGTGGTGTGTGTGCACAGAAATGGGCTGGTTGCGATAAGACATAGCTGAGCTATGCCGTGTAAGAGGAAACACGTTTTGGGCCACAGTTTTAGTTAGAAAGTTCTACAAATACGAAGTTATCGCAGTGCTGCTCACCAGTCCAGTTTTTTTTTATGTTTAAAAAAAACCTGAACTACTGATTTAAATTTACTGTCCTACTAAATAATTGTTCTACGGATCTAACTCTAGCTAGGGCAATGAACAAATATTAAGCTGTATTTGTCGAATACAAAACGGGACTATTTGTTAGTATCCAGGGATTTTGTGGAAATCTTATACTGAGAAAACAGCCGACTCTTATCGCTCTCCACTGCACCCCCGCGAAAGAGATGTCTGAGCAATGATCCAGAAAATTTAATACTGATGACGCAACTGTTTCTCGATGCATACATTAGTGCAACTCATTTGCCGAAGAGGAGAACTACAGACCGTTCTTTTCAAGGTATATAACTACCGAGGCTACTCGTTTGCTTGGCAGGGGAGTGGGGGTGGTGCAGTGGTTAAGTACTTCGCCTCTCACCTCTGTGACTCAGGTTCGATTCCCGGACCCGGTGCCATATGTGAGTTGAGTTTGTTGGTATCTCGCCCTTGCTCCGAGGGTTTGGTTTTCCTCCCTCCACAAAACCCAACACGCTAAATTCCAATTCGATCTGTGAATTAGCCGGGTCCTGGCTTTGATCAGCCTCTATAGTTGTTTCAGGTCCCGTTAGAAATTAAGTGTTTCATTTGGCAGTCAGGATCACGGTCATGAATACCCATGAAATTCAAGCATATTTAGCGTGTGTTGGTGCATGGCTCGATTGCTTCGTTCTTTCAGCAGCTGCTTGGGAAAGCGAAATGTCCTACGACCGTCCAACACTCTTGACTTTATAGTTGTTTATAATGTTATTAATATTAACCCACACACACTGAGCTAGCTCTTTTGCCAGGTCAGTAGCCGAACAGTTTAACAACAGAATACAGAATGCAGTCCTTTTCAAGATATACTCATTTGCTTGGGTATGAATCATGAAAAATCGAACCCGCGTTCTTTCAGCGCAAAAACTTACATGTAGATATTTATTCATAGCCGAGATTCACTGCCTAGCAATAGAGACGGCTTGAAAGTGGCCCTGTGTTCTGTGGTAGCTCAGTGTGTGTAGGTTATGAAATTATAAACAACAATTACAGTATGCTTGACTTTTGTCTTTTGATCACTTACATGTTTTGACGGTCATAGGACATTTCGCTTGGCTAGCCGCAAACGAGCCACAGACACACGCTAAATATGCTTGAATTTCATGTTCGTTCATGATCGTGATTATACATTTTATTATTTATTGAGTATTAGTAGACCCAAGTGTTAGTGTAATGGTTCGGGGAATACGTTTCCAGATTTTTCTTTGAGAAGGTTTCGATGGTTTTTCGTATCAGGCGGTACTATATATATTAGTGATGTTTCAAGTTTGAAAGACGTTGATCAAAAGTGTTGCTGGCGTATGGCCGAAAACAGCAAATTAAACCTAATGGGACACATAACGTATCAATCAACTTTATTTCAAGAGGGTAACACTAAATAGTACAAAGCACTAATAAGCTCGTGGCCCTCGCAGCACAACACATGTAAGACATATTACGATAAGGACATATAAAAAAGACTACTAAGTTAAGCTAAAATTACATATTTACAAGATATATAAATGTACACATTAAGAAGGATCAACATTACCAAGTTAACTAGATAGATAGATAGATAGATAGATCGTTTATTATAATTACCTTACTTACAGCATAACTGAATTACTAAGGATCACAATTCTAAACATTAATTACGTATACTTATAAACTAATTCGATAAAATGTTATGATATTAAAACTAACAGTTAAAAGCAGCTATTTGGCTAATTCAAGACCTGTCTACTAACTTAAATGATGTGAGTTATAGTGTCGAACGCTAGAGTTGATGAAAGTGTTCCGGAATCGGTTTGTTTTACTAAGCGGAAGTGTGAAAGACCTCTTATACCGTAGTGTGACAGTCGGATTACTAAGGTTATGTGGTAAAAGATGATATAAATTACCATTAGGATTAGATATGATTTTACGAAAAAGAGTATGACATAGTTCAGATCTGCGATGATAAAGGCTAGTAAGGCCGGACAAAGCAAGAGCTTGTTCGTAAGGATAAATTGTGTACCTAAAAAAGTAGTGAACTGTTCAAAGCTTTTTTGAAAGGTACGAAAATGAATGTAAAGGGCAGACTTGAGAACATTGACAGAGGCGGAGTCTTACGTAATTTGTTCCAGCATTTAGTAGCTGTGACAGAAAGAACGACTAAACCTCAATTGATCAACCTCTAATAGTCAGGGGTACGTATGTGTA
This sequence comes from Actinernus sp. WN-2022, assembly GCA_030867875.1. Lineage (NCBI taxonomy): Eukaryota > Metazoa > Cnidaria > Anthozoa > Actiniaria > Actinernidae > Actinernus > Actinernus sp. WN-2022. The sequence goes on along the minus strand of JAOWCC010001589.1, from coordinate 62,725,803 downwards.
GTGGAGTAGAAATGCGATGGTGAGAACAGAACGGCGCCCTTACCTGAAGGTGTGATGGGTGTGGTTGTACACACAGGTAACCCTCGCACCTTTGTTCCTTGTATTTCATTACCATTGCCGTCAACACACCAGCAAAACCCAATGGAACCCCAGCACTGAATTTTCTCATACTTCCCGGTACTGTCACAAGACGGGACAAAGCGGCCAACTGGCTGTAGTCCGCTAGGACCGGTCTGGAGTACTTTGGCGCGTTTCTGCATACAGAGTGTTTGACCTAAACAAAGCACGAGAAACGCTTAATAGAGACAAACCCTTCAGTGGCTGACAATACAAAGTCGCTTAAAATTCCGAAAAAAAAAGAAGCGAATTTCTTGAAATAAACATATGAGACATGACTGAACACGGAATAACTTTCCCCTCTTACATCATTTTCCATGCAATATTTTTCCACAAAGACAAATTGTTCCTAAGACGGACCATAAAAATTGTGTAATTGTTCACGTCCTCGAAAGCTGTTGTTGAAAAAAAAAACATTACAACCGATTTCAGTGCTACGTGCATAGGGCAATCATTCAACGTACTCATATGACACAATCATGCGACATGCTTTGTAACCACGCTCACTGGTTGATCATGGTTTTGAGGTAGTAAATCGAATACTTTAGGTGCTCTTTCATATTCCGAGTACTCCTCAGACTTCGCCAACATGCGTTTCCGGTCAGAAGTGGCGAACATTTACGCGGAATGATAGTGTCGAATAAGTATGTCAAATAATTGCCTGAAACACTTCAAACACCGCCTATAATCGGTTGTAAGCGTCTCGTGAATTCACAGTTATTTTGCCGACGTAATGTCGATAAGGGACGGAGCCATACAAATATTTAAGTTGTTGATCAAAAATTATCGAGACCAATTTTCAAAGCTGAATCCAATAACTCTTATGGAGGCACAGATGACGTCATAACGTGAACAAATGATACGCCACGAGACGCAGTGGAGTAACTGATGTTCTCGTCACGTTGTGACGTCATATGTGCATCTATAAGAGGTCAGACCCACAACAGAATGACAAATATTTTCTTTATACGATAATTAGCGTACAGATGAGGCTACGAAATGATTACGTGCAAAACGTGACGTCATCTGTGCATCTGCACAGGAAGCCCGAGCTGTATGTAAACAACCTGAGCCAAGGAAGCCCGAGCTGTATTATGAGCGCGCAGGCAAACAACTAACTAAATCAACACATACATAGCAGAATCAAGTCAAAACGACATTATATTTAAAAATCAGTTACATGAGTATGTTCGGAGTCTGCTAATAAATAATGGATTGACAGAAAGACATCATATCAGTTACAAATACACAAAATGTGAGGATGGTTAACCTGTGGGCATACACGACTTTCATAATGGCCGCCTCCAGCCTCCTCCTAATTTGCATAATTTGGAAGATAAATCTGTTGAGGGAAACCAATGCTACCACATGAAAGATCACATTAAAACTAGTAATTGTCTTGAGTTTTAGAGCAATACGAAGAATTGCTGCTGAGCTATAAGCATTTGTAATGCAGAAAAACATGAAAGCGAGGCTATAAAGACCTCCGTTGTTTCTCTCATACAAATCTCTCTAATTTCAACTGGCTGTAACTTCATTGCTTTATAAGCCACAGCACTCAACTTTCACAAGTTCGCTAATGTCGACATGCTCTTTCACATGCCAATGTTCATATTTTATATACATGTGGATAAACTACCGAAACGGGAAATCACATATGCAAATTAGGAGGCGGCCATTATGAAAGTTGTGTATGCAACAGAAAGAACATGACGCGTATTCGTGCACGCGGAGATGAAACGGAATTGAAGGTTAGAAATTGAATATTTTACACATTACCGTGACGGCAAAATCTTAGAATGATCACTAGGCATCGAGATATTTCGGAAAATCACAAATTCCCATAAACAGAGGAACAGGACGGCTCGGTTCAGGAATCGAAAACCTCACGTGTTCCGCGCGCTGGTGCACCGGTCGGGCGGTCGGGAAAGAACATCCAGCAAAATGTCACTCTCATGCTATATGTATATGGTGCTACGCTCGTTCGGCCTGCGCGGGAGCTCCACTAATAACACATGGCTATTGACCAATCAGAGCGCGCGTTGTGATGTCATCTGTGCATCTGTACTCTAATAACACATGGCTATCAATTCAAAATTGGCTATCACATGGCTATCAATTCACAATTCAAAAAAAGAAAAAAATTGTGTGAAATAAAACTTGAACTTATCGATCAATCAGAGCACACCTTTCACTGTTTATTTTATAATCGTACAATCAAGATAGAATGACTTGTAAAATGAACTTTATTGCAACTGCAAACTCACTGAGGGACTTCAATGCGATGAAAGAAAATTTGACGACGTTCTTACCTTTATTGCAGTCCAGGATAGCATGACCGTCAGCACCAATGAACTCCGCCCTGCACGTGGCACACGGGTTGACGCGACACCTAGCTTTAGGGTAGGCAGGGCATGTCGTATACTGACACATGTCACGGAGACACGTGAACATTGGCTTGCGTGGAGGACAAACTGAAAGGGAGAGGAAATGGATATTGTCAGAAGTCCATAACCAGAAGTGTCCATCTCCCACTATAGGGTTTGGCCCATCAGTTTACAGAGTAGTCTATTTACAGAAAGCTCTTCCCGCCATCTCGCAGCCAATCATATTCTTCGAAATTTTATCAGCAGCACCTGATTGGCTAAGACAGCGATTTCCTTTGTTTGTAATATTGTACAGTATATAAGCGACAAAATCTTGGCGGACAAGGCAGTGTAGAAACTTCTGATGATCAGCTATTTCTTATTTATAACTTGCAAGAACTAGTGAGCACCACATGTCCAGGAAAGACCATTAGTCCATGTAAACCAGAACATGTGGTTCCTTTGTAACCTTTTATTTTCCCGTTTCATCTGTATAAGACTTCGTGTTTACAGCAGCGTGCGATGTCTACAGAACGAAGCTAAGTTTTGCCTTTTGGTTCATAAACGCAGATTTTTGTAGTGATTATTTGGCATATAAAATACAGCGAGTGATAAATATCACGTACAAATTATGCTATTATTTGACTGATTATAATATGACCAAAAAAAAATACTGAAAAAGACAATCAGATGTCCACCGTGCACCGAGTTTGTTTACTTTTTTGAGTTTCAGCTCAAGTGAAAATTTGAAAATCCTGTAAGTATAAATTTGCGGTTGGCAGATAAAAGAACAGCCCGGCAAATCTCCAAGCAAGGCTTAATAATCCACTGGAGCTGAGAGAAAATAGCTATAATAATCCGTGAAAAAATCAATTTCTGGTACACTGGACACTAGCAAAAAGCGAAGTTTGATTTCAGGCAGTTCATCAAACATAATCAAACATAATCAAACAATGAAACAGTTAACTGTTATACATGTCCAAGAATAAACTTTACAATCGAAAACTGAACCGCAACTATCGTAGCTGGAAATGAAATTCCAGTTCTTAAAATTAGTACAAGCAAGTTTTTTTTTTCTTCAGGCAACTTGAACAAGATTTGAATCAACTGCCTCACGCGGCAACGGGTCACATGCGACCGAGTTTCCAAGGATTTCAATGGATTAAAAACATAACAATTAAATAAAAATGTTAGCGTAAACTTGGCTAATTACTTTGATGTAATTTTGTCCTTGTATAATGTCAGTTGCTCCTGGCCAGTTGTTTCAGCGAGATGAATGTAAATTTTCGGTTCCGTTTTCATTCATTGTCATTGATTCAAACTTTTATACTTGTCGCTAGTCAACTGGTCACTTGAAGACTTGAAAATCACTTTGAACTTTCTCAAATCACCCCAAGATTCCATTAGCAGAGGCACAGATGATCAGTCTATACATTTCTTTTCATTTCAATTCCAAAATCTTCAATTTCAGTCGTCAAAAGCCCAACATTTGCCACCGTAGCTTTGTAGTTTGTAGCACCACCCGACTTGGCGAACTGTATGTACTGAGCTTCAAACCGGGGAGTACCGAGCTTGCATAATAAAGGGGAGGTATGTGAGGTGTCGTCTTCAGAGCCCGAACCAGTTTGCAAAATAAAATGTAGTGAAGGTGTTCTTATTAACCAGAATTTCCATGAACTTTATGAAAATCAACCCGAATGGATAGTTGATTTGCTCCAAAACAAGACTCGGTTCGCCAAATTGGGCTCAAATTGCAAACCTGTACCCCGTACCGCCGCACATCTCATTTACATCGTGTACATTCTAAAAATAGACTACTCTGTAAACTGATGGGCCGCTACCCCAATACCAGATGGACACTTCTGGTTATGGACTTCTGATATTGTTCAATATCAAAAACTACCTGTGCTAGACGCTGCTCTATAATGTCACAGATTTTCCAGCGACATCACTGCTTGTTAAAAGTGAGACGTAAGAAAAATAAGCACATCTAGGGTATTGTGTCAGGAACAGGGAAAGATGTTGGTAAAACAAGTAAGTGCAGTACTTTACTTGAATACATTCATAGTTAATTAACTGGTGCACCATTTCTCCCACATCATGCATAGAAACAAAGAGACATACAAGTGTGGCAACAGCTTTGCAGTTATAGTGGCGGGACAAAACGAGAACTGCATTTTTAAATATAATTAAACTCTTCCGGGGCTAGCTCTTGGTCAATTTACCACATAGTCCCTATGCATAAGTCCTGGTAACTAGCATGTCAACGAGGCCGGTAGGTCCTCTGGAATATTAATGTTGAAATTGAAGCGCCCGGGGAGATTGTGAAATGCACTGAACGAATGTTCAGTGAAAAAATGCCGTTAATTTGCTATGCGCCTGGCTGGTCGTACTATAAAAATTTTCAACTAAACAATCATGTTCAACACGTTTCACACCTCCTGCTAGCATTTCAACTTCAACATTCCAGAGGACCTACCGGCCTCTTTTTCGTGTTGTGACCGCGTGAGTTATGCATAGTGTGTATGGCCTTCATCTTCGAATTGGCCTTTTGCAGGAATGTAATCACGTGGTCGTATTGGACAGCAAAAAAAGCTGAGTTCATTTATATATCTATAAAGACACTTGTACGAAGATCGATAGTGTTATTAGCAAAACCAGTTTGTACATGCTATTTTTCACCTTAAATCGATAGTCGATCTTTCTAAAACAGTGTTTGGAAGTTTGTTTGCCGTCCAGTAAAGTATTTCCCATAGGAACACGAGCGCAATTAATTGATCATTGAAGTGATGTATCAGCACGTGACTGTTTCCTGAAAAAAAAAAACTTTCTAACTCACATTGTTTCTCATAGAAATCATCAATAAAGTTTACCTCGGTTCTCTTACCTCCAACATCTGAACTGTTACAGTGGGGTATGCCCCTGACAATGGTGCCTAGTACGGGACTCCCCATATTATCAACACACCAGCAGTACCCTGTAGAACCATAGCACTGCACCTGATGGAATGTCCCATCCGGTTTACACTGGGGCACATAACGACCCACTAAGGGACGCTTGGTTGGTCCTCCTGGGGTACCTATGCCGAGGGCCTCGTTGCGTAGACTTTGACATTTGGTAAGACCTTGGAACGAGTACAAATGATCGTTAAACAAGGACCCGTACTATTAAAAGGAATGCTCCTCCCCTTTCTCTCCTTTGTGAATTCAAATTCAGAACAGTAAAGAAAGTAAGCAGGCTTTCAGTTTCAGCTCCTGTTAAAATACTAAATTGCTGACGCTCAAAATGAAAATAAGCCAAAAAACGCAAATCACAGGAAGCTTAGTAGCTCAGTTATGCCTGTCAATATAATAGTGTTTTAGAAGCGTTTACAAACTCTTTACTGTTATTTTAGACATTAAACATTCGAGTGTTTGATTTGAATTTTGCGCGATAACAAAAGTCAGAGATCGCTCAAGCGGAGCATCACATATTGAATGCAGAGGTTTGAACAGAGATGTTCACTAGACAAAAGCTGAGTGAAAACAGAAGGTGTGAGTGCGCCTGGCAGAGGCCTTTTATAGTACGGGTCCTTGTTTAAAATAAATTACAAGATGAGTACAAAACAAAACATAAAACACACCCTCTACAGCTTACCACTTTACATCACATTCTTTACACTTACTAGTGCTACGCGGCAAACATGATTTCATATCATAACTACATATACATATATTAATCGCCGTGACACCATATAACGCACCAATACCCACGATTGCTCTCATCTGACTTGATAGCTCAGTTGGTAGAGCGCCAGACATGTAACCTGGAGGTCGTTGGGTTCGAGTCCCACTTGGGTCAGAGATTTTTTCTCTTTCCCTCGTAGGGCGTGCACACTTAGCACTACAGCTTACCACTTTACATCACATTCTTTACGCAAACATGATTTCATAGCATAACTACATATACTCTATTATAATAGCCCAGGCAATAAAGTCCCGATAACGTCCCATGATATTTAGTGCCGATAATGTCCTGATAATGACCTCATGATATGCCAATAATGTCCCGATAACATCTGCATTTGCGATAAACTAAGAATGAGAAAATAAGTGACTCGCACCGTGACGCGCGCCCGTAACACAATATGCGATATGTAATTTGCATAAATTTACATACCGACTGGGATTTACTTGAAAGCTCTTCAAAAGATGAATGGAAATACAATGTCAGAATCAATCCAGAATTAGTTGAATTTGCTAATACGAAGTGAATATGAATATGAAAGCGTAAATGAAGTAGTGTGCAAGAAATCACAAGAAAATACAGTCAAGTCGACTAATTGAGACCAAACGTGCTTGCGATCCCACGTACTGGCTCGGCGAAGAAAATCAGTCGTCTAATCCTTCATCGTCGCTTTCTATGACAACTCTTCGCCTTTTATTTCCATCTTGGACAACTTTTATAGGACCATTAAAGATTTGGAACTGGCAGTTGGAGATGCTGGCTCCGTTAAAAATGGCTTCACAAGAGTTGTTGTTCTCTGAACTTCCCTGGTTTATAGTGAGGGAATTTGACGTGCTTTGCAGTACTTCATGGCGAACTGGCACTGTTGCACCTGTTGGAGCAGATAACTGCGGTATAATAGCGGACTCTGAAGCCAGTTGGTTGTTTGCAGTGGAGGATGCTGATGGCTGTCCTTGTGCTCGACTGAGAATGACAGACATTTGTCGCTGATGCTGGAGGCTGGCGGTTTTGTATACGATTGCCGATTGGAGGCTTTCCAATTTCTTAATTGTGCCCACTTAGCTGCGCGACGTAATTTTCAGGAATATTAGCGTCAAGCAGTCGGGAAATACAGGTTTTTCTGACTGAATGGTTTGTTATTTTTCTTCCTGGACGCTGGATACCGGCTTGTGTGGCTGCTTTGGTGAGAAATTTACCGATTTCATTCTTTCCGAGCGGGGCTTTCCTGTACCAAGAGCCTGCATGTGTATAATTTACAGCAAGGAAAAACGGTGCCTCGGGATGGTTCATCTCGGCTGGACGGTGATTACGAAAGATCTTGTAGTACTTTATGGGGCATTTCTCTGTACCACTTGCATAGATCTTGGGTTGGAACTGTCGCTGGTGGCCTTTTTCCTGTCCCATTCTTGTCTTCGTGTCCCACTCTGACAGCCATACGAGCATTTCACGGCCATCTGTGGGATCTTGTTGCAAGGTTACATCGCTCCATTTCATTTTTCGGCTTTCATCTCTCGCACGAAAGCCGAATTGCATTGCCAAGAACCACCACACTGCTCTCTGAAGGGCCTCAGGATTGTCTTCCCCGAACTGTCCCGACTGAAACAGCATACTTTCTTCATCGTCAGTCAATGATTTCGCTGCCTGTGGCTTGTTTCCCTTGCCGAGTGTTACCAGTTGTTTACGTTTGGCTGTGAGGACTTTACAGGACTTGTTGAACTCAGCATCTTTAAGGATATTAACTGTGGACTTCAGCTCAGTAAGGTGTCACTGAATACTTCGTTAGAGGCCAGACAGAGTATCCGGTTCATAATCCTCGCCGTTCACTTTGCGAGCGTTTATGAAATTTTTTGACAACAAATAGTCGAGCTCGCTCGAAGGTAAGCTCTCTATGTTAACATTTGACTTTCCGATTGACTGTAAGTAGCGACGAAAGGTGTTGAGGTCACTTTCGTTTTCTTGGAGGTGTTGGCACTTTTTTGGTCACTGACAAAATTATCAATTTCCTCTTGGCTGTTTGACTGTTCGTGAATTTCGTCTCCGGCAGCCATGTGTTTGCTGTTGTTGTCTTCGTCGGGATAGTAAAACTCGCTATCCGAGTGTTCCTCTGATTCATGCATTGTTTTTTTAAGCCGAGGCTTTTACATCAAAGACAAAATCCTCAGAACATAGATGATTTACGTTTGGTAGAAAACAGTTACTACTTCTTTGGTTTTTCTCACAAAACTATGGTTCTTGCAATTGGAATCCGTAATATAAGTCCTGATAATGTCCCGATTATATCCCGATAATAATGACAATGCTAAAAGGGAGAGAGAACCATTAGCTTCTCTTTGCAGTAACTAGGAAAGCATATATGACTACTTTGATTGGTGCACACAGAATAAACTCCCGGGGAAGCTGCTCTTGTTTGTGACATATTACATGTCTGCCGGTACAGGGTCCAGATTTGAACCTATATAACGTCGACTTCATGCAGGGTTCGGGTTTTGTGTAAACATATGTAGAATTCCGGGGAATAGAAGACTCAAAATAATCAGTCAGGGTGAAAATTCTGGTTCGTTTTCACAATAACTTGAAATCCGGGTTTTGAAGGTACCGTTTTCTCGTTAAACCTGTCCGGGTCTGAAACCCATGGCCGTACATGCGTACCTAACCCCCCTCCCCCCCTCCCCCTCCCCCCTCCCCCCTCCCCCCTCCCCCCTCCCCCCCTCCCCCCATCCAAGAATATTCAACTTACACTGCACTTTTCTGTTGTACTTGTCCAGGAATTCTGGTTGACACTTTCCACAGGGGTTCACACGGCACGCTGCCTTCTCATATCCTGGACACTTGGCCATGTGGCAAACAAGGGGATCACACTTCAGTTGGGTAACTCCAGCGGAGCAAACTGTGAGTGCAGTCAAGACAAGTCAATAACGACATAGAAAAACTGTGTATCATCACAAATATGCATCATCATCATCATCAATACATGGTTCAGAAACAGGTAATGAGCCTTTTGCTACTTTTGCAGGAATGCAATCACGTAGTTGTATTGGATGTAAAAAAAAGTGGACCTCATTTATATAAAGGCACTTGTACGAGAACGGTGGTGATATTAGTAAAACCTGTTTGTAAATGTTGGTCCACCTCCAATCAATTTTTGATCTTTCTAAAACAGCGTTTTTGGAGATTGTTTGCCATCCAGTAAAGCCTTTCTAGATCTCATGGGATCACTAGCTCCATCTGTTTCCTGTAAAGCCTTTCTCATGGGATCATTAGCACAAATCATTGGTTATTGAAGTGATATATTAGTACGTGACTGTTTCCAGTAAAGCCTTTTTCATGGGATCACGAGGACAATTCATTGGTTATTGAAGTGATATATCAGCACTTACTCAGATTCACCACACCTGAAGGCCTCAATGTTTTCTCACACCCAAAACGCAGGTAAATTTACGTAGCACACGATATTCGCAACACAAACCCCATGTACTTTTTCGCTAAAGAACAGAACTGTTATTTCAGACCTCACAGAGCTCGAGTTAACAAGTCATCTCGAAAACTCGCTAGAGAGCACATATTTAAAGTTTTGTCCGGCAACGTATGCGTGGTCTTAGTGAGCCCCTACTGGGATCTGATGTCATAATTCATGAAATGTACAAACACAGTTCTGAAGATCTTAATTTATGCTCACCAGACTGTGTACAGTTGAGACGTTTTCCCCTAGACCTAGTGCCAAGCCACTCACGACCATACTCGTCCACGCACCAGCACTGTCCTGTAGATGGGTGGCACTGCATCTCATCAAATCCTCCATCGGCCTTGCTGCAGGATGGTACGAAGCGGCCAATACGAGGCAACTTGAGGGCTGCCTCCTTCTGCTTCTGACAAAGTGTCTTCTCTGTAGTAAAAGAAATATGCAATCAACAAAGAATACACTGAGCAATCCAGACAAGAAATGCTGGATAAGATGAAGCCCAGGAGGACTCCCTACATGGCGGTCTGTAGAGAATCTAGCCTAAGGACTTCATAGTAGCCAACATACAATGTAGTGTATCACAGTTTCATGAGAATTCCACTCTACCTGAACATTTAGGTTTTCCTCTTACTCGGGTTGACATGTCAGGAATTCCTCTTTTGTCAACACAGAAGCAGTAGCCTTCATGGCATTGGGTCTGTTTGAATGCACCACTGGAATCACACTCAGGTATATACTGTCCAAACAAGTGTCCCTTCTTCTGACTGGCAACACGCATGCGTGGACACAGTGTTTCCACTGCCAAAAGACAGTCAAAAGCAACCTTAGCATGATGATTATGATGATGAATGATGATGGTAACGTTAATTTTCCCCTGGCTGAGGAATTAAATAAGTGGAAACCCTGTATTTTTTTCCAGGTCTCTGAGGTCTAGGTCTGTTTGAGGGGAATAAGGCTATGTGACATGTATGTTGGTCAAGTATTCAAGATTATCCTACATTAGGACAGATTCTGCAATACTAGATCTAACATGTACTATATATACACTTAGTCTAGTGTTACCAAGAGTATTGTATTTGTCACAGTTGAGTTTGTAAGATTGCTGTTGGATCTTTTAATAAAGGTTAGGTTGCAGCAATTGCGGTTACCAGACTGAGTGGTGTGTGAGAATAATAACATAATACCAACTGCAGCAGCAATACCAACAGCAATAGCAACAGCAACAATACCAGCAGCAACAACAACAGCAGCAGGTATAATAACAGCAGTAGCAGCAGCAATAGCAACAATACCATGCAACATCAACAGAAGCAGCAACAGCAGGAACAATAGCAACAGCAGCAGCAGGAACAATAGCAACAGCAGCAGCAGGAACAATAGCAACAGCAGCAATGACAGCAACACAAGCAACAGCAGCAGCAACAATAGCAACAGCAGCAGCAACAATAGCAACAGCATGAGCAGCAGGAACAGCAACAGTAGCAATATCAACTACAGCAACAATAGTAACAACAGCAACAGAAACAAGAATAGCAATAGAAACAACAATAGCAAAAGAAATAGCAGCAAAAGGAACAGCTACAGCAGCAGCAACATCAACAGCAGGAACAGTAGCTGGAACAGTTACAGCAGCAGCAGCAATAGCAGCAGCAGCAGTAACAATAGCAACAGCAGCAATAGCAACAACAGCAATAGCAACAGCAGGAACAGCAACAGCAGCAACAACATCAACAGCAGCACGAACAAGAACGGCAACAGCCACAATAGGAATTTAAGCAACAGCAATAGCAGCAGTAACAGCAACAGCAGCAGCAACAATAGCGAGAGCAACATCAACATCAAAAGCAGAAAGAACAGTAACAGCAGCAAAAGCAACAATAGCAACATGAACAGTAGCAGGAACAGAAGCACAAACAGTAACAGCAACAGCAGCAACAACAATAGCAATATCAACATCAACACGAACAGGAACAGGAACAGCAAAAGTAGCAGCAGCAGCAGGAACAGTAAACAGCAGCAGTAGCAACAATTAGCAACAGCAGCAGAAACAGTAGCAGAAACAGCAGCAGCAACAGCAGCAGCAACAATAGCAACAGCAGCAGGAACAGTAAACAGCAAAAGCAGCAGCAAAATCAGCAACAGCAGCAATAGCAGCAGTAATAATAACAGCAGCAGCAGGAACAGTAAACAGTAAACAGCAACAGCAACAGAAAGTCAGTAGCAGGAACAGTAACAGCAGCAGCAACAATAGCAGCAGCAGCAGGAAAGGTAACAGCAACAGCAGCAGCTAAACCTGCAGCAGTAACAATAGCAGCAACAACAGCAGCATTAACAGCAGCAGGAACAGTAAACAGCAGGAACAGTAAACAGCAGCAGCAGACGTAGCAGCAGCAGCAGGAATAGTAACAGCAACAGCAAAACAATACCAACAGCTGCAGGAACAGTGACAGCAACAGCAGTAGCATTATAACAATACCAACAATAACAATAGCAAAAGCAAAAGCAAAAGCAGCAATAGCAACATCAAAAGTAGCAGCACCAACAATTATAGCAACAGCAGCAGGACAAGCAGCAGCAGCAGCAATATAGCAACAGCAACAGTAACAATAGCAGTGACAGTAGCAGTAACAGCAACAATAGCAACATTAACAGCAGCAGGAACAGTAACAGTAAACAGCAGGAGGAAAAGCAGCAGCAACAATAGCAAGTCAGTAACAGTAACAATTAATACATGTAGCAGTAACAGTAGCAGTAACAGCAACAATAGCAACATCAACAGCAGCAGGAACAGTAATGGTAACAGTAACAGCAGGAGGAAAAGCAAAAGCAGCAGGTACAGCAACAGCAATAACAATAGCAGCAGCAGCAAAACCAGCAGTAGTAACAACAGCAGCAACGTCAACAGGAACAGTAAACAGCATGCATGCATGCATCAGCAAAAATAGCAGCAGCATCAGGAACAGTACCAGCAGCAGCTATAACTATAGCAACAGCAGCAGGAAAAGCAAAAGCAGCAGCAGCAGCAGGAACAGTAACAGCAATAATAATAATTATATTAATAGCAACAACAGCAGCAGCAGTAACTGTAGAAACAGCAGCAGCAGGAACAACAGCAGGAACAGTAACAGTATAGCAGCAACAGTAGCAGCAACAATAGTGACAGCAGCATGAACAGTATTAACAGCAGCAGCAATAGAAACACCAACATGCAGGATCAGTAACAGCAGTAACAGCATAATAATAATAAGCAGCAACAGCAGTAGCAACAATATAGTGACAGCTAGTACCATGCATATGGCCAGCAGCAGCAGCAACATCAACAGCAGCAAGTATAGTAACATCAACAGCAGCAGGAACAGTAACAGTAACATCATCAGCAATAGCAACATCATCAGCAATAGCAACATCAACAGCAGCAATAATAACAGCAACAGTAGCAGTATGCAGCAATTAACAGCAATAGAAAGAGCTTACCTGGACCACAGTCAACTGGTGTTCCAGTTGTGACATTATAGAAGTTGACCTTGCACTGGTCACAGAAATTCACTGAGCAACGTAGCCTTTCTTGGGGCTGGTTGGGGCAGCCAGCATAGTTACACAAACTCAGTGGGCAGTCAACTTTTGTCTTATCGTTTGGGCAGACTGGTTTTATAAGTTAGAAGAAGAAAATAAAAATCACATTTAATATTTCTACTCAAAATTAGGTTTAACTAAAATACATTTCCCCCCGGGGGGGTGACTCCCATATAAAAGGGGTAGGGATGCTCGTCGGACATTTCCCATTTGACCCCTTAAAGGGGTACTAAAATGGGCATGGCTCAAGCTTATTTTGACCCCTAAAAGATAATAAAAATGTAAATTGACAACAGCTTTTTTGTTCAATTGACACCCGACCCCTAAAAGGTACCGCTTTACATAGAAATGTCTGTGTTTGATGGTGGATTATTGACCCTAAGTGGTACCAAACTCCTGATTTTGACCCCTAAAAGGTACGACAAGCATCCATGTACCCCTCACATAAGGGAGTTCCCCCCCCCCGGCATTTTCCATGGATTCTAGATGTGCAAATATAATTAAAATAAACCCAGAGTGATAGCACACTTTTGTATACTTTCTATTAATAGGTAATGATTATTTTAGTATGGTTGGAGAGAGGATAGCCTGATTTTCAGACAGTACAAGGTTTTTTTTTTGTTTATGTGTAGTCTGTGGAAACTCCCTGGCCCCCTATATCCATGCAAGAACATATCCTCAAAACTTTTAAGAGCCCCCACTCTTTTAAAAATATTTGTCCATCTTTTTTTCAGGTCTTGGTCCCAATTCACTGTACCAACAAAGATGGTGGCTTGTATTTTTACCCATAATCCTTTGCACATGAAAATATTTAAAACTATATTCAAAAACTCATTAATAATTCTTGAGGAAAAACCAAAGGAAACAAATTAAATGTTTCATGAGTCTGATATACACTGTAGATATGGTCATCATTTACATAAACTTTTGCTTCAATTTTCTCTGCCGAAATAGGTTAATTAATTGCCAAAATAACTGAATTATATTATTCTATACATCAACGTTTTTTGAAACCATTCCAAAAATGAGCAGCAGTCGTTTTATCAGATCTACAAACACTCTGGTTATGCCCTCGTGTTTGTAAATCATTCTGATAAAACACTGCTGCTCGTTTTTAAACAGCTAGTACATTAAAATACTATAGAGAGGTTTTCAATCTTAAATTATTAACAAGCCAGTACAAGTGTTGTTGTCAATACACTGTCATTTAAGAGAATAGAGGATTTATACGTGTTATCTTAATAACAAGCCAGTACAAGTGTTGTTGTCAATACACTGTCATTTAAGAGAATAGAGGATTTATATGTGTTATCTTTATAACAATTAAGCCAGTACAAGTGTTGTTGTCGATACACTGTCATTTAAGAGAATAGAGGATTTCTTCGTCACTGTTATTTTGACTGTTTTAGGTTCACAAGGCATTTTATAATTATTGTGGTCAAATGCTTACCATATCTTTTTCAGTACAGTGGATTAATTACCCCTCCTGCTTAAATAATTTACCAGTCCATTAATTTGGCCCACTTTTTTATCTGCATATTTTATAAATTGCATGATCACAGAGTATGTGGAAAATAATTTAACTTACTTGGTTCAGAGCACCATGCTCCACACCCATTACTACAACACTTCTTGATACCCTCACAATGTTCATCAGCTCCACACGTCACAATACATGGACCATAACTAGCACCTGGATTAGGACATACACCAAATTTCTCTACAAAAAGAATACAATAATTAACATTCAAGACATAGCTCCAGAACTGAGACTCAAAATCAAAATCTTAATTAAAATATGTATATTATTCTATAAAATAATATAATATTTCAGCCAATCGCAGCGCTCAGCTTTACTATGCAATACAGGGTGGTATTTCATGGTTTTTCTATGAAATACAGATCTAGAGCAGTATTTCGTGGCTATATTCATGAGGTCAATAAAAATGGAGGAAATTTTGTGCCCTTATCTGAGCCAAAAATTGTAATAGAATTCAAGATTTTGAATACATATTAATTAGTCTATAGACGTGTCCACCACTCAAAACTTTTGTTTTCCAGCGAGAAAATTTGCAGTCTATCGTCCAGCTATAAGTTACTTTGTTTTCACAATAAATTTTCCTGTAAATATATTATTTATAGGATAATATATGATTATTTTATGGTTTTATATGGAATACCAGCAAAAAAGCCTCATGAAATATTTGCCAGTATTCCATAAAAAAACATTAAATAACTTAGTAGTAAATATTAATAAATACAATGTTACAACACGTTTCCTTTTTCATTAGTTATTTGCATTAATTTATACATACATATATATATCATCTACTATTACACTAGCTCAGCAAACTCGAAAGCTTTATGTTACTTTGGCTGTGCTACACATTATTAAATTACATACAATAACTTGTACAATTTATCTATAACTATATAGTAAATAACTCATGCATTCTATACCTCCCACTTTTTTCTTTACAGTGTATGCATGTTCTGTAAATAGTATGTGTGAAATACATGTAAATTGAAATTGAAATTAATAATGTCAATGAAGTGCACCATGGCTTTTGATTAATATATTTCAGAGTAGAGATGGTGAACAAAGAAATGTAGGTGACAGTGATAAAAAATAACACAATTTAAAGAGATAGATTCTCTGCAGTTTCAAAAGTCAAATCTGGACTGGCCCAATTTTGGTGTGTATCGATCGACCCACACAAGTTTAATATAATTAAGCTATAAGCATGGAGCCCAATCTGCTCTGATCGGCGGACTCAGCTGTGTTATTTTGAAAGCCAAGGAAATGTTAGCCTGATTTTCAGATGGTGCGAGGTCATCCGCTCACTTCCTCCCGTGGCCCCTCCCCTAGGGAGGAAGTGAGCGGACGACCTCGTACCGTCTGAAAATCATGCTAAGGAAATGTCAACCCCAAACTAGTTGTTGTCTTGACATACCGTACTATTTTAAATATTCTAAGTATTTTAAATGCTTGTATTTTAAAGACTTAATTATTATGATCAGGTTTCAGAGGCAGCAATGCTGTTTCTCAAATTCCATGCAAGTTTACATTCTCTTCAAAAACTCATGAATAATTAATGAGCATTTTGTCCAATCAGATGAAGCAAATCAGTCACGTGCATGCTCCTTTATACCTGATAAAATCTCATCATTCTAAAAGGCCCGCGGAGGGATTTGAATTCTGTCCCAGAGGGAAACGGGGTTAATGATTGAGACAATGGAATTTCTATTGATGTTTCAGCTTTCTCACTGAATTGCTAATTAGGATGAACGTTTTAAATAAAGAATATTAATGAACATGAAATTTTATATAAAGTTTCATCCTAATTAAGAATTCACTGATAAAGACCCAAAGATAGCAAAAAGTACACGGAACATAAGGTACCTAGATAACAAATTTTGCACTAAATTTACTAATATCAGCAGACTACCGAGATACACAGATAATATTTTTAAAATGAAGTTATCCAACTACCATTACTTGTTTACCGAGCCACTGTTTAGTTCCAATTATTAAACCAAACTCAAAGCCGTAAAATTATAAAAACGTGCATTAAACTTACATATTTTGTGCCGGAGCCAAAAATTTAGAGTCTGCCGTCATATCAGTCACATCGATCGCTTTCCAAGTCTTGAACTTTATCGAGGTAAACCACGACACCAAATCCTTCAAGTGCAGATTCTTCTTGCATTGCGAAATGCCGCTTCAAACAACATAGTATGGTAATTTCTTCATGTCATTCCCTTGAGATGTTCGTAATTGCAGGCGGTGATTACTCGAATATTTTGCATGGCGTTGTGAATACAAAGGTTCAATGGTTCATTAAGTAACCATTCCCTTGAGATGTGCGTCTTTCTTTCGTTGCATTCTTAAAGCGTTTTTGAAGCCGTTTAAAACACTCACAGCACGTGTTTTATCAAGTCTAAAAATTCTCGGGCTTCCCCCTCGAATTTTTAAACTTGATAAAACACTGCTGTTTGTGTTTTAAACAGTACTTAACTTATTACAATTACCACTGAAATATATATAGTTGCATGCAGATTGCACTTACCTGCTTTTGATAGAGAGACCTGCAAAACAAATAAAAACAATTATGTAATGTTCCATTCAAAGAATTTTTGGGAAAAAGGCAAACCTGATTATAATATACAGTATCGTAGCTATGTCATTCATCACATAATTATATACAGCATTATTAATTGCCATATTACTGAAGCAGATTTCACTGACATTGTACTTTACATTTGTAAGTCATTATATATACCTACACCTGCAGTATTTCAAAAATGCTGTTTTATTCACAGATAAATGACATACATTATAATAAGACATTCATTCCCAGACCAAGATGGGTTAATTGTGCATGGTTATAACTGTACACACAGCTGGCAGAATGGATTAAACTTAATCATGTAATGACGATCATGCATTAATTAATTGATGTGCCTTTAAGTTTTTGCCCCAAAAACAAACAAATTGCCCATGCTGACTTTCAGCTTAACAACCATGCATGTACATGTACACTCCATTTTGGAAATGAGCAAGGGTGAGATACCAACAAACTCAACTCACATATGGCACGGCATCCAGGGATCAAACTTGGGCCACAGAGGTGAGAGGCAAAGCGCTTAACCACTGTACTGTGCCACCCCGGCTCCCCTATTTTACTAATAATATTTTCAGGCTCGATCACTCTTTCCATTTCTGGCATCCATGTCGTTCTTAATTAATAATAGCACCAATTTTGTTGTGATAAACAAGCTAAAAAAGGTCACTGATGACCATGTCCTAGCACAAAGGGTTATTAATAGACTGAATAATGGTTGCATGCATGATATTAATTAATTTAAAGAAATACAAACCAGAGCAAGTAGATGGACAAATCCAAGTAACCACTTCATGATTCTGTTTAAGGATTTTAAGAAAAATATGTAAAATAAAAGTATACATGTTTAAATAACCAGCTAATTAAAAAACGGAACAATGATGACACGTTAAGACTCTAAGTTGGGCCGTCCCTTCATGTAGGACGACACGAATTGCTACCAAATTGTATTCTATTGTATTGTATTGTGTTGCGTTCTATTGTTGTATTGAATTGTATTGTGTTGTATTCTATTGTATTTTTGGTAAAAATTCGTGTCGTCCTACATAAAGGGATTGCCCTAAGTTGGAAGTTCAGTGGCCATGCAAGGCTGCAACCAGAGCTTGAGAGCTTTGCTGCCAGGAAATCCTGGCAGCTGAACAGACCAGCGCACTGGGTCACACAAAAGTGGACAAGGGAGGGAGGGAGGGAGGAAAAACTGTGAGTGATCACAGCGAGTTGAAACTGACAAGCAGAACTCCATGCCACGAGCAATAACACAAAAGTACAGTTCCGGATGTAAGCAAACCCAGGGCCATGCGAGCGTGCCACAGGGCCCCCAGTAGTCGCTGGATCTTTAACGATGCCTAAATTACATTTAGCCTTGAATAAAAATTTCAAAAATGCAATAATTACTTCATTTTCTTTACATGTAATACTATAAAATTGAGATATAACTGGCAGATGACATATGATAACAAAAACACTTGAAACTTAAAATTTTACAAATGTTTAATATATATTATGGTCTGTTCCCTGACTAGACAAAATTTTGTTTTGCAAAATAATTTATGTCATGGCCAAATAATCATTCTCCAGATTGTGAATATTTATAGAATGATAATTTCGATATTTATTAAAAGCGGCTTTCGACTTTTGCCCTTAGCCATTTTACTCCAAATATTTGGTGTGTGTGCTTTGTTTAGTGGTGCCCAGTAAACTAGCCCAGTCAATGCAGCACTAAGAACAATATAATTTTTCCTTAAGCTCAGGGGGAAAACATAAATATATATGCCAAAACGTTTTAGTGTAAATATAAACTTTTTGGAAAACCAAAATATTGTCTAGTACATGCTACCATTAATATCAATGATGCCAAAGAGCAGCTCTATTTGGGGACCTCCATTTCTTTGTCAGGCATGATAATACATTATTAATTCCATCTTTCTTTGCCAACAGCAAATTGATCTCAGAAAACAATTGTTCTTTGCATTTGGGTTTCTATTTCAATTTGATTGACATTTGTACAGTTATACAAATAGTTTGTACATTTACATCAAGGGCAAATGTGATTTAATACCAAGACAAAAAAATTGTAAGTATACAAAATTAGCAATCTTTCTTAAGTATAATAGACTGCAAAACCATTTTTGGGCATAGAGCAGTTTTCAATTTACCTTAATATCATTATGACGTCAAATCAAAACAATCTATTGTTTAAACGCTAAGGATCACGGTCGTGGGAGGGGGACAAAACAGCAACAACACAAAGGAAATCGCTATCAAATGTATTTTGTAGAGCGTAGAATAGTGGTGAACATGCAGCCACCAAATAAGGTAAATATTGTGGGATAAACATTGATACAGCTGGTATCTGCATGGAAACCAGACAATAATTATTCGAAGTTATATTTTCCTCAGCAGAGCAGATTTAGTTCAAAACTCTATTGTTCAAGTCGATTCTGTCCCCCTCATAATCAAGCCGTGACGTCATAATGATATAGGGTAATTGAGTGTAGTATAAAACGAAACGCAAACTACCCACGGCCAGCCAATCATAGGAGCGAGTAATCATTAAGTAACTCATAAATGGCTTCCCTGTGAGCCAACAACAAACCAAAGCAAAACCAAAACATGCGTTTGGTTTTACTTTGGATTCTGATTGGTTGGTTTACTTTCTCAGCCAATACTGGAGAGCTTTAGTAAACACAAAACCAAAACACTTCCGACAGACTCAATTGAAATCCGCTCTAGCATGCATTAAACAGGCGCTGGTAATTAAAGCAATTAACTTACTACCTTGTTTTAGTTCAGCAATTACGTAGCATAATGGTAATTTCGGAGAGAAATCCTAAAAGATCATGCAACATAGGTCTTCATCTTTATACGGACGTATTAGACAATTTATTTTTAGCTTCGATATTGTCTAATGTCAAATGTTATAGAGTTTGGATGCAATATTACACGATGCAGTATACTTGTGTTTGTAATAATAAAGGCATTTATAGAAATATATACTGGCTTCATTCTGTTGAAAATATACTGTCAAGGGTTAAACTGCATGTCCAATATCATGTTTGTTCAAGTAATTTTATAGGAAATGGCACAAATATCATGTTAACACTTTGAGCGTGCTCAAATTAATAGACATGTCTCTGCTTATATATAAAGTGCCTGCATGCATGCTGCACATGTAATATACTCTGTCTTGCACAATTAACTCATATCTTTTTAGACCAATTCATATCTGATTTATATTCTGAAAATGTACAATTCAAAAATGAAAGTATTTCACCGATATCGATCGAAGCAGCGTGTACAAAATGAAAAGTTTTAAAATGTACAAGTTAATTTGGCCTCGTTGGAAGTTCGATTCCTAATTATCTTCCCGGCGAATACTTTGGTCTCTTTTAAGTCCACCCTAATAATAATTTCGCAGAGATTATGGTAGAATAATAACGAACATGTATAAATAAAGAACGATCGACATACAACATTTTCTAAGCATTAAAATCGCTCCTAAAATTATCCATAGCCTTGATTTTCGTAAAAGCATTCACCTTCGAAAACTTTTCAGGAGACTTAGGAACCTTAAAGCACATTTCGAAGTATAAAATAACGTAGGATTCTTTACCTTACCTGATCGAGCACTGATCTGTTCGCAAACGACCTCGCAAAGGAAACTGGAAAATCGATCGTTTGTTGACAAAATGAAAGATTGGTGCTTGTCACGTACGGTCACGAGAACCACAAGGAGTCAACAGAACCGGTTTAAACTGGTTTATTATTGTTTGGCAAAGCTCTAAATAGTCGTTTTAGAAAAATATTTTACAACCATGTGTCTGTGACACAAAAGGAAAGATGAAGAAAACTCTAATATAATATAAGTCCTATTAAAACTTCGAAATATTTCTTTAGCTTGTTCCCAGGGTTCACTCTCGGGAATGAACCACAGGAAGCCCAAGTGTTTTCATTGTCTAAGATATATAAGACTCATATTCTGATTGGAAGTTGATAACGTCACACTTCCCTTCTCACAACTAACAACATTAACAAAGAAACAAACATAGGTACGTGAAACGTACATGAAGCTTTAAATCAAATCTGTGAAGGAACCAGGATAAACATTTGCAATCGATCCTTATTATATTGCATTATTCTTTACGTGGGCTGCCTGTGGACATTTGCCGCGCGGTCAGTTAGTCTCTTCTATTCCTGCTAGCAGATTTACCGAAGTATCATTGCTTCTGATTTCTAACATCGTAATTGATGTCTCAAAAATGGTCAATAAATTTATCTTGCTGCTAAATAAACCCACTGTGTGTAGCCTATTCATTATTTCAATTGCCTGTTTAAATATCACCTGACACGGCGAGATTTCCACGTTTGAGTTCACTGCATGACCTGTGTTCGCTGGTTTTCGCTCACGTTGGCAGTCCACCCGATCGCGTCAAGTTAGGGACCCCAAAACCACAGGGTACCCAATTATAACAAATACACAATTTCTGTTATTTTTCATATATAATCAGGGGGGACAACTCCCCCCCCCCCCCCTTAACTATATAGTAGCAATGCAATAATTATGGGGCATCATGCACCATATTGATCAATGAAAAGTTTGTTGATTGACCATATTACTATGTATTTACATTAATGTATCAAGGGAGCACACATTTGAAATATCAGCAAAGAGAATGGCGAGTTATAGGGAGCCCAATCCTTTCTCCATTTCAATCCGGATGTTGCTTCAGCAGTCTCGGCTGGTGAAATATGATTCAATTCTCCTCTAGCCTGCTAGCGGCTCTTATGGGTGTTTTTTTGCTAATTTGTTTTCAGATTGGGCTACCTGTGGCGCGCGTCAAAATGGCGCGAGGAGCTGAAAGAAAGACCGCGCGCCACAGGTAGCCCAATCCGAAAACAAATTAGCAAAAAAACACGCATAAGAGCCGCTGGCAGTCTAATTCTCCTCATGCCGGGTACCCCACGGTACGATAATACTAACTAACCCTAATCACTTATCGAAACGTTTGAAATATCTTCTTTAAAAGCCTTACTTTTGACAGAAGCTAACAACTGCTAGCGCTTTTATATACCTTTTTAGCTTAAAACAAAAGCATTGATGTGAGCTACTTACTGTATTGTTATCACTTGGCCAAACCACTCTACCCCCAGTAATTACTATTTTGACTACAAGTCGAGACGTGGGCGAACTGACAGTGGGCGAAACGACTCGTGGGCGAAACGACCGGATACCGCTTAAACGAAACTGAACGAAGTTTTAATCGTAAAGGTGTAAGAAACAGATTTCACCATGCATTGCATTTCTGAAAGATCACCTTATATCCTTGAGACGACGCTGCTGCTGTCTTAATCCAACCTCAACGAAGTCCTTTCCTTTTGGTGTTACATCACTATTTTGAGTATTTCGTAGCAATACCATAGCATCGTACAACTCTGATGCTTTTTCTTGAAAAGTAAACATTGAAAAAAAAACAGTTAGTCATGCTAGTTAAAGCTACGTTTACGTATGTTTAGTTGAGAAAACGCGAGACTGGTTCCGCGAGACTCCAATGCATGGAACAGAACTTTACACGTGAAACCGCGAAACTCGGTGCGTGTTGAGGTGAAAAGCTATGCAACACAGACTTATTTTTCAGCTCTTATTTTTCTTCTAACGGTTAGGGAATGTGTCGTCGTAAATTTTGTTTATACTAACTTTCAACTTCCTTTCTCAAGCGCATGTTTACAGCAGCCATCTCATTTTCTTTATCTTGCAGGTGCTTGATAACTTCTTTGGGTCTTAGGACGATCTCTTCAGGATAAAGTGCGACTTTTGCCCAAAACTCTGACCGAATGGATCTTCGTCGTTCTCAAATAAGTTGAAATTGGATGGAAATTGTTCATTGATATCTCTTCTTCAAAAGCCAGGTAGTACCTAAGCTCTAGAAAATTTCATTTAACCATAAATAAGCAAAACTTCTAGTTCACTTAAGCCTTTTAGTCCAATTCCTCTATTATTTGCATCGCTATTCATTGCGTAGCCGTAGGCTTTGAATTTAGCGCTGCTGCATCTAATAAAATGCCCGGATGTGTCGCGCCATTCTGCGCGATGAGAGACCGCTTTAAAATGGCATCTGAGCGAAGGTTCGTGTGTTTCGGGGCCAGAAGCCTTCTTCTGGCTTCCCCAGGTACCGGGATCGTACTCAACAAGAGTATGCGAGACTTAAGTTGGGCGTTCTTTATTCGCTTGTATCGTGCGGATCCTCCCGCACCAACCAACTCTAACCAACTCCAAATCTAACTTACAATTTTACGGCTCTACTTTTATAGAGTAGCTCTACATACTTTTGATTGACAGACAGCTTTTTCTGATTGGTTAACATTATTAATATATGATGATGTAAGGCAACTGGTCACTGAGAAGATTGACAAAACGAGAATAAAAAATATTCAGGATATAAAGTTGGCAATGAAAGTTAACATCAGGATTTGCTTAACTATTAGTACATACACTACCGTAACAAAAACTAAGTCTTAACTGAAAACTTTAGAGCAGAGTCTAATTTGAGTAAACACTGTATCAGGTAGGATGAGGCAGTGCCGCTTAGCCTTAGCAAAACTAAGGACCGCCTATTTTGTACCCATACTATGTAATGATCACTAATAATCATTAATAATAATATTAATGATCACATAAACATGATACTATACTTTACTCCAAGCTAACACAAGTTGCCTGTACATAAGTAACAGTAAATATAATGACAGAACATTTCCTTAGAAAAGCAAACAGAACAATAGTTTCTCGGTTAGACTTCACTGTTCTGTAGGTCGTATCCTATTGGACTTCACTGATAAAGAATCCCATTGTTTTAGGGTTAGGGTTTGTATTGTTTTAGGGGTAGGCTATTGTTTGCGTAACCAATAACATTTCAGGTTGCAAACCGTGAAGTCTGCCCGGTTTCTCGTAGAGTTAATGAGATTGAAATATATTATGTTTACTCTACTTTGATAGATGTTTGACTACATTGTAATTATATATATCCGAAAGAAGGGAAGAAGAACTCATTATCAACTCTGAAGTTGGAGATTCCCTTACAATAATTTTAACTGTTTCCTGCTTACATGTTTAGCTGTTTACTTAAAAACCCTTATTGCCAAGCACCAATCATTTTCTAAAAATATTTAAAAGGTTACATTTCATAGTGTAACAGGAGAAATTAAAATGGGAAAATGAAGGTAAATGGTGCATGATTTTGCTTCCCAATGAAGCATAACACACAAGACTGTTGGAAATGTTATTAATTTTTATTTATTCATTTATTTAGTCAAAAACTGACTAGGCTGGTCGGTGTGACAGGTGTCAGATGGTGGACTGTGGTAGGGGTTACCATGGTTACCTCCTTGTCGTGTGTGGACATGCGCATCCAGCATTACTACATTGTATCTCTAGGCACCTAATCCCAGGTATATACTTCATGGTAGTGTCTCGTTCCATATAGTCTCCCTGCATAATACTGTAAAACAGTAGAGAAAATGATTATACAGGGAGACTATTAGACTTTCTCAAAGTCCCTTAAAACGAGATTTTCATTTCCCACATTCGCTTCTCTTAAAACGAGTCGCGCTCGTTCTCAGAGGAAAAGAGGTCGACTTGTAGCAAGTCTAGGAGACTATATGGAACACTACCATGAAGTATATACCTAATCCCAAGCTCATCTTATGCCGATGAGTTTAACGGCATCACTAGAACCCACATTGATTCATGTCACATACCGCCCTTCCACTTCAACAGTAAGTCCGGGGGCGGCGGTCCCATATAAAAGGGGTAAGGATGCTCGTCGGACATTTTCGATTTGACCCCTAAGAGGTACTAAAATGGGCGTGGCTCAAGCTTATTTTGACCCCTAAAGGATAATAAAAATGTAAATTGATAACAGCTTTTTTGTTCAATTGACACCCGACCCCTAAAAGTACCGCTTTACATAGAAATGTATGTGTTTGATGGTGGATACCCTAAGTGGTACCAAACTCCTGATTTTGACCCCTAAAAAGTACGACGAGCATCCATGTACCCCTCACATAAGGGAGTCTACCCCCCGGGCAGTAAGTATCAAATATGGACGTATCATATGAAACTTATTTATGAAAATTAATGATATCATTTCTTTGTGCATTTCAGGTCAATATCTACAATAATGATTACAAACTACAGTACATTTTGCTAATATTAAAAGAAAACATCTCTCATTCAACACAAATTGATGCTGGATAGTCATACAAGATAATTATGAAACACTAGAAGAATAGCCAGTGACAACTCGAGCATCTTTGGGCTCATTCGTCGATCTCCTGTGCACTGTGAATACAATAAAGATAAAAATTACTTGACAAGTCAAAAATGTAAGTTGGTGAAACTCAAATGAACTGCTAAACAATAATCTACAGTATTAATTGAGAACAAATCAACTAGATTTATTCAAAAATTATTTGGGCTGAAAAATAAAGAAGGGTACAACAAATTGCATAACATACAATTACTTTAACTGCAAAATACTGCCCCCGGGGCAACTACCATCTTCTTCTGCCATGCTTACCCGAAATGAAGTAAATTTTACAGGCCGGGCCTAAATAGTCGCGGAATAACTATAGCCTCAATCCAAACTTTTTTTTAAAGAGTTTTCCATGGAGAACAAACATCGAGTGACCAATATTACCCATGAATCGGCCGATAATAGGCTGACGTGGCCGATAATAGGGTTGTCAACAACGGACAATTTGAATCGATTTTCAGGGGGAATAATGAAATTCCAAAGAACTCAGGCTATGCAAACCTAGTAACAATTACTAAAGATCATAAAGGATGAAAAATATTGCCAATTACCCTCTTTGTTATACGACTGCAAGCGATCAAAATAAAATGGCCAAAATAGGTTGTCTTACCTTACATTGTTTCTGTGATACGTTCTAAAAAAGACCTTCGCAAGAAAAGGTAGGCAATTTTTGTAAGTTCTACTCGTGCATTGTAAGTTCTCCTATACCGAACGTTTCTAAAATTAGCTTATCTTCTTTACAAACGGTACCTGCTTTTACACTAACTTCATGTAAGAAGTTGATCTTTAATTTGCCTCGTTTAATGATCAACTTATTAACTGACATTCGTTGAGTGATTTGAACAAGCCAAGTCGCCAAGGCCAAACATAAACGATTCATAATAACTCAGAGACGTTGGAAGCTTATGAAGAAGTCACAAACAAGCAAATTACAACAAAAGATAAGTACTTTAGTCCCTGAGCTCACTCCAAACCTTTGACCAGAAAACGTGCTATTTGTATTTCAAAAATCATGAATAATTAATGAGCATTTTGTCCAATCAGATGAAGCAAATCAGTCACGTGCATGCTCCTTTATACCTGACAAAATCTCATCATTCTAAAAGGCCCGCGGAGGGATTTGCATTCTGTCCCAGGGGGAAACGAGGTTAATGATTGAGACAATGGGATTTCTATTGATGTTTCAGCTTTCTCGTTGAATTGCTAATTAGGATGAACGTTTTATATAAAGAATACTAATGAACATGAAATTTTATATAAAGTTTCATCCTAATTAAGAATTCACTGATAAAGACTCAAAGATAGCAAAGAGTACACGGAACATAAGGTACCTAGATAATAAATTTTGCACTAAATTTACTAATATCGGCAGACTACCGAGATACACAGATAATATTTTTATTGCGAAACGCCGCTTCAAACAACATAGTATCGTAATTTCTTCATGTCATTTGAGATGTTCGTAATTGCATGGCGTTGTGAATACAAAGCCTCAATGGTTCATTAAGTAACCATTCCCTTAAGATGTGCGTCTTTCTTTCATTGCATTCTTAAAGCGTTTTTGAAGCCGTTTAAAACACTCACAGTACGTGTTTTATCAAGTCTAAAAATTATCGGGCTTCGCCCTCGAATTTTTTAACTGATAAAACACTGTTCTTCGTGTTTTAAACAGTACATAGCTTACTAATTAATATTCATTCATTGACATATAATTCAGTAATTAGTTCCGTGGCGTGACTTCTAAACGGGGCTACCCTATTGCATGTTCTTCAAACCAACGTAAAGTAAAGTAAAGCAACTTTATTTAACGTCGGTAACTCGTGACAGTCTGATGAGACTGATAAACTTGAGGCCGACGGGAGTCCTACGATTTTTCGTCCTTATCCGAGAAGACGTGAAGGTCTAACCATTTGCAGTTGTTTCACAAATTATAAGGCAGCACCATCTACTCAGTTATTTTAAGACCCCGAGTGTTGGTCCGGCCGGGGTTTGAACCCGCGACCTCCCGCTCAACAGACCGGAGCTTAACCACTGAGCTAGTCGGGAGGCGGTACACCGTCTTCCTTACATTCTAGTAAAATATTAAGCGTTGTCTTTTAAGATAATTGTGTGCGTTATTTTTAATTAGTTTCATTATTCTCTACTGTTCAAGTTTCTTCACATTTACGGCTATACCAATATTTAAATTTGCGTCACATTCTTCAAGACCTTCGCATTGATTCTATATGTATGACAATAAATGTAAAACTCTCATTGATCAATATCAGGAACTTATTTAAGAATTATACCATTAATTACTTTATACGTGAAAATATTGTTTTTAAATTCAATACGATGCTCAACAGGCAACCAATGCAACTGGATTAAGATAGGTGTAATATGTTGGGATTTGCGTGATAATGTAACCAGCCTCACAGCGGTATTTTGTACATATTGCAGCCTCTGCAAAAGATGATTCGGTATTTTGTACATACTGCAGCCTCTGCAAAAGATGATTCGGTAGGCCATATAATAAGGCGTTACAATTAACTAATTAAGTTGTCACAAAGGCATGAACCAAAATTTTCGTTGTCTCAAAACTTAAAAAATTCGTAATGCGTGAGATGTTTCTGATTGAATAAAAAGCCGATTTACAAAACTGAGTTATCTGTTTGCCCAACGAAAAAAAATTAAAATCTCACCTACACTATATATGGTCTTGCATAGTGAATTATACTTCCTTATAAATAGCTCCAATGATGCTCAACACAAATTATGACGAAACACAAACAACAACACTGTCATTATTGGCAGTCCGTGTAAGAAATTTAAACTTTATTTTCAATATTTCCTTGGTTTATGATTGATACTATAAACACTACATCAGTACATGTACACAAATATAGAGCTTGTGCTCCCTGTGATTGGGTAGAGCTCTTTACACATAATTATTAAGACTCAAGTAGTATTGAAATACTATATCACTAAGCTGGGTGCATTTGTGACAGATATGGGCAGAATATTTATGTTTAAGGAACGTCATTATATAATATTATTATAAACGGTACTTGCTATGCTACGTATTAGGGCGTTGAAACGTACCGTACGTGCCTCAAACGTTGAAACGTATTGTGCCTCAGACGGTGATATTTTGTAATTAACGCGCTGATACAGACCTATTAACGTTGTTAGACTCGTACATGTACATGTTGGAAATGTGAACTTGCCCAGGGCCGTAGCTAGCGAGGGGCAGGGGGGGCAGTTACCCCCCCCCCCCCCAAGACCTCCCTGAAATGGTTGGAAATGACATTTCAGAGCCTCTAGATTTCAAAATTTCCTATGGGAGCATGCCCCCAGACCCCCCTATTTGCTTCCACCTTCGCCTTCTGTCCCCCCACACAAAAAAATCCTAGCTACGGCCCTGTTGCCTGATTCAGAAACATTGAACTTGACGCGATGTGTTCCATTGACTACTTTTGACCATTATTGAGCCGGTTTTCTAATCACAACTTTGCATGCTCAGAAATAATCACCATAACCAGTGCGACTTTCCTTGTTTTCATGCCCGTTATTAAGAATAATTTCCTTTGAAAAAACCTTCAAACTCCCTCCACCAATTTATTTATTTTATTTATTTATTTCAAGATCCGCCCAAAGGGCAGGCAGAACACCGCAACCCCCACCGCTATAAGAACATCATTACTCTAGCCCCACCCTTACGCTACCCAGTTAAAAACATATGTATATGTGTGTAGAGAAATTAATGAAAATAATTGCTATATAGCAGTAAAGAAAAAAAGAAAGAAAAAACTTAGACATATTCAAATTTATATAGGTAAATGTATAAAGATAATAAATAAATAAATAATTAACAGCTACAAACCGACATAGAATTAATTCGACGACACTTAGGACATAATAGCTTGTACATACGAATATTGTCGGGATCAAAAATTGTGTTGAGTCTTTCAAAGAAAAAAGATTTAAGATCTTTTTTGAAAACTCGGAGAGAAGTGTTAGATTTAACATCAACTGATAAAGCGTTCCATGAGTGCACAATTCTGTTGAAAAATGAGTCTCTGAAAAGAGAAGTTCTTGATTTCTGTACATTAAGGTCGAGGCCTGATTCAGAGCGGCGAGTACGAGTATTACAAAAAGATAAGTAACTGTGTATATCTAACTTGACATCGCCAGATTTACATTTAAAGAAAAAAACAAGATCAAGGTATTCTAGCCAGTAATTAATGGGTAACAGGTTCAGTCTCAGTAAACGTTCAGCATAGTTAAGGCCAGAGTTTTTACATATAAACCTAGTAGCTCTTCTCTGGATTTTTTCTACTACGATAACATTATAAATCAAAGACTGTGGTGCCCAGACTTGAGAACAAAAGCACAGATTTGAGCGCACCAGAGAAATATATAACAGTTTCAAGGCGTCTTGATTTAAGTTTCCCGCACAGTTTCGCTTGATAAATCCTAACATTTTATTGGCTTTGGCAGTAATTACGATAATGTGGTCATTCCATTTCAAGTCTTTGGAAATTATGATGCCGAGATCTCGTTCTTTGGTGACAATATTTAACTGACTCCCTTGCAAGCCGTAATTTCTTTCAGTGCTAGCACGTTTTCGGCTAATGCGTAAGTTTACACATTTCGAGGGTTGAAAGTGAAGTTCGTTGACCAATGACCAATCACAGAGGGAGTTCAAATCTTCTTGTAGAGCATTACAGTCCTTCATGGTGTGGATAGTCTGATAACATTTAGAGTCATCTGCAAACATTGCAAGTTTGGAAGATCTTATCACAGTTGGCATGTCGTTCACATAAATCAGAAATAAGATCGGACCCAAGATTGATCAGACCATGTTGAGAAAGTACCATTAATGACGACTCTTTGCTTCCTGCCAATCAAATAGCATTCGAACCATTTCAACAGCTTACCTTCTATGCCGAAATACTTCAGTTTTGTAAGAAGTTTCTTATAGCATATTACGGAATCAAATGCCTTTCTAAAGTCAAGATATATAATGTCTGTTTCTAAACCTTTGTCCAGCTCAGCTCCGATTCCATGAAACACATGTAATAACTGTGAAACACAGGACTTTCCTTTCTGGAATCCATGCTTTAATTTATACAGAACGTTCGATACGTGCGGAACTAATTGTACAGCAACGCATTGTTCCTGGACTTTTGATACAATTGATAGCAATGAAACTGCCAAAAAGCATTCAACATTGAGCCCACAGGCATTGTCACCCGCTCAGCCACAGGTTCAATAGCAGTAAAGATGGCGGTGGTATAAAAGCAGCAAACTAAGGGAGCGGTCATTAATTACTGGGGGGGAGGGCCGGTAAATTTAGGGGGAGGGCTAAGATTTTTTGGGCTTCGATTTGGGGAGGGCCAAATTTTTTTGGGCCCACGCTTTATGAGAAACATTTAATGTTTCCCATACAGGTAATAAGATGAATGACGAAGACGCTGTCGAGAAATTTAGCAAAAAGTACGTTGTGGAGAAAAGGCTGATCACCCAGTACTTGGAACATCTTAGCGAACTAGAAAGAAAGAAAGAAAAGAGGGCAGAGAGCAGAAAGCGTGCGAAGCTGGAAGAGAAGCGAAAAAGCTTTGACGATTACAACTGGGAAGCCATTTACAGGGAAGGAAATTTGAAGAAACTGAAAGTTCCTGTATTCGACATGTACATAGGTAACCGGAATTTGAAGCACTCGAAGGGGGCATTAAAACAAGAAAAAGTGGATGTCATATCACTAGACATTGCTAGGTCGCTGGTTCCTGATAACCGTCAACTTCCTTATGATGACAGTGATAGTGACGATGATGATAGTGATGATGACGATGTAGTGGTACAGGAAATTGGAAGTGATGAAGAGGACGAGGATTCAGACGACGACGAAGAGCAAAAAAGGTGAAGCAGTTGAGGAGGAGGAGAGCATTTCCAACCTTTTACACACCACAAGATTCGGCCGAGTTTGCAGGACAAGTAAGGGGAGAGCAAGTGCTGCAGAGTTTGTATGACTCAAGAATGTTCTGCAGATTTTGTATGACTCAAGAATTTTCAGATTTTCTTGTATTTTGCTAGTCGAAAGATAGTAAAATAAACGAGCCAAAGTTTGGACCATTTCAATGTATTATTGGTGGCTTTTGTAAATGCATGAACAGCTTATTTTTTACGCAGATGTGCACTTGCGTATAGGCACACTAGGCCCCAGGTAATTTGCCGTTATTTAATACTTCTCTGAATAGCTGATAGGTATCCCACCTTGAATGTTTCGACAGTTATTATTATTATTATTGACAGTATATTGAACACTCCTGTGTCCAAATTGATTCCTATTCCTATGATGGAACAAATTGACCGATTGGAAGGAAGCTATCTCAAGGGAGGGTCATAATTTTTTGGGCTGATGTTTTGGGGAGGGCCAACATTTTTGGGTCCTCGTTTTAGATATTTCACATGGCAATGTTCATATGTTCTATACATGTGCATAAACTATCGAAATGGGAAATCACATTTATGGAAGACGTGTATTACCTTTTATTGCTACAGCCTTTCGCACTCAGGTGTCATTTTCAATATACATTGGGGGAACTGTACTGAAATGATTTTACTATAAAACTGTTATCGTAACCAGAACAGTAAATATAGTTATACTGTATGTATAATTCCTAAATAAAAATGACACTCTCTGAGCTCACAACTACATGCTTAATTGATTAATTAGCCGTGATCTTTAACATTGCTCAAATTATCTTATCTTTAACACTTTGTTTTATGACCATGATTGAATATAGTATTCCATGATAAATAGTCTGAATATCGACAACTGTTCATGTTCGTGGAATTCCACTTTTAGTACTAATAATTGTATGGTATTAGTTATGCTTCGGTTCTATGCAATTCTTTCCTTTTAGTATATAAAAAGACATATACTTAAAGTAAACTGCGTCCCCATAAATCACTTAGTGATGATGACATAAAGATGACGTCATCGGTCACGTGATGTTAACGGTACAGGCCCCACTATTCACTTAATGATGATGACTTAATGATGACTGCACCGATCACGTTATTTTTAATATATGCCCGTACCACCCTCATTTTTCCTGCCAGGGGACTCAAACTCTGATAGACATGGTATTGGGTCCCCATAAATGACTTAGCGGCGAAGTCGCAACGATGAGATTATCGGTTACGTGATTTGAAGTACATGCCAATATCTCCATCATTTCAAATGCCAGGCTGGTTTAACTTGGGCAAGCATAGTATTAGGTCTCCACAATTTACAGAGTGGTAATGACGTCATAATGAATGTTTTTTCGTACATGCCAAATTAGCTCACTGACCATCCACGAGTTTCCCTTAGGGGCCCTATGTTTTTTTTTGTAGGGCCTAGATCAAAATTACGTTTTGTAATTCTAGTTACCCTCTTTAAATAAAGTGTTGTTGTTATTATTCCAGAATAATATTAGAGTGAGTAGTCTCTAGAAATCACTGGTTCAGGCACATTTTGCACTGTCAGCTACAGACGCTTGCTGATATATGATATTCAGGATACATTTAGTATCCCAGTGACTAAAAAAATCCGATATAAGCGATTTGTAGTGAGCATTTCTGTGTACAGTCAACTCTCTCTTAAGCGACCACCCTTGGTGCACGGACAAAGTGGTCACTTACGGGAGGTGGTCGCTTACGGGAAAAAGCAACACAGGTAGCCCAAGTGATTGCTAAACGGATCAGACTTCTAGCACAGCTCTAGCGCGCTGTCACCATAACAACATAGCTAAGAACGGGAGTTCTAGCTCAAGTTTTTCCAATCTTTTTTAGTTTCTTATCTGTCAGCGCCATTAAAAATTGAACTTTGTGGTATCTGAGTAATGATTTTCTAAAAATACAGTACAATCTACTTTGGTGGTCGCTTATCCGAAATAAAAAGCAATAGAAAATGTCAAGTCGGTCGAGTCTAAAAAGTGGTCGCGGTCGCTTAAGAATTTTTGCGTTGGTCGCTTACGAGAGATTTTCTACAACAGAATTTGACTGAGAAAAAAACGGTTCTTTGGTAAAGTGGTCGTATTAAAACATTACATGTATGTGTTCTGGGTACTACGACACGTCACAGCTCTTGCTATTTCGTGTAGAAAGTACTCGATTTCTGTCCTGTTCGCAACTCAACGTACCGATTTCTTGTCCGTTGACTTATAATTAGTACTGTCCACAAGTGAGTGTACAGTATATGCCATCTGCGTTGCCTTGCCAACGTCACCACTCTTCATCAGACTACCCATTGTGCTGTTCGTGCCACTTGTCATCGATAGTAAGGTGTTTGAAACTTTAGTAGCAGCCATTGGCATCACCTAGAAAACAAACAATTGTAGAGTTCTTAATTATTAGTTCTTAATCATGGATGTAACATCAATTCTTAGTATAATTTCATTATAAAATAGACTATATGCACCTCTCCCCCCTCAACAAACAGTTCGTGGTATTGGAGTCGAAATCACGTCTGGTGAAACGCGTGTGTCGAGTGGTGAAATGCTGCAAAATTTCTGTGTCCCTGGCTGTAACAAAGGAAACTTATTGGTAAAAACGGAGAACAGATTTCAAACTTTCAATTCCCCGCGAAAAATACGACTGAATCTCACGCAATTCGAAAGGGCTTCATTTGAGAATAATTTGACAGTTTCGAAGAAGCTTTGTAAGTTTTCTCATGTCGGTATCGCCAGTTTCTTACCATAACTCGTAGCTTCAACACTCTGAAGATTGGGCGTAGAACGAGAAACTACAAGTTATTTTTGGTAAAATTCTCTCGCGGTTCACTTGCGCCAATAAGTAAAATAAGTTCCCAAAGACCAAAACAAAGTGCTTATAAGCCCTATCCAGAAAAAAATAAATGATTTGAGAGAAGTAAGGTGTCATTAAATCTTGTTCAACCATTTTTAGGTAATTCATTATCGTAATATTGCTTTAAAATGCATTTCAAATCTTTGAAATGACGTCATTTAAGGAACATAACAGCCATTTGAATTCAGCAGGTTTAAAGTACAGGTCACAGGTCAGGTCACAGGTCAGGTCACGGTACACGCAAAGGATCACGAGTTCGAGTCCGAGTAGGAACACTAAAAAAATAATTCCTTTACCTTCACTCTTGTTTACGTATGAATCCTAGCTCTAGGTGAGTGAGAACTCGACATTTACCCGTGAACTCGTCCGATGGTTAGGGTTACGGTTAGGTTTGTGTTGAATTAACAACTACTGATATCCTTAATTAAATGGAAAACACGCTTGGAATAACTATTATAATTGTTAATTCTAAGACAAATCCTAACCTAAACCACTAATTAACCTAACCCTAGCCACAAACCTAACCCTCACCTAGAGCTAGGGTTCACAGGCAAACAAGAAGTGAAGGTAAACGAGAGAAAAAAAATTCAGCGCCCTTACTCGGGCTCGAACTCGTAATCATTGACCCGACCAGTGACTAGGCCTGAGCGGTTGTGCTCCTAAAAGTGGCATATTATGCCGCTAGCACTGCTCCAAATTTTGTCGAATTATGCCCAAATTATGCCAAAGTTATGCTCGTAGATTACATAATTATGCTCACAAAAAACGTTTTTCGAAGACGGCCGTTCACACAACATTTTATTAGGTGACCTATTTTTCAAAGGCTAATGCTGCGGTCAGACTCGCGCTAGAGCTTGGAGTTCAGCATGCTTGCTTATGAGACACTTGAGCAAATGCTAAAATTCGAAGCAAGCATGTTGCGGTCAGATTAAAGATCAGCGCTTGCTAGTTTCAAGGTGTTAACAGAATCCTGTCAGAATGAGTATTCTGATTACTTCCACTCTCCAGACTGTCCACATGGTTTTACTGCTCATGCATTTCATGTTCAGCGACCCGACCAGTGACCCGACCAGTGACCCGACCAGTGACCCGACCAGTGACCCGACCAGTGACCCGACCAGTGACCCGACCAGTGACCCGTGCTTTGAATTCACAAATCACTTTGCAAAGCTACCACGGCTTGCAAGTGACGTCATTTTCATTGTCCGTACTTAAGCCGCGGAGAGCCAATCAGAAAGAGAGAAAAATGTTGTAAAATAATGAGTTGACCAGAAAGGCAAGGCTGATTCAACGGTAGAGTTTTTCTCCAATATTTCGATCGGCACGGTACCTTCTTCGAAGAGCCGATCGAAATATTGGAAGGAAAAATCATTTGTTTATCATTTCGACTGTGGTCCCTCCAATTTACTTAATACATATGATTTAATTAAATATGAATAGAGGTAATCGGCTGACGCTGTTGCCACCCAATTCAGATCATGTGATGCAAACAGATGCTACGTATACTCTGGGGAATTATTCCTTTTTCATTTTAATCATAATGCAGTCATGCCTATCTGAATGAGTCAATTCTCCAGAGTAATGTGTGTTTACATCACATTATCTGAATTGGGTGGCAACAGAGTTAGCCACCCAATATTTGGTTTTTTTTTAGTTGTTTTTCAGGCGTCAGATTTTAAACACAGTGACATCAAATCAAGATGGTAATTCATTTTATTTGCCAGTTATTTGCCGATGCCGCAGGTGATATTTTTCTCAGACTTATCAGCTGCAGGTCTTTCACAAATACAGCTATTTCAAAAAAGGTTGTTCCGGTCAAACGACATTAAGGCTAAACGACATTCCCAGACCGGTAGTTGTTAATTCAACACGATCTCAACAGGGAGACAGCTATTTCAAAAAAAGGTTGTTCCGGTCAAACGACATTTCCAGACCGAAATGGATTGAGCTTACAACTGTCCAGCTAAACTACAGTGTCATTCGAAAATTCACAGTATACCATTAATAATTGCTGCTGCAGCGAGCGAGCAAGGCAGCAAATCTAATACAATATGTACGGGAGTCAAAATCTATATCTAAATTTGCAGATTAACCAGAAGACATTCCCAGACCGGTAGTTGTTAATTCAACACGATCTCAACAGGGAGACAGCTATTTCAAAAAAAGGTTGTTCCGGTCAAACGACATTCCCAGACCGAAATGGATTGAGCTTACAACTGTCCAGCTAAACTAGTGTCATTCGAAAATTCGCAGTATACCATTAATAATTGCTGCCGCAGCGAGCGAGCCTGCAGCAAATCTGCAGCAAATCTACGGGGGTCAAAATCCCGAGGGGTACTCCCATATAAAAGGGGCGGGATGTTCGTCGTATCTTTTAGAGGTTAAAATTATGGGCTGTGGTATCGCTTAGGGTTAAACCGATAATTATATGTCAACATGGTATCTTTTAGGGGATACGAAACGTGAAAGCATTTGATGCCTTTGTCTTTAATATTACAAATAAACTCATTGATTTTCTGTGTGTTTTTGAATGGTATCTTTTAGGGGTAAATCTAAGCCATGACCACGGTTAGGATGTCAGTAGAATTACGATTATCGTAATTTCAGCGGCCAATAACAATTTACGATAATCGTAATTCTAAACCTCGAGAACACGTTGAAGCTTGAACCTATTTGCGGCCAACCACTGCTTTCGAGAAAGGTGTGTATGTTTAGCTGATACATGTTTTACCCTTTTGACAGTCACATATTTATGGGCCTGTTTAAATATAGTTCCTTTATATTTCAGAATCTTTGAGCGAATCTTGTATTTATATTTACGTCAGGTATTAAGTAAGCTGAAGGTTTTTTTTCTGTTACACTTCAGATTGGATTGAGCTAGGATTTAGTCTTAGTCAGACTGATCGTCTCTGTGGGCCTAAGAATATATAAGTACTTTAAGGAATTCATTATTAAAAATATCTATGCCAGCCCGGTATTTAAGGCTTATGCGTAAGATAGGCGTGTCTGCGTGTTTCGAAGTTACGTGTGATATATATTTTCAACCAAACTGAATACTTTCAAGTCGACCTATCTAAGATTGAGAGTATTTAAGTCTGTGGTCTTAATGCTAAGGTCTAAAAATATAAAAATGCTTTCGATGAATTCTTTATTACAAATATCTATGACAATTCCTAAAAGCACAGAGAACAGAGCCTAGACGCTTTCTATGTACGGCGCGGTATGCTAGGTCAGTTATGTAATTTCATGTGGGTTTCCTTCTACGGCCGGAACTTGTTCCTATCTCAGTAAAATTTGCTCTGTTCGCGTAATTTTTTTTTATAAAAGAAGCACTTTTCTAACGCAAAGTCTTCGTGGTCAAGCTGATGGTCAAGACGCCGGACTTCCGAATCTAAAGTCTCGAGTTCAAATAAGTCACTTTACAGGCAGGAAATTTATTGTAATTTATTGTTATTTTAAAAAAAATTATCACTAGTATTTGGAATAAGAAAATGTTCCTTCTATGAAGAAACTTTTCCTTGAAATAAGAATGTTAATTTAAGAAATCTAAACTCTTAACTCAGGACTTAAAGAACCTGTGGTCGAGCCCATGGTCACTGGCTTTCGCCAATGTTTTGATTAGATTGTTTATAAAGTAAGTAAAAAAGTAAGTAACTTTATTTAAGTGTCAAACAGGAGCCTGGTGTCAAATGTATTTAGCTTTGCAACTAATTGGGGACACTAGTCCTACGATTTTACGTCGTTATCCGAGAGGTCGTGAAGGTCTAACCGTTTACTGTTTTGTAAAGGCAGCACATTCTACTCAGTTATTTTAAGACCCTGAGTGTTGGTCCGGCCGGCGTTTGTACCCGCGACCTCCCGCTCGACAGACCGGCGCTTAACCACTGAACTAACAGGGGAGGCGGCGAATCAACGTTCATCTAGGGCCGCATAAATAAAAGGCTAGCTTTTAGTCAAACTAAAATGCTCTTGATTGTTTATTAAGTACACATATGCTTTGGGTAAATAATTTCATAATTTCTATACCGGATTAAAAAGTTAACCCAATCGAGGCATGAATATTCCCCGGATGCTTCGAATATGATTTGAACTGTACTTGACAGGAAGCCAGTTACTAGTGCGACTTTTCACAATCCACAAGCAAACAAATACTCTTGGTATCTTGTTTTCATGTCTCCAGCATTATGTATTTTCCTTTGGGGTTGAAGGCGTTTTTATTGACTCTGAAGGTGTGCATAGCACTCTGTGCTATGGGCTTGTGTTCATTAATTTAGGAACTATTGTTCATCAGTTGCGAAATCAGTCAGTATATAAGAGATTAAGACAGCGTGGTTATAGTCGTCCACGTATCAGTTACTGATTCTCGATACGTACACTACTACTTACGCTAAATGTTACAATTCCATTTATTTATATATCGTTTATTTTTCTATTTACATTTCCGTTTGACCAAGGCCGCAGACTGCCTCGTCAAGATGACATCTGTTTTACCGGCCTGTGGATATCGGGGGCATTGGAGTGCCGACTGTCGCGCGGGATATACATACAGACAGGCAGGTGCCTTTGGTGGAGCCTTTAAACGTAACTGGACGCCATCCTCCAGATTTACCCAAACAAGTGGAGGAGCTTACAGTAATAAGTGATAATACAGACCTTATGGATTCCTTAATTCAAGGGGACGATGAAGAGTTGTTGATAGATCTAGAAATCGAATGGATTCCTAGGACTATCATATATGAATGCTCAAGCCGACTTTAATAGTAAACTCAGAGACTATGATGATTGGCAGATTACGGTGGAGTTTTTCCACGTTCTAGATGCCTTGTGCGGACCTCATACCTTAGATTGTTTCGCTACATTTTACAATTGCAAATTGTCCAAATTCTTTTCCCGTTTTTGGAATCCCGGAAGTTCGCGGTTTTTCAAAAGTGGAGAGAACTGTGTTGTTTTCCCTCCAGTAGTACTTATCACAAAGGTGCTCAGATTCGTGAAAGATCAAAGAGAAGTGGGGACACTAGTGGTCCCCTCTTGGCCTTCTGCTTCGTTTTGGCCTGCTTTATGGCAAAGGTACAGTGCTTATATTCTAGAGTATAAATACTTTATAGGTAATGAGGTGTGTATACATGGCAGAAACAATAATTATATTATTGGATCTCACCAGTGGTATGGGTATATAATTGCATTGAGATTGTCTTTCATAAATTCCGTTTAAAGTGCGGTATTATGCGAGTCCATAACTATGACAAGCGCAAGAGAAAATGCCGATGGGCAAACGGAGAAAATGCCAAAGGGGCAAAAAGAAAAAGCCAAAAAAGATTAAAAGAGAAAATGCTAAAAGGGCAAAATAGAAAATGCAAAAGGCAAAGGTCCAAAAGGGAGAACGCCCCAAAAGGGCAAAAGAGGAAATGCCGGAAGGGCAAAGAGAAAATGCCGGAAGGGCAAAAAGAGAACATGCCGGAAGGACAAAGAGAGAACATACCGGAAGGGCAAAGAGAGAACATACCGGAAGGGCAAAGAGAGAACATGTCGGAAGGGCAAAGAGAGAACATACCGGAAGGGCAAAGAGAGAACATACCGGAAGGGCAAAGAGAGAACATACCGGAAGGGCAAAGAGAGAACATACCGGAAGGGCAAAGAGAGAACATGTCGGAAGGGCAAAGAGAGAACATACCGGAAGGGCAAAGAGAGAACATACCGGAAGGACAAAGAGAGAACATACCGGAAGGGCAAAGAGAGAACATACCGGAAGGGCAAAGAGAAAATGCCGGAAGGGCAAAAAGAGAACATGCCGGAAGGACAAAGAGAGAACATACCGGAAGGGCAAAGAGAGAACATTCCGGAAGGGCAAAGAGAGAACATGTCGGAAGGACAAAGAGAAAATGCCGGAAGGGCAAAAAGAGAACATGCCGGAAGGACAAAGAGAGAACATACCGGAAGGGCAAAGAGAGAACATGTCGGAAGGGCAAAGAGAAAATGCCGGAAGGGCAAAAAGAGAACATGCCGGAAGGACAAAGAGAGAACATACCGGAAGGGCAAAGAGAGAACATACCGGAAGGGCAAAGAGAGAACATGTCGGAAGGGCAAAGAGAAAATGCCGGAAGTGCGAAGAGAGAATATGCCTAATTAGGGCAAAGTGAAAATGCCGAAAGGGCAAAGAGAAAATGCGGGAAGGCAGTTGTGCCTATTCATTGAAACTAAGTCCGACATTATCGATTTGTCTTGTCTTTATGAGTGTTTTTCTTTTTTATCAATATATAGGTATTACAGGAGTCTTATTGCTGGAGATCGCAGCCAAGGA
Organism: Actinernus sp. WN-2022; assembly: GCA_030867875.1. Lineage (NCBI taxonomy): Eukaryota > Metazoa > Cnidaria > Anthozoa > Actiniaria > Actinernidae > Actinernus > Actinernus sp. WN-2022. The sequence continues at coordinate 62,684,992 of JAOWCC010001589.1, read as the reverse complement.
CATCTAGAATTCTGATCCAGAATTGCTATAAGTCTCGGGCAGGTTCTACAATAGCCAAATATATTAAACAAGTTATAACGTTTTTTCATTATCAATATGAAACCGATTGTCAGTTTCACTTCCAGCCGATACTATAGCTAGTTCAATGTATCTTTCTTCTTTGTTAGCCAAGAGGAATGAGACTGCCGTATCTTTAGCTTTCTCCGCTCTTAAATAGGTACATGGTATTCTACCTATTCCTGATAATCTCTTTAATTCTTCCCTTTGCTTGAATTTAGTAGAAGCATAGAAGCGTTCTATTCAATCTCCGGTGATTAAAAAAGAATCAGTTACAGAGGATCTGGTAATTTTTAAAGTCTATCATCAGAGTTCATGCATATGAACAAGCGAACCTGAAAGAGGTCAGAACAGCCACATTATGTCCTTTAGCTTATGTAGGATTATTCCGTGCTTTACGATCTCATCTCATATGTTATCGTCATAAATAATTACCTCTAAATTTGTAATATAACTTTATTATAATGAGTATATATGCATAGTTTAATATATATATATATATATATTTAATATTGCACAAATTTCAAGAATTTTTAATACTTTTAAATATTTTTAAACATCAAGTGTATCTAAACTTTTTAAAACTATAAGTATGTATGTACTTTTATCTGCTTAGTTTTTGTTCATGCACCTTCACGTTTTAACGAGTTGACATAAGCTCCAAGGTGACACTGGTTAAATAAAGTATTGTGCTCAATAAAGACCAAGTCACCTGTTACCAATCTTTTCTACAAAAGACGGCAAAGTCCAGAACAAAAACAAAAACTTACTAACCTATTGACTCGATTATTGCATTTAACACAATCTCGCGTTTAAATTTTGCCCGTGTAGTGGTTTGGGGGAGAGGCAGTATTCACTAACTTTAAGTTACGTTAGTAATGTAAGTATTCTTCTTAAAGTTTTGACCCCAAAAACAAATGAATTCACCAGACTACAACCACAATCCATTGCGGTCTGCGAATGTCGCTTGCCATTTGTACGGAATAACCGTTTTTTTTAAATAGGTGTATAATTATTTATTATGAACACATTTTACCGTAACAGTGAGGAAGTCCAAATAAGAAGCACCAAGTGAATCAATAATATAGATCTCTATAACGAGGATGTAGTCCACACTTGGATCACCCAGTGGTAAGCGGGTCGATATGTTCGATTTAATACCCTTCTCTATGACAACCACTCCTGCATTCGTGTGATATCTAAATTAAAATGGTATGCAAGATTAATGGATTTCTTATCATTCCTTTTTCCCTCTTTTTCTTCATAACTACTTGTTATACAAAACATTACTTCAAAGTAAATTTCAGGAAGAACAATATTTATATATTCTTAGACCAGTTTACGGCTCATGCGCAGTTGTACAAATCCTTTGTTTATTTGGCTACCAGATGTTAGAAAATGGTGGCCCGCCAGCCTAGTTCCTAGGCCTTCTGGCTGGTATTTTGTCTGAGTGGGTTAATGGGATCCCTGTGGTTTGTATGGCTTGTGACGTCACCGACCAGTGAGCAGTGACGTCACAAGCCATTACAAACCATAGGGATCCCAGTGGGTTAATGAGATCCCTGTCGTTTGTATGGCTTGTGACGTCACCGACCAGTGAGCAGTGCCGTCACAAGCCATTACAAACCATAGGGATCCCAGTGGGTTAATGAGATCCCTGTCGTTTGTATGGCTTGTGACGTCACCGACCAGTGAGCAGTGACGTCACAAGCCATTACAAACCACAAGGATCCCATCCCGCCATTTGAAACAAAAGACTTGAACAACTGCGCATGAACCATAAACTGGTCTGTTCGTGGTTCACAAAAAAAAAAATTTTTGTTGTTGGATGTACTGTGAAATAATTAAGACTGATTATCCAATGTTTCTTACTAGCCACAATCTCGATTCACATTGGCTTAGGGTTGCATACGAATTCTCAAAAGAAGCGCGCACATCAATTGTTTGTGTAAACAAAACGTATATGTAGTGATCATCTGTGTAAACAAAAACATATTATTTGTAGCTACTCTCTGTGAAAACTATTATGCAGATTGCGCGCGCATACTAGTGGCAATCATGGCGCAGAACTGATCAAGGAGTCGGCAATTAATTTTTTAGAAGTTAAAAAATGCTTGAATAATAAAACAATAAGGCATGCACATCAAATCGATCAATCACGGTTTCTGGGAAACCCCCACCCCTCCCCCACACTTCACCCTAATCTGTAATGGTTAATCATTAATAGAACGATGCATATCCAAGGGAGGGGTGGGTGGGAAGCTTCCCAGTCACGACATCCACTGTACAGAAAAAGATGGTGGCTTGTACATTTACCCACAATCCTTTGCGCGAAAATCTTTAAATCACGGTAGAAAGTTTAAGCACTATGAGGAGCCCATTACCCGCAGGAGCATCCATCTCCTATACTACGTCTATGAAGCAGCGTTTTGACAGACCGGGGTATTTTTAGAATGTGTTTCCCGCGAGTTTGGATCCGCTAGCCAATCACAAGCGTTTGCGTAATTTTAATTCAAATGCATTAATGATGTTGCAGTCATACTGGTTGACCAAACAAGCGAAGCTAACGAGGTATCTTTTGTTAACAGCATTCCGCGATGAAAGCGAACAACGAGATGTGAAATCTAAAAATAACCCGGTCTGTAAAAACGCTGCATCACGAATATGACAGATGGACGCTCCGGGTAATGGGCTCCTGCTACTATTTACAAAATGAGAGCCGCTTCGGTGAGCATCTGTAGGGACTTTAAGCAACCAGGACGGCGACGGCAACGACAACGGGACGTAGAAAAGGGTTTTCTCCCGAAATTTGGTGTGTACTATTTCCATTGTTCGCCTTGAATTGTTTTTCACAACCAGATTTTCTAAAAATATGATGAGTATGGAGTTCCGTTCACGCCGAACGAAAAACAGATTGCTTTACTTTCTTACGTTCGCGTTCTCTTTAAAACGTACAATTTGGGGTTTTCACGTTGTGTTTTTCCAGAGAACGGTGGAAATGTAAGCGACTGCGTGCATTTTCACGTGCAGGTATTGTATTTTGTAATTAAGGTTATTGTTTTATGCCGCGGACTCGAATTATGTAAATTACTACTAAAACTAAAACATAACTATTCAAACGCAATATATATAACCAAAATAATTCAATATTTAATTTAAAACATTCTATCAATTTGTCGAGGCTTTTTGTATTCTAGTTGAGTGCAATATTTATTTCACTGAATAATAATCCGGAATCATTCCTTTGTACTAAAAACAACAATGTTTTTTATAAATGATTTCTAGCTAAAAAAAAATTGCATTTCAAATTTCACTAGTTCAGTCAGTTGCGTGTTCTTGCATGTAGAGTTTGTGGGGTGAGATTCGTCTCTTCTAACCCGAGATGGTGCGATTTCGAAAGCTAAAAACAGCAAAGGAGAAATCTAGTATTCCAGACAGTATACTTCACATTCGACGATGAAATGGGGTGTAACATATTCCAGGGCGTTCCAGGGCTGGCAATCTAGTTGAATGAAGGCGCAACTTTAGAATACCCGGCCACTAAAAAAATGAGTCGTAACTACTAGCTACATATACTGAAAGGTAACAAAATAATATAGCTAGGTAAAATTCAGTCATTTTAGTAAATCAAAAAATGAATGATTTTATTCAATTACATAATTATTTTTTTTACATTTGAAGGCTAAAAGTTGGGAGTTTGTTTAAATATTTCAGGGGAATGCGGGACTGATGAGTACCTACTAAACTAGAACACTTACAAAACTCTTGATTATTGAACTGGAACACTTACAACACTCTAGGTTATTCAACTGGGACACTTATAAAACTGCCGGCGACATAATGTTGTTCTATAAGTGTTCCAGTTGAATGACCAAGAGTTCTGTAAGTATTTCAGTACGATAATCAAGAGTTCTGTATTGTCATTTATAGAGGTCATCACGTGGTATAATTTATCGCACCAGATTGGTTCTAGCACTAATTGAATATCTTTGAGTTTTAGAAATATTTTGAAAAAAGCCGGTACACGTGCTATTGCCAATGCACTGTCATTTAAGAGAACATGGGATTAGTACAAGTTTTTTTACTGAGTTAGATTCGTAAGGGATTGTGATCAAATGTACAGCTGCCATCTTTTTCCGTTCGGTGGATTCACATTATTTGAGTGTTTACTTATTTATAAGAAGAGTTACGCCGTCTTACCTGAATTCATATTGTAGCGGTAAGTCTTCATCTTGGTATCCTTTGCACCATATGGTGAATTCAGTAGTAACGGCTGAACCCTCCTCTGGCTTGATAAAACATCCGTCATCATCTTCTACAGGGTAAGGCGCGGAATTCGTAATGAATTCCATGGGCTCTGATTCTTCACTAGACCCATCAGACAGCGTTGCAACAATTTTGAGTCTACAGAAGAGAGTAGTGAGTTGGAGTTAACGATCATATCTATACTTCAAGTATAGTTGTTTGTGCTCAGTTTTAAGTGACAAATGGTTAACCGGTGGAATATGGTACATGTGTAGCCATTTTAAATGATCTACCGATGACCGTCTTGAAAATATTCAATTTCTGAGTTTAAATTCATAAATCCAATAAGGGAAGAAGCTAATGGCTCCAACAACTGTAGTTACAGTATCGTTATTCATCATACGATTTGGCGATTTTGAATGCAAATACAGACCAAATAGAATTTAAATATATACAAGCGTATCGTAAAGACGCGGCTAGATTAACGATATTTGGCAGAGGCGATGCGAGCTGTCGCGTCACCAGCGCGCGGTGAAAATCGCACAGTCAGTAAGTACCGACTTCTCACGGATATAGCCACCACATAACCTTCTTCCCGTACATGCGTAGCTACTATAGCCAATCTAACCAATAAGGAGCAAGTACGAAATCGAGGCAATGGTCGTACCCAGTCTTCCATGTGTTGAAACGTTTGTCAGAAAACAAAATTATCGATTTTGTTTTACGAACCGGTTTTCCCAGGGTTTGTACGCGCGCTACCAGTTACTGAGTCCGCGCTCTCGACGATTTCGGCTTGAGCTTTTCTATCGAAAAGTCTTCCTTGACTGATTGTTTTACTCATCAATTTTATTGTCTCTCTCTTAAGGGTAGAAAAAATAAAACCCTCGCCCCATTATACAACTTTTCACAGCGTTCCTTCGTGTTTAAGTAGGAGTTAGCCTACTTGATCCCTCATCAATCCCGTACTGTATTTTACGTTTTTTGAGCGGTTTTTGATTGAGTGTCGTAAAAGCAGAACCTGATCCAATCACAAAAGCAAGTAAAAACACAATGAACCAATCACGAACTGAAGTAATTTGGATTGGTTCTAGAGAGGTTTTCAATAGCTGATATTACAGTGGTGTCTACGAGTTTCAAGTTTTCAAGTTTCATTTTATTTTACACTGATTCAAGAATACAGGGATAAGAGACAATACACGACCAGTTATAGAAGATAGATATAGGTAATAGTAATTAACAAAAGAAAAAAAAGTAATTAGTGCGCAGTGGCCAAAGTAGCCGTGAAGCTTTCGAGTTGGTCACTGCTTACATATAGTATACATTTAAGTACATAATTAGAAGAAATCATGGCGGTCAGTAGGAGGATTGATATATAAATAACTAATAATGTTTGAAAATTGAATTTGTACTGATGTTAATATTACATTTACAAGGGAAGGAAACTGGAAATTGATTGAGACTTACAAGTAATTTAGAAAATACATAAAGCGGAAAAATGGGACGAATAAATAGAGGTGATACATTATTTAATAGACAGAATATCTTTGGATTTTTTCACTGTGTTTGACTTTCCAGAAGAATTTGTTTTTAAAAGAAAAATAAGGTGATCTTTAATTAGAGTAGGTATAGTTCCCAAAGTTTAGTTGCTGAAGATTGAAATGAGTGAATACTATGATGATTTTGTATCTTAGGTCTATAGAAGTTTTGTCTAACAGTATATCTAGTGTTATAATATAGATATGATAGTACGCGCGCTCTGATTGGCTAAAAAGCCATGTTTCATCAGAGTATATAACATGGTAAAGATGGATACTTTTAAAGTTTTTAACTTCTCCACTAATTCAGTGCAGACTACTAAATTTAGACTAGGGGAATATTTATATACATAATTCATATTTTAACTTTAAAGCATTATTTCTTTTAATTATTGTAAATAAATTTAGACAGTAGTTGTTTAATTGTCCGATAGATGTTTTTATATTATTATAATCTTATAATCATTGTATATATATTTAGTTATACACGACCCCACAAGCTGTAAGCTTTAATAATTATCGTGTTAAAATAAAGGTTATTGATTGATTGATTGATTGATGGTTTGCCGTGTTTTATTGTTTCCAACTGGCAGTTTCCTTTCATCGCGCGTGTAAATCTATATTATAAAACAGGTAAAGAAGCCTTAAAGTGCCTATGAACAATAATGTTTTATTTTAGATATTAATTCTAAATCAAGTGAATAATAGAATGGTAAAATATATTTTGCTTTGAATGCTGTGCCGCTGAGTTAAGGAGGTTTTAATATCCAAAATGCTAATTACATGACGTCAGGGGAGGTATCTGCAATCACTTCTTAGTAGTTGTGAATGGGCGTTTCTACTGATATAGGAAAACAAATTTCTAACATCATTTTATTTCAACCATGGGTATAACACTGATATTTCGAAAAAAATGTTTAATTGTAACAAAACATTTTGTAAAATAATTGATGCCTCCCCTGGCATCATGTAATTATCATTTTGGATATTAAAACCTCCTTAACTCAGCGGCACAGCATTCAAAACAAGATCTATTGTACCATTCTACTATTCACTTGATGTAGAATTGATATCTAAAATAAAAAATAAGGTTCATAGGCACTTTATATCCATGTTTTATTCTATCATAAAACACTCTGGTCGTTTGAGAACACTCGAGAAATGTTGAAAGTACGCGCCTTCGGCTTGTGCTTTAACATTTCTCTCATGTTCTCAAATGCCCATTGTGTCTTATGATAGTATAAAACATGGCAAAGCCTTCTATATTTGTTAATTATACTGACGAATGTATTTCAGAAACCGGCGAAAGGATATCAGAAAATACAGCTGGAATGTTACTTTTATTGTTCTTTATATTGTGTGCAAAGAGAGCCATTTTCAGTTTAAGGATGTTATCTTGTTTTAATATTCCAAGAAGTTTCGGCTTGAGCAGTTTCAGCGGTATTGACCTGAACGCCTCACTTCAATGTAATGAAGCACTATTCAAACTGTGTATCTAAATTAATCGTGCTCGAAGTGAGGCGTTCGGGTCAATACCGCTGAAGCTGCTATTCGTAGACGCCACTGTAATATTAGCTATTGAGTGTTGTAAAACCAAAACCTAATCCAATCACAGAAGCAAGTAAAAACACAATGAACCAATCACGAACTGAAGTAATTTGGATTGGTTTTAGAGAGGTTTCATTCGAGTGTACATGTCATAAAACCAAACCTGAGCCAATGACAAAAGCAAGTAAAAACACAATGAACCAAAGTGAACTGATGAAATGAAGTAATTCGTGATTGGTTTTACTTGAACCAATCACGAGGAAAAGTAAACGCAATCGAAAACCGCTCCAATTAAACTTATTTATTGCCTACTTTACGATTGATCGAAGCCTCTAAATAAATAAAATACTAACCGCTATTTACTGTGATGCACTAAAATTCTCACCTGTACGTTTGTTCATCTTCTAATGAGTTAAGGAATGTATCAATTCTCCCTTTAAATACGATGGACGGACTATCCAATTCCGTTTTAATCTTTTCTTGAAGATCAATCACCTCAAACCAGCCTTCCTTTTCATCCATGGGATCCACTGTATATAAGAACCACCTGTAACTCTGAACTGCTTTGCAGGTCAGTCCTTTGCATGACGACTCCACCACCATCCTCAAAGTTGTACTGACTTTTGCTGCACAATTTAGGGTACATCTGTTAACAGCATGACGATAGAATTCGTGTTACTGAAGCATGTATTATGGCATGTATTACAACAAACGGTTGCCATACAAGCAGAATGGCGATATTAATAATACATCAACGTTGTTTCAGATATACAGTACTGATGTTTTATTAATCAGTGTTGTATCCAAGAAACACTATGCTAGTCTCGGACGAAGGACGCTAATTCGTAGGTCCTCATAAGCCTGTTGAGGTTCTCCGTCCACGTACCTTGGAGTGGTAAACTAGAGTAAATCCTAGTGTCTGCTTGAGGGAGGTCTCACAAACGATCACTGACTTCCCCTATCCCGCTCGGGTGAAAGGTTAAGCTAAAACTCCTATATTGATGCATACAGACCGTCTCATAATTATGGGACCTGTTTTTGTATACTGCGCATGCCCGTAACGCAAACCATAGCGCTGAACTCTAAATTTTAGAATTTCATCTATTATATTAAATATTATTAAATATTATATTAATAGTATAATTTCACAAGTAAGATACGATATTTGCGTCCAAACTGTGTGGGAATTCACTCTTTTCATCTGGTGGCCATCTTGGATTCAAAGCGAGGCATTCCTTTGTTTTTGCCAGGTCATCCTCGCAGTGAGGGATAGTCAAAACGAGGCTAACCTGGCAAAAACCAAGGATTGCCTCGCTTTGAATCCATCCGGTCTGTCGTGTGGGAGGTTGACGGTTCAAACCCCAGCCGGGCCAACACTCAGGTCTTAAAGTGTTTATGACCCGAAATTTTAGTCGATGTTATGAGTAGAGCTGGGCTGCTGCCGAACTGCAAATAGTTAGACCTTCATCCAACGTCGCCGCTTCAAGTTGAACAGTCTCACCAGACTGTCACGAGTTGCCGGTAACTGCAACCCATCGCTTTTAGCCGTTGCAAGAAAAGGTGAATAAAACATTGCCTGGTGTAATATTCCTTTTCATGCAACTGCAACACATCGCTTTCAGCCGTTGCGAGAAAAGTTGATTAAAACATTGCCTAGTATAATATTCCTTTTCATGTAACTGCAACACATTGCGAGACAATGCCTAGTGTAACATCGCTTTCAGCCGTTGTTAGACAAGTTGCATAAAACATTGCCTAGTATAATATTCCTTTTCATGTAACTGCAACACATTGCGAGACAATGCCTAGTGTAACATCGCTTTCAGCCGTTGTGAGACAAGTTGAATAAAACATTGCCTAGTATAATATTCCTTTTCATGTAACTGCAACACATTGCGAGACAATGCCTAGTGTAACATCGCTTTCAGCCGTTGTGAGACAAGTTGAATAAAACATTGCCTAGTATAATATTCCTTTTCATGTAACTGCAACACATTGCGAGACAATGCCTAGTGTAACATCGCTTTCAGCCGTTGTGAGACAAGTTGAATAAAACATTGCCTAGTATAATATTCCTTTTCATGTAACTGCAACACATTGCGAGACAATGCCTAGTGTAACATCGCTTTCAGCCGTTGTGAGACAAGTTGCATAAAACATTGCCTTGTGTAATAGCGCCTTTGCATTGCTCACCGTTCTATTAGATTTCCTTGGTGGTTAAAATTTAAGACGCGCATGCGCGATGATCTTGTCCATGAAGGAATTTCTGTAGTCGATTTTCTTTTTTTAAACAACAACTTGTTCAGATTATCGTGTTCTTGTTGGAAATGAGAGGACATCCACAGTAGACTTAGCTGAGTGACCGCGCGCTAGGATCACATTACCCTCGCAGTTGTGTAAATAATAAATTTACGATAGTTTACCGCGTGGTCGTATGCCCTCTTATTTACCACGTTTTGTGTCATCGTTTGGGCAAAATCGTGGTGGATTCTCTCGGCGCTCGGGACGTCTAACTCCTGCTCGTATAATCATTATAGCGTTAAACGTAATGCGCAATGGTCATAGCTATAGCTGTATGGGTAAGAAATAACAGAACATTGTTAAACATTAAATACTTTACTAATACTAACCTCAACGATAACGTCAGGGATGAATTAACCCTTAAACTGTGGTCAATTATTGTCTCTCTTGGTCCTTTTCGGATTATTAATCGGATAACGTATGTTTTCTTTGACGCCATAGAACCTATCTTCATCTCCAGTGTGGGACGAGTTACATTGATTAGCCCAGGGCCAGATCCATAACAACCTCCTTTGACTTCCTTCTTGCCTATTGCCACATCTATTGGATTACTCATATTTACATCGTCGAAACTCTCACTCTGTCTCCGACACAACCATATAAAGGTAAATCCTTTCGTTTTAAGCCACGGACTGTAAGGGTCAAAAGATGAAGACGCATTAAGGTGAACATTCCCAGTTCCCTTGATCTTTTCGTTGGCTCCGACGATGCGAGCCACTAAAGGTGGCAGAGTGACATTGACAAAACCATAATCCTGATTGGTCGCACCCTCTTCGCCGACCATTTTTGCCATAAAGCGTACATACGCTAACCCTAGAGGCCATAATCTTGGCCGTACAATGAATTCAGTGGTCCCAAGTCCAAATGTATCCGGTGGCATAAGCCTGTTTGACCTTGGATCAACTCGCGAAACTTCCCATGAATAAATCGTTTTGGTGGTTGAGTTGCAGTGTAACCGTACGTCCGCCTTTAGCAGGTTTGATTCCGTTATGTAAAATACATTTCCTTGAGAGACGGTTTTGCTTAGTCTGAGGGTGACCTCTGGAGGGCGACACATGACATCGACTGTACAAAGAGAAGATAAAATGCTGTTATTGACACAGTTACGCAGAATAGGGCAGTCATTGATTGAGTGTCGAAAAGTAATCAGTTTATTGGTTTCGAATTTGATTGGTTAGCTATCCGCTTGTGATTAGTTGAAGTAAAAGCAATCACGAAGTAGTTGCGTTCGTCATTGGTTCATTGGGATTAAACCGCCTCCCTCTAAGTTCAGTGGTTAAGCTCCGATTTGTCATGCGCAAGGTCGCGGGATCAAACCCAGGCCGGACCAACGCCGGCTCAGGGTCTTAAAATAACTGAGTACAAGGTGCTGCCTTTGTGATCGAACTGCAAATAGTTAGACCTTCACGTCTTCTCGGATAACGACGATATATCGTAGGCCGTCGGAGACCTCCAAAGATGGGCTTTAAGCCTGTTGAGGTTCTCCGTCCACCTTCGAGTGGTAAAACAGAATAAATCATAAATCAAACTTGCTCCTGTGATTGGCACAGGTTTGGTTGTACGACAATCAATCGAACACCGCTCTATAAAGTGTAATTAAACGGCATTGCGAAAGAGGAAACGTAAGTTGGGTAGTCGTTATAGCTGTCAACCTATGAAAGGTTCAACTTTGAAGTTACTAGACAATTAACCTTTTATTTAACAAATCAAAAATGGTTTTCCATGTTCTATAACAAAGTAATTCACGCTCGAAAAACTGCGGACTGATGCATGAGCGAAACGCATTTATCATTGAGCAGCTTTTCAATACCTCGGAAGTACATTATCTTGTTATAGGACATAGGAGAACCATCCTCGATATGTTTTATAATGTAAAATTTGATTTACGTGGAAAGAAATGCTCGAGCGGGCATTCATCGCCAACAATCACGGACATTGCGCCCGCGGTACGTAAGCGGTTTCGACCTTAAATGACCTTACATTTTACAAAGAATGTATGAAGCATAAATCAATTTTCACCTTTCAAGCAAATGTACTGTACTATTATATCGCTGATTAAATGAGCGCTTGGGCCATCACGTACAAAGGGAAAAACAAGGATCATAACTTACCTTACAAACCTCACAAGCGAATTCAATAAGTTATTTATTATGTTGCAAATCAGCTTTGCTTCAATAGACCTAATTCGCTCCCCTCAGTATTGCCCCAATAAGATCACCTGACCAAATCCTTGAGAACTGTTTCTTTGTTTTCTTTTTATCCCTCGGGAAAATGCATAAATTGCTCGAACTCCAACACAAAGCCCTAAATCCCCTGGAGACATCACGTGACCGAAAAATGGCGGCTCGTACTTTTACCCACAATCCTTTGCGCGCGAAAATCTTAAAATCCGTTATAAAATCGCTATAGAGGTTTGAAATCTTAAAAGCAAGCCATTACAAGTGCTGTTGCCAATATACTGTCATTTAAAAGAACAGAGGATTTCTACGTGTTAGTCTGACTATTTTAGGTTCGCAAGGGATTGTGGTCCTATGTACAGGCACCATCTTTTTCGGTACGGTGGATTAGATCTATTTGCGGTCCGTACGGCAAGTTATGTACCGCAAACTGACCAATCACAATTCACGAACTTAACCAACCATATAATCAATATCTTTACGTAGGGTTTGTCTCTCTGCTAAGCTAATTACATAGTTGCAGTAGACTGATATGATATTAAAATAACCTGCAGAGGAAATAGCGAGAAAGCACGGTATCACTTACGAGGGTATCTTACTGTCATGTAGGACTGGTCGAACATGCCGAAACTTTCCGTTATAGAGTTCTTGAGGGCCGTGGTAATATAATGTACACTGGCCTCGATGCAATCAATCTTTACTAAAGCTGCCAGGTTCAGCTCTCCAAACCGATTTTTCTGCGGGCTAAAACAAAATAAAACATATATGTTATATATAAACGTATGAACAATCCTGACGATTTCAAACGTCATGGCGTACATCAGTCATGGGTACAATCAAGACAGCATAAGTAAGAAAGAGAATCTCGTAGTGTGTGGCGTGCGATGATAATGTCTAATAAAATCTATTTTTAGTAATCGGAAACAGTTGAAGCAAAGTGGGCGCGCGCGACAACTAAAAAAATGCGCGAAAATATTGGCCTTCAAAAGCCGGCAAAATATTTTCGCACCATTTGTTTAGTTGTCGCGCGCGTTCGGGCACTTTGCTTCATGATCAACTGTTTCCAGTTACTAAATATAGATTTTACTAGACATTATCATCGCATGCCACACACTACGAGATTCCCTCTCTTACTTATACTCTCTTGGTAAAATTCAACAATATTTCTTCTTTCCTTCTTCTTCCTACTCTTATTTTTTCTTGAGTTACCTAAATCCTTGTACCGAAGCTCCAAAGAATCCTGGAATGCCTTCAAGCGCATAGTCAATCTGAAATAGAATGATTACTGTTAACATGGCAATACAATCGTTTTGTATCAATACGGTTTCTCAGGAAACCTATCCAGAATAACTAATGATTAACCATTAAATTTAGGGTAAAATTGGGGGGGAAGGAGGGGGGGGGGGGGGGGGGGGGTTGGGGGAGTTGGCTCAGAAACAACCGTGATTGATCCCTTCCAGAGGCGACTAGCATACCATAATCAACTTTAGGTTGATTATACCCAGTAACACATACATAGTCACACAGCCAAATAAATACGGTAACATAGAACCTATTTTGGCCATCTAACAAAGGTTAAAAGGCGCAGTACGTCGTTTGAGTAACAATATATAAACTACTTTTTCTCTGAACAAAAATATGGGATTCATAAATAACAATAGGTGATCCCCATTCCGTCTCCACTACTACTGGGATTGAGTGAGGACGGACATACGATATTTTATGAGTGGTAAATAATATACACTTAATGACTGGCCCCGAGGGAAACAGTGAGTGTGATTGATCCGAGTCCCAAGAATCTCGATGTTTCCCGAGAGGACCAGCCATTCAGGGTTTTGTTATATAGACATAAGTTTTACTACCTGATATACAAGCGAGATTTGTAGTCTTCTCTTCGTGAAGCTGCTTTTCGACACAAAACGCTACCAGCGTCGTGTAGTAGCGTTGTGTGTCTTACTTACATCTTTTTAGCTACCAATTTCTCACTCTCGCACTTGATAAAGATGTAAATTGTTTATTTCGAGCTGGTTCCATGTTAAACGCTTTCTTTCGACGAAAAAGGTAAGCTTTTGATGAAAATTTCGACGTTTTGGTAAACAAATATTTCCCGCCTTTAGCTAGCCAGTTATCACGATGTGATCACGTGGCGGGAAAACACTGGGAATTGTTACCTCTGACGTCATAGTTTTCAAAATTGCTGCCCGCGCGGGAAACAGTTTGTATTGTTACTTGTCAGGTGACCATAAATCAACCAATGAGGAAGCACGTTATATCTGGAAAACTTAAGGCTATATAACAATACCAGATATTATAGTTGCGTCAACGAATAGCAGTTTCAGGTATTCACCCAAACACCTCATTTCACTAAGGTAATTAAGCGCTACTCAAACTGTGAATCTAAATACTGAAGTTGTATTTGTTTAAGAGGGCGGTTGTGTCGTACAAGAATGACGGTTTCCATCAAAGCCGTATACATGCTAATAATCAAGTATTCCCACTGAAATAACCTTTTCTTAATATCGAACAGCGACAAGAACTCTTTCCGATCCATGGTTTCCAAGGTATCTAAAGTATAACGCGATTAGACTTATCCGGTTATATATCGAACAAGACAGTGCAAGACTAAAACACTCAATGTCCATTGTATATGCCAACACAACTTTCCTGTTGACGCGCAAGGATCTCAATAAACAAACGGTTGAGCGAGATGAAAACGAATAAAACCCGATCACATGGTGAGGGCATCCCATATTACTAACGTAACCACAACTGTATAGTCTAATAATAGTCAATCATACAGCACCAAATTATCTGCAGGATCTTTTTAAATTCAAACATACGAAATACAACTTGAGGGACTCAGACAAAAAGCTGGAGCTTCCAAAACCAAAAACAAACTACCTTAAGAAAAGCATTTGTTATAGTGGTGCGTCTCTTTGGAATAACTTACCAGCAAATGTTAGAAATGCCGAGTCTCTCAGGTTGTTCAAGAGAAACCTCGACCAAATTTGGAACTAATTGGGCTTCGGGACCATTAGTTTAGTAGTGTATTTTTAATGTATTGTTGCACGGCTATCATGTAAAACAGTTTTTTAATTATTGATATTTTTATTATTGTATTGAGGATACTGATGATATGTCCGTGGGTAAATAAAGCTTATGTATGTATGTATATTAGCTTATAAGTCAAATATTTATTTGCTCTCCCATATCAGAACAGACGTGTCCGTATCTAAAATATTCTTGAAGCCACTAGTATCTTTTAATAATAACTTTTAAAACCTTTTCCTCGTCCTTCACTTACCTCCATTTTAGTACCCGTACTCATATTTTGATACGCGAAGCTTGTAGGATCGACGTAGTCCGTCTTGAAATACGTATCTATCATCAGCCCGATTATGAAATAGTAACCTGTAACAATGTCATGATCAAGATTATTAGTCCACCAAGCAATAACTATTAACCTTTAAAGTCAAAGCTTTATCGGTAAATCTTTTCATAAGAACCTATTCATGCTAAATAGAAATTAAATACCGAGGCCCCGGCGAGAGGTGTATAAGGCCAAGATATGGCCTAATGCCTTGGTTCCCCCGGGAGGGGGCAGGCGATCAAAATGCGGCAACAGAATGTCTTTTTTTGACATAGTAGCTAAAAAAATGAACTGCCTAAAAAATACTGAACCCCGACCCTGACTGCACCCAAATTATACTCAAATCCTGACCCTGATCTGCCCAAATCAGGTCAAAATCCTGACCCTACCTGCCCAAACTGAGCTCAAAACCCTGACCCACCCGGGCGGCACATACATAATACGTCACAAACAGGGAGTACCCCCCCCCCCCCCCCCCCCCCCGGGCTTGGTTCGAGGCCTGACCAAGGTTTTTACACAAAAAGTTACCTATGAGAAAACAATTATTTGACCCTTAGAAAAAGTTAACAAGTCCCTTGATTAGGTTTGTAAATTAAACAAAGCACTGATTGTCGATTGGTTTAGATAAAGAATGTGTAACTTTCTGGAGACGAATTTAAATTTTACTGGTTGAATATTCAGAATGGCTGGAGAATCCTCATTCCATTTTGCTAGCTACGGGAAAATGATGTCGACTAAAAACACAGAAGCTTAACTAGCGTTTAACCAATAAAAAGTAAGTGAGGCCACGGACAAGAATATATGGATTCTAGCCTGGAAAAGAACTTTGGAGAAGGAATAAGTACTGCGCATGCTTCGTACAATGGGTACTGAATGTGGAAAAGCCGTCATGAGAACATTGCAAAATAATCTAGAATATGTGTATTTTACTTATAAGACATAAGGGCCTCATACACTAGGTTTTTCTTGCAACGTGCAACACAATGTTGACCGGATCAAAAATCATTGCAAGTTGCTGTGGGATGTTAGACGTAGGCAACGTTCTTTTGCAACTTGCAATACGATATACTTAAGCCCGCTGCCACATAGTTATAATTTTCAGCGGGAACTCCTCAATAAAATAAAAAAACAAGTACATTACAACATATAGCAACATGGCCGCGGATCGCCGTAGGAAACGATGTGTATTTTAATGTTTTTAGAGTTAGAACATGAAGAAGAAAACGATAAAAAGAGACGCAGAATAACGTGGTTAATACATAGACGATTGTTCAACTCACTCAACAGCGAAATACACAATACAATAGAACACAATACAATTTGGTAGTAATTCATGCCTGCCTACGGGGGAGGGAGAACCGGTTGAAACAATGGTTGAAACGATCGAGAGAGAAAACGAGAAGCCTTGTGAACAGCAATTTTATGTAACAATGTACTAGGCAAACAATGCTCTCTAATCATTTATGAAATGAGATATTGTTATTGCGTACAATGAGAAAACCTCGCCATTGTGGAAAAAAAGGTAAGGTTATTGGCCTTCCGCTCGGGGGTATGGGATTTATTAGGGACTTTAAGAAACCACGACGGCAACATCTAGGACGACGATATAAAACAATAGGTTTAATTACAAAATACAATAGCTGCACGTAAAAGTGCAGTCTCCTACATTTTGACTGTCGTTTATGCAAAAAACGCAATTTGAAAACCATACATTTTACGTTTCATTGAGAACGTGAACGTCAAAAAGTAAGCCGACCTGTTCCGCTCCAAACGAGATACGGCATTGGCTTACCCAACAATACAAAACACCTAACCTTTAGAACGTGCAGTACAAAAACAATAGAGCTACAGTATAATGCTGCAATCAGAATACAGGCTTCGAGCGGTACTGTATTACTCGAGCCAAAACGTTAGTAAATCACTCCGTCGTTCGGTTGGCGTGAAGGGAACTCAATGCTTATTATATTTTTCAAAAATTTGGATGTGAAAATTAATTAAAGGCGAATAAAAGAAATAGCAAAAAAACAAAGTTTGGACAGGAGCCCATAACCAGGAGCGTCCATATCTCCTGTATAGCTGTCACGGCGTTTCACAAGTTGAGCTATTTTTAGATCATTTTCCCCGCCAATTAGTGGGTTGCACCAATGGCGGAACAAAAGATGCCCCATTAGCTACTTTTGTTAAACCAACAACATGGCTGCTACGCTTTTGTGATTTTATTCCCTTGGGAATGATTGCAACCCAAGAATAGCGGGAAACCGTTCTAAAAATAACCTAACTTGTGAAAACGCTGTGACAAAGCCTAGTATAGACTATATCGCAACTCCGCCGTCGCAGTGCACTATGGGATGGATATCTCAGTTTCCATTGTTAAATCCAAGATGGCCGCCCAACAACAACAATGGAAAACTGAGATATCCATCCCAGAGTGCACTGCGACGGCGGAGTTGCGATATAGTCTATGCGGGATGGACGCTCCTGATTATGGGCTCCTGGTTTGGGAGAAAACACGTTTCTACTTCCCGTCGCCGTCGCCGTCACACCGAAGTGAATCAATCCCATACCCCAAGCGGAAGGCCGATAAAATACTATTCTAGAATTCATAATTAGTAATTCAATTATATTAATTAATTTTCAATTCAAATCTAGTTTCGTACACTTGTCTATTAACGATTTAGCTTGTGCATTTGTTGTCCCAATAGACCAATCCAAGGTCACTATTACCATTTTCAATTCAAATTCCTCCCCTACTTTTAGTTTCGTACATTGTCTATTCAATTGACCGATTTAGCTTGTACATTTGTTGTCCCAATAGACCAATACAAGGTCTCCATTACTATTTCGATATCGACTTCAATTAGCGATAACACTGGTACTGCTGAAAAGACCACCTCAAAATAAGTTTAAATTCCTACTAATTTTGAGATGCTCTTTTTAGCAGTATCGGTGCTGTCACTAATTTAAGTAGATATCGTATCAATTATGGTTGGTAGGAATATGACGTCACCGTAGGAATCCTACAATTCCTACAGAAGTAATAACTATGACTTTATAGTATAGATAATTATTTACTTTTAGTTACCTGGCTTGCACCCAAAGAGCTCCATTCGTATCGCGAAGTTGTTATTCATCTGAAATGGCATTACCATGAGAGACTTGGCGATAGTTGGAACTGGAACCTCGTTTCTTTTCACTGAGTTACTATCCCTATTCCCACTGAATATCTGAAGAGTGTATGAAACATGTTAGAACAGCTCTAGCTAGATCGAATATACAAAAAAGACATAACTAACGACATAAGAAACGGCTCTTCAAATGAAGAATATATTTGTAAGAGACTTCGAACGGCTTGTGTTGAGTTGACCCGGGCAGTAGGGTAACCCTACGCTACCTGAATCATTTTGCTTGTAAATCCGGGCTATCTTTGACCCTAGTGCTAGGGTAACCCTATCTCCTTGTAAATGGGCCCTAAAAACGCTTATTTCATACTTGACACGGTTTTCTTTGTTATTCATGAGGCTTTATTTGCCATACATATAAATGCAAGGGATGTATAAATGCAAGGGATGTATGACAAAAGTTCCCGGGACGTATCCAGATACATTCCGGGAACTTTTCTCATACATCCCTTGCATTTATAACGAGCAATTTTTCGAAAACCTCGTCAAGTATTAAATAAGACACTTAAATACCTCGAACGTCGGCAATAAGCCATATACATCCCTCGGGCCCACGGCCTTCGGGATGTATATGGCTTATTGCCTCCGTTCTCGGTATTTAACTCTCACTTGATAATTCTTTTGATAAGAATTATTTGATTATTAGGAGAATTCAGGCTACGGAGCAGTTTAGTCGATTGTTGTTTCTTCATATAGTGTTCGATCATCGCCAAAATAATCAAAATTGTGCCAAATTGATTTATTATAAACAATTGAAAATGAAGGAAATCATTATTACTGTATATTGTATGAAAGGGTAATGTTTAACGTCTTTTGCTTGGAATAGGAAAAAAGAAAACAGCAGTGAAAGCTCTAACGATTCCGTTGCATTGTATTCACATCTCTGAAAAAGATAACTTGACATCAACTGAATGATTAGTGTTTATGTACAAGTTCCTGCTAACATAGAAATCCTTATTTCCAGTGTGGAAAGTTGCATTCGTTAAATGGTGTTTCATGGCTAGTTTCAACCTTGAAGAGACCATAAATATTATGAAGTTCAGCCTTGGGTACACCATTGGAGTCTGGCCCCCTAATCGCGCAGAATGGACATATCCAGGAGCCCATAACCTGGAGCGTCCATATGTCCTATATAGTTGTCACAGCGTTTTTACAAGTTGGGCTATTTTTAGATTATTTTCCCAGCCAATTAATGGTTGCACCGTGGCGGAACAAAAGATGCCTCATTAGCTACTTTTGTTGTACCAAACAACATGGCTGCTACGCTTTTGTGATTTGATTCCCCTAGGAATAATTGCAACTCAACAATAGCGGGAAACCGTTCTAAAAATAACCTAACTTGTGAAAACGCTGTGACATAGGCCTAGTATGCGGGATGGACGCTCCTGGTTATGCATGGGCTCCTGACATATCGGGTAACTTTGCATATGAAGTAATCACTCAAGCGCGCGGGTAATTCAAAACTTTGATCAGATTTTTTGGCTTCTCACTGTTTTGTTACCTTATATTAGTTAAGAATTATTTTGGGAAATAGTCGAAAACCTTAGGCCAGTATAGACCACAATGCAATTCGCACCGCGTGCGTCATTTTCGTATGATACGAAAATGGCCGCCAAAGCTGAAAGTAAAGCGAGCTTTTCCATCGACGCGATTTCTAGCGAATTTGATTAATACTAATTACTCTGGCCAGGCCTTTGGCCGCCCGAGTCAAGTTTTGCAAGTGTTTCATGTTATTATTTTTTGTCGTTGCGAGTTGGCTCAACACGTGACAGGGTCAACCAATCAGATTCGACACCGCTCGGGACTCCCGCGGGTCATCTTTACAGTCGGCGGAGAAAAAGGTTAAAATACGTCGAATTCGCTTTAAATTGCCACCAGAGAAGAAGAAGAATATCACCTACTCTTGAAATCAGCTTTTTACAGAAATATTCCCTTAATTGGTCTGCCTTACATGCCGTAGCCCGTAGTCAGAACATTTAGAAAAAGAAACGAGAAGTAAAGCAACAAAATAAGAGCTTCTCGATGATCCCAAAATGAGGAGAGGAGTAAAAGATTCTCCTACGGATTGTGACAACAAGTGATTTATAATATCCTAAAATTTATGAGAGCAGTTTCGATGCATGTGCCGAAGATTTGTAATGTTCTCACGAGGTTCAAACCAGCGGGAATCCAGTCAAGATCCGCGAGGGAATCCGTTCGATTCGCCCACCACGTTTCGAATCAAGTCGCCCACGTCTCGAGTCAAGTCGCCCACGTATTTACGTCGTTTCGCCCACGTATTATATGAATGTATAATAATCGAAATAAAGTACATTGAACCATATCTACTTTTCAACTGATCTGACTTCTAGACCACAAAATACCCCGTGACTTATATCATTTGAAAGCTTTTAATGCATACTTTTAAAACGTTATAGCGGTGCGTTAGAAATTAGCAGGGAGGATGGGGGTTGAGAAAGGGGAAGGGTCAATTTTTGTAAACACTCAAGAATGGAGGGTCATAAAAATTGGCAACTGAGAAATGGTTTATTATAGGGGCAAAGGGGGGAGGGTAACATATTTCATACTTATTGCCTGTGGAGGGCCTAAGATTATATATGTTTATAATTTTTGATTTCATTCTCCTGCCCCTACTGTCTGACCAGTCCCTGAATTTCCAATATTTGCTTCAGGCAATCTTGTTTGTTAATTGCTATTGCAATACACGTAAGTTCCCATCATACACGTAATTCTTTATCCAGGGCATGAAAATCACACACTCACAAAATGTGAGTGGCTCCATATAAATAAAAGTTGAAATTCATGACAAGTTACAAAATAATGTTGCTTGTAAATCTTGCTAATAATGGTTGAAATAAAATAGCTAAAAATGTTACTAGTTTATCCATAGTTAATAGAGTGGAATGGTTCTGAAACCCAGCGACCTTCTTTGTTATATGTCTTTGTTAGCTTTTTTCAACCGTGACCCTGCACAAAACACAATAGAAATTCCAATGTGTTAATCAATCAGCCAATAGAAACGTGTGAGTTCAGTCGTTCAGGGGACGCTAATGAACTATGACCCTGCACAATCTTTTGTCTTGCCCCCTTCCAACATAAACCGCAGCGCCTTTGTTAGCCCCTTTGAAGTTTGCCGGGTTTCATAACCATTCCACTCTATTAACTATGGTTTATCATACCATGTTGCTTGTAAAAATTAGTGATAACTAGGAACAATATCTGCTTATTACTTCCTGAGCACCTGATATAAAAGGAAAACCAGGGAGATGGGAACCCCAGGAGTGGAAGAGTGTGCACCTTTTGTATCAATACAAATCTGGCCAGAAAACAGGAAGAGTTGATGCTGACTTTGTATTTTTAATAAAATGTGGGTCAGATGGTAGAACTATAGTAGTATTTGACATTGGATGTGTTACTGTAATCCGTGTGTGTGTGTGCCTGTCGAGCTATACATTTTTTTTATCGAGGAACTGGACAATAAAAACAAATGCTCCAAAAAAAAACAGTGTCTGAAGCCAAACTTTAAAAAGTTGCCATGAAGATATCTAAGCTAAAGGCTCAACTCTAACAAAACATTACTGCAAATATAGCCATTTCAAGAACATGCCTGTCAATGCAAAGATTTTGAAATAACTTTTACAAATGTAATGCAATCCATTCTTTGGCAGCCCTTATTTTACCCTGGATCGGGAAGGCATTGGACGCTTCTGAATCTTCATAACCAGTGGCACCTAAATTCTCTATCATTTGTCTAGCAAAATGGAGGCTCATTCTGTCCCTGCCGATCAATAAGTGGAACCAGGAAGCATCGTTTGCCAAGCACATGTACATTGTTGAGATCACATTGACGACATTGTTTATGTGAGTTAGGTTTGTTGTTGATTTCTTATCAACATTCGAGCTCGTCGAGCATCGAGGGTTTTTCTACGGTTTTCCTCCCGATCTCCATAAAAACCAACATGTAATTCAGGTGTTGTATGTCCAAAACAGTTAATGCAGTGAGGATCGAGTAAAAGCAGGCCGACAGCTGCTGTAAGCTGCCATAATCAGCCCGCTAATATTTTTTTTACGTGCATGGCACACGTCGACACCGGAGGAAGAATCTCAAACTGTTATACCTTGTTAGATCAGCGAGGAGATTTATAGCTACTCTGCAAGGACAATCACGGCCTTCTTGACTTTTCTGTTTGGGTTTACAAGCTGACTTGTGATATGTAAGCTACAAGTGTATCCCTGTGTAACATGCGCGCGCATGCCACGTGCTATTCTTGGAAATTAGTTGTCTCTCTCGGGTTCCGCCATATTGTTTAGTACGACTTGCATGTAAATATTGTTATATAACAAAGTGCAGACACATAAAAAACTAACTTCAATT
Organism: Actinernus sp. WN-2022; assembly: GCA_030867875.1. NCBI lineage: Eukaryota > Metazoa > Cnidaria > Anthozoa > Actiniaria > Actinernidae > Actinernus > Actinernus sp. WN-2022. The sequence continues at coordinate 62,662,205 of JAOWCC010001589.1, read as the reverse complement.
TGATTTTTACAACAACAAAACACTTTTAGCTTCAAACGAGTGTGTACAAACTGCCTTTCGAGTCGAAAAGTCCAAAATGTAAACAGGTCTGTAAATATCCTGAATATGAGATTTTAATCACGAACTAGAAGATTATGTATTTAATACAAGACTATTTCTCAGTTCTAGTTCTAAAAGATCTGTCGAACTTATAATTGTCACAAAGTCGATCACAAATTAGCCGAAAATGCTTTGTTCGACCACAGGCTTCCCAGACTCGACGTATATTTCCCGCTTATTAGTCTATTGGGTTACCTGTGGATTATCGATTAGTTTCATAACGATCTCAGAAGAGTTTATATAATTGCTCGGTGTGAATTCTCTTTTCCGATTCCTACGAAATGAATCTTCAATAATAAAAGATTGATACGTAATGAAGTTGTGTGAGTGTTTTTTTGGCGATTTGGGGCCTTCTAAAGCAGTTTATTAGGATTCGAAATTTTGACCGTTGGCCGCGGCTCTAAAAAAAGGTAGGCAACTCGACCTCGCCAAAGCACAGACTTACCTCAAAGATCACCTAAAATTCGGCACTTTTCTTCGTCGCTCACTATTCAACTTTTGGTACAGGAGGGAATAGTTATCAAGCAACATCTGACCAGAGTTTTAGGAAAATCCATCAAATTTATCACCGCCAAACGGCCTCCTCAAGACCCAAAAAGCGCGACCTTCTAATGATCTGTAAGAACCAGACCGACCAAAGCGGACCAAAATTTTCCCGCCTCTACCCAAGCGTGAAATTATACTTCCGTTCGACGAACGGAAACAAATATATCGCCAATCAGAGGACCATTACTAGGCTTTTAACGAAACTGGCGGTTACTGACTAAATTTAAATTTGGAACTCGCCAAAATTTCTCACGTGGAACTGTCAAAACACTCGGTGAAGACCCCGCGGCCCACTATCTTATGAAACTAATCGATAAACCACAGGTAACCCAATAGACTGATAAGCAGGAAATATACGTCGAGGCTGGGAAGCCTGTGATCTCTGCAAAGCCCACTTCGAAAGCCGGCCGCGCGTCTGTTAAAATATTGCATATGAAAATTAGCCAATCAGATTGCGAGAAAATTGGCGGTTGTTGTAAAGACAAACTTCTTCATGATCTTTCTAAGCTGTTATGCTGGGAGTTTCATCAGGTTTCTTGTCTCTTCGTTGCAATCGAGAAAATCTTTAGAGAGTTTTAGATATTATTTGGATCAGTTTTTTGTGCTCGAAATATTCATTGTCATGCAGCTCATTTAATCTGTTTACATCTTCCTCTGTGATTTTCACAAACCTACCTATCTTTGTAGTTCAAAAGGCGGCAAACGTGACGTCATCGATGTTTTCACTAGTGAGGATATGGAAAATACGCTACTCAGTACCCGGATGTAGTTTCGTATGACTTCTAGTTCTATGAGTGGTTTATTTCTCAGTAAAACACTATCGTCCATATAATAAATAAAAGTTACTTACTATGACTGAATGCCCGCTGAACGAACACGGTTTCAAACATGATTCACATAAATACGACTTAAAATTCCTGGGCTAAATTGCAGCCGATACAGTGGCACTCTTGAAGCTCTTTAGAAATATCTGGCTGCGCCTCCGTGGCTCCGTAGTTGCCCGCGCAGTTGTTTTCAGGCCAGTACTTAACTGTATTAGCGATTGAAAGTCATTTTGTAGCTAATCTTAGGCAAAGGGGTTAGAATTAGCCAAGTCTTACAACCTCCATTTTGAATTTATTATCATCACAAAGTAAGAGAGCAAAGGTCATGGCGCCGTGGCTCCATGGATGAACAAAACACACAGGAATCCCATAATGTAGTGTTTATTCTCCATAATTTAATTGAATCAAATCTTAAAATAACCCCCTCATTGTGACTTAGTCCCCTAGGACGTTCCTCTTGGGTTTTTTTTTTCGTTTTTCTTGATGACTTAAAAGATATACCCATGTGTTTAGAAAACAAAAACCTTTTTCATCCCAGTTTGTATAGCCATTATATAACCATTTATACTAACTTTTATACGTTTATTTGACGCATTGACGCGTTGACATCATACATGTTGCTTCGTTCTACTAACTGTGAACAGAGAGACTCGTTCACACCCAGACATATCTCTCTAGCAACGCGTTGACATCATACATGTTGCTTCGTCCTATTACTGAGAACAGAGAGACTCGTTCACACACAGACATATCTCTCTAACGCGTTGACATCATACATATTGCTTCGTTCTACTACTGTGCATGAACAGAGAGACTCGTTCACACCCAGACAAAGGTTCAAAAGGTTCAAAGGTTTTTTCATTTTCCACAATTACAAAGATTACAAATATGAAAAAGGAAGGTCAAACTAAATACGTGGAGGGTGCATGGGATACAACCCAATGGGTTAACCCTTTATATTAACAGTAATTACAGATGACTTCAAATAATTACTGTACAGAAAATGAATAATAAATGAACTTACAAGAAATGTCAGGAGTTTGCATTTTTCTACATAAAGACAATAAATTATAGATATATTTTTTGTTAGGAAGAAGAAAGGATGTGTTTTTTAAACACGTTTTAGATGATCTAGTTGTTGGACTAATTTTTATATCTATGGGGATATCATTCCACAGACGGAAGCATATTTAACTCCAAATTTGCCATAGTTCAGCCTTTGGCGAGGTAGATAAAAAATTATATTTGATTTTGAACGAGTGCTGTAGTTATGTACTACAGAAAGGTCAGTGAAGTTGGTAATTGATTTGTATGATGCCTATAAGCTAATTCACCAAGTTGGTGGTCCACTATTTCAAATATATGTTAAGTAATTCTATTTTTTTGAATAAAGGTTTACTTGGAGTTCTGGACTCGGAAAAAGTAATTATTCGAAGCACACGTTTCTGTAAAATGTGAATGGGCTTCAGAGATAAGCATATATGGACTAACGCGTTGACATGTTGGCATCTCCACCAAACGTACTTGAGCGGGAGGGTATTCTGCAATTGCTCCCATTTCGCGGTATTTTTGGGCTGTGTAACAAAATACAGTAGCAACAACACAAGAAAGTTATGCCAATTTACTTATTTACTTTAAAAGAAATATTCCTATTTAAGAAGCATTGTTTCTTTGTTGTTTAGTGACTTAGAACCCTAATTTAGTGAGCACCCATTGTTGACGGTTAGGGTATTTTTAAATGATGGATTTAAAAAAATTCTGAAATGTTTGGATTAATTGATATATAGGAACATTTAAGAAGCATCACCGATTATATTTCTGTGTTGTTTAGTGACTTAACCCTGAAGAACCCTAAATTAGTGAGCACCCATTGTTGGCGGTTAGGGTGTTTTTAAATGATGGGTTAGGGTTTGGATTAATCGATAAAGGCATCGTGTTTCGGAATCTATAATGAGTTTCACTGCGGAGCCACGGAGCCACTTCAAATGTAACCTTGCATTGGTAGGGTATAGACAGGTATCGTGTCAGTTTGGAAACTCGTGCTACTCTGTACTTACAATGCTTCCATAGACATTTATGGTCCAGCACCTTCCATTTCCTGCACATCTATTAAACGAATGAGTCGAGTTCCGCCATTCGCTATTATCGCACTTCGGCCATCTTGGATTGAAAGCGAGGCTACCGGGTTGTCGGTTACGTAGAGGTTGCTATTTGCTCTGTTGTTGGTTGCAAGTTTGCACTAAGTTTGGGTGAAAAAGCTACTTCATCTCCACTTCTGTAATTCCAATTGTTCAAATAATAGCCAGAAAAGAAGATCTAGGGATTCTTTTGACATATTTGCCTCCAATGAACAGCTCGGAAAGCGATGGAATTTGAAAATATGCGGATATGTCGGCCCACACTCCAGGCTTCGATAAATATCAAGACTGACCAGAGTGAGTAAAAAAACAGCTGATTATAAATACTTATTCGCTTAAATAAGTGTGGCAGGTTCCCTCAGACTCACAGCGGATAGCACAAGTCCATTTTCTAAAGGTAAAATCAAAAGAGAGAAACCTCAATGCAGAATTCCCTGCCACTTCAAATGAGCACTTGAAAACCTGTGAAAAATCCTTCATAATTTATAGCTCGGGTCAACTTTTTCTTTTGGGTTGGATTTTTGGCAAATTTTGAGGTAGGTTTTTAGAAGGCTTGTATGGGGATTTCAGAAAATGCATTATTAATGAACCAAAAGGATTCACTTGCATGGATGGCTGATAACATTGCATTGGTACTGTAACTATATCATATATACATAATGCAGGCTCCTGATACATACATGTATATCATTATATATGTATAGTATATGCTTGTCTGTAATTAAAATGATTATAATGACAGTAACTGACTTGCAATGTTGCCGGCCATTATCAACAAATGGCTACTTGGAAATTGACCAAAATTACCTGTAGAGAGAATGAGATATGGTTCATTTGACAATGTACAATGATGATAGTGACAATGAAAATGTTACTGGTGATGATATTAATGCAAAACAATATTGATGTTGATGACAGTGCTGTTAAATAATGGCAATAAAAAATGCAACAATGACTACCTAATGTTTTTTAAATCACCTAACTTTAGTTTTCAAACTTTGTACAATTATTTTAGTTTCCATAATTTATAATTGAAGTGAATATTAATAATTCTATTAATATGAATCTAGATGTTCAGAATCAGCTGATCAGGTTGGAGTCTGGCAGGCACAGCCTACTTTTAGTTGAGCAATATTACTCTAAAATTATCATTATTATTATAGCCAATAGATTAGGTCTTGTATGTCTCGGGTAGTACCTATTTTATATACCAACTATCTTGTGCTTAAGGGGAGCAGCCATACTAGCATTATACCATCCAGCTTTTGTATCACTATTAAAATTATCTTTCAGTCATGTAAATAAATTGTAATATATTAAAATATATTGTAATAATAATTTTTATTTTGTTAATAAATACTGCCAGACCCTAACACTGTCTTGGTTGTCTGTTTTGGTATATTACAACATTTTGTACAATTATATACTTCTGCCATAATCATTACATGCAACTAAGACGTTTTTTAGAACCTTCATGTAGCTAGCTGGATGGGCACTCAAGCATCATTTACATCCCTTTTATCAATTTATTATAATTAAATTATTTCTTTTCCAAGCCAAGCCACAGAAATTATATATGGAGGATAGCTTGATTTCAATTTATTTGCAGATAGAGCAGATTTTTTTAACCTGTTTAATAAAATCGAATAGACCCAACAGTCCGGTAACTGGTAAGTAAAATCAGTCTAAACTCGAAAATATTATTATTATTATAAGTAAATATTTTTAGCATGGTATAAGGGAAATTAGTTATCAAATTTCCCTCGTGAGCCAAGGGAGGATTTATGGCTGAGGGGGATTAGGGAGAATTTGCATAAATCCTCCCAAGGCTCGAGGGGAAATTTAATCACTAGCTAATTTCCTGAAATGTCATGCTATTACTTTGTAATACTATTATCACCAACTAATGAAACTAATCTCAGAGAACTTTAGTTTTTATCTGCCTAAACTAAAGATACCATAGTTGAGTTTAGCCTCCTCCGCAGGCAACTTCTAATTATAATTGGAAAAAAAAAACGAGAAAAAAAGATGTGAAACCAGGTTTCCTGTGGTAATTAAGAGAGGGACAAGCAAATATGGGCAATCCCTTTATGTACCAAAAATACAATAGAATACAACACAATACAATTCAATACAACAATAGAATGCAACACAATACAATACAATACAATAGAATACAATTTGGTAGCAATTCGTGTCGTCCTACATGAAGGGACAGCCCAAATATGAGTTGCCTTGCGGAGGAGGCTAAGTTGAGTTTTTTTTTTTAACATTTTGTTATTATGCCTGATTCAGCACCATTGGTTGAACTGGACCCTGCATGGCTTCCCTTGGGATAAGTGTGTTGTTTTTGTGAAGAATAAATAAAATGTCAAGTAAAACGTAAAAAAAAATATGTGGCTGACTAAAAACTCGAGGAGCATGAATGCATGGAGTTTAATCATGCCTATGGCCCTCGGGATGTATATGGCTTATTGCCTCCGTTCTCGGTATGTAACTCTTCCATATTTGTGGTTTTAAGTATAATCATCTCATGTATGGAAGAAGCATCAGTTGACAAATGAAGAGAAGATCTTTCTTGAGCCATAAAATAGGTAGGGTTGACTAGGGACTAATTTTTATAATGACCTGCCATAACCCTCGTCAGAATGCATGCCCTTCTAATTCTCATTCGGGAAAATTAGAACAAGTATGCATGCTGATGAGGGAATTTAGAGTTTAAATGTCCCTGAACAAACAAAGAAAACTGAGGTGATCATGGTATTACTAAGAAAATCATACATGAAAATCCCAGATTAACTGGAAAGACTCTTAGTGACAAATAGCAGGAAGTGCCTGTTTCTATGCATGTATAGCGATATTTCGTGTTGATAAACATTGCAATTGTTATGCTAATGTGCCAACCATAATTTGTAAAGCCCGCTTTGTGTTAGGAACCAATGGATCTCTGGTTGGCACATTAATGACAATAGATGACGACACACGAAACATCGCTATATAAGTTCCTAAAAAAACTAATAAATAAACCTTCATTTCATACCAGAAATTTTACAGTGATAAATATAATTTCATAACACCCATGACCATTCTAATAAAACCTCCCAAAATATTTCACTTTGATTCAGTACAAATACATGATATATATTTTACACAAAATTTATTATTCACACATTAAAATTTTCGTACAGATGGTCATGACACTTTCAAAATTAGTGCCAATTAATTATTAGTGGTGTGCAAAGTACACAAGTCTTATTCGTAAAATTAAAATAACGATCAACGTCGCATCTAAATTAAAATAGTGCCATGTACACGTGCATTAAGAATTATCAAAAATATTATTATAATAGTGGTGGCTCACAGGTGCACGTGTATAACGATAACTTAACATGTTCCTGATTCGCCCTGCTAGGTGAGGTTTCTCTCTTCTTATTTTACCTGAAGAGACCGCTGCTAGCTGTCTTTTTTACTCACTCTGCCTCTGGATTTTATCGAAGTCTGAAGTGTGGGTCGACATCTCCGCGTATTTTCAAATTCCATCGCTTTCCGAGCTGTTTATTGGAATCAAATATGTGAAAAGAATCCCTAGATCTTCTTTTCTGGCTATTATTTGTACAGAAGTGGAGATAAAGTAGCTTTTTCACCCAAACTCGCGACCAACAACAGAGCAAATAGTAAGTTCTACGTAACCGACAACCTTCAATCCAAGATGGGCGAATCTCAAACCACAGTGCTTTGCGCGCTCACGCGAAGATCAAAACAATAACAATGCGCCCGCAAAGCATAACGGTTGATATTGGGTCTTTTGATGTTATTCACTACATCCCTTATTAATATGACATGTATTTTGTTTTACTATTGATTTTGGCTTCTGTTATTTGATTTGTCAAATTTAGTGTAGGACGGTCTGGTATTATACATATTATGATTACTCACCTTGCGTTCCCCCTTTTCATTTTTTAAGTACAAATATTCATCGCCAATCGAGTATAAAACCATGAATTGCTTGACCCACTCCGCTGCTTTTAGGTCGCCATATCCTTGTGTAGCTATTCCTGTGATTATCATGTTTTCATTGAGCTCAATTTTTAACCATGATGCTCGTTTCTGACTCGGATCTGCTCGGTGCCCAGGAGGCCATCTGGTGAGGTTCAGTCTCGCTCTGTGAGCTCCATAAGTATTAAAATCACCATTATAAGCAGAAAAGGCAGTTATTTGATCATCTTTGACTTTTCCGCTCATCAGTCCAATCGGTTCCCTACAAGCCGCTGAAAAATAAATACAAAATTAAGAACCAGATTTCAGTGAGTGAATAATTACGAGTGAATAGAAGAATGTCATAAAGAGCTGGGACCTGTTATATTTTCCAGCGGGATTCTGCTTTCAGAACCTGTTAGACAGAATCTTGTTTGGCACATAACGATGTATACAAACACCAATAAACTCTTCATTGTATAATTATACGTAGAATACGTCGTACTTTTGAGATCGAAACAACATTGAGATCACTGCTGCATCTTGAGTCAAATGATGTCTAAAGCTATCCGCAATTGCTTTGATTTTGTGTTTGCTTTGCATTCCTATTGGCTGTGGAAAATGTTTTGTGGTCATCAGCCAATCAAGTGGTAAACTAAATCCAAGCGTGTTTTGGTCCATCACGCCATCAATCATCGCGCGTTCACTTTTCCTCGTGAATTACTTAAGTTCGTGATTGGCGCATTTTGTTTTCACTTGCTCCTGTGATTGGCTATGTAATTACTTTGGTTTTGGTTTTACTAAACTCAACTGAAAACCGCTCTAGTGTCTGAGCTATTGGGAATACGCTAGCCATGCTTCCCACGTACAACAATTAGAAGTAAATAAGCGATACGTGCGAAGAACCGAGGGGAGAGGGCGCGAGAGACGCATGCATGGGTATAGACCGCTGGGCTGTTGTCCGCCAACCGAGTAATTTATGTTTTGATACGAGTTCCATTTCCTCTCTTTGACATAAACCTTATCAAAAATGGATTTCCTATCATTTTGATCGCCGAAACGTGCGTGAAAACATATCACAGATGAATCGCACATTACATTCGTGCGAGTCCTGCTGAGTAGCAAAATATACAACAATTCAATACATTACTGAGTCCAGTGTTCAGGAGTTTGTCTTTTAATTTTAAGCAATGAGCTCTCTGTATCACTCCAGCTATATCGATATAAACCTCGGTGGCGCAATTTGTATATTCGCATGAATCTGCCGGAAAATAGTAGGCATTGTCTGATACCCGCAGATCTTAGGTCAGGGAAATCTAACACGCTAGGGGTTTGTTACGGTGGCTTGTAAGGGACATTACTATTTCGCACATATTTTTTCCTACAGAAAGGAATTTCGAGTTAGCAGAAAGGAATTTCGAGATAGCGGAAAGGAATTTCGAGTTAGCAGAAAGGAATTTCGAGTTAGCAGAAAGGAATTTCGTGTTAGCAGAAAGGAATTTCGAGATAGCAGAAAGGAATTTCGAGTTAGCAGAAAGGAATTTCGAGTTAGCAGAAAGGAATTTCGAGTTAGCAGAAAGGAATTTCGAGATAGCAGAAAGGAATTTCGAGATAGCAGAAAGGAATTTCGAGATAGCAGAAAGGAATTTCGAGATAATGAAGGAGCTTGGTTACCAAGCTGATCAGTAAAGTAAAGATGGCGGAAGTAACTGCAAGGGTGCTTTTCTTTGTACTGTTTCCCTCTTTTACTCTTGCAGTTCTGCCGAGTTATTTACCTAGCTCCCCAGGTGCGACGCGGAACACGTTGATAGAACAATACTTTCGCCTTGGCTTTACGTATGCCGAGATATTAGGTTTTCTTGTGTCGGTTCATGGAATACGCATATGTTTACGACAACTGAAGAGAATACTCAAAGAACTAGGCCCTCAGCAGAAGAGGCCACCAGACTGACTATAGAGAGGTTATCAGGTGCGTTGAGAATGAGCTCCGTGGTAGTGGATGTAGTATTGGTTATAGAATGATGCATCAACGGCTAAATAATGAATATGGACATTCGGTGGACAGGGAAAGCGTTCGTCTCATTTTAAAAGCACTAGATCCGGAGGGAGTTGAAATTCGATCAAGGCGGAAGCTGAGAAGAAGAAAGTACCATGCTAAGGGACCAAACTTTATATGGCATATCGATGGATATGATAAGCTAAAGCCATTTGGATTTTGCATACATGGTGCTATTGATGGCTACAGTAGACGAATTTTATGGCTTGAAGTTTCATCAACAAACAATGATCCCTATGTAATCGCACTATACTTCATTGCATGTATTCGTAGCTGCAACAGTGTCCCATACATTGTGCGAGGTGATTATGGAACAGAGAACGTCAATGTGGCGGACATTCAAAGGTTCTTAAGAAGAGATTGTGAGGACTCATTATCTGGGCGATCAGTATCCAATCAACGTATCGAGGCTTGGTAGTCTATTTTGCGAAAGTTTAATTCCGACTGGTGGATAAAGCACTTTAAAGATATGCGCGATATTGGACTATACAATGATCCGATGATCCGATACAGGTTGAATGCTTACGTTTTTGTTTTATGGATGTTCTACGAAAAGAACTTCACCAAGTAGCGAAAGAGTGGAATCTTCACAGAATGAGGCCCTCTACAAATTACGAATCTCCACCAGGTCGTCCAGATGTGCTGTATTTTATTCCCGATGCGAGAGACACCAGAAATTATGCAGTGGCAGTAGACGAAGACGATCTTGAAGTAGCTGAAGAGTTATGTGGAGAAGCTATGCTACTTCATCGGAAACATTTTCTGACCTTGCAAATCTTATCATGGAAGACAACAAACTTTGCATGCCAGAAACTGCTGAACAGGCAAAAAGCCTTTATATTGATCTCATGCTAGACATAAATGCACTTAGGTAAAGCATTCCATGAAAAAAGGCATTACGTATTTGTTAGCGATGAGCCCTGGGAAAGGCCTAAGCCGGCAGGCTGGTAATCCCCACCCTCCAAATTTGGTTCATGTTCACTTTAGGCAGGGAGGCACCCACAACCAAATACCTATACCCAACCGATATATTGATCGACACAACAGTCAAAACTATTGGACGAAACTCGGCCGCGGGTGTCCAAAAGTGAACATGATCCAAACAATAATTTAGCATATACAAATCCGTTCCTCAGAATTTCCAGGGGCCAAACCAGGTTTTTTTTAATTTGCAGGCCCGGACTCTACTGGGCTTGCGTCTGCTTCTAAAATGGTAACAATGTATGACAACTAAGCCGAGATATTTGCAGGCCCGGCAAAACTAGATAAGATAGGACTGACATTTTAAAAAAATTACGTACAATAGAAGTGCATGGTCGCACGATCCTATTCATTCCCCGCCGTTTCCTTCTACAGACATGAATGACACTGTAACTTTCATTGAAAATCATATTTTATTTTCTAACTCAACTAAGGAATAATAGACCACTTTATCTTCGAGGTCACATGGTCGGAAGTGGGTAAACATGGCATCAGATTCCTATACAAACACTGCATTTAGAGTATTCAATGCCAAATATTTTCCGTAAAATCGAATTGCTGACATATTCAAGCATAAGGCACTAGGCAAAAGATTAACAGTGATCAAAATTTTAGGGTTCCAGCTGTGCTGGGAAGCAAGAAGTCGTGTTTTCAGTTTTCCATGCATTGTCTAAAAATTTCCCCACGGACTTGGACACATTCCAAATACAGACAAATGTATGGTTAAAAATTCCCAGCACAGCTATATCCCTCAAATTTTGATCAGTTATTTTTTGCCTGGTACCTTACATTTGCAGGCTGTGAATATCTCAGAAATTCGATTTTACGGAAATTATTTGGCACCGGATTCCCATACAAACACTGTATTTCATGCTGTGTTTACCCATTTCAGACCACGTGACTAGTCTGTGACGTATGAAGGTAAAGAGGTCTATTAAAACAAAAAATATCTCCTCATGGTACATGGTAACAAAATACGACAAACACAAATCGTATATACCACTACCAAGTACTATACTTGTTTTTAAGTTATCAGTACTTAATCCCCAGTAGAATACTGAACCACATAAGAAACCGGGAATCACGTTTCAAAATTGAATGGAAACACGCGTCTTTCAAACGGTAGTTAGACGTGTATAAGAGTGTATAATAATTTTCATCCCGCTTGGGTTCTCTATAGTATAGAATACCGATTACCGAGTATGCTAGTTTGAGTCCGGCTTTGGTTCAATATTCAAAAACTTGCAGTATTCAATTTTAGTTAAATACGAATGAGAGTAGTAGAAGATATTGGCAATATGAAAATGTTGATGACAAGAAAACTTTTAAACAAAACGCGACCGTGGATGCGTAATAAAGGCAATAGGAAAACAGTGCACACTGAATTGTTTGAAAGTGGATAGGCAAAATGGTCTCTATGTATGACCATTGGCTTTCCTTGGTCTTTTATCTCTGTGTGGTACTCAGTGCTATACTAACGTCTAATGACATAGGATTGACCAGTTTGCAAGCTGTTGTCTTTAGTACAAGGAAAGTATGATCCACTCGTCAAGAAACCGGTAAAGCTATGGAGCACATTTTTTTAGTTAGATAAAAACTAAAGTAGACCCACCCAAACACTGTTCTCATAATTCCGCTTATTATTGTCGGTGTACATCAACTATGTTGGCAGGTTCGATATGCCAAGTGCACCACGCAAGATCTTGCGGATACAGTGGGTTGTGACTTGGTCCGTGCAAATTAAACGTTTGGTCTTGATTGTTTTCAAACGGCGCTAAATCTTTAAGCACACCAACAGCAACAGTAACAACACTAACTTCACCCCGCAACGACATACATCATAAACGCTTCACCTGATTGAAGTTCTATGCAAAACTTGGTGTTATTTTAGTCCACCAACAAAGTAATCCAGGAAACAGGTCATTTCTCCAGGATTATGTAATTCCTTTGCATTCGAATTCTGTACCGGTTCTATTTTAGAAGCATGGATTCAAGAGAGATAATTATTTTGTTACCTTCACCGATGTAGACTCGGGTAGACCATAGTGGCATGGTTATGAAACCCGGCAAACTTCAAAGGGGCTAACAAAGGCGCTACGATTTATGTTGGACAAACGATTGTGCACGGTCATAGTTCATTGGCGTCCCCTGAACGACTGAATTCACACGTTTCTATTGGCTGATTGATTAACACATTGGAATTTATATTGTGTTTTGTGCACGGTAATGGTTGAAAAAAGATAACAAAGACGGTCGCTGGGTTTCATAACCATTCTACTCTATTAACTATGAGTAGACTATACGTCTATGTTCAAACGCTTAAACAACGGACATCACAAACGCATCATCTGAATTGAGTACTCTGTAAAACTCGGTCTTGGACTCTTGTAGAGAATCATAACGTGTTGAGAGGAATATGATGCTTGAACACGTTGATGCCGAAGGAGCTCTAGTCAAGCCGTATATAGGTCGAATTGAACGCCACTCTGATTGGCTTTAGCGGTGAAATCGACGCCCCAGTCGTAAATCGAAGAAATCGCTCGAGGTGATCGCTGTCAAGTTCACGAACAAAGGTCTTGAAGAAATAAATCATTATATCTTCTTCTGCGGTTAACTCGCCACTCTTATCAGGTGTGATGTTCTCAACAACCTTGTCGTTAGTAGGGGTGAGCGACAGAAACAGAGTTGACAGCTCCTGTGGTGAGAACTTACTCCATACTTTGTCGTAGTGTTCCCTTGGAATTCCTTGCCGCATCCATGTTAGTAACGTGAATGGCTTATAAAGGAATTCTGATTTGGCCATCTAGATGACCTGCCGGCCGAAGGCGCTTGCCTTTTCTGAAGGAATACACCTCATCCCCATTCTACTGAATAAAGCTATTACATCATCTTGGTCACCCGGCTTTAACTGAAGCACCATTAGACTCATTCGTATAGACCTCTCTTTCGACGACTCTGGTGCGTCCGCCATCTTTACTTTACCGATCAGCTTGGTAACCAAGCTCTTTCATTATCTCGAAATTCCTTTCTGCTATCTCGAAATTCCTTTCTGCTATCTCGAAATTCCTTTCTGCTAACTCGAAATTCCTTTCTGCTAACTCGAAATTCCTTTCTGCTAACTCGAAATTCCTTTCTGCTAACACGAAATTCCTTTCTGCTAACACGAAATTCCTTTCTGCTAACTCGAAATTCCTTTCTGCTAACTCGAAATTCCTTTCTGCTAACTCGAAATTCCTTTCTGTAGGAAAAAATATGTGCGAAATAGTAATGTCCCTTACAAGCCACCGTACTTACAAGCCACCGTAGTTTGTGGCTTCGACATATCAGTACAATCGCGATGGCGTTAATAAAACAATAATTCTAGCTGAACAACGGTAACAGCAATACTATTATGTATACTTTTGTATATGAGTTTGTATGTTCTTGGAAATTCGTCCGTCTGAAAGTCATCGGCCGGTAGAATCTTTGTGCTTAGTGAAGAATTCAAATTAATTTTGGAGTAAATTTGTTTTATTTTACCATTCTTTCAAACGTTCTAAGCAGTATTTTTCACCGCGAGATTCCACCAGAGATTCTAAAGAAAGCTTGCAGGCTGAGATAGAAAAAAGATGTATAGTAAGCTTGAAGAGGAAACCCGACGGACGTCTGAAAGTAAAATATAAAATATTCCAACAAACATTTATCTTAAGTGGACTAAACTGAGCGAGAGAACCACCCTGCCAGAACATTTAAACATGTTCCTTAGACGCTAAAGAAAAATAAAACAAATTCCACAACCCAGCTTCCAATATAACCCAAAGTTTATTTGGTTGAACCATAGTTAATAGAGTGGAATGGTTATGAAACCCGGCAAACTTCAAAAGGGCTAACAAAGGCGCTGCGATTTATGTTGGAAGGGGGCAAGACAAAAGATTGTGCAGGGTCATAGTTCATTAGAGTCCCCTGAACGACTGAACTCACACGTTTCTATTGGCTGATTGATTAACACATTGGAATTTCTATTGTGTTTTGTGCAGGGTCACGGTTGAAAAAAGCTAACAAAGACATAACAAAGAAGGTCGCTGGGTTTCATAACCATTCCACTCTATTAACTATGGTTGAACGGTAAGCCATGAAGCCCACACCAGCAAATACGACAGAATAAATCGAAACGTTGCAGAAGTCAATTAGTTTGTTTATATAAAGTAGCTGACACTTACCACTTTCGACAATACGTAAAATACTACACGAGAAGAGAAAGGAATAAATTTTGCAGCAATTTATGTCGTTTAATACGTGGACGACAATAATAACAATCTTCTTCTTCCATTCTTCTTCTTCCACTCACCTCCTTCACTAATGAAGATTATTGTGAGCGTTAATAGTATAAATAATATAATTAATAATAAAACAAACAATAAGTTGTTAATAACAATATTAACAATATTAGTAGTTGAGTTGAATATTAGCTGGTACTTTTAAGCTGGTATTTAATACAGTGGTTCCTTTGGTCATATTTCGTGAAGTGGTATATACATGTATGTGTGCGGCCGTGCGACCGCTGAACAGCCGGCGTGAAATCACGCACAGCAAGTACTCGTATCCCGGCGTCAATTCAACGCACTCATGCTCATATTGGTGTTAATTATTGGTAAATTAGCTCAAGACGCCAATAGACTCATTTCTTTCATGCCTGGATTTGTGTTCACATACCAAGATTCTATGTTTCCTAAAGTTAAAACCGTATCACAGTATGCGAAGTTAAATAAAAGAGTTCCCAAACATGAAACAAGCAAACCGTATTATTCTGACAATGTTCTGGACAACAGAATCATACTCCATTCATTTTAAGAAAATACACACTTAATGGAAATGAAATAGTATATTTTTAAGGCCGAACAGCAGGTGCCCATTCAGCTAGTCCTGAAGAGAACAAAAGAGTTAACTGTTTGTGATATGCCCCACAGAGAGCAGTCATGCAGAATATATACTTCGATATTCTTATGGCTTTCAGAAACAGTCCTTTCAAACGTATTTACATGAAAGGAGGACTATAGCTAGTCTTTCTTGCAAAATGTAATTGCTCGCAAAACCTAGTATTATTCGTTAGTCTAATGTGTGGCAAGATAATGGTCAGCCACGATCATTGAATGCTTTCACCCGAATTCTGCTCAAAATTTATACCCGAGTCAGTAAAACTAATTCAATTAATAACTAGTCAAAGTGAGCACTTAGCTAGTCTGGAAAGTTTGGTGAACTTTGGCTCAATAGTTTACGATGCTAGAAGGCATCAAATATGACAATTTTCCCATACAAACTCTCTTATTTTTTAACGTTGTTTTTGAGGGACAAATAAATGCCTATAATTCAGGCAAGATTCACTTGAATCACGTCAATCTTGGCACACATGCTAATTCCAACATGCTCTATCATGTGATGAACTTCATTTTAGAATTAGAGTTATAGCCCACTTCCGCGATATGCTTTACTTGTCAAGCACAAAGGTTTCAATACGAGGCCCCGTGCTAGATTAAATTTATTATTTTCACAGAGAAAATAATTAATTTAATTTAGCACGGAGCCTCGTATTGAAACCTTTGTGCGTGACAAGTAAAGCATATCGCGGAAGTGGGCTATTAATATTGTGATAAACTCGGTCCCAGTGCCCTGCTCGTTTTGTTACCGGAGCTGAGGTTTTTCTAGAACAACCTTTCGGCAATGAATGAGTTCATCAACCGCATCGCTTCGAAATAATAGTCAGAATATTCTAGACAATAACTGAATCAGTTTATTATGTTTTTACTCTTTAAGAGAAACAGTTCAGGAAACCATGGCTTACAATGTATCAACGACAAAAATAAAACAGAAACAATCAGTTCAACTTCCGAAACTATATAATGCACGAAAAATAAAACAGACAAACAAGATGGCGCTTGTTGCTGTTGCGAAGTCCGAGTTTGGCGCTTTAAACTGAATATAACTGAATATTCACCATAGAATATTCTATTGCATGGAAATTGGATATACCCGGGTTCATTTTTATTTCGTTGATTATCGCTTTTCTATTTCGTTTCGTTTCGTTTCGGCGATTATATTAAGCTCTTCCAGCTGCCATATGGTGCAATACTCTAGCCGTTGAACGACGGCTATGTTGGATTGAACAAAAGATACTCATTTTTCCTTAAGAACAGGCCAAAATATTAGTCTAATTCCTACTAGGACTAACAGGTTTCAAAAATCTTTTTTTCCTTCATCTATTAAACTATGGAATTCTTTGGATTTATCTATCCAAAAACTTGAAAGTCTTCCTAAATTTAAACATAAAGTTAAGCTTCTTTTTATTCCTCAAAAAGATAATAAATTATTCGATGTCGCATTTTCACGATATGCATCAATACTTCACACTCGTTTAAGATTAGATACCAACGCTCTCAATTATTATTTATTTAAGATAAATTGCACTCAATCTCCCACTTGTGAATGTGGATTCCGAAATTAAACAATAGCTCATTATTTCTTAAATTGCCCAATTTACAATGCTCTTCGAACAAAGCTCCTCACCTCAATTGCAGCCTTTTTTGGAAATACCTGGCTTAATAGTACTGAACGTTTCCGTGTTCAAATACTGCTTCATGGATCGCCCGATCTAGAATTTCAGGATAATGCCCGACTGTTTATTGAAATTCAAAAAATTATTCTAGATTCTGGACGATTCAGTCCTAAATAATAATCATGTATCTAATACTAAAAAGCCAGGTTCCCAGTCTTAATTATTGTTTATTTTTATTTTATTTAATCTATTTTAAGTGTGTTATTCTTCTGCATTTAATGTTTTTTCTCGTTCCCTGTTAATTATGTCAGTTTATTATGTTACATAAGTCCTCTCGATGAGCTTCTGCTCTTAGGACAAATGTAAAGAATATATATGTTTAAATAATTAAAAAAAAGATACTCCATACAGAGATTTTGGGTATACTGTTATCCAAGGGTTTTCTAATGAAGTAGACGGTATTTTTCCATTGAAATAAGATTGGCATTTTGTATATTTAAGTATTCAGGACTAGATTTTCTGGTATAAAGTAGACGGTAAGATTTTGACATATGATTTGAATGTGACAAAGTCTTCTGGAGCTGCCTCAGAACTCTTCATTTGGGTATTCTGGGTAATTTCTAAATTGTATTTGGGTATACCACTAAGGCCACCTCTGGCCGAGTCTGTCCATAAGCCGTATTCTCCAAACAAGCTGCTATACTTACATTATTTCGTTCCCTTCGGAACGATTGCAACTCAAGAATTTGAGACTCGTTTGGGTTCTTAGAGGGGAGGTCTTGCGTATCGCAACTCCTGACTGTTTTCCATGAAATCGGCGCAGTATACTGGATAGTAATACCGAAACTGATGTTCTTTATTTAGACTTTTCCAAGGCCTTTGATTCTATTAATCACGCTAAGTTGTTATTTAAGTTAAAGTTATTTGGGATATCGGGCTCCCTGTGGGAATGATTTAAGGACTACCTTAGTGATCGCAGACAGTATGTAGTTGTCGACGGGTCTAAATCACAATTGGTGCCTGTTGTTTTTGGGGTCCCACAGGGTAGTATTCTAGGGCCCTTCCTTTTCGTTCTATACGTAAACGACCTACCTGACGTCACTTCTGCTGGAACTAGGTCAGTTTTGTTTGCGGATGATACCAAGTGCTATCGCTCACAGAGGTCCCAACGACCATCTTGCACTCCAATATGACCTGAACGGCCTGGTCAGCTGGAGTGAGGATTGGGACCTCAATTTCAATTCAAAGAAATGCGAGGTACTAAAGATTACTAGGAAACGCAATCGACCTTTTCGGAGTTACAACATAGGGTCTGACCTGCTAAACGAGTCCAGTTCACTAAGGGCCTTGGGCATTATTATCTCAAAGGATCTGTCTTGGCATAACCATGTAGTATCGATAGTTGCTAAGTCAAACAAGGTGCTAAGGTTTCTCAGGAGGAACACTCCTTCATTGTGCGCTATACACTAGTTTCGTGCGCTCGGTTCTGTACTACGGCAGCCAAGTGTGGGCCCCGCAGTCGAGTACGCGGGATCTCCTGCTAAACGAGCGCGTGCAGCGCCGAGCCACCAAGTATATTCTCGGATTCAGTCTACGTGATCTTTCCTATAGGGACAGGTTAGTTAGGCTAAATTTACTTCCTGTCTCCTACTGGCTAGAATACTTAGACCTGGTATACTTGTGTAAATGCCGCCTCAATCACTGTAGCTTAGATATAACTAGTTACGTTATTTCCTATTCCCAGTCATCGAGAGTCACCCGAAACACTTCCGCTAGTTCTGGCTACAAACCTAATTTATATAAAACTTCTACTTTTCGTATCGTGCTTCTATGGAACTCCTTGCCACCTGAAATTCAAACCAGCACCTCTATAGCTTCTTTCAAGAAATTACTTCGCGCGCACTACCGTTCGCTTCTGCTATCAACGTTTGACCCAGACCGCATCAGAATATATGACTATCTGTTCCAAATGTCGTTCTACAAACATATTAAGGTCAATTTGCAGCCGCTAATTTTAATTTCGTACGCCATCATGCTAAAATCCACATTATAATCTACATTTAACAAGTACTTAAAATATTTTCCTGATTATATATATTTATATTTATATATATTTTATGTAGATTTTATATATACATATTCTTAATGTGTCGAAAGTAACAGGCTTAGGGACCATTCATTATTTATGCCGGGGGGGGGGGGGGGGCTGGCAAGATTCGTTCTAAACAACAACAAAATGTCTTGACCCCCCTCCAAACAATACAAAAATTTCATAACCCCCGCCGCACACAATTCTGAAAAATATAGAGCCCCCCTCCCTCCCTCCCTCACACTGTTCACAGTTTTACATTTACAGAGGACTAAACACGGACTGAACTCGCTGGAAATGCACCCAAACCTACCTTTAATTAATTTCAGATGGATCTAGATGATATTTTTTTACTAATGGAGTATCAAAATTAAGATGAGGCAAACAAAATATTAGGCAAGACAATTGAATGGTGGTTGCATTAGGTGCTCTGTATGTTTCTCATTGGATTGGCTGATTACTATTTAATAAAGCAAGGTATTTCTCTGGGGGGGTCCGGGGATGCTCCCATGGGGGAAAAGTTTGAAAATTGCGGCCCCTTAGATGCCTGGAAATGCACCCAAAAATATAGACAGCCCCCCCCCCCCCCCTTCTATGCTTTTCTGTGACCCCCCCCTCTCATGCTCTTGAATTTTTGATGACCCCCCCCCCCCCCCCCCCCCCCCCCCAGGCATAAATAATGAACGGTCCCTTAGCTTGTTTGGACTTTGAGTCTTTGTCTCTGCCTGTAAAGCTATTAAATTAAATAAAAAAAACACTACAGGCAACAGCTTCAGAGAGCAATGCTGCTTGCAATGTTGCAGCGTGTTTCCGTACCTTTAGATTCTACATAAAGAGAGGTATCCTGTGTAGAAACTAGCAGACTTCCCTTAGCAACGAGGTGTGGAATTAATATCTAGTCAACAATTAAATATGTTTAATAATTCCAAACAATTAAGACTCAATCTTCAACATGCTAAAAAAAATCCAAATGAAGTATTTCTAAAGGACAACAACATCCTAGAATGAATCGAATTCAACTACGGAAATGTGTTAAAAAATAAGAAACAAACTACTTGCCATAGATCTTGTTATATTAATAGTTTATTTGAAATAAACGGCTTACTCGTGGAACGATTACCCTTCGCTAAAGCCTGTATCATCAAGCACTAGACTAGACTAGATGGCTAGAGCCAAACGCAAAGCAATACTGATGTTCAAAGTACAAAACAACTGTGCACCTAAGTCTCTCACAGATCTGTTCATTACCGTAGATAAATGCAACCCTTACAATTTCAGAGGTTCCTGTACTAAACTCCAATTTCCACGACCAAATACTGAATTTCTAAAAAAGAACTTCAGTTTTAGTGAAGCTAAATTATGGAATTGTCTACCCTTGACATGCACTACACCAAGTCTTTGTCCGCATCCTTTAAAAACAAATTGAAGGAAACTCATTGACTGAATGGCTGTTTACATTGTAGCTATAATGATTAATCTTAAGTGCCTTTTATGATGTTATATTTTATTTCTTGACTTCGATAGTGTGTATTTTACATTTCTAATCACGGCATTCATGCAAATCAATGTAATGTTAAATTTTCCGTGTTTTGCATATTCATAAAGTAGAGTTGATATATTATTACCAGTTCAAATTATTTTTCGATACAACGACAGGAAGTCTTATTTTTTGAGCTCCGCCATCACTGGAGGCCGTTCCCTTTGTTCAGCTTTAAACAAAGGTTTATTCAGCGGAAGTGATGTCATACACTTCACGCTCGCCTGCAGAACACAACGCCTGCAGGCATATTTCTACTAAAAAACGTCTTCACGTACATAAGAAGAAAGTTATATTTATCTTTGCGAGGTTGGCTACTTTTTTATGCACACTATTTCGCGCCACGAGGTTGTCGTGTTAAGTTTATGACATCACTTCCGCTGAAAACTGAGAACGGCTTCCAGTAATGGCGGACAGGATTTTACCGGTAAACTCTCCTAAAATTTTGTGGTTTAACATGCCATTTGGGAATTTGTTTGCTATTTCGGATATTTATAATACTGATTGACCTATTGACACTGAAAAAGTGGGAAATCGAAATGGTAAATTGTCGTCGTCAGTGGCACTTTATATAAAATGTATCTATCATGGTGGTGAGAGAGGGTCACCAAGATGGCGGCCGCGTACGTTATACAAAGTACTGTAAAATTGTCGTACATTCATTGGCCCACAGCTCCGTTAGGAACTAATCTAATGTTACAAAATTTGGGCTATAAGTTATTTTTGGTTCTACAAGGAATGAGTTTTAAGTTAACAACCATTCTATAATAAAATACGTTAAAATACATTTCGTCACAATTCCATGTATTTAAAAGACCCAATTTAATTAAGTGAGTGCCACAACAAACAATTAATTGCAAGAGACACGTTGAAATAACGTTAAACACCATCAAACAGTTGATCATAACGTACTTATTTCATCAAATACATTTAGAATGTAAACTAGCCCTTGAATGATGTTGGATAACATTCTGCACCAAAAAAATTCGGGGTGAGGGGTGTATGTGTTGTTTCTTTGGGGGTATATATTTTGTACTTTTACTGGAGGGGTCTAGGAGTTTTTAGCTTTATCTTCGGGGGAGTCATAATTATTATGTTTAGATCTACGAGATCATCCATAAATAATGAACACTCTCTGGTTTTTCGTAAAACATATCGAATTCCGGTTTTAGCCAATCAATTTACTAGGACAAAATCCGGGATCGTTCTCGCAATAACTTGGAAATCCGGTGTTCGGAGCTATTATTTCTCTGTAAACCGGGTCTGGTTCTAGACTCCATTGCCGCACATCATACCGGCTATACCTATCTTGTAACCCTTCCAACCTGAGTAACGCTTCTCCATGTATAAACAGGGCCTACTAAAGTTGGTTGTTCTGCGTTAAACTAGTTCAATCATCAGGGCGCGAGAAATATGAAAAAATCCTCACTGTTTATCTCCGAGACGCGAGAATCTTCCAAGGCCGCGATGGTAAAACATAATTTCGTCTCCACTGTTCCAGTTGATTGTATAGCTTTTTACTTCTGTCAAGTTCTTCCGTACATTGGATGTGTTCCTCCAGCCTTTCCCCTCCCTCCCCACTGAGGTTAAAGACTGGAAACCTTAACAGTGATTAGAAAACGAAAACAGGAATCAGCTGCTTTTCGAATTTCAATTCAGTTTTCAGTTTGGTAAAAGCGCAAAAAAGATCCGATATTTCTTTTTCCAATGTCCTAAACATGAAAAAACTAAAAATAGAAGTTCACGTACCTAGTAAATTTGAAAATGAAATTTCAACTGACATCGGGAAACCAAGCCTAAAACACCATTTTAATAAGTCTGACTGTAAGTATAATTAATGACGTCATCCGCGTACTTCTCGTGTATGAGGACTTGCATGTCTGTTTTAAATGTAGTTACCAGCGCCTCTATCGTCTGAATTATATTGCCATCTTTTATTCAAGAAATCAGGAGTTAAACATTCACGATTATTTTGTTGCTTTTCCGCGATTGACGTCACTATAATTGAATTCCAACCACTTATTAATAGGGTCTATATAATGTTTTTTATTGCACCGGAAATGACTGATAGCATCATATAAAAAAACTATATATAGTATTTATATATAGGTTTCCTTTTGAATGAAATCTGAAAGCAGAATTAATTAGTTTCTTGCTCACGAAACTCTCGTTCCAACTGAAAAATATTTCTCATATTTCTTTAAGGCCCGTCAAAACGAGCGCAACATGTTGGTCTAACATCATCCAACATGGTGTCCAAACGAGCACAACATGTTGGTCTAACATCATCCAACATGGTATCCAAACGAGCGCAACATACTGGTCCAACATGGTATCCAAACGAGAGCAACTTGTTGGTTCAACATCATCCAACATGGTGTCCAAACGAGCGCAACATGTTGGTTCAACGTCATCCAACATGGTGTCCAAACGAGCGCAACATGTTGGCCCAACATCGTCCGACATGGTATCCAAACGAGCGCAACATGTTGGTTCAACATCATCCAACATGGTATCCAAACGAGCGCGACATGTTGGTTCACCGTCATCCAACATGGTATCCAAACGAGCGCGACATGTTGGTTCACCGTCATCTAACATGGTGTCCAAACGAGCGCGACATGTTGGTTCACCGTCATCTAACATGGTGTCCAAACGAGCGCGACATGTTGGTTCAACATCATCCAACATGGTGTCCACACGAGCGCAACATATTGGTTCACCGTCATCTAACATGGTGTCCAAACGAGCGCGACATGTTGGTTCACCGTCATCTAACATGGTATCCAAACGAGCGCAACATGTTGGTCTAACATCATCCAACATGGTGTCCAAACGAGCGCGACATGTTGGTTCACTCTACTCTTCTTGCCATCCCTTACATACTAAAAAGGCTATCCCTTTTAGTTTAGCACTCCGCATTCGTCGCATTTGTTCCACTGACGAAACATTCAAGTTTCGAACTAATGAATTAAATTAAAATCTTACCTCTTAAAACGAGGTTATAAGCTTCCTTTCCTCGATTTACAAATACAACGTTCTGCTAATATTTCTCGTAACGATGCTTTACAGACTAAAGTTGCACAAGATTCTAATCGTGTTCCTTTCGTCATCACATATAATCCAGCACTGCCAAACATTTCATCATTGATTCGTAAACATTCTCCCATACTATTTTCTTCTAATCGCTGTAAAGACGTTTTTAGAAACCTACCTCTCGTCGCTCACCGCCGTTGTCCTAACCTTCGTGACACACTTGTGAAATCGCAACTACGTAATATATCTAACAAACCTGCTCTTCCATCTGGCTCTTTTCATTGTGGCAAAAACTGTGCCACTTGTCCTTACATTCACCATGGCCTTACACGATACACATTTTCCTCCACCGGGGAAACCCGTTTCATTAAGTCACACATTACTTGTAACACCAGAAACGTCATTTACATGGTACAATGCAATCGCTGCCACTTACAATACATCGGAGAAACTAAACGACGACTTAAAGACCGATTTAATGAACACAGACGAGCAGTTGACAAACTTAATATTAAATCTACACCCACCACAGTCTCTGAACATTTCCTTTCCTGCTCTAACCACTCTAACACTGTCATGCAACTTATTCCCTTAGAAATAATTTACTCTCCACGAGACTCTATTCGTAAAGCCAGAGAGTCATTCCTTATCGACTTATCTAAAACTCTTGAACCACTCGGAATGAATAAGCGTGATGAAACTTAATATGCTTTTTTTTTCGCGGGTTATTCTATTTACGTCATTTCCTTTTTCCTCTCATATTGTGTAATCACTTTTTATATTTTTACTTACCATTGTGAAATATTATTCACTTGTAAGATCTACCTGAAGAAGGCTGGTTTGGCCAGCCGAAATATTGTTAACTTATCAATATATACGTTGTTTGATCAGCTTTTCTGTAGTCCTTGGACTTGTTCACTTATTACTGTTTTTGGCTGATCAGATCTCTCTGTTAGATCCAACGTACCACCGACAGAATTGTCGTATATGGATTTTGCTAGCTTTCATTGGCATTACATTTAAATTAGACGCCATTTATGCAATGAGTCTATGGTCGATATATTAAAACTCTTTTGGTAAATGTTTTCAACTCAAGCATGTTAAAGGGGCTATGTCATGGTACTGCGCATGTATAGAGTAATCGCTCGTTTAGTGGCTGTTAATTGGATACAAACAGTTAAACTTCCCTCCCTCAATGCTTGATTGAAAGGATTTTCAATATTTTCCCTGGAGACTGTTTATATACACTGTTTGTTAATATTTTTTGCTTTCATTTTAAGCATACCATATGGCCGAGAGGTTCGTTAGTTCATATCAAATCGGTGGAAATAGCTCTTTCCGGCCCGGAAAAACGAATGTTTGGTTGAACATGAAAACGAGGCTACAGCTGTTTTGTTGAATAGAATCACTTGAATTTGCTCAAATCCTAGAACAATGGTGGTTATAACTAATCTCAGCGTTTTTAGTCGTCCTAATACAAAAAAATATAAAATGTCTATCACGTGATCACAAAAAGTTGAAAATTAAACTAAAAACGGGGTGGTACATTGTATACAATTTTACGTTATATATCAGCTTTGCTGTAGTCTTCGGACTTTTCATTCGTTATTTTTCATATTTTTGGCTGCATAGGTCCTCACTTCGGATCCAACGTATTTTTACAGGATGTTTGTTCACGGTATTTGCTTGTGTTTTTTCTATTATGGATTTTTGTACCGTAGGTCTCATATGGATCCGAATATTCCTGTTATTGTCATCATTTATAAAGCTGGTCTGGCCAGCATAACTATTTCTCACAAGGCACTGACATGTTAGGTTCAGATTTGTTTGGTTTTTGGCTTTTCGCCACACGTAATGACGTGTGACCCGATAACCAAACATTTCTGTGGGCTCGAAACTAGATGCTCCTTAGCTCAGTCCCGGGTCGGTAGTGCAGTGGCACCGAAGCCTGTGTTCTTTTTGCTATGCCATACTGACGAGTTCTAATAAGAACGAAACAGCTGTCTATGGCTGCAATCTAGTCCGAGCGCTTTTCATGTCAGGCCTAGCTAACCGTAGTGCTTTTTGTTGGAATTTTACGTTGTATATCAGCTTTGCTGTAGTCTTCGGACTTTTCATTCGTTATGGTACATTGTATATTTTAAGTAACGATTTTGTGTTTATCTGATTACACTTGTGGTTGACTTTAAAGATCAGTTCGGAATGGTTAACCCTGATAGACTGTTAGATGAAAATATAGAAAACAGGTCACGTGACCTATTCTTGGAACCATTTTTCGCCATTTATATCCTCTTCAGTGATAAAAAGTCAACCATTCCGGACACAGTCCCATTTCCAATATCAAGCTTAATCGAAAATCTGAAACAAAACAATAACTTCCAGCTGATAAAACAAAGAAATCAAAATGGGAGGTCACGTGACCTTCAAAACACCAAAATACCGATCCTTAAATGTTAAGACACATGATTACCGTATTATTCCAAAGTTAAAGGGTATTTCATACATAAATGACAAAGATAGCGAATTTTGAATGTTTTATCAGAACTGCTCAAAACCCATGCCTTAACATGCTTGAGAAGTAGAGCTAGCAAGGTCTGTAGGATCTATAAGCCCTCTAATGGAACAGTAATGAGCACCTGACCGATATATATCTAGTACATCGGCAGTTTTCATCAAACCTGCCATGTTTAGTTTACTCAGGCGCTTGAACACATTCTAAAGTGCCTGTAAGTCCAATTTTTTTAAATCATTAAATCGATTATCAATCAAGTAAATAGTTGAATATTATAATATTTCTTACGTAGCGTCTATGAGTTGTTGACGGGTTTGTATTTCCAATATGCTACTGAACAAGAGCCCATCTGGGCTTTCACTCGGGCCACAAGATGAAATACACTTTCATTTGAAATCCTCTTAATCCTCTAATATTAACCAAAGAGAAGAATTATTAGCTGAATTTAGCAGTCTTTAGGAGTGGCCGGTAGCGCGGTGACTTTCATTCTCTGCTCCCCTAGTATATATGTAATTTAATAGTTTTCTTTTTCTCGTATGTTGACCTTTTAATTTAAACACTACTTATTCGTTTAACACACTGCATTTGAGCAGGCATATATTCATTGTTTTGAACCCGAGAATTAACCGTACTACCGTACTTCATGGTCCCTTTCTTTAGTAGTGGGTTGTCGGTCAGGTGATTGTAAACTCTCGTCATTTAGCACAGAAAATGTATTCTGATGAATAGGGATCGGGTTGTCATGTAAGAAATATGGCTCTTGAACAAACTGATAAGCTTCAGTAGGTTGGGTAGTCTCAGAACATTGTCTTCTTTTTTGTATTCTTGAATTTTTTTTTAAGTTTGAAAGTCGGATCTCATGCAGCTTTATTATATCCGCTTTCAACTCGCCATTTTCAACTTCTAGGTCAATAATATATTCGAGATGACAGCATCTTGATTTCGGTCTCGTATATATTATCTTGCTGTACTAATTTGTCTTCCAAATGACTGAGTTTGGTTTCTTGATTCGTGTTTTGATGTGACGAGAGTAAGAATTCATTACGCATATCAGTTAGGTCAGCCTCCATGTTACAAATCAAGGTCGTTAAAGCAGCGAGAGAGTTCTTATTGCGGGCTAACAAATATTTTTATCCTCGTGAAGAATCTAAAGATTTCCGTCTCTTCCGGTTTGAATTTGACTCATGTGTATGTTGCTTTTGGAGTTTCAAGGATATGTTGATCCAAAACTACAGGCTCTCGGGGTTTTTCATTGACTTGTGAACTTGCAGGCTCTGTAATTTGTTTTGTTTTCTTAGTATAACATAAAGTGTTGACCATGTTCATGTTATCAAGCATGTCGCGCGTGACCTCTGTTTCTTCGTTCATTAGGTTCTCTACTTTCATCTGTAATCTGGGAAACTCTATCTTTGCCCATGCCTTGGCACGTAACTATTCCTGTTGTTAAGTAGACGTGGATGATTATAAGTAAAATCCTTCGACAGCTTGTACCGTTTCCGCTAGGTGAATATCCTCGCTGGAACGAAATAACTTGATCTCAATACTCTCTGATCCAACTTACGGTAAATTTAAATCTCTGACAGTTTTTAAGAGACTCATAATATTGGTCTTGAAGTGCCTTCACCCAAAATAAGATGTTATCCTCGGATGTTTTAAATGCAGCACAGCGAGCCGATGGCTTATAGATTCCAATATCTATTTCTTCGAATTTTAGCTTTCCGGATCCTGGCCACTACACTGGCTTCAGGTCGTCGTACGTGTCGTATAATAAAATCACTGACCATCTGGGTAAAAAACGCGGTCCTTCGGCTCCGACAATAGCGCCAGTTGAAATATCCTGAGCCTGTTGGAAGTCTTTCGCACGAGTGAAGTTAAATAAAACATTAAACTGGCTTACATTTGAGAGATGAGACTCCAAATTAGAGAGAAAGTTGCTCGCGGGTCCTCCGCCATCTTGCTTTACTGTATTAAATTATGTAAATAAATTAACCTGGCGATTGTTGCGTGATCAGCACAGTGCAATCTGATTGGTGTGAATTTGACCTTTAACGCATGCGCAGAAATTTTGCGACACCCAACAAAAAAAAAAAAAAACGACTTGCATTTTAAGACTCGGTGCTGCCACAGGCAGCCCGAGTAATTATGTGACGTCACAGAATGATTCATTTATTATACAAAAACGTGTTGGAGGAAATATAAATAACTTATTTCTACACATCCATGTTATATTTGAGTCTTATATCAGTGATTTTACCAAATATTTTGTGTAAATCAGAAACAGTTTCATGATCCTTTGACATATATATATAACTGACGTAACTCAGACGCAACGCTCATATCAAGAAATATTTTACTATTCACCTATTCACTTGATGTAGAATCGATATTAACTTTAAGAGTATTAAATCATAAATATCCATGATCGGGTCTTCGCCAGACTTTCAAGCTTAAGATGCTCTACGAATCCAGGACAGGAAATAGGATGGCATTTAACATGCACATTGTGTACTGGCTGATAAGGAATCTCAGTGAAAACCAGAAACGCATGTTGCTTAATACCACGTGAAATAATATAACATGCAATGCATATTAAATGTTTCAGAAATATTCAAACCAAGTTGCAAATGACGAAGAGAAATGCCGGGAAGTGAAATGTCTGGTTGTTTTCTCTCTCTTTTTAAATTCTTTTGTTAGATTACCAACCCATTTTCGTGTTTTTCAAATAAGCCAATGTAAGGTGTATTGTAAAATCAGATGGTAATATTTCGGCCGATTGTGTGAATAGGATGTGATTGGTTCATATCCTAGAAATTTGAGTTTTCGCTCACAAAAATGTTTTGTAAACGGATCTCTATCCCGAAATCGTCCTCTTGATCATGGAATCCCACAGAGACCATTTTAGGACCTTTATTGCTTCGACTCTTATGATCAATTATATTCCTAACTTATTATCAAATTCAACCCCAAGAATGTATGCGGACGACACTAGTCTTACTTTCTAAAATAATGACATCAATGAACTGGATAGGGCAATGAATTCCGATTTAGAATGCATCCACGAATGGCTGAATTCTAATAAATTAGCGCTAAATATCACAAAGACAGAACTCATGCTCATTGGCTCCAGACAAACTTAAATCTTACTTACATCCCAACACCCTTCATAAACGAGATACCAATAAACAAGTCAATGTGACAATTGTTTTTATTTAAACATATTTAATATGCGGAGTTTGTCCCAAGAGCAAAACTGCTCATCTAAGGGGCTCACTACAAGGTGACTAAATCGCTCGGTGTACATATCGATGAAAATTTATCTTGGGATAATCACTCAAAGTTATGTCTTTAAAAAATGCTTACGGTATTGGAGCTAAAATGAATAAAACCATTCGTCCCTTTTAATGTATTGCTCACAATATATAACGCTTTAGTCCATACTGCAGCGTTGTGTGGGGGGAATAGGCCTTTTGCAGGAAACAGACCGACACGTGCTGATATAATACTTCATTAACGAATGAATTGAGCTCATGATCCCCATGGGAAAGGCGTTGCCATGGACAGGTGCTGGATGGCAAGCCATCTTCAAAAACACAGTTTTAGAAAGATCGACAATCGATTGGAGGTGGAAAATAGTATTTACAATCAGGTTTTGCTAATAACACTACCGATCTCGTACAAGTGCCTTTAGCTATACTTTGTGTTACAATTTTACGTTGTATATCAGCTTTGCTGTAGTCTCCGGACTTTTCATTCTAAATTTAAATATATGAATTAAGTTGTTTTGCCTCCCAGTACAACCACGTGATTGCATTCCAACGAAAGGCCCATTGCAACAAAGGACTGAGTGCAAAAAAATCAGAATCGCGCAGGCTGTGTTCTGTTAAATTCCTCTTACGACTCCAATGCGCAACAATTATTTAAAGTGCTAGGCTGGAACAATCTCAAAAACCAACGTTTGGCTCATTCGGTTTTTAAATCTCTTAATCAGTTAGCATTCTGGGAACTTAGCTCCAACTGATTTATACCTAGAAACGAACAAACAAACTATAAACTTGCAGTTCCACAACCGCGCACAAACTATCTCAAACGAAGCTTTGGCTACCGTGGGGCCTTTCTGTGGAATAGCTTGCCAATCGAATTTCGAAAACAAGAATCTCTCAAGGTTTTTAAATCTGAATTACGCTGTCGCGATTTCCCAGAATATCGATATTGTAATTACAATTGACCCTACTAGTAGATTTACGGCGCCCATTTGTATTGCATATTTTAATCATTAGCTTATAATATTATTATTATCATCATCATCATCATCATCATTTTTATCAGTAGTACTAAATAACAATTAGACCCGCAGCCCGAATGGGCTAACAGTCATTAGTATAAACCTAC
Organism: Actinernus sp. WN-2022; assembly: GCA_030867875.1. Taxonomy (NCBI): domain Eukaryota; kingdom Metazoa; phylum Cnidaria; class Anthozoa; order Actiniaria; family Actinernidae; genus Actinernus; species Actinernus sp. WN-2022. The sequence continues at coordinate 62,631,494 of JAOWCC010001589.1, read as the reverse complement.
TAGTGGACTATTACAAATCCTGCATTCTGATTGGCTACCCTACTATAGTTCTATTTGTGATAGCCCATGGTAGAGAAAAACCGCACGCATTTTCACGAAATAATAACCTTAAATATAACCTGAAATAATAACCTTAATAATAACTTCATTTTGTTTCTTTCTATTAGTTTCTACTGTCCGACTAGTGTGTTTATACTAAAACAATTAGACCTCTCGCCCTCATGGGCTACGAGTTAAGAGCGGCCGTCTGTAAATATCGCCTAAAGTGTTTAGGATGAGAAAAAATGAAATTCCTCAAACTTTCTCAGAATAATGGCCTGGGTGAGTGAGGCATATAAATAAAACTTTTAGTTGAATCTGATTTTTATTTTCGCCAAACGGCGACAAAATCGGTTTTACGGCTCTTAGACCGGTTTTTAGGAGATCGATACCACACATCGATAACGGCTCGCCTAAAAATGAAAATAGAAATTTATAGCAATACTGTGCAGCTAAATACAAAGAAAAGATAATGATTTCTCTTTTCATGGGTTGTTTATTACAAATTAAATATTTTATCAATTTTTAATTATTGTGTTAATTTTAGACATTTTTGGTAAGCAAAATAATGACCAAATTGAGAAGCCAAAATCTCCAATGATACATGACCTGGCTATATTAGAGTATAACCTAGCGAAAGAGCAATGTTTCTTCTTCAAATACATGCAATAAAATTTTTGGGCAATTAAAACTACGAATTTTCAGGGCACCAAACGCAAGTGGCACTGACGTAAGAATACTCTCTTTTCTCACAGCGTTCGAATGCACAGAATCTAAGATGAACAGAGGAAAACAATATTATATCAACTTCTATCAGGTTAAATTTAACACTAAAGAAGCCTGAGTACTTTCAGATAGATTATATATCGGTTTCTACCAATTATGTACGAAATCAGTGGCTTTTAGCGGTATTTTTGCGATGACATATTGTTGAATCTTTACTCATGCCGGAACGCTGACAACTTTCAATTGATAGACTACCTTTATGAGACTTCTAAGTCAATCCGAATGATCTACAGTTGAACTATTCACTGTTAGGAATGTTAAAAAGTAATTGTAATGGCTTAATATGTACCTTTCATGTGGTTTTGTAGAGAATCGGTAGTATAACTAGAGGTTGTCAAATGCAAGACTGCCGTAGTTCAACTGTCAACAGCTGAGATTGCGTTACACACAGGAAGCCCGCTTTATCAGGAAATATGAACGCGTAATATAACTATATATGGACTTTTGGTTTACGTTCCGATCCGGGAAACTAGTCAGTTATATTTTATGTAGGATCTCAGTATCACTGGATTTATTTTTTGTCTTTGAGTTTGGTCGCCGCTTCACGTAACCTTATCTCCCTTAGGGGGGAGACGGGAGTACTTATGTTATGTCTCTTGACTCTTTTGGTATGACCAGTTGGCGAGCCCGACCGATTATTATAATTCGCAACCCAAGTACGGTTCTGAAGCAAAAATGTTGCAATCCGTTAGACTTTTTTTCTCATTTTTTTGGAAAAAAGTGTTTTATAGCTACTTTCCGCACACCTGGTCAGGTTCCGAAGCTGACGCCGGCCGCATAATAATCTCTCGGGAGTTCTAAAATGGCAATTACGTATATTCAATCTTTTCACCCAGTGGCCATCTTGGATCGAATGCGAGAAAATCAGTTTTTTTTTTAGTAACGCTATAACTTCGCACTGAGGGATATTAGAACGAGTTTAGCCAAGCAAAACCTCGCATTGGATCCAATATGGCCACCGAGTAAAAAAAACGTGAATGCAACCGCGTTATTTATGGTTCGGTTTCCGTGAGTTTACTTTTCGCTTGCCTATCACAAGCGTAATTTTATGATTGATGGTGTTGCAGCCATGGCCATGTAGGTTGACCAAACAAGAGAAGTTAATGTATCTATCAATTTCAAATCTGCCCCCCCCCCCCCCCGGTATACGTGTAGCATTTGGCCGCGCAGTCTGTCCCAGGGTGGGGCATTTTACCAGCAAATAATAGTTGGGGTGGTGAATAGCCCACGTTAGATATATGTTTCACTTATCACGCACAAAGGTTTCAACATGTGTCTCCGGGGTAAATTAAATATATTATATTATTTGAACAAAGAATAAAATTAATTTAATTACCCTGGAGCATCATTATACTGAAACCTTTGTGTGTGACGAGTGGAGCATATATTGAAAATGGTGTATTGGTGAAAGAGAGTCAAGGTTGCGGATTTTACATCAATATTTATTAGAGATTTGCACTCGTTCCTAAGCCCCACGGTTAGGTATTTGCAAAGCTCTGATTCCCAAAAGTCAAATGCTCCACAAATGGGGGGGGGGGAGGGGAGGAGTGGGCAGGTTTGGAATTGCTAGAGAGATAACGAGTAATACTTTATAAAGCCCGGTTTACCATAGGATCGTTACGATCGCAGTGATCGCAGCGATCATAGATAGCGAACGTAACGATCTACATATGGAAACTATCCTGTCGATTGTACAATCCATGGAGCCCGTGGGAGGAGGACTGTGTGGCGGTTATGATTTCCGGGTACGTGTTTTTCACAAAAAGACAGGTTATAGACGACTCGGAATAATAAAACATAAATCCGGGTTCGTTTTCACAATAACTTGGAAAATCGGGTTGTGGAACTATACTTTCTCTGAAAACCGGATCTGGATCGGACCCCATGGCGGCACATACGTACGTACCCGTATTGTGATTAATATATTGTTCACATATCTGACTGATTTATTTAGCATAGTGACCGGATTTCGAATTTACCATGGCCAGTTGAGCCACCATATTACATGCATTAAGATCGAAGGTCACATTACTTTGCTATTTTAAAAAGGGACGCTTATTTATGTTTAGACTCTGCCAAACTGGTATAGATAGCAGCAAAGGCTAAATCATCCGATGCGGTCAACAGACATTCTTCTCAGTCTATTATTCTCAGTCTTCTGAGCCTTACACGGATTACTATTGTGGTCAACTTCATTCTTATGTTGTCCCCTTAAATTATTTTAATTAGAATTCAATAAAAAGGGTACAGCCATGGCCACATAACGGACTCCCATGCTCTATACCAACGCGTATACCGTACAGTTATGGTGTCAGTTATTTCTAGCCAACACAACTACGTTTTTCACACACCTCTACCATTTAATTAATTTTGCAAGTGCTACCCTTCCCCCATCCCGGATATTTCCATGCCTGGTATTAAAACAGCTGATTGATAGTAAACTTGCTGAATTTGATAATCTCTCGCGAACCCAAAAGACTCAATATTGATGGAAACTTGCAAGAATATTGACTTACATTGTAGGTAAGGTACCAAAGAACTTAAACAGATGTCGCATTTATGATTGGTAAATGATAGATGACATACAGTGGCGGATCCAGGGAGTGGGTTCCCCCCTTACTTCTGGATATCACTCAGAAATGAATAGCTAAATACATATTTCAATGTATGCTACTCAGACATGAAAAATTATCATAGAAATATCATATGAAACCTGTTACATATTGTAAGTATAGTTCTCTAGTATGACACTATTATTTTGCACCCCCCCCCCCCCCCCCCTATGACTCGCTTAACCCACCTTATATCACACTTGACACGGTTTTCTTTGTTCTTCATAGGGGTGAAACTCTGGTATAAACCCGTTGAACAATAGACTAATTAAATCGTCAATCTGAGGTTTATAACTGTTACAGGGAGGTTTATAACTCAGTTTTAAACCTCCTTTCTATTTGAGAAAACCTCGCCAAATGTGTTTCATACCTCGAACCTTCGGTTCTAATCCCTAAACATCCCTCGGGGCTCGGCCCTCGGGGTGTTTAGGGCTTAGAACCTCGGTTCTCGGTATAAAACCGTCTTACTTTTACAAAATCCTGGATCCGTCCCTGAATGAGTTGTCTTCTTCATCAGTAGTGGATGACTCTAGATCGGCTAAAAAAAACGCAAAACGATCCCACAAGCGCTTAGATAGAACGAAGAACAGAATACTAATCGGTACATTTTTGCGGTCTTTTTGGGCAGAACTTGAACATAAATCAACATCTCTTTAACATCAAAGTAATATATTCACTGCTGATAAAGACTGAATAGCTACTTCCAGAAAAATACTTCTATACTACTACTAGTACTGCTTGGCACATGATACACTTTTCCTCCTACAGTCGGTGCCTGCATTCTCCAGCGTGTTTAGAGAAACAAATCATACTTTAGACATAAACAGGCCGACCATTACCCGGATCGTTATCGTTTATTTTTAGATTTTATATATAATGCCATACGTATTGTTTGCTTTCATCGCGAATGTAGGCTGGTTTTCATTTGGTCGTTCGCTGCGATCGCTGTAAAGGTGAGTCGGCTTTAGGGACCGGACATTATTTAGCGGTAGAGGGGTGGGAGGGGGGGGCTACTAGTTCTGCATTGTGGCTTGCCCCAAAAAATGTGACCTTGCAGTTCTCTGGTCTCACAAAATAATGACCCTCCCCGTAGATAAGCCTATAAATATATTTAACCTATAAAAGAGGAGCATAAAAAAAATTGACCCCCCCTTAAATGGGAGCATAAAAAATCGTGACCCCCTACAAATCTAGTAGTCCCCCTCCCCCAACGCTAAATAATGTCCGGTCCCTTATAGCGATCGTAGTGGTAACATGGAATCTACTCTCAAGCGGTCATAGCGATTACGATCGCCAGGATAGAATTTATTGTTGTACCCGATAGTTCGGTTCAGTTCCATTTGATAGCAAGATATAATCGCTACGATTGACAAGTACTTTTTTTCAGCGGTCGCTGCGATCGGAGAAACGGGCATATGGGATATAATTTAGCATGGGGAGTGTCATACATTTTCAAACCCCCCAAAATAGAGGGTCGTAAAAAAGGGTTGGCTGTAGGGGGAAGGCAAAATATTTTATACTTATTGGTAGGGTTATATATTTTTAGAATTTTTCATTTCATTCTCCATAACGTATGGTACGGACCTCGTACTCAGATAATGAGAGGTAGATACTTGTGACTTCCGGCACTCTTTTCTTCGACATTTTGGAAAAAGAGTTCTGACAGTCTTATAGCTACTTTCCGCACACCTGGCCGACGCCGCACAAGTACCCTCCATCTCCCAGCAATTGTAACATGTCGATTGCCGTCCAATATACAGTTTGAAACTCAAAGACAAAAATAAAAGCCAAATCCAGTTACACTGAGATCCTATATCGAATATAACTAGTTCCCCGGATCGGAACTGATGTAAATCAGAAATCCACAGTTATAGATTTCTAGCTTCGTAAACACGTTGTTCATTTGTTCCGAAAAAGCGGGCTTCCTGTGTGTAACGCAATCTCAGCTGTTGACAGTTGAACTACGGCAGACCTGTTTATAAAGCTACCAATTATCTACGAAACCACATGAAAGGTACATATTAAGCCATAATAATTACTTTTAACATTCCTAACAGTGAATAGTTCAACTGTAGATCATTCGGATTGACTTAGAAGTCTATCAATTGAAAGTTGTCGGCGCTCCGGCATGAGTAAAGATTCAACAATATGTCATCGCAAAAATACCGCTAAAAGCCACTGATTTTGTACATAATTGGTAGAAACCGATATATAATCTATCTGAAAGTACCCAGGCTTCTTTAGTATTAAATTTAACCTGATAGAAGTTGATATCATATTTTTTTCCTCTGTTCATCTCAGATTATGTGCATTCGAACGCTGCGAGAAAAGAGAGTATTCTCACGTCGGTGTCACTTGCGTTTGATGCCCTGAAAATTCGTAGTTTTAATTGCCCAAAAATTTTATTGCATGTATTTGAAGAAGAAACATTGCTCTTTCGCTAGGTTATACTCTAATACAGCCAGGTCATGTATCATTGGAGATTTTAGCTTCTCAATTTGGTCATTATTTTGCGTACCAAAAATGTCTAAAATTAACAAAATAATGAAAAATCGCTAAAATATTTAATTTGTAATAAACAACTCATGAAAAGAGAAATCATTATCTTTTCTTTGTACTTAGCTGCACAGTATTGCTATAAATTTCTATTTTCATTTTTAGGCGAGCCGTTAACGATGTGTGGTATCGATCTCCTAAAAACCGGTCTAAGAGCCGTAAAACCGATTTAGTCGCCGTTTGGCGAAAATAAAAATCAGATTCAACTAAAAGTTATATTTATATGAATCACTCACCCAGGCCATTATTCTGAGAAAGTTTGAGGTATTTCATTTTTTTTCATCCTAAACACTTTAGGCGATATTTACAGACGGCCGCTCTTAAATAGCCCATTCGACTGCGCCTCATGGGCTATTGACTCGTAGCCCATTCGGGCTGCGGGTCTAATTGTTAAATAGCCATACATAATATAAGTTCCCAGAAGGGCTTTTCAACATATATTTACAATTAAATTAAAATAAGTTAAACTAGGAGAAGCTATAAATTTGTTTAAATACTTATCGATAAAATTGCATAAAACTATCATATCTAAGTTTAATGACTAATTGAAATTACATTTAATTCAGTCGAAATAAGAAGCTAGTAACTTAGACTTAAGAGCTCTCTTAAATAGAGGAAATGAGGTTGACCGCTTTAAGTGTCTATCTAAGGCATTCCAGATCTTAACACCTCTATAACTAAAGGACCTAAGGCGCAGCCGAATGGTCTATTTAACTTGTAGCCCATGAGGGCGAGAGGTCTAATTGTTTTAGTATAAACTAACTAGTCGAACAGTAGAAAATAATAGAAAGAAACAAATTGAAGTTGAAAATGTTTTATTATTTAATTCGTGAAAATGCGTGCGGTTTTTCTCTACCATGGGCTATCACAAATAGACGTATAGTAGGGTAGCCAATCAGAATGCAGGATTCGTAATATGTATATTTTCTTCATTGTACCTGAAGAAGGCTGGTGTGGCCAGCCGAAATAATGTACCTCTAATTTCAAAATTCTTCGTTCTTTGCTTCTTTATAGTTAGTCGTAATAGTCCACTAGTTGGTTTATACTAATAAATATTATACTAGCTTATATTAGATACTTACATATTTAGATATTTAACAATTAGACCCGCAGCCCGAATGGGCTACGAGTCAATAGCCCATGAGGCGCAGCCGAATGGGCTATTTAACTCGTAGCACATGAGGGCGAGAGGTCTAATTGTTTTAGTATAAACTAACTAGTCGGACAGTAGAAATAATAGAAAGAAACAAATTGAAGTTGAATTTTTTTTTATTTCGTGAAAATGCGTGCGGTTTTTCTCTACCATGGGCTATCACAAATAGACCTATAGTAGCGTAGCCAATCAGAATGCAGGATTTGTAATAGTCCACTAGTTGGTTTATACTAAATTATAGTATACCATGCCAGATGGAACCTTTACCGTGACGACATAAGTTATCATATATTGTAAAGGGGCACTGTCAGCCCTCAAATGATAAACCTTCTCATGATGAAATACAAAAATAACTACTGAGATTAGCAGAGTATGCTTTCCAGGTATACTGGAGAAAATATGAGACAATTTTGATGAAGGATGGCAAAGATTCGAGTGGATGAAAAAATACTGCTGTTATGAGAAATTTAGAGCAACTTGAAATCTATTCGATTCACTGTAACCAAAATCAAGTTAATAAAATAAGCTTTGGTAATCCACATTAATCTTTGCCATCCTCTATCAAGGTAGGTTGAAAATCATATCAGGACATTCACATGGTATTTCTCTTCTGACTCAGGGCGTTATTTTTGCAGTTTTGTCTTAAAGCAACTTTAGGTTCAATTCGATTGATAGTGCATTGTGCATTGTAACCGATGTTACAAATTCCGGCGTAACATCTCCGGTCAGTAAGTGTTTGACCAGAGCTCCAGAGATTCGAGAAGCAATAATGGACTCTTAACATACTTTAAATTAACCACTCAAGAGTTTTATTCACAACTCCAGTTCCGGATATTTTCCTCTAACCGCCTTCGCAATTCCTTTTCTATTATGATTATATGCAATCTATTTATAATACTTTAAACAATATTGATTTGAATTTGAACATCATAATTCCTTGTCTACCAATTGCCCTGTGACCTTTCTAAATTCTCAGTCTTGAAGATCCGTTTCTTTATCCTGCCGCAGACTCGAAGATTTATCTTTAATACGCGGCTTTAAGTTCAACGCGCAACGGCGAGAAGTGGACATTAACGTATGCTTCAGAGCCTTTCTATACGTAGGCAACCTCCAAGCATATACAAAGGGATCAAGAGCAACTTTTAGAAACAACATCAAATCGCTTACACGAAGACAGATATGTATATTAACATTAGCACGATGTGATCTATTCTTAAAATAAAGATACACGTAAAGAACAATAGTGTGGAGAGAGGCCGAGGCGAGTAAGATTCCAGCTAGATAGAATGTTACTATAGTAAACTGGCGTTCACTTAGGCGATGTTTTTCTCGAACTCTGGGTTTACTGTCCTCCGTTTTATCGTGTTTATAATTTCGTTCGTATGTGCTTCTCCGGCGTAAAGTGTGGCTGCGACGTAAGTGACGCCGGAATGAAGTATAGAGCAAACTGTGAACAACGGCTAAGATTATGGAAATCAAAGTTGCATGAAGGAATAGGTCCAGTTGTAAGTACGTATAGAGATCGATGCCACTGAACTGTAACAGAGTAAAGCCAATGAAATAAAACCAACTCAAGGCAACGCAGCTAAGCACTCGAGGTTTAGTAATAACGTCTTTGTACTTATGTGGAAAAGTCACTGCAACGTACTGAGCGATGGAGAGCGCGAGAACCACCAAAAACGACGAGCTTATTGCAATAGTAGAAATAATCCCACCTATTCGATATAAAACTCTAACTAATGTGGGTAGCTTACAGTCTTCGATAGATCCGCAAATCGAATAACGCGCTATATATTTCATAGCAAAAAAGGGTTCCACGGTTAAACCAGTCAAAAGATCTGAACACGCAAGACCGATGATGAAGTAGGTGGTTGGAGTCCTAAAGCAACGAAGTGGATCCCTATAGATTGCGCTCAGTAACAGACTATTTGCTGTTACGGTTATAGGACATAGAAACATTAAAATAACGGCCGACGCCAGTTCCACTTGCATATAAGTATCCATTCCATCCGAAGTGGTGTAGTTCCCGGCCACTAAGCCAATCCGAGATCCATTTGCCGCCATGATAGTACGAGCAGTCGACATCCACACTAAAAATAGAATATTAAAGACTCTAGATAACACATCCACCTCAATGTTTTCTCTCTTTCTTTGCGTCAAATCAATGCTCCTACCTCGAAATGTCGAGGCGATTAAGATGGTAATTGAAATTGGAAGAAGTTTGTAACTCCCTTGCCAATACGCAACCTTTCCTTTCTTCCACTTTTCCTGTCGATTCTCTTTGAACAGTCGTATTTCAATGAAATAGAAAAGTCAGTCAAAGAGAATTCGTTTGCCTTTGCCTGACATGGTAATAGGCATTGTTGAGTTAAATCTATAATGTCAACTAAGTTTTATATTTGGGATTTGCGAAGCACGAAGATCGCGCCAATGTTGATTTTGAACTGCCCTGGGCAGAGTCGAGGCAAACTACAAATGAAGTGCTTGGAGAGAGATAATAATAAGGCCCGCTGTCGTTTCTCTCACGGATTTCTGTGAAGTCCCTTTCGTTAAATGATATTCCCAACTTCAAGTTCTCTGTTCTTGGTCCAAGCTATGACACCTGGAAAAGTAAATAAAGTTCGTGTTCAAGAAACGTCCCTATCTAAACAAACCCATATCAACACTCGCTTTAATTTGAGTCGGCATATAATTTTAGCTATTTTCTAGGTTATTGTTCGTAATGTAATTCACAACTCGGGCTATTCTAATACTTTTATAAAAGTTCCTCTTTTATTCTGGCAGGTGGACGACATTAAAAACGCTGCATGAAACATGAAATGATCATGCTCTGGATCTTACCGGATGTCCCACGCTTTTGCTACCTTATATAAAACAAGTGTACCTCCCACAGAATATATAAAGAAAAGCTCAAACGTTTCATATATTAAAGCAGTCTTTAAAGCAGTCGGATCAGTTCTCAAATATGTTAATACTTACAGTGATAAGGGGGAAATCGTGCGCTTAAAGCGACGAGCGAGTCCAAATCGGCTTGTAAAATCCTGAGAAACTCCAGATACTCCAGAATAAACGCGTTGTGGATTGACGCTTTATCGTAGTTAATTTACTGACAATCTAAGGCGCTCTCTACCCCTCTAATAAAGTTTACTTGAATCTAAGCAGCCAGACTTGGCATGAAAAGCAAACGCAATTCCTCACATGCACGAAGCGCTTGAGTAAACCTTATACTAACTACGTATATTGACTTACACCTCGGATGCTGATTGGTCTGTTATGTTTTCCGATTGATGTCACAATGAAGGTGTTTAAATTTACGTCGAGTTTCTGTCAAAACTGAGTCGACTAACATCTCTTTACTCAAACAGTCAGCTTCGCGTTTGTTATGCAAATAAGAAAACTTTTTCTTTTCAAATAAAGTTTGAACGTGCTACAAGGCAGGAACAACAGTTGATAAATATGACATGATTTTTATCACCAGTTTTTTTTACTTATCACGAATGGTCTAGTTTGGGTATTGAATATTGCTCATTTTGTTTTCTGAAGTAACTTTTCTGCTATATAGCTATGGCAGTATAGAGTTCCCTAGTATAGAGTTCCCTGTTATTAATAGTGTTCAGTAATACTTGTGTGTAACAGCATACTTAAAGCACTTGGAGTTGCAGATGCTCAAAGTCCATTACTCATTCAAAATAAAGTCGCTATGAAGTGAAGTGTTCCATAAAGAGAACATCTTAACGGAAGTTTTCGTTTTATATATATCAACTTTTAAAAAATCTCTTGAGGATATTTTAATTTCATTGTATGATTTAGGCATTTATACGACAATCATTTAAAATCTAAATTGAGACAGTCACTGCTAGAAAAATACACAGATCATGTATGAAGACCCTTCTACGTCATAAACTAGACTGAGATTCGTAGGCTAAAATGTTGTCTTTTTCATAGATAAGTATTTCCGTCTTTTTAGTTTAGAGTGATCGATTGTTATCGGATTTTTCTCTCTAGGACCTGTTTCAAAGCGACTTGGTCATTAATAGTATTTACAGCTTGTTTTACCAATCCTCGATGTTATCCGTTTACGAGTTCAACTGATAGCAATCGCTCGCTCTAGATCACTAGTTATGAACTGGAACTAGTAAAACGTTCTAATCAAACGAAATCGAAGACCTGACGCATCAACTGAATTTACTAGCTACAGAAAAAAACATAGTTAAGAAATAATTTGTTTTCGACAAGACTTTTACCCGTTTTGATGTGAATCCCCAACAGTGTTCAAAAGTAGTGACTTAGTAATTGAGTTGCTACGTCTGATGGAAAGAATTAACCCCGGCCCGGGGGATCGGAAGGCGTTAGACTTTACTGGCGCTGTATGCCAATTGTGGAACAGGCCAATGAATTCCTAGAGGTCATTGTTGTTCCGGCGATGCCGAAAATCCAAAAGCCGGCATCTTCTGTCATTAGTATCTTTTTGTTTTCTGCTCGCTAAATTATGCGACATCTTTAAAAAAAAAATATATTAGGTCTAAGGTAAAACGTTTAAAATATAACGGCGTAAACGTCTTTAATATGGACTTCTGTTATATTAGCTAAAATGTCTGTGTTAATAAGGGCGAACTTCCAAAACAACGTAGAGTCAGTCACAATGGAAAAAAAACAGCTGTCAATTTGTTCAGATTTGTACTATTCTTTTTCAAATAACTCGAGAGTTCACAATTACAAATCGAATATTTTTCGTGTCGAATGTTCAATAAGTAACTGTCTTAGACTATGTGTACATTAGAGGGGAACGTCACCGGATTCGTAGTGTTCTTTATTCGCAGAACAACATGAACATATGTTGACCTACACATACGACTCAAGGAATATTTTACCAATAAGAAACAGTTCATCATTTGTTCGTAATATTTAGTCAAGTGCGGGTCTCGGGAGGTCAATATTTTAAGCCGTGATCCAAAACTGAAATTATTCTGTTTGGTGTTTTCACGTCCCACCTAGTTATCACATATGACCTGTAAACAAACCCAAGGATCTAACAAATGGATTCTCATTACATGAGAATACGAAATTCTCATTGTGATCTCAAAACTCCAGGCTGCAGGCCAGGAAACTCATTATAAAATGAAGCCTTGGCCCTGGATATTCCAGTGCAATTTCCTTCGTTAATATCAATAATAATTCTCACTCCAACCAGACTAAAATTGATTAACAGAAAACGTACAACATTAAAGACGGCGTCTTATGAAACGCAATTACGGCCATGTCAGTGAATTACACGACATTTTAATTATATTTATTTCTAATGCTGGTTTCTTGTTATTACAAATAGGGCCAAAACGTTTCTCTTTCACACACAAAAAATATTTCAAAAACAACTGATGAAAAATAATCGTTATGTCTGCTTTGAGAAGTTCGTAGTCAACGAATCGACTATAATACTTCTTTTCATATCGATGACAAACGTTAACCGTCATTAATGTTTTAATGTCACCCGGTTTTGCAATACCTTCTCGTGAAACAGATAGGCAATCACCCGACGCAGAGGATATTCCGATCCGGCCTTATCTATACATGATGTATCGTCAATTGAACGGTAACTATATACGTTTGAGATGGCGCAATAACGTTCAAAACAGAATAGTTTCCCGTTTAGGCTTTGCCATTACCGTACATCTTGTTCGCAAAAGTGATAAACATAAGAGCATTATTTTTACCCAAAATAAAATTCAAGCGTAGATCACGAAAAGCCTGTTTATGAACTGGATTTTTTTTCAAGTTTTCTTTCTTAATATTTCCTGTTTTATAAGCAGCCTCTGGTTCGTAAACAGCCCAATGAACCGCTAAGAAGTTTGCCGTTACGTTTATTCTCTTCTGGTTACGAATCGGGTCCTTTTGAACTCAATACTGAGTAACTCATTTATGTTTCGAGTCCGCGGGCGAACTAATATTATTTCCTGTTGGAAAATGAAAGTTCTGCAGAACAGTAAGGCCCCACGGGGTCTGGAACCAAGTTGGCTTGAAGACTCGCGTAAAAAAATGTTGTTCATGTATCCCTCGACTACGTTTTCCTCTACTAGTTTTAGAGTGACAATTTTTTTACGAGAAAGGCAAGAAACTAAAACATAGAGAGATCGGAGGTTTAGTTTTAAAAAAGATTATTCTTCGATCTTTTTTTCCAGTTTTCTTTTTCCCCCAAAAATGGGTCGGTCTTAAACCTTGAATTTTGTTTTGCTTTTCCAAAATGGGTCGGTCGGGCGATGGTTGAACGAAACATTTTATTGGGATGGCCTAACCAAGAAAACGGAGTACATATTAATGTTTTATTTTTAATTTTTCAGTTATTTCCACTTGAAATGTCAAAAAAAAAATCAATACAGCTTCGCCTTGAAATTTTCCCTACTTCCAATCACAATTTTCCACACCGGAATATTTTACTAAGTAGGAAATAGCAAAGCAAAAATGAAATATTCCACACAAGCATTTCTCTTGACACAAGTGAGAAACTGGGAAATTCCAAGAGTGAATTGTCCAGTAACGTAACAACGAACTGAGACATCTTCCGTGATCTCAGTGGCTACTGAAAGAAATACAAAGAATGACAAACGACATCCCATACCGAAATAATTTTTGCCGTTTTCTTCCTTCGAATCGATTTTTGAATCACCACTTTGCGATTACAAAAACACAAATTCTAAAATTCTCAGAGCCCGCGTATTTGTTCGCTTGCGGGCAAAACCAAACCCTTGAGCGGCCTGTCAAACTAACGAACAATGTCCGTGCAATCCAACACCGTTCAAGAGTTTGACCAAGGATTTAGATCATGAATTCCACTGGCTTCGGCTCACAAATAGAAACACTACTGTTTGAAACTAAATAACTTATTCATGAACAAACTTTAAAAAATGTTAAAGATCAATGTTTAATCTTTGGGTTCGATGATCGCTATACGACTAATATAATTTATTAGGATCAGCTGCTTTTCTCAGTTCCCTCCTGCCCAGATAATATATACTGCTAGAAATACACAGATACCTTTGGTGTGAGTAAGAGCACATCACAGTTACATCAAGTGCCTGGTCTATTACCGCTCTTCGGGAAGGGCTAATCCAAATATTGTTCTCGACCTATGAATGAGAACTGATGGATGTTTGTCTCACTAGTTGTACCTGTTTGGGTGCATGGCCGGAATTCTGATCTACGGTCACGTTCTAGCTGGTCAATCTCCCTTGCCGCTTTTTCTTGCTCAACTGAGACTTATAGTTCACGCGTATTCGTTAGATTTAATCATGGTAATGGAGCGGAACTACAATCTTGTCACTATGAAGATTATTTATACACTATATTAGACTTAAGCACTTGTATATTCATATTGAAGGCGTTCAATTTTAATCATGCTAGAATTGCTCACATATTTTCTTCTTTGGCGGTAAATCTCTGTTCATTGATCTAGAGGGTGATTTGGATGTCTGGAAATAACGTAGCTGTGGTCCGGCCAATTGATCTTGACAAATAATATAAACAGTATATACAGACAAACCTGCAGCCATCCTATAGGCTAAAAAGTTAAAATTAATTAATCTTCAGCACAATATTAAAATGAAAAATGCTAAATAAGGCTGGACGTAAAACATTTCGTAACCTTAGGAAACCTTAGATTACACAAACTAACTTGTGATCGAGAAATACAGATCAAAGAATTATAAATAGTCGTAATTTCATATTCTTAAAACATATACCGAGATTTTATAAGGTGATTTGGAAAACATTTCCATACGACAAAACAAGTATTGAAATTGCGTTTCCGCCAAAAAATTGACTATTACATGTTGTAATTAAATAATGTTCCCATAAATCAACATGACAGGGCTGGATGAGTTACGATCTCAGAACGAAATAAAGATCGAACTCGCGTAATTCCATCGAATTTCTAAGGAGAAAAACTCAAAAGAGCAGAAGTGAAGTACAATTGATCATGCTATGAAGTGCAATATCTAACTCGTTAATTTGTAAATACTGAAGTACATTTTACGCGTTAGTGAGTAATTCTACAAGAAGTCTGTGTGGGACATGTTGGAGACCTAGTAAAAGACATATCATTGTTTTATGCAGTATGTCGATGCGCTAGCAGTCTAATATCTGTTATTTAAAACTAACGACGATTACATCGTACACCTGATATCGTATACACCTGTTTCAAAAAACATTGTCCGATCAGAAATAATTAAAGTGCCGCTAAACCCATTGGTTTCATTTCTTCATATGAATTATTATAATATTTAGAGTAATTATGCGAAGACAGGTGTTGTTTCTGCTTGAATCCTTGATTGTTTACAACCTGTTACAGTTTGCTAAAAATGGCGACCGGGCCAACATCGTGCATTGTACTATATATATTATTCCTGCCGTTATTGTTAGTTGTATTAAGATATGGGATAACACTCCGGTGTAGCAAAAAGCGACGCGGAGTGTCGTTTGTTTGGCCTCAGTTTTTTTTTAGTTTTTTTATTTCCCGAGTTCTCGTGTATATACCGATCGTGACTGTATCTCGGCCCAACATGTGGCCACGAGCCCACACAGGAACTGACACAGATGAATCGGGCGGGACGGGCGGGCTGCGAAACTGTTTTCTGTTACTTTTCTTGCGCAACGAACTACTCCAAGCCAGTTGTGGCTTATATACACCTTCTTGGCCAACCAGAGAATGGAAGACTTGCGGAGCAAATTAAGTTTGTGAATTAATGTTTGCAGCTATCATGATTATGAAATGTTAATCTATAGGAACCCGAGTCTCTTTTGGTCTTAGCCTGATTTTCAGACGGTCCGAATATTTTTCCGTGAGCAAACGACCTCGAACCGTCTGAAAATCTGACGAAGGGTTAGCGCTCGAAACGTCAGCTGCTACTCGCTTTCTACGGCGGTTAGCATACCTCAATCGACTTTAGTTGATTACATACCGGCGTACTTACTCGGATTAACAGAACATGCTTACCAGGAATACCGTAACGAATATCTTAAAGGGGAACTCAACCCTAAAATCAACCCAACGTCTTTACAAAGATGTATTCGAAAGAAATAAGTTCTGCTATTTTATTTTTCTGTGTTGCGAGTCTATGAGGAGAAAATTAGTCTCCAAGTTCGATTTTACGCTGAAAAATCTATATTGTGTGGCGGCTCAATTCAGTGCAAATTTTCCCATAACGTACGTCACACATACCAAGGAAAAACGATCACACCTCTAGCACAAAGAAAACACAATGGTCCGCAATTAGAAGCCGTTAGTCCCGCTATTCAATGTCGGGGACAGCATGGCAAAACTAATTTATTCCCCGTATCCTACGTCACAAATTACAAGACTTGAGACCTCTGTACATAGCGGACGTTGTGAGGAAGGTTTTCGGATTTTCTATTGCTAGACGCGCAACACAGAAAAATTAAATAGCAGAACCTATTTATTTCGAATACTGTTTGTATAGACATTGGGTTGATTTTAGGGTTGAGTTCCCCTTTAAGACTATTCTGACGAAGGATGGCAACTATCTTGTCGTTCCCCTACTCAGTCGTCCACCGTAAAAGTGACTCTCATTCACGGGGAACGCAGTGGAGAGCGATAAGAGTCGGCGGTCTTCACGGACATTTCAGTGATTAACAGAGTGCATTTTTCGCAATGTTTTCATTACTTGCGTAAGCGGAGCGCAAACTATATGTACATTGTCAGTTATATTAATTATGCCGATAATAAACTGAAATCAGTTGAATATCATTCTCCAATACCTTGTTAATATGCCTTCTTCTATGTCTATAATATACAATATATATAATGTACAATTAATAGTGATGTGTCGTGTTTATAAACATTGCAATTGTTATGCTAATGTCAACCATGATTTCAAAAGGCCGCTTTCACTCCTAGACGTTGCCGTCGTGGTTTATTAAAGTCCTTAATATACTGCAAATTAGAATTTCCAACAAATTTCCAGCATATTTCCAACCCGCGGAAATGAAATTCCATCCGTTGGAACTGTCCAAAACCTTGGAAATTCCAACTTAATTATTTCCAACATAGATCCAACCCATGGAAGAGAGGTCCAGATTTTCCAGTGACATTTTGGAAAAAAATACCTTCTACTGAGAGAACCAAAACCATGGGTTAAGACTTAATCCAGGATTAGCGCTAACCAGGCTTCTAACAACTGGGCCCTGATTACTAAAACTATATTTACTATACAATTCTGCCTAGAACGCACGAAACATGCACAAGTTACGTTCAAATGGCTTCCCGTCACCATATATGGTAAATTCCATTTCTCGAGCGCGCGAGCGCAAGGGTTTTGGTTTTTATGGAAAGAAAGATTCGTTTCATTGCAGAATTTATGAAATAAAAAGGTTCGTCAATATACGTTACGAGTAAACATACACAGCCGGATAAGGTGCTTAGCCGACTAATATATATATATAACCTCCATTTATTAGACCAGTTATCATCGCAGAGGACATCTCCAAGCGCGCGTATTGGAGATGCCCTCTCTTACTTATGCTATTTATGCCGGTGGTATATCAAGAAATGAGAGAGCAGACAACTTCTGACAGGTCCAATATTTTTTTTAATAAAACGTTTCGACCATCCGGTCTTCTTCAGTTTATTTTTTTGTTCATGCATGCCGGCATATCTTGATGTTTATCATTTCCATTTATTGTAGGATGTGTGCTTACCTTATCTGTACTGCCTTTTTGTGTGTCTGTCCTGTCCTAATATTGACGATACTGTGGCGTCTTCGCCGAGTGGATCTACAGCTATTTTGGCCCATGTTATGACGAAAATCATCCTCAGTATTTGGACAGACACATAAAAACTAAGTTCAATTTGCTTTTTACAACAACAGACAACGGAAAATGTAGGCAACTTTGGCTTTTTACAACAAACTTGATGCCGCGGTCGTACGCGCCTCGCGTCAGTATTATTATCTGTCTTCGTGTTGACGATAAATTAAAATTAGCCAATCAGAGAGGGAGAAAAAGGGCAGTTGTTGTAAAATATTATCGTTTTTGTCCAAGGGTCATGTGGAAGAGAACTCCTTACGGTAGATAACTTAATGGATCTCATTTACGTTACAGTGACAGGATGTCACTTCATGCTGTAACTATTTGTAATTTCACTGCATATGCTCAGCTGCGCCAATGTTAGAAACTTTCTATTAATATTCCAACTTCGCTCACAGTACAAGATCCAAGCAGGTGATTGGCTAATGACAGTGACATCCAAGCAGGTGATTGGCTAATGACAGTGACATCCAAGCAGGTGATTGGCTAATGACAGTGCTTTGTTGGTGACCACAGCACGCTGTGCGCTCAGTTGGAATATTAAAAGTTAGAGTGTTTTATTGACAAATTTCTTCATGTATAATTTTTCGTTAATGGTACCGTCAGCAAGTGCTTGCATCTGTCAATAAAAGACACATCAAAAAATCTCTCGCAGCTCTTGGAGGGTCCACAATAGGGTCCTCAGATCCCGCTTTCCCACCTCATTTTTTCTCTTAATCCCACCATCCCACCCTTCTTTAGACTTCTTTACGTTGATATCCCGATCCCACCCTTATTTTTTTAACTACAATTTTGTTTCTGCGTTAATTATTACAATAATGATAACATGAATTACCCACCTTCATTAAAATCCGGATAGCTGCCAAGTAAACAGACTAAACACGATTTGATGATGTTTCTGACCCTTGGACGAACACGCAAAGTCACACAAACGGTACGCGACATGCTGTTGACATATGAAAGACGAAGATTGTTCGTTTTGAAGAGTTAATCTGCATTAAACACACGGTCACGTGGAAATTATAATCCCGTATCCCGCTTCCCGCCCCCTCAAAAACATGAAATCCCGCTTCCCGCTCGTACCTGAAATCCCGCGTCCCACTCCTGTTTTTAGCTCGCATCCCGAATCCCACCCTCGAAATGTGCTAGGGTCGCAAAGGATTGTGGTCAAATGTCAGCTGCCATATTTTTCGGTACGACGGATTTTTATTTTATTTTATTTCAAGATTCGCCCGAAGGGCAGGTGTTGTTTAATAGGACACGAGGTCCCCTACTAGATACAGAACACCGATTGCGTGCCATTTAACATTAATCTTTGCAAACAGATTTATTTCTAAATTTTAAACGATTCCTTGATTGTTTTGCATTACGTTTTTATGAAGTTGCGACAACCTGATATACTACAAAGTACGCAATCAATAGTCGGCTGTGATTGTAAAAACATTGTCTCAGTTGGACAGAGGTAACCATGCATTTTCGTTTAGTTCTATTAGATTAAAAACTCCAAAAATTATCCTGATTATACAGATAAAAAGGCTAAAAACGTGAAACTACTTTTGCTTTTTTTTTAGAAATTCTGTCTGGGCTGGTGCGTGGCCGGGGTATCCTGGGCACTAGAGGTTCTAACTTCTTGTACTCTCTCTAGTTTACCCTGGTTCTAGAGGCTCTAGCCACTACTACAAACGAGACGAGAGATTGAGAAAAGAGGTTAGAAGATCCTCTGGCCTCGGCCGTTGATAATCTCACTTCCATGCTGAGTTTAGGTTCAGAATTTGAACTTCGGTTCTGATGGATAATCTACTCATTAGGATGTAACGGTAATTTTCATTTGCTTATCATTGGCCCAGCAAACACATCAAACCGATTTTGCAAAACGCTACAAAGTATAGCGCTATCCGGTATGGTGTCAACACGGCCTAAATCTCGCTAAAACGAAAATTGATTGCGTACGGACCAAAATAATGTTTTGTTCTAGTTTGGAATTTGATTGGCTGATAATTACAAACCATTAATTTTTCACAGCCAATAGAAAAGCTAAGCAAATGCAAAACCAAAGCAATCACATATTACTTTCGACACTCAATCGAAAACCGCTGCAATCATGATTGTTGCATATTAATATCGAGATATTAGACGTTTTGGAGTGGATTCTGTACTTATGAACGACAGACATAGAAGTCCGGGTGGCAAGACCTTAGCCTTGTCGTACCCGTAACGAAACCGTACCTAACCGTAACTACCATTAAACGACAGAGTAAATCACGGTAGGGTTTACGACAATGCCGTTTCGAGCTAACAGTACACGGCGCTGTGTCCGTACCCAAAGATGTACCGTTCGCACGTGTCCGTTCACGCCTGCTAAAACTTGCGATTATAACCGGGCTCAGTAACAACAAGGGGTTCTGAAGATGGTTTATTACATCCAAGCCTCAATATGCGCCTACTCCTGCCTGTCTTTCCAAATTTCGCTATTCAAATCACCAATGTTCCGGTACTTTTCCTTCTGAGTTGTTAATCCAGCCTGGTTTTATAGTACGACGCAGTACCGAACGGAACTGTGAAGGGTTACAACGTAGAGTTATGCGCATTATCTATCCCTACAATAGCTACCTCCTGGAAGTTGTTTGAAATAACAACCTCGTGACCAGGGTCTTCTCGGTCAGATCCAAGATGGCGGCTACTCCGAGAGAAGACCCTGGTAAACGCTGAATCACGTGACCAAAAATCTCCAGAAATCCTGGAGATTTTATCACGTGATGTGGCATCCAATATGGCGGCCAAGCTAAATATGGAAATGTTTCATGACGTGTACAAACCATAGGTATCCCAATCCGGAGTGAGCGAGAAGCGATTAACGGTATTTCCACGCGACGAACGATGCAGTGAAAACAGGTCTACTAAATGGCTCGAAATGGAGTTTACTTGAATAAAGAAACAATGAAAAGGTATCACAAAGCTATCAGGATCTATCTAAGCTAGAAGAGAATGGCCTAAAAAGCCGTTAATTTTCCGTTAGCATTGAAGTGAAGCGATCGATTGCTCAGGTTAAACGGCTTCTCCTGGCTTTACCACTGATGAAACGTACCAGAAAACTACCCAGTAATACACTTCATCTATTGCTCTACCTACACAACGTATTTTAAGGTTATTTAAAATCGTTTTATTAATAAAATTTGAGAAAATTAAACTATATATGAGTCATCTCCGTGGTCTCTGCTCGTTTGGCATTGTTAGAATAACCTTTGCGTCATAACCGAAGACGTAGTTCGGCCTTTACCAGGGTCTTCTCTCGGAGTAGTCGCCATCTTGGATCTGACCGAGAAGACCCTGGTCACGAGGTTGTTGAAATAATTATAATCGGGTCACGATTGGCGTCTATTATTGGAAGGTGTGAACGCATTCTAAGTACAATTTAGTGATAATTCAATTACAATTTGGGTCTAATGTGAACGCGCCTACAGTCTAATTAATGTATGGGCTTTTTTCTACTTTAATAGGCGCCGAACACAATTGGCAAACGATAATTAGGCGGCTTCTTTTGATCTAATTAGGTTCGGCACATGAGTGCACTTTTTCAATCTTATCTCTTTTTCCTCTTGTTTGAAGTGGTTCTGACTCGTTATTTACTTGAAAGCATCCCTAATGATGTTTACCATTTGAACCGGGAAAATTATCCTTCGCTGAAAATGTAGGGTGCGGTCCTTTGGTCAAATCCGAAACGGATTTCTGATAATTTGTGGTTTTTCAAAGGAACGCAAAAATTCAGAAAGGGATTTATTGCCATGACAATGAGACAAGTGTGAAGCAAGTTGGTGAAAGAAAGCCGGATGTTTATCACGAACTTTTAGAACAAAAACCCTCGGTATTATCTATAAGGCCAGGCATTATACCCCATACCTGTATTAAAGCAAATGTAATTCTTTATTCTATAAACTACAATGTTTTACAAGGATTTCCAGCACTGAGAAATATCGTAACTGAACACACGTAAAGATACGATAATTTTACGTGTGTGGATATCGCCTTTCAGCCAATCAGCGATGTCCACGTCACGTGCTTACCCTTGCTTCGAACAACAGGGCCCAGGTCCAAGTATTGTTTACAAAATAAATAAAATACTACATATATGGACGCTTGGAGATATGGAATTTATCTTCGCTGCGCTCACTCGTGAGAAACACTGCAAGATAAATTCAATATCTCCGCGCGCCCATGTATTATTCTCTATTTATTCTATCCGCATCTCGGCTGCCTCTGGATATCCGAGGTGAATTACGCTATTCTCGTATGGGGAAATGCCGCACATGCCACAAAACGTTCTCCAAAAGAAACTGAAGCTATCAGAGCAATACTCAATAAGCCATGGAATAGCCATACTCCTCCACGTTTCTATAAATTAAATCTACTTGCCTGAGAAGCCTATTATATGCTGTACATTCTAGTTTATTTATGTATGACATTTATTACAATATATTAAACCGGCATTCTAGTAAAAACATCACTGCTGTTAGAAATTCATCAATATAATACTCGACAAAAAGAAAAAAAAACATTCTATTTACAACGCTGTAGAACTGATATCAACAAAATATTCATAACCTTAAGGGATTTAAAATCTGGGACACACTACCCCAAAATCTGCGATCTGAGAAAAAACATATATTTGGAAATAAATTACATTCATTTTATGATGACAAATATAAATGGCAAAGCAATGAATACCAGGATTACTTATATTACTACTCTTAATATCACCAGATTCCTAGTAATCATCATGAAATATTCAAAAATGTATCTACAGTAGACCATATACTACTAAGTATACCAAACTGAACATTTAAAAACATCATGTTTGGCTGTACGTAGTCTATAGATCACCGTTTTAACATATTACATTCAATTATATTTGTAACTGGTGTTACAGGTGCCTAATCTATTTTATCTACTGAACGAGTTGTTCTGACTCGATAACCTTACCGGCGTTTTTTTAGGGCAAACCTACTCTCATTTGAAACTTACCTATTACGTTGTTGCAGTCGAAGATATTTTAAAAGGAAACAGTCGAATTATCTGAAACCTCTTCCAGCTTTAATTTGCTAGCGGCCCAGAGCACTCAAAGAAAGAAGCGAGTGCACATTGAAGAATACTTCGAAAGTGTTGTGCCAGTCTACAATCATGATATTACCGACTTCCGTGATGGCTGGATTATTAACTTATCAGATTATCTATACCTTTTTCGAATCCTTTCCCAATGGAACGCTTGGAGTTCAAATCTAAGGAATCCGGCATCGAATCCTCCCTCAGGTTGGATATCGCACTGCAAACTAAAAAAAGTTGGTACTGCGAATTAAAAGTTTATTGCACTGCTAACTAAAATTTATACCACTGCAAAATCAAACAAAGGAACTCTGCGCGCGCATGGTGTTTGTCAGAGTAGCGAATAGCGGGTTCGAAGAATTATGATTATGTCTGCCAAAATGGCGGATGGAATGGTTATAAAAATGTACTTTACATCAAATATAATGTTTCACAGCAAAGGCTAACGATATTGAAATTGGAACTAATGTCATACTTCATACGTACTTTCATACTTCATTCAATAGACCACCTCGAAGTTTTCGACGCCATTTTGAATGGTATGCAAGAATTCCTGGCGCAGGTTACTCAGTCCCCATATAAACCTTTGTAATTCGGACACGCTTCGTCAAAGCGCTCTGAAGAAAATTGTAATTACGGCAAGCTGACCTAATAATTCAACAAGCCAAAATGACCGACAAATTAACAGAATCAAAGGTAAGATAATAAAAGAAGATAATTTGTGAATTTAAACCCAGTAGGATGACTTTTGCCAGATGATTTTTGATTGAACTCTGCAAAGAACCGGGAAAGAAGAGAAATTACAGATCACAATGTCTCACGGTGGGACATTCCATAGCTTAGCTGACCCCACGGGGGGCATTTGCAACGCTCTGATTCAAAAGTGTCAAATCAGTGCCCCACAAATGCCCTGGAGGGATGGGCAGGTGTGGAATTGATAGAGATAATACAATTCAATGATCATCCGATTATAATTGGGGTCTAATGTGAACGCGCCTAAAGTCTAACGAATGGACTTTTTAATACTCAGGCCTTTCAAACGCCGCTCAACTCGTGTGTACACAAATTTAAATTTAAAAGGTAAGGATAACATGATACATCCAATAGAAAGGAAAACTCATATAAAATACTTAGGTGTATTAATTGATAGCACTCTTTCTTGGAACCATCGCATATCCTGTGTTAGCTCACGTATTGTAAGAAACACCGGAATTATTACTAAGCTAAGATATTATTTATCTCTCCAACAATTGAAGCAACTCTATTACACTTTAATCTATCCATATATCTCATATGCAATTATGCATAGCTTGGGGAAGTGCGTACAAATGTCATATTGAAAAGTTACAAACTAGACAAAATAAAGTCCTCAGATTAATTTTTTTTTGCAAAATCATATGGAAAAGATACTGAAAGTGCTCTGCCACTATTAAACTTATTGGATGTATTAACAGTTGAAAATGTTTTCCAATTACATATCTTTAAATTTGCTCATCGGTGGCATAGCAGCAGACTCCCAACTCAACTGTTTGACAGCTGGTTTCGTTATGCTTGTGACGTCCACTCCCACAACACTAGATACGCGTCCAAACAAAATTTCTAGAAACCCAAAGCTAGAACGAATATCGGGACAGACTATTTCTTTTGTTGCAAGTGGCATTCTCTGAAATGTCTAAATGTTTTCTCTTTTTCAAAACAGCTTAAGAATTATTTACTGGCTGAACAATACAAACGTACTTAACTATCTAATACATTTGGTTTTATCATTTCTCTTGTCCTAATTCTTTTTCATGACATAGTTTCATAATTCAAATTTACTTATACTGACATCTAGAGGCTAACTAGAAAACCTACCAGCGAAACTACAACAATACACAGTGTTGCGAATAGCCCACCTTCTCGCTGGAATCTATGAATGTTTAACTTCAGAATGAGGCTAACCCTGCGTACATGCGTCTTTAGTTATTGCATTCAGCGGTAATTTTCGAATACGAAACTGGTCTATTGGAACACTTTATTAGTAACGTGTCAAGTCTTCTAGCTAATCGGGGACTCAGATAACTTAGGCGGCTGCTCTAATTAGGGTCGCCACATAAGAGAAGCGGCGTCTGACTGAGGCTAAAGCAATCAAACACACATCAAACACTCAAAACACATCACAATCTACAATGTGCCGCTAAAACTTGTTCTTTTGTAAAGGGGTATATGTCATGGTACTGCGCATGTATCGAGTAATCGCCCGTTGGTGGCTGTTAATTGGATACAAACAGTTAAACTTCCCTCCCTTAATGCTTGATTGAAAGGATTTTCAATATTTTCTTTGTAGACTGTTTATATACACTATTTCTTAGTCATTTTTACATGTTTGCTTTGATTTTAAGCATCCCACATGGCCGAGAGGTTCGTTAGTTCATATCAAAATCGGTGAAAATAACTGTTTCCGGCCCGGAAAGCGAATGTAAAGTCTTACCGTGACACAGCCCCTTTAAGCTGCTATACCTATATTTATATGTCTTAGGGAATTACGTGAAAGGGAATTATGGAATGGATTTTTCCCGACACAATTCAGCCTGGTATTCTGAGGTACTAACAATCACTCATGATTGTTAACTGCACGGCAGCACATTGCGCTACAATAGCAGTCCGTATCACAAAAATAACCTTGTCATTAGCATACATCAAACTTCAAGCGACGTACATACAAACAAACAGAGTCCATAAATCGAAAGAGATTGTCACACTTGATAATCACCGAAAATTTGAGAGTGATATGATAAATATATTTTGAGGAATGAGCGTTTAAAAATCTCAAAATTTACAATGAATGTATGGCTGTCAGCAACTCTTTCCCCCCAGCCCATTTTATAGTTTTGAAAAGTCAATTTCTCCGTAAATATTTAACATATCAATCTCAAATTTTCGGTGGTTACTCAGTTTAAAATTCTCTTTCAACTGATATAGTCTGTTTGTTTGTAGCTTGAAGTTTAATTTATGCTAATGAGGCAAAAATGTAAACAATGACGTCAGCAAGGATTCGCCTATAGAATTTGGCTATATAAATGAATACCTTTACCTTTTTAACATGAAATTTTGAAAACCTTTTCAACAAACGTATAACTGTTTGCTATATGATTGCTATGAATTCGAAATGTAAGGCTAAAGTATTTCGTTATCACAAGTGATTCACGTGAAACCAAGCAAGACATCTGCAAAACGTTACGCGCATGCGCTATTGATGAACCCAGCGTGCGCGCATCCCTAGTTCCTGCCGAAACTACAAGAAAACAGTACAAACACGTATATACGTGAAATGTTTCGGAAAGACTTGTATTTGAATTCCAGAGCCTTCATGGCTTCATGGATCGTAAAAAGATTTTCCGATCCATGGTGGCTTTCGGCCACCGCAGCATAATTAACGTTTTGCCGCGATGTGGCTGTGGCAAGACAGACCTTTTAGCAAAACATTTCTATATGTATTGTCCTGTTTCAAATGTCGAACATTTCACAGAGTATTCTTTCCAGGTATACTGGAGAAAATTTGAGACAATTTTGATGAAGGATGGCAAAGATTCGAGTGGATTAAAAAACTGATTTTAAGAGAAATTTAGAGCAACTTTAAATCGGTTCACTTATAGATCTTTTGTGATCTACTTTAATCTTTGCCATCCTCTATCGAAAATGTTCGAAAAGCATATCAGGACATCCAGACATCTATTTTGTAGTTTTGTTGTAAAGAAACTTTAAAGTTCAATTTGATTGACAGTGTTGAGTTACATCAGTACTTAGGAAAAGGTAATAAACTGGCATACGCATGTGGAAAGTACCAAAGTTAAGTACAGGTCATCTGAGAATAACCATAGGGCTAGTCTAAGCCTGTGACATAAGTTATCGACTGTTACATTGCCAAATTCAAAGGCGTTTGTGAGGCTATAAACTCAGGAGTTTACCGCTTAATTTTCATTCTGATAAGATGTTTCCAAGTTCAATTTACCGAGGATATTGTAAGAATCTCATCCACGAGTTAATGAACATGACAATCTCTCCAGCGCAGTGGCTATATACCGATTTACAAGCAGATCAGCGTTCGCTTATATAGACAAATTATATTGACGAGAATGTCCGATCGAAAATGATCGATTGTCTCATCGTAGAATTCAAAGGCGTTTGTCAAGCTATAAACTTTTACCTCAACACATATTTTGCCTCACGTCCGCGGTGATTTTAAAATTCCAAAAATCTGACCGTCTTCCGTAAAACGGCCTGAATCCGTGCCTGCAAGCTGAAACAATTTCAGAAGGAAAAGTGAAGCCATCGTGAGTTTTTAAATATCGTATGAGTACATTATGTGCAGTCGTTAAGGAGAACACTGATTATCCACAGACGGGCGACACATGTTTTTGAAATAAATGATTTTCATCTCGACCAGGAAATGTAAAAGTATCAATTATTAAATCTATGCTTACCATCTAACAGAAATACTTCTTTTTCTCTCCTGTTTGCACCGATTCATTGACAGAAGTGGTTCTAACTCGATATTTACTTGAAAGCTTTCCTAATGCTAAGTGTGGAAAATCAACCTTCACTGACAGCTACGCCGCATGCGTCACCGCTTTGGTCAAATCTGAAAACGGATTTGTAATTTGCGGTTTTTCAAAGAAAAGCAAAATCCAGAAAGGGATTTTATGATTACCATAAGAACGAGACAAGTGTCATGCAAGCTGGTGAAGCAAAGCCGGATATTTATCGTATTTCACAAACTCTTAGAATATATGTTTGCAAAGGAAACAGTCAAATTATCTGAACACGAACCTCTTCTTGCTTTGCTAGACCAGAACACTCAAAGAAAGAGCGTGCAAAATACTCTGAAAGTGTTGTGCCGGCGGGATTATCAACTGAATACCGCTGATCATCTCATGTTACTTTTTTCGAATCCTTTCCCAATGGAACGCTTGGATTTCAAATCCAAGGAACCAGCTTCACATCCTTCCTCGGGTTGGATTCGGGGGATTAGGGTTACAGCTATAATTCCAGTAAATGCTATAGATTTAAAGTGAAACAAGAGGCTGCGTGCAGCCTTAACTCGGTCTGTATATGTGTTTGTTTGTTTTGAACGTATTAATGTTTAATAAAATATTGGTTGCGATTATTTTATGCATGTAGACAGCTTGGAAAATAAAATTTTAACAGTTTAGCTACATGTTCAATGTATGAAAAACAACATCCTTGCCATGCGAACGAGCATACCAACATTGGTGATTCTGTAGAATTTGAGTGTTGTAGCATAAAAGGCTGTAAAGTTACAGCGATTTGAAATTAGAGATATTTTTATTAGAAAAACCGTGCAGGCCTTTGCAGCTTCGCTTTCATGTATTTTCTACGTTGAAAATGCCAATAACTCGACAGCAATTTGAAACATTGCTTTCAAACTGTGGTCAATTACTAATTTAGGTACGATCTTTCATGTGGTAGCAATAGTTTCTCTGTACACATTAATCTTCCAATTTATGCAAATTAGGTGGCGGCTACATTATGAATGAGGTCTATACACAGATAAATGAGTGGCCCTCCTTGTAATTAAAAAATCGAAACAAATTTAAAACTCGTGATTTAGATTAATCTTAATTAAACAAATGTCACTAATTAAACCACAGGTACCCCAGGCTCATTATCCGTAAAACGGTTATTTCCCGGATATTTTAAATTACAGTAAATGTATGAAGTTTTAGTTTGAATGCCCGTTTGCTCTAAAATAAAATTCAATAAATCGTCAAAATATATTTATCTGTCTCTTGTGTGTTTCTTTCAGTTTCTGTGAACTGGTTTCAAGCCATTCCGTTCAATTTTGAGGGAGTTACAGGAATTTTTCTTCCCTTAGTATAATTATTGGGAAGGTAGCAAACTCTACAATTACCGTACGCCGATCAGCTGCAGAAAATCGCCTCGAATTCCCACAAAAATCCCGTACATCGCCAAAATTCCTTCAAATAACGGTTGCCCAGACACAGGTCCTTCACCGCACTCAGCTTCCCTTTCACTGCTTTACTCTAACCGGAGAAAAATGCCACGTAGTTTGCAGTTTTCGAGTTTCGCGGATGTTCAATTCGATCTCGCCTGCAACGAGGCACAAACAGTACTGAGACCGTCCCCTACCATGTCAATTCGATCTCGCCTGCAACGAGGCGACAAACAGTAGACCGTCCCCTACCCAGTGAATTTGACACTCCGCTGTGCCATTGTTTCATCTACCAATCGGAATCGATCAGCGCAGCGCCTGCAGATTCAAATCACTTCGTCGTTCGTTTAGTTCTTACTTGTTAAATATTAGAGCCTTTTATGTTTATATCTGTAAAAACGACTTGCTACCCAAAGTTCACGGGCTCAGACCTCATACATATATACCTTATTTTGAAAGCGGTATTTCAACGAATGGTTCTATGGTAAAGTGGTTTACATCATGCGCTTTTGATCCAACGACTGGAGTTCGAGTCCTACATTCTTTTCCTCTATTTTAAGCTATTATAGAGCCGCCTTCTACGCTACTATAAAATCGAGGTCGTGACCGTGTTGGGTTGAGAGCCAATACACAACAATATTTTATTTATTTTAGTGTAGAAGGCGGCTCTAATAGTGTAATATTCCGCCCTGGGTATTGTTATTAATGACATGTAAATAAGGTATGGAGAATCGCTCTGGCCTTCCCCAAGCCCTGCACTAGCACTCATAAACACATACTATATATAGCCATCCTACCATATATTTATTATACTAGAAGGGCCCGGCCATATAGACATGAAAACCTGATATCTCCAACCCTCTCTTCCCAATCCTTATCTTACCCCTTCAGTATAACACAATTACTATTCATCACGGTGCTAGTCTCCGAAGAGTGGCAAAAATCCATCCAGGTTATTCAAGTTCATGTATGTTTTACCGATGTCATAATCCAAATCTGCTAATTGTGCAGCCGCCCCCGCTGGATTTACTACTTGCCGAAGCTTGATATAATGCATGGCCGTCCTGCTGCTCTTCCAACCTACATTGTCCATAATTTCATGAAGAGAGACCCCTGCAAGAGCCAACGAGATCGCTGCACCGCTGCGAACCCATGGAGAGTATAGCGCTCCTATAGTTAAGTGGCCTCGCAACGAATCCGAACTAATATATACATTTAGCCTAGCTTGGGCTGCTTGTGGCTCTAAAGATTTATCCGACACAGCCCCTGATTTTGCAACAGAGCGAAACAAAAAGCCCGACCCTAAGGCGATCCCTAGAGACTTACAAATAGCAAAATACAATTCCAGGCCTTTAACTGGGCATACTACTGGATTAGTACCTCTTCTAAACGCAAACACATTAGCGTCACCTGACCTAAGCGATTTAGTCCAAATATGATTTAATAATA
The DNA here is from genome assembly GCA_030867875.1 of Actinernus sp. WN-2022. Classification (NCBI taxonomy): domain Eukaryota; kingdom Metazoa; phylum Cnidaria; class Anthozoa; order Actiniaria; family Actinernidae; genus Actinernus; species Actinernus sp. WN-2022. The sequence goes on along the minus strand of JAOWCC010001589.1, from coordinate 62,601,034 downwards.
ATCCAGAGTTGTCTGGAAAGCGCAAAATATCAACAGTCTTTAAAGACAACAAATCAGCGCCTCGATCGCCTGCAAAGAACATTGCCTTAAACACAGCTTGATTCCGTGCGAATATATAAATCGGCGTGGCGTCCGTATTTGCACACTGCTTGAGTTGCAAATGAACAAGTTGCGAGAGTTTGATCAAATCCCCAACTAGAAGAGGCTCTGCCTGGTGCGGAACTACTCTAGCCTTAAGCTGTTCCTCCCTTATGTCTGATAAATAACGTTTAATTAACTGACCGATCCGCGGCCGGATTTCCAACCCCCATAAGGGAATGCCATTCAGAACCTCTTCCGTTCTCGACAAAAAATTCACGTAACTTTCCTATAAGAGAATCGACCGTTCCATAAACCAAACGCTTAGGACAATGGTACGCAGAGCAATCAGGACCATGAACTCGAGTTCTCCCCCCTCGATCCTTCCAAACAAGAAATGATATGACATCTGCTGGTAACGCCGTGGCAAGGGATCTTGGTGACGACACGCTAGCTAGAAAACGTGCCAGCTCTCGTTCCAGTGCACTCTTCTGACGAACATAGCTTGACGATCCCCGCTGTTGCGCCAGTTGTTCCAATCGTTCACAAATTACATCCTCTTGGACTTTGACTTTCTTACGCGACTGCTCTTCATCAATCCCAGGAGCCCTCTTTCGCATATATCCGCACTGCTGACAAAACCTGAACGTTTCATTATTGGCATACGAACAAGACGGGCATGCAACGGAGGGAATGAATAACTTAGGAATTCTCGGCAACGTCTGGAAGCAGAATCAGAAGAAATACCCATGATTCTTAACAAAGTCTAAAATGGGACACTCTACACGCCCAAAGGGGAAGTGAACAAGCCTTTGCCCTGTAGCCACCCTTTGTGGGAACCAGAAGGACATCCTCGGCACCATATCCACCTAGATATTTTTCGAGACGAACGAGCCATCAACTCAGGCCACCAATACATGCACGGTTGGAGGTGTGGGACAACAATCGTAAAAGGGATACGAAAGTTATACAGAAACTTCAATACCGGACCCACTAACCCAAATGGCGGGAAAACATACGGATTCGACATGTCCCTCCTGTCATAAAGCTGTTGAGAGAACAGGTTCACGCCGTCCGAACCAGGAGAGGGGTAAGGTGAAAAATAGGGAAGTGGAAGATTATTCTGTCCCCTCATAATATTAGAGTCCACGGCCATTAGGTCGAACGAATGTCCGGTGGCACCCCCAAACGCCTGTTCAACCTTTTCCCACGCCATCTCAGATCAGTCGAGAATCGATGCTGGATAGGCACCGGGAAGGACCATCTCCTAGATTCTCTTTCGATGGAACGTGCGTCAGCTTGAGCTGTAAATTCCGGCTAGACAACACAACGAACAACCCCTTAGACCTCTTACTACCCTGGCCCTCCCAGCAGCCAATAACCACGAGGCTGTCGACATGGGCGTCAATCCTGCAATTCCTGATATTATCAGGGAGGGACTTCACCGCATTAACCAAAGCAAGCATTTCCTTGGTCGAGATGTTCAGGTTCTTGCTCTCTTCCGCCCAATAATCGTGATATGTTTGATCACCAGACGCAAGGTGCAAGACACACCCCCATCCGTAACCCGAGGCATCCGTGGATAATGACAAACTAATATGTTTCTCAGACAATCTGACCATGTGTCCAAGAAACGCCAGTAAGATAACTCTTCCCATAAAGGCGTGGATAGCAATACTCGACCATCCGCCCCGCTAGATGCAATAGCATGACTCATTTCCCTTATGAATAACTTCGCTGCTGGAACAGCCAACGAGAACGAGATGCATTTTCCCTGGAATCTTTGAAGGGTTTTCACGTCAACAGTCTTCTTCAACCGCAGGATTTCCTCCCTTAGTGCCGCCCATGAATCCAATTTCCGTCTCGGTACAAGAAAAGACTGTTTTACGGAATCCACAATAAAACCCAGATACTGTACCGTGGTGGTCGGTTGGAACACAGACTTGCTAATCCCAATTGTATAACCGAGGTCAACGAGAAATTGCAGGACACAAAAAATGGCAGCTGTAGCAGCCTTGTATCTGTATTCTTCTTCCCTGCACAGCGGCAGCACCGACCACGGCCCCTCAGACGTCAAGAGTTCCCCATTAAGGCGATCATCGATAAACAATGAGCACGGGACACCATGGGTTCTCAGACATCCAGAAGCGACCAGACCGATGGTATTGTAAACTGATATAGGGAGAAATTTTCCATCCAAATGGGAGGGTAGTGCATACGAACCAGAACCTCCCATTCAAAACCGACATACGTCTGTGAACTCAGGGCGAGGGAGACTCATATTTTTTTTTATGTTATCCCCCCACAGGCAATAACATAACACTTTCATGTGGTATACAATTCTATTGTATTATAATACTATTGTAAACTATTATATGTCCATGTTAATACAATCAAAATATGATCCTTAGCCTTTCTCCTTAAGTTCACACTATTGCCTGGGATCTGTATTTCCTGACAAAAATCTTCCTCGTTTAGGGGGAGGCTGCATATACCCCTCATCAGCACCCGGCCCACGGCGCCGAAGTGGGCAGTATGACTGGTAATGACCATATTGATGGCAATGATAACACTGCACCTGGCGAAAACCTCGACACCGACCCCTCCACGTGCCACGGGCAGGGCGTGAACTCTTGATGGACTTATCCACCTTAGACATCATTTCAAGGACCTTTTCATGGTCTCTGTCCCCAATGAGTACCTCCAGATACTTTTTGAATTGAGCGTCGGGCACACTAGACCTCTCTCTCATTCCTTGGAAAACCGCTTCATAAAAGGAGGCCTTGGCATGCTTAGTTTCCTTTGCAATCATCTTCAAACTCAGAAGACTGTCCAAGACCTGATCCTTACTAAAATTAGGAGATTTCATCAGAACTCTCATGTCTTGCAATGAAGACTCTACTGACGCCTGTTGCAAATCCTCAAGTTTCTTCAATCTTTCCAGTACCGTGTTTAAATCCTAAGGGAGTATACCAGAAAAGAAAACACAACATGATACTCTGGCATTTAATCATAATGACTATTTCTTTAAACACATGGCCATTTCCTTTATTTATGCTTCAGTTCCTCCTTCTTAAGATACATTTTTTTTTCGCCACACAGGCATGTAATATTTCCAGGCATATAATTTTTTCCAGCCACACAGGCATAAAAAGTTTTCTAGCCACACAGGCATAACATTTTTTGAGCCCCACTGGCATTGAACTTTTCAGTCCCACAGGCATTTCATTTTCTCCAGCCACACAGGCATATATTTTTTCCCGACCACACAGGCATAATTTTTTTCCCGCCACTCAGGCATATAATTTCCAGCCACACAGGCATATAATTTCTCCCCCGCCACTCAGGCATATAATTTCGGATTTGGCCGTGCCATTTCCATTTTGCACTACCAGATCCTCTTCGGAGAGAGCGCTTGTTCACATCTCTCGCTCCCACACGTGTTAGCGTGGTGGCTGGGGTTTAAAGCAGCTTTCGAGCTCGCCGTTAGAGTAACCAGATTCTGAGGCCTATGATCTAAAGTGAGGCTGACGGTCTTGGGGGCTATGCCATGCTGATGAGTCCTAACAAGGACGAAACAGCTGTACATGGTTGCCACTCTACCGGTAATAAGACGTGAGCATGCGTATTAGACGCTAGCTACGTCATAGCGTGTGTTGGGTAGTGCCATACAACGTGCTTGGTTTATATACTTTTCAGCCACTCAGGCAATTTCATTTCTCAGCACCACAGGCTTTTTATTTATTTATTTATTTATTTTCTTCAGCCACACAGGCATTGATTTCCTTAGCCCCACAAACATTGACTTTTCCTTATTGAAATTCCTCAGTAACACGAATTTGTTTTGTTTTTTTGTTTTTACATCACTAATTATATTGTGATTGACCAACGAACTATGCACGAGGAAATAGAGATTATTACATGTTAAGAGCTTGATATCGTTTTTATTCACGAGGTTTTCGTATTTAAAGTGAATACAATAACACAAAATTAAGCATAACAAAATGTATTTCTAAAAGCAATAGTACAGTGAAGTGATATCGTATCACTTCACTGATATGGTTTTTATTCACGGCTTTATCACACGGATATCAATCCCAAATGTGTAATAAAAACACTTTTTAAACTACCAGCATGCGATACATTACCACGAGCTAATTGACTATTGATAACTAATAGCAAACTCACGTGAAATTACACGGATAACACTGAACAGCAAACGTATATTTAAACTAACCGTAAAATATTGCTAAGAAGTAAACTAATCCCGTAAGATTACACTTGCTGAAGCCGCAAAAGCAAAAAATAAGTCACAAAGCGAACTGAGTAAATTGCCTGAAACCGAAACGGAACCAAAGTCATTCAATCGAAGTTCAACGAGTCGCAAACTAAAATACATATCCAACAACAAACCCCTCAAATTTACTGGGCAAATCCGACACTACATTAAAGGCTAAGCCACTATTACAAACTACAAACACAACACAGGAAACAGTACAATAAACCCAAGCAGCAAACATAGGGGAAATTGAACCCTAAAACATCCTTTCCACAATTTACCTCAACTGGTATACCATGCACAGAATAGGAATGATTTCTTTTTCTTTTTTCTTAGTCCTTGGAATAAAGGGAACAGTAATGTATCTGTTTACAAAATTTTAGTCATCAATCATGTTCATCAAAAGAAGTGCTCTCTATCTCTCTTGCTCTGTTTTGTTCCATTTTGTTTTGCTGTTGCAGTAATATTGCCTCCAAGGGAACTAAGGAATATAGAGATACTATAGCTAGGTGGCCTATGTAGATACTAAAGGGTACAACTGCCCGGACTAGGTGGACTAACTCAGGGCTCGAAATTGCGCCCGATACGGGCGTAAATACGCCTAGATTTTTTCGTTTTACGCCTAAAGTTTTCCACTTAGGCCTAAAATTACGCCTAGATCCTCTTACAAAGGTAAACATTATTGGAAGACAAGTCTTATTTCCAAATCTCTAAAACGATCTGATTAGTGTAAACTTTTTTGTCTGTTGTTTCAAGTTTGAAATGCATAGTTTACTAATTACGCGGCGACGTTTGGCGTGTGAAGTCTGAACTTTTAACTGCAAAATGTCAAAGTTTGACAGCTCCTGTAATGTAAACTATTTTGCCGCGCGAAACAAGTTGTTTTGCATGACAAAACCTATAGATAGGAGCTGTCAAACTTTGACATTTACGCCTAAATTTTGGAGAATTACGCCTAAAATTTTTAAGCTGGGCGTAAAATTACGCCTCCTTTTTTTTCTTAATTTCGAGCCCTGCTAACTGGACTAAGGGATATGTAGATACTAAGGGGTACAACTGCCCGGACTAGGTGGACTAACTGGACTAAGGGACATGTAGATACTAAGGGGTACAACTGCCCAGACTAGGTGGACTAGCTGGACTAAGGGACATGTAGATACTAAGGGGTACAACTGCCCAGACTAGGTGGACTAACTGGACTAAGGGACATGTAGATACTAAGGGTACAACTGCCCAGACTAGGTGGACTAACTGGACTAAGGGACATGTAGATACTAAGGGGTACAACTGCCCGGACTAGGTGGACTAACTGGACTAAGGGACATGTAGATACTAAGGGGTACAACTGCCCGGACTAGGTGGACTAGCTGGACTAAGGGATATGTAGATACTAAGGGATACAACTGCCCGGACTAGGTGGACTAACTGGACTAAGGGACATGTAGATACTAAGGGTACAACTGCCCAGACTAGGTGGACTAACTGGACTAAGGGACATGTAGATACTAAGGGGTACAACTGCCCGGACTAGGTGGACTAACTGGACTAAGGGACATGTAGATACTAAGGGGTACAACTGCCCGGACTAGGTGGACTAGCTGGACTAAGGGATATGTAGATACTAAGGGATACAACTGCCCGGACTAGGTGGACTAACTGGACTAAGGGATATGTAGATACTAAGGGGTACAACTGCCCGGACTAGGTGGACTAACTGGACTAAGGGATATGTAGATACTAAAGGGTACAACTGCCCGGACTAGGTGGACTAACTGGACTAAGGGATATGTCGATACTAAAAGGTACAACTGCCCGGACTAGGTGGACTAACTGGACTAAGGGATATGTAGATACTAAGGGTACAACTGCCCGGACTAGGTGGACTAGGTGGACTTAGGGATATGTAGATACTAAGGCCCGTACGAAAACGTCCGGCCAAACAAGAGCATAACATAACATAAAATTTAGAAACTAATCGACTCACCTCAGCATTTTAGAGTGTTCGACTCAAAGCATTTCCGGCATCAGGCGAAATTGTTCAGACACGAAACGAATATAAAAGAAAAACTTTCAAAACATTCGATTCGGAAAGTATATCAATTTCTGAACGAAAATTTGTCTTTAGGAAATGTTTGGTGCATGTATCGCAAAGCAAAACAAACACTGCCTACTAATTGATTATTCAAATCAGTTCGTGGAAAAATTCACGCTTCTGTGTCGTGGAATTCGAGAGACTCGAACCTCCTCACCTTTGAAAATGGTTCACTGATGAAAGTTAAATTCTTAAGCCACAAAGTGCTTAAGTTGTATAATTCTCGGTTTGTAAGTTTGTAAGTTCAAGTGTGTCAAATATTGTTACTGACTAGGCTTTGTGAGGTGTTTATTTTAATAAGAAATTAATCTAAGACACAATAATAATTCAAATAATTTTATAGGTTATTACTACTTATAAACCTCTTGACACAAGTGAAAGAAACTCATATTTATCTCGCCCTCATCTGGCCAGGGTCAGGGATACCACTTGGGAGCTGAACATTGTTGTTTTTATATATAAAAAGAGCTGAAGTGGTGTTCACCACACATTAGTGACATGAACCAGTGGGGAAACATAGACCACAGTTACCATATATACACACCATTTCTGCAGAAGGTGCAGATATGAACATGTATGCAACCATATCTTTTAAATCCATTCACCTTATAATTCACACATGGGATCGATTTCTATATCAGCAAACTGGTTAGTCCACCAAGTCCAGGCAGTTGTACCCTTAGTATCTCCATATCCCTTAGTCCAGTTAGACTACCTAGTCCAGGTGGTTGCATACCTTGGAATCTCCATATCCCTTAGTCCAGTTAGTCCACCTAGTCCGGGCAGTTGTATCCCTTAGTATCTACATATCCCTTAGTCGAGTTAGTCCACCTAGTCCGGGCAGTTGTACCCTTAGTATCTCCATATCCCTTAGTCCAGTTAGTCCACCTAGTCCGGGCAGTTGTACCCTTTGTATCTACATATCCCTTAGTCCAGTTAGTCCACCTAGTCCGGGCAGTTGTACCCTTTGTATCTACATATCCCTTAGTCCAGTTAGTCCACCTAGTCCGGGCAGTTGTACCCTTAGTATCTCCATATCCCTTAGTCCAGTTAGTCCACCTAGTCCGGGCAGTTGTATCCCTTAGTATCTACATATCCCCTTAGTCCAGTTAGTCCACCTAGTCCGGGCAGTTGTACCCTTTGTATCTACATATCCCTTAGTCCACCTAGTCCGGGCAGTTTTACCCTTAGTATCTACAAATCCCTTAGTCCAGTTAGTCCGAGATAAATGTAATACACATAATAGTATACTTTGCAAAATTAAATTAACAGACAGTAGAAACAAATCATGGAACACATTATAATAGACAGCAGGAATAAATAATGGCAATAAGATAAAAAGTCCACATATCCCAGGGAAGGCAAATATGAATATTCAAAGTGAGTTGGACTAGTCCACATATCCCAGGGAATAATATAAAAAGAAGAGAAAACAAGTCCTAAAATAGGCAGCATATGTCAACTGGCGCCACATTTCGACCCGCCAATCCTGGAACTTGATTGACAACAACTGGGCCTGGAGCTATCACAGGTGGATTATCCTGAACTGCTGCATCAACAGTAGCCTGTTCACAGGCCCTGGATACTAAAAAAAACTAATAGAAGGGGGAATGGGGAGAGAAAGTGGAAAAAAATCGGACGTGAAAGAAGGGGGAATGGGGAGAGAAAGTCCCCCTCTTCTTTCCGTCCGCCATTTTGTTTTCGCCACGTTTTGTTTTCGTCATTTTCCCCAGTATCTAGAGCTACATCAACAGCCGCCGCCACATGACCTGGAGGTGGTGGAATAGGCACTGACTTGTTCGGCCATATTACTCTCGAAAGACGGGTTTTGAGTTGACAATTTTCTAGCGCTGTGCACTACGGTGGCCTCGAGTCGAATGAATAGATTGAACCACGTGTATTGTTTTATATCCTAATTACCATATCCCCAGGGCATTATTAACAATTCAAATGACTTGGCGCTGTGTCACGGTACTGCGCATGTCACAGTCTCCAGACATTGAATTGACAGCTGTATTGTGTAACATCCAATGAGAATCAATCAAAATAAATTGCCGGAAACGCCACACTGTTCACCACACTGCCGTGATTCACAGATTGTAGTTTTACACAGTATATGGCGAGATTTACAAGGATTTTATTCTTCCTACATCAAATGTAAACAGCGTTGAGTAAAGAATGGTATCCATATTTCATTACTTGCTTGTATTTTTTGCTGTTCCAGTCGTAAACAGTCCGAATTTGACCAAAGTGAAACGAGCTGCTCGCGTCCGTAAATATATATTTTTCGTTATGAACTTTTGACATGATATAACTCTTCAAATGGCACCATTGTTTTATTTCTACATGTTTAATAATACAGTTCTCTGCTGTAAAAATAAAATTGAACATTCTATGGAAGATTTCTTGTCCTAAAGTTTGGAAATGTAACACATGCATTTGACGCTAGAAAGTTCAGTACTGGCGGAAGTACGCAAGGTTAATTGCTAGTGGCAGTTTACTAGTTTGCACTATCGGCTGTTATGGAATGGAAACTTGGTCAGAAGGATATCTTGTTTAAGATGCTACGGTCCTTTCGGCATCAGGAATTTTTTAAACGGGAGTTTTCGTACAGCATTTCAAGCTATGCTGTAGCTAGCCTGTTCACAGGCTCTAGATACTGGGGAAAATGACGAAAATAAAACGTGGCGAAAACAAAATGGCGGACGGAAAGAAGAGGGGGACTGGGGAGAGGGGGAGGGAAAGAGAGCCTGTGGACATTCTATTCCGAAACGCCTTCCGCCCACTTGTCAAGCTGTCACTGAATTGCGGTTTCAACCTGCCTATCAAATTTCAGTTTATAGCGCGGGATGGGATGTAAACATACCGCGGCATGTCAAAGCGGACCTATAGCTATATAATTTGCCTGTTCACAGGCTATTGATACTGGGAAAAAAGACACACAGTTTAAAGCCTGCATAGCTAAAGAAAGCTCGAGCTATAAGCGTTAATTTTCAAAAGAAATAAAATCAAGTTTACTGTGAATTCCGTTCCAGGTAGAGTAGATCGATATAATTTTTCGATACGAGTTCGGTTGAAATTTCACACATTTGCCATTTGGGCGTGAAGTCGGATTCGCCAGTAAAAGCATCCTGTAACTGAGTGGACTTCATCAATCGCTATTGCAACAGTTTGCTGCCTTGAGATCCTTGACCTGGTCATTCGTAATGGCAACCAACGGAGAAACTACAACAATTGACCTATATCATTATGACGTCACGGCTTGTTTATGAGGGGGACAGAATCGACATGAACAATAGAATTTTGAACTAAATCTGCTCTGCTGAGGAAAATTTCTGGTTTCCAGATATCAGCTGTATCAATGTTTATCCCATAATATTTACCGTATTTGGTGGCTGTTACCGCTATTCTACGTTCTACAAAATGCATTTGACAGCGATTTCCTTTGTGTTGTTGCTGTTTTGTCTCCCTCCCACGACCGTGATCCTTAGCGTTTAAACAATAGATTGTTTTGATTTGACGTCATAATGATATAGGGCAATTGTAGCTATATCCTTACCATGCAAAACTTTCATCAAGCGAGAGAATAACTGAAAAATTAAGCTCTTCCGCCCTAATCCAGTAGGTAACGTTGCAAATGTAGCAGTGATCGGTTAAATTAAACTAACTTTCCACAAGACTGAGACTGAACTGAGTTGTTTACTCCCAAAATCCAACTGACTAAAAATACAACAAACTCGTTCAGCAACAGTTCAAATCTTACAGTTCTTTTCGTATTCTTCTTGTCTCTGTTATACGAACGCATCTTTGCCACTCGCCAGGTTTTCAAAACACTCTTCGTCGAAGTGATTTCACGTTTGGGAAATCCCTCAACAAATTCTGAAGTATACTACAAACAGCCAAGTGAACCTAAGAAGGCTGGGCTCATCTGATTTTAGACATGACAGATAGGTGTTGACGCGAACTGTCAAAATTGACCAATCAGAAGGTATACCAGGAGCTGGTATACCGGAACAAGGTTCTGAATAGAATGTCCACAGGCCCTCTTTCTCTCCCCATTCCCCCTTCCTTCACGTCCGATTTTTTTAGTTTTTTTAGTATCCAGGGCCTGTGAACAGGCTATGCTGTAGCGCGAGTTCAGTTAAGTCACAAATGTCCGTGAAACTAAAAATAGCGCGTTCATTATTATCAGTTTGCTCTATATGGGCTGCGAGGGAGACTAGTCTGATTGCTGAGTAAGAAAACTTTATAGTTATTTTAAAAACAATTGAAAGGAAATTGTTTTAGATGAGTTGAACATTCTCCCAGATTTTGGAAGCCGTAAAGTTAAAGGGTGATATCCCGTAATTTGATCTGGCAGCCTTCCCAATAATTATACCACAGGTACCCCAGGCTCATTATGCGTAAAAAGGTTCTTTCCCGGATATTTGAAATTACAGTAAATGTATGGAGTTTTAGTTCGAATGCCCGTTTGCTCTAAAATAAAATTCAATAAATCGTCAAAATATTCTTGAAAATTGCAAAGAACCGTGGACGAAAATCCTGCTGGTTGCTACGTTGGATCTAAGTCAGATCTAATCAGCCAAAATGAAAATGAATACGAAGTCCAAGGTCTACGGCAAAGCTGACACAACGTAGGATTTTATATTGAATATTACAATATTTCGGCTGGCCAAACCAGCCTTCTTCAGGTACTAGATGTTACAAGTAAGAGCTCTAAGGTAAGAAGATCTATAAATGTGGTAAATTTCGCAATAGAAATTGCGGAAACGGGAAGTGACGTAGACCAAAACTTGAAGTAGCAAAATAGTATAAGAGATAAGCACTATGTTTCATCACGTATATTCATACCATATGGTTCTAGAGTTTTAGCTTTATCTATAAGGTGCGCTTCTCTGGCTTTACGTATTGAGTCTCTTGAGGAGTATATTATTTCTAGCGGGATAAGTTGCATGTCGGTGTAAGAGTGGTTAGGTCTAGAAAGAAAATGTTCAGATACAGTAGTAGGTTTAGATTTAATGTTAGCCGGGCTTGTCTACTGTCCGTCTGTGTTCATTAAATCTGTCTTTGAGGCGTCGCTTAGTTTCACCTATGTATTGCAAATGGCAACGATTACATTGTATCATGTATATGAGGTTTTTAGTATTACAGGTGTTTGTAAAGGTATGTTATTAATTCATTAGTACGAATTTTAAAAGTTTCATCGGTACTGACAGATGCGTCGGAGACGAAGAGCTAAACTGAAAGGAATGGCTCTTTTAGTGTGAAGGGGATGACAGGATGACAGGATGACAGGATGACAGGATGACAGGATGATTTAAGGAGGTGTTGATGTTTATCTGTAGGTTTAGTATATAAATCAGCCTCAATGTAGTTGTTATGTATTGATACGGTAACGTCGAGAAATGGAACGTGAGTTAATGAGTGAGAACTAGTAAATTTAATCAGGTAGGATGAATATTATTGAGATAATCGATGAATATTTTCAGATGGTCTTCCCCCTCAGTCTTCCCCCTCTGTCTCTTGTGTGTTTCTTTCAGTTTCTGTGAAGTTTCAAGCCATTCCGTTCAATTTTGAGAGAGTTACAGGAATTTTCCTTCCCTTAGTATAATTATTGGGAAGGTAGCAAACTCTACGCAAATCAGCTGCAGAAAATCGCCTCGAATTCCCACTCCGTTGTGCCATTGTGTCATCTACCAATCGGAATCGATGTAAAAACGGCTTGTTACCCAAAGTTCACGGGCTCAGACGGCCTCAAATCGAGGTCGTTACCGTGTTGGGTTGAGAGCCACTACACAACAATGTTTTATTTATTTTAGTGTAGAAGGCGGCTCTAATAGCTTAAAATTACGGTGGCCCATTAGGGACACCAGATCTCCAAGGAAAACAACGCCTGCTCCGTACAAATCATAACATTTCTCTGTAGAAAAGGGAAACATTTCCGTAGAAGTAGAGCTACTCCGTAGAAATAGGGCTGTTGCGTAGAAGTAGAGCTTCTCCGTAAAAATAGAGCTTCTCCGTAGAAGTAGAGCTTCTCCGTAGAAGTAGAGCTTCTCCGTAGAAGTAGAGCTTCTCCGTAGAAGTAGAGCTTCTCCGTAGAAGTAGAACTTCTCCGTAGAAATAGAGCTTCTCCGTAGAAGTAGAGCTGTTGCGTAGAAAATATAGAACTTCTCCGTAGAAAATATAGAGCTTCTCCGTAGAAAATATAGAGCTTCTCCGTAGCAATAGAGCTGCTCCGCAGAAACCGACGACCTCTATAAATAGTGTTTGGGCTTCCTGTGCTAATGAACTCGTTTTCAGTCCTTTCCGTGATGCAAAATGGCGGCGACTCAGTTGTACATCGCTCCATAGTTCAGTATACTGTAGTTCGGATAATTGGCTATTTACTATCTTCTTGTGAACGACATTTTCTAAATTTTGGGGTGATAAAACTCCGTGCACTCCGCCTAAAAATGATGCTTCTAGCTTAATACTTAAAAAGCATGGAAACTAGGCTAGTTACCAGGTGCGGTGACGCGACAGAGTGGAAGGTTTCCCGCCAAAATAGACCTCCTTTGGCCTTCCTTGTGTCTGCTTACTCAACCCAAAATGAACGTGTTTTGCCAGTCTTGTGGGGCAAAACAGACCTCAGTTGCAGCGAATGATTGCTTTAATTGTGGGACTTAGCTTTCATCAGGTAAGTCGGTGCCAATTATTTCTCTAAAAGTTCAGCCATAATCCATATCGCCATTGCCATTGGCATTGGTTCGACCTCAGCTCAACAAAGACAACAGCGTTGTGAGACTCCATGACGCGTATCGCATGCATAGATACGGATTTTATCTTCGAGTGTTGATGAAATATCTTACGAGTGAGCGCGGCGAATGAGTAAGATATTTCATCAACACGAGAAGATAAAATTCGTATCTCCAAGCGGCCAATTATAATGTTCTGTTTAATATATGATTATCGATGACATACTAGTTTCAATCTCTTGGTCTTACTAAAAAGGCTAGAAATCTTTGAAAGCCAGTCATATTTTCAAAAGTGATATCTAAACGTGTGAAGATATCACTTTTTAGAAAGAAATATACACTGGTATTTCAACGGCGATAATTATATATTAAAATAATTTACAATGCTCCTCGCCATCGTTTAATTCCAACCGATTTGAAGTATTTTATTTTACTTTTATTTATTCTATTTTTTATTCTCTTTTTATTCTCTTCTTTTATTCACAAAGTGGATAATTTAGCGCAGTTGTCAAGCGATCTCTTGAGTGGAGGGGGTCCCTCGGTTCTTGTACATTACACCTATTTCAAAAAAAGGTGTCACGGACGAGCGACAAGAGACAGGATTGTCATTTATACATTTAAGTTTTTACTGGCGGCATGCAGCTATAATGGTACCAGGTTTTTCTTCGGCAGACCTTTAGCAACAGCTTAACTTTTTATTGTTCTACTTCTATTGTAACGTACTTACTCAGGTAGCTGACTTCGCAGCCACAACTTGGGCAAAACTTGCATGACAATCCAGGCAGTTCCAACGAACATTAAGTGCATTCCATTTTTTTGCAGAGAATAATTCATTCATCCCCACACAGGGCAAAGGCACCCTAGAAAATTGTTTTCTGAAATACTGGCTAGAAAATTTGTTTTCAATCCCTAGAAAATTATAGAAGAAAAGGGAGACTAAAAAGTTCCCCCTAAAATATTCGTACGTCCCAATTTGTCTGATCAATAGAGTCAGAACGATCCTAAAAAAAATGGTTGTAATGAAAAAAAAACACCACATATTATCACAAATCATTTAGTGAAGCGGCCACCTAAAGTTTTCGAGAACACATTTTCATTCCCTAAGAAATTCTGACATCTAAAATCCGAAAGAATAAATGGAGGTCACCTAAAAGAATTGCCTAAAGGAAAAAGAATCCCTAAAAAAATCGTACCTCTTTGCAACATGAAGTTACTTGAGCTAGAAAATTCTTATTTATGTCAGTTCTGGGCTACTAACATTCGTAGACCGGGAATATTTTGCCATAGTATTTTCGGTTGACGCGATTTCCACCTAGAAAATCCGAACAGCTAATAGCTTTCTAGAATACGTCAAAAGACATTAAAATGGCTAGATGAGCTGCATACAACTGATTTCAAACGAATTTCAAAAAGTACTCGTTGGATGCCGTCGTCGCCGCCATTTTGCATCACGGAAAGGACTGGAAACCACAGGAAGCCCAAACACTTTATAGAGGTCGCACGGAGCAGCTCTATATATTTTCTACGGAGAAGCCGTCTATATTTTCTACGGAGAAGCCGTCTATATTTTCTACGGAGAGGCTCTATATTTTCTACGGAGAAGCTCTATATTTTCTACGCAACAGCTCTACTTCTACGGAGAAGCTCTATTTCTACGGAGAAGCTCTACTTCTACGCAACAGCCCTATTTCTACGGAGAAGCTCTACTTCTACGGAGAAGCTCTACTTCTACGGAGAAGCTCTAGTTCTACGCAACAGCCCTATTTCTAGGGAGAAACTATGTTTCTACGGAAATGTTTCCCTTTTGTACAGAGAAATGTTATGATTTGTACGGAGCAGGCGTTGTTTTCCTTGGAGATCTGGTGTCCCTAATGGGCCACCGTATAAAATAGAGGAAAAGAATGAAAATAAAAAGGAGAAAGGAGAAAAAGAAGTAAAAAAATAATAATTGTAGTGCCTGGTGTAGAGGAACACACAAGAGACAGGTAATAATATTTTGACGATTTATTGAATTATATTTTAGAGCAAACGGGCATTCGAACTAAAACTCCATACATTTACTGTAATTTCAAATATCCGGGAAATAACGTAACCGTTTTACGCATACCTGTGATTATACTAATAAGGGAAGGAAATAGTAGTAGAAATTCCTCCATCCAACGACCTTGTCGTCATAGAGTCGAGTCCTCCTCTCCATACAGATGGCGGAGCAGCTCGGTGAATCCACTTCTTGACTGTGTAGACGCCTTCGTTTGGTCTGTAGACAATTGTAAACGGTTTGCAATGCGTATCCAAGGATCACGGTAGTGTGGTTTGCTTGCTTCTGCAAAAAGTAGCTTCTTCGTGATAGCATTATTTGGATAGCATTATTTGAATTACTTTAACTCCCTCAATATTGAACGGAATGGCTTGAAACTTCACAGAAACTGAAAGAAATGCATAAGAGACAGGTAAGAATACTTTGACGATTTATTGAATTTTATTTTAGAGCAAACGGGCATTCGAACTAAAACTCCATACATTTACTGTAATTTCAAATATCACCGGAAATAACCGTTACGCATAATGAGCCTGGGGAACCTGTGATATGATCCGAAGTAATCTAATAGCTACGAGTTAATATATAACCCAACAAGATCCACTCACTGCACAATACAACTGAGGAGACAAGTCGAAAATAGCTAGCTGTGGAGTAACGTCAGTTTACACCGAGGTAAAGCCTGATTTTCAGTATCTACCTGCTCGCACAGTAAGCTAATTCTTTTCAGTAAGTCTTTCTCAAGTTATCAGATATGGATCGTGTTTATGGAGCACTGAAACCTTCATGTTATTCACCAAAGAATGGATCTCTTTACAAAGTGGACAGTGCATGGTCTTGGGTTGTTTGTTTCTCTGGAATCGTTTGCAATATCCTTGGCATTGGACTCTGCTACAGCTTTGGGATTCTCTACCAGGCTCTTCTAAAAGAACTAAACGAATCCAGAGAAAGAACAGGTAAATATCAGCTTGAGTCTATAAATTTTACATATTTCAGTTTCCAACATTTCGTTAGCCGAAATATTATTCTACCCGGGCAGGTTTAAAGTACAGGTCACAATTAACTGGGTACGCCGGGTAGGAAAAGGCAGATCACGTTACACTGAGATCAGTCACTTCTTGTTCGGCAGGTACAAAATGCAGACTGAAAAATGCAGACTGCAGACTGGAAAATGCAGACTGGAAATTGCAGACTGGAAAATGAAGACTGGAAAATACAGACTGGAAAATGCAGACCTGAAAATGAAGACCTGAAAATGAAAACCGGAAAATGCAGACTCAAAAATGCAGACCAGACAAAATCAATAAGAAACATCTATCGGTCTGTAACAAGGGCGACTCTGCAAGGCTTTAGATGACTTAGATCCTTATTTTTTGGGTTATACACGTCTTATGCGGGGTCTTGCCTTTTTCTTGACTGCATGCCAGCGCCAGCCACGCCGTGTATGCGAGCCACGCCGAATACGAGCTTTTCATGACAATATTTCCTTAACAAACAGAAAGGAAAAGCTATGTATGCCGAGGTATTTTGAATTATTTACTTACTTTTTAATTACGTTCGTATTTAGCCGGGTCCTTTCTTCGTTACATTGATTCAGTCCCATCTTCTTCTGTCCACCATTTTAAATGTATTGTTATGCACAGGAAGCCCAAAGCAGCCTCTCCGATTACATATAAATTTGGGTTTCCTGTTTGGTAAAGCGGACACCCTTGGGTCCGTAACTGGAACTATTCCGCTTACGGGAATAGTTCTCGTAAGCGGACACTTGTGGAATATGGGATGTGTCCGCTTACGGGAGCTACAATAAAGACCCTGGGGGGTACTCAGAAGAGTTTTGGGTAGGGGTGTGCCGCGGAGACCTCAAAACCCTGACCCTATCCCAGACCTAAAAATGCCGTTTACCATGATACCCTATCCCAGACTTGAAGCAAAAAATCAATACCCTATCCCAGACGTGATCTTGTGATGTTTACACAGCATGACATTAGATACATGTATCAATGAGTCCAGATACCGAACAGTTTTTAATTACAACAAGAGCCCATCTGGGCTTTCACTCGGGCCACATGAGATTGAAGATGAAATACACTTTCATTTGAAATCCTCTTAGTATCAAGTCGTGCTTTAATTCGCCAGTGAGAACGTCAAAAAAACAGACTGGTCTATTAATCGCTTTTATGGCATGACTATGATAACGCAGGATTCGAACAACAGAATACTGGCAATTCAAGTGTATAAATGCAATACAATGACATATTCAGACTTTGAATTTGATTGAAAATAGATCAAAAACTCGGGGAAATGTCCGGCTAAAACTGTATGAATAAATGTGAAATGAAACATAAATTTCATAGCAAGAAAAAAAATTGTAATTCCTATAAATGAGAAAGCTCTTCTATTAAGCCGCTTCTCATATACACAGACTGTTTCACAAAAAATATTTGCGCTTATCGACACAAGAATTCGACACAAGAACTAGTTTCAATTATTATGCAAGAAAAACAACTGCAGATGCCCACTTATGTGGATGATGCAGTGGTATTGTTTTCAACGTTAGTGGAGGCTATTGGCGACATCAGATAATGTTACATATACCCGGCTAGTAACAGCACACAAGGTTTTTGAGTTTTTGAATATTGTTACTTATTAGAAGCGTATAGTTACTAAAAGAAGGAATGATCTAAAATGATCCGCTAACATGATCTAAAATGACCTAAAATCATCTACGACGATATCTAAAATGACCTATTTAGTTCATTTTAGATATATCATTTTAGGTCATTGCTTGTTAATTAACTGCATGTTGGTCAAATTAGATCATTTTGTCATTTTAGATATCATTTTGGATCATTTTAGATCATTCCTTCTTTTAGGAACTACGTATTAGAAGCGTGGTACTCCATGCGTTACTTCAACTCCATCAATGAACTCCATCAATGACCATGTTTATTTTCCTTGTGTATAACGCCCTCGCCTATTATACAGTGCGACTACTGTCCAACCAAGGCCACCCAAACAAATTTTCAATCTAATTTTCCAATTACATGTGACGCTGAACAACAGAATGGTGGCACATTCTACAGTTTAATCTGTTTTGTGTTCACTCTTGATGATATATATACACGTATAAAGTAAAATATATGCTTATAAAGCGAAAAATGTGAATCTTCAATACTCAATCGTGATTGGATAATCATATGCAGTATCTCAACCGAAACATTATTTTCAAGTTATTGGTCAGTGACAACATTTCATCCTTGTAAATTTTATTTTTTATTTTTTTATGTAACTATTTTTTCTCTTGTACATATGACAATAATCTACAGAGATACACCTAATTGCAAGAAGGTTGTCATATGAAAATAGCAAATATGAATTAGTTATCTTAAATATTATAAAACTCAAATATTCATATTAAAAATATTAATTTTGAGACCTTTGATTGAAAAACTGCAAGAACTATCTATGTTATGGCTGAGCATTCGAATATAAATTAAAATGTAAGGATGAAGTTTACATTTCCTAATTAATTCCTATTTGGTATTTTGCTATTTGGTATTTTTATATGACAACCTTCTTGCAATTAGGTGTATAACGAGGAACTTATAAACAACTGCTTTTTTTAACGTATGTGACACTTCAGATCACTTCATTCATGATTCTGGCTGTTACAGAAACACGTTACATAACGGCAAAGCCTGGTTCACACGAGCAACGCAAGCACAAGTGCAAGCAAATGCATTCCTTGCATTTGCGTTTTGCTCTTGTGAACCAGGGTTTCGACCTTTGTATCCATGCCTCCACGGCCATGTCGTCCGCCATTTTGGACACGACATCACTTACCCCAACCTTAACTACGCGTATCTTACTTTGCTTATACGAATGCGTGTATGGTTGAGGTTGGTGACGTATCGAAAATGGCGAACGACATGGCCGAGGCATAGAGACAAATGTAGAAAATCCGTGACGTCATGCTATTGCTAGTACCAGAGCCTCAATGGTGTGGTCATTTAAATTGCTGATATTTTATGCTAAAGTCGTTGAACAGACCTTTTTGAATAAAGTATTTTAAACTATGTCACTGATGTCTTAGCTGAAACGGTGCATCCTTAGAAAGGCTAAAGTGAACTGAAACAATATATGAAATACCAACATTAACAATATAAAGTCTCTTTTTCATACAACAAACAATAAATTTAAACCTGATAAACTCCCTTTGGATTTATTCAAACTTAAATTGATAAGCCAATTGATTCTCTAGAAGAGAATCCATTAGAACCTTGAAGAAATTGTAGGTAGGATATCCTGAAGAAGGCATCTCTAGCACTGCGCCACATGTGTGGGCTCGTGGAAGTGGCTCCATAGCAACTGATTTGAAGAAATTGACTGAGATCTTGTCGACGACAATGGTATTGCTTGCTGTGCAGTACCTAAGGAACGCTTCACACTTTTTCTGGTCGGTAGAGGCTAAATATCGCTTCAAATATCCAAAGACTTTGGACTCTTCCTTCGAAAGATCCTCCCTCTGTGAGACAAGTAATGAGGTTACCTTACTCGGGCATGGACTTTGCACGCAATAAATGGCATCGATATCTTGTTTAGAAATGTTTTGCCAGAGTTGTTTACCTTGGATGCTCATGGTCATTCCTTGCTTAACCCTGGCCATTGTATGCATGGGAAGTTGTAACAGCTCACTGCGGGCGATCTGAATGGCAATCTTTCTCACCGTGGTGGTATCTGGAGATATGCGCATTCCACATCGATCTTCCAGCTCAATCATGAATTATTTGTCTTCTTTCTCTAGAGTTGGTGAGTTCAAAACTTCTTCCAGTCTGCTTCCCTCGTAGGGGCCAAGATACTGTAAGTAACATCGTAACAAGATCTCTTCAGGGACCTCATCCTCGCCCAGCAACATGGCTTGGGTGTACGCCTGGTTCAAACTCACAGGGAAAATGCCAGTCAAGAGGAAAGCATGGTGCATTATCTTTCCAAGTGTAATGTACTCTTCTTTCGAGATACCACTGTGTCTTGGGACAAAGGAATTGTCGTTGCCTTCAAAAAACTGCATGGAACATTCCTTCCAGAATAACGAGTAGACCTCCCTACTCAGTCCACCGTAATCACACCCCATTTCGTCTTTAAACCGGAACTGTAGAACACATTCCACTAAAGCATCATCAGCACGATACATCTCCATCAAAGTCTGTAGAACATTCCACCGTTCTACCCACAGGAGCTTTGGCGGAGCACCCTCTCCTCCTAAATCCTCAAGTAGTCTTTTCCTCCGTTGTTCAAATGAAGGCATCTCTTTCTGTATTAAGGGGAAAAAAGAAATGTATGTCAACACACTTGAGAGAGCACATCATGAAGACATTTACATGACATGCGATTGAACAAGATCACTGCACAAATAGTGTGACTAAGGTTGACTAATGAATATGAAATATAAAATAAATAAACAAACAAATAAATAAATATACAAACTATATATAAATAAACATGAGTAAATAAATTAGGAACTGGGAAAAGGGGAGAGGAGGTTGGGCAAGGAGGGGGGAGAGAGGAAATGAAGATCTCCTCTCCTCCTACCTTCCCCAGTTCCTTAGGGACCAGGCTATGGGAGACCAATATAGACTTTGTGACCTCATGACGTTATTCAACAAACTGTTCTAGACCAATCACAGTGCAAGGTTCACAACTTTTCTTTTATACAGCTATTTCAAAAAAACGTTGTCTTGTAAATAGTGAATAGTGCATTACAAGACCGAAATGCATTGTGGGTCTCATACAATTGACTGAAATAAATATATCAAAGTAAATCAGCTACAATATAGCAAGGAAATCACTGTCCAGTAAATATGCAGTGGCTTCCTTGCTATATTGGAACTGATTTACTTCGATATATTAGTTTAGTCAATTGCATAAGACCCACAATGCATTTCGGTCTTGGAATCCACTATTCAGTATTTACAAGACAACGTTTTTTGAAATAGCTGTAAATAGACATTTATAGGTAATCACCTCTCTCTTTTGTAATATCTGTGGAAGCATCACCTGTCTGAAGTAACGACCTCTCTGAAATAAAATTAAAAAGAAGATCAATAAATTGGGATGATAAATTACAAGATAGTAACATGTACCAGTGAATACATAATGGTTAATAGACTGCAAGCCTTGAGAAGGGCCGACTATGCAAGCTATGGTTTTTCAACTAAGCATATTACCTAAAGTATACTTGTAAATCAACATAATTTTATTTACATGTACCTTAATTTATTGATCTCAGCAAAACAAACATATAAATCGAAAAGGATTTAGTATGTATTTATAATACATGTTCGATGGACCATGGTTAAGATCAACTACACATTTTTATATGAATTAAGCATTAATAGTAAGCTAAAAACTTAATTTGCCTACCTCATGTGGTGGAATTTGTGAAGTTATTTGTATGGCATTCTCATCATCATTTTCACTTTCTGCAATTGAACTGCAATGTACAATATACAGGTCTATCAATTATCTATCAACTATATGTATGTTTTTAATGAACTGGAAATGGAGGGTGCACTTCCATAGTAAAATAAAATTAACAATGTAGCTACATTTCTTGCTGTTTTTTTTCCTTTTTTTTTTTTTTTTTTACTCTGTAGCTAGGATAGTTCTTGTTTGACAGACATTTTCTCAAAACAAAACGTTTTACAAACTCTTCATAAGCTAAGCAAAATAACTCCTTGCCTTTGCCCACCAGATAATAATAATAATAATAGATAATAATAATGACAATAAATAATTTAATTAGATCCTGGAAAATGAGAGCTTCTATCTGATTACGAACAAAAATTCCCACTGGAGTGCGCAGACATTGTAATGTGGGAGAAAAGTGAATCACATAAAATGTCTGCAACAGAGGCTAGAATACCCTGGGCGAGGGTAAGGCTAGAACTACAACCCCCTTGAAATGACTTTCAAATTTATCCATACATGATATACATGTATGCAAACTTACTGTGAGATGGCTTCTGCAGTGCTTATTTCTTGTGATATGCTGACATCTGAAACATTGACTTGTGACTGCTCTTCCATAGGATGTTCGTTTATCAGCCCCTGCAATACTGAACTCCTCATCACTGTGATCATTAACTTGTGCACTAGGGGAGTAGGCAGCTGTGTCAATACTGTCATCATGAACTTCACCAAAACCTCTAAATTGTATTGGTGATCTGCCATCCAAAGATGGGGTATGTTCTGTTTCTATCATATTCAATGTGCATTTGTTGACAAAACTGATTGGAATGTTTGGTTCTACTATTTTTCCCGCTGGCAAGAAAAACTGGAACTGTGCGGGGTCGGGAGACTGGGACCCTATCCAATCATATACAGAAGACAGCAGAGCTGAGGACAGGAAGCGGCGCCTTAATAATCCAAGAAATGGATGTCGCACTTGCACTTCACAACACTTTTCATTTGTATCAGGTTCTTTATCAACTCTACTTGCTCTTGCAAGGCGAAGGGCTTCTTTTGTCTCAGCCTTGTGAACCTCTCTTTCAATTTGAGCTTCTTTTGCTCTATCAATTTGCAGTGATTCTTCATAGCTTTTATTCTGGTCTTGCAACAATACTTGTCTGTCATTTGATGATCCAATAAGGGTATGGCTTTGGTTAGTTGGGTTTTCATTAGTAGCCATGTCTAACATACTTGGGAAGTCAGACTGAGAGTCATCATCAATCTCTACCAAATTCACACTAATACTGTCCTTTGATTCAACTTTATAAAGTTCAGCATCTTGATCAAAATCCAAGTCAAACATATCTGTATAAGAAGGAAGATAGTCATCACATTGGTCATCATTCTGTTTGTTGTTATCTTCTGTACAATCCTTCTTTTCTGTGTTAACATTCCTTGATGTCAAGTATAACCTTACTTTGTTGGTCTTGTATACATTCTGGTAATTACTGATAGTAAATGGAACTTCACTCTCTCCATGTTTCAAAGTGTCTCTAATTTCAACCTGGTTGAAATTGGCTAAACCAAAGTTGAGATCACTTGCTGGTCCAAAAAAGTGACTGACACCATCTGGGAAGAAGAGTTGGAGACACTGTTCCATGATGACTTCCTGTGTAGCAGTAACAGGTAAAGAAACATCTCTGGTTCCACCTCCTTTAGGCAGTCTCACTGCTAAAAAAATGTTTTTGACTAGATCCCAATGTAGCCATCCCAGCTGGACACACTTCACTTTTTCTTTTACATCTGATGCTGTAGAAGAGTGTGCATTAATTTTTGATTTGCTCTTATGCTTTGGTTTCTTTTGATTCAGAAAGGTCTCAAGAAGTTTCCTTTTTCGATCAGATGTTTCTAGCTTATGTTGATTAGTCGATGATGCACAACGTCCTCTCGAACTCAATCTGTCTCCAATACTGTTTAGGCCAAGTTCTTTAAGCTGATCATATGATGCAACTGAGATTGCTGATGCATCCATCTAATAAAGGAAAGCAATATTAAAAATTACTAAACAAATCTTATCGAGTCCTGAGAAAACAGATGTCTTTTACTTTGTCCCTTGCAAAAGTGATGTCAGAGTGATGTCAGAGTAAATCACACATCCCAAACATATGTTGTATGAATTGATGAAGGAAATATTGTACATGTATATATATGTAGAATTAGCACAGGTAGCCCAAGCTCTTGTTGAGATATCGATATACAGAGAATGTATGTGAAATCGTAAAAGTTTCACAGGCTAAACTTGCTCACACCAAAATATTGTATAAACGCATGATATTTTGAAATCGCTTTACCTTTTCTGACGAGAACCTGTCGATAACCTCTTCCTCCACTCCCCTCTTCCTTAGAAACTCGCACACCTAAAACAAAATATATTAGTTATCCTTTCAAATCCCTTTTCTACTTATTAATTATGAAATTCTGAATAAGAATGGGATCAGCAATCCGTTGTGCAATGGACAACGGCCAATTCTTACTAGTGATCCCGTAGTGATTCAATGCCTTGAAATCCGATCCTGTCTATATAATTATAAGCTTAACTTGTAAATAATTACTCATGCTTTGCGAAACGCTAGTTTGTTCGAGACGCCTTCTTTGCAAAGGTTAACATATTAAGCCGTTTTCTACGCACGCAAACTTCTCAAACTTCTCAAACTTCTCAATCAACCAATCGGGGACGAGGTATAGATTCTGTACCGGAAGAAGCGAAAATCCAGTCTACTCGGGGCCGGGGACCAGAGGCTCGTCGCTTCGCTTCGCTGGATTGATCAAGACACTATATCCGCCGAGTACTTGAGAAGCTTTGCGGATATCTTGTCTAGGCCTGTAGCCTTCGAATTAGACAATAGGTTTAAAGGAGCGGTGAGGGACATAGAGAATAATACATGCGGGGCGCGCGGAGATATGGAATTTATCTTCGAGTGTTCAACTCGATATCTCACGAGTGAGCGCAGTGAACAAGTGAGATATCGAGTTGAACACTCGAAGATAAATTCCATATCTCCAAGCGTCCATGTAATGTTTTATTTATTTTATACACAATACTTGGACCTGGGCCCGGTTGTTCGAAGCAAGGGTAAGCGCGTGACGTGGACATCGCTGATTGGCTGAAAGGCGATATCCACACGTAAAATTATCGTATTTTTACGTGTCTTCAGATACGATGTTTCTCAGTGCTGGAAATCCTTGTAAAACACTGTAGTTTATAGAATAAACGCGAAGAACACCGAGTCGCTCTTTTTCTATACTCGATAAACTCAGATACCGTAAAGACTTATCACAGCTTTGATTTAAGTCCATATAACAAGGTACGTTTTCAACAGTCGTGTTTACAAATACGTTTTCTCTTGTACATACTTAAATATTATGGCCTAATTGATAATACTACCAACTGGTTTAAATCATATTTAGATAATCGAGCCCAAAAAACACATGTTAATGGTATCCTCTCCTCTACTAAGAATTAATATTACATTTGGTGTTCCCTATTGAGTATTTAGGCCCCTTGTTGTATATAATTTACATTAATGATCTTCCGGACTGTTTACAGGGAGCGACACCTAGAATATATGCCAACGACACAAATATTACATTTCTAATTCTGCAGACAACCTTCAGTCAAATGTTAATGATGGTCTTAGCTCGATAAAAAAAATGGCTGATATCAAATAAGTTAAGCCTAAACATTGCCAAAACTGAATTTATGATAATAGGTAATTTTCAGAGGCTAAAACACAATACGTACTACCTATAGGAGCAGTCTGATACTCATTCCTAGGTCTCTCGCAACTTCTTTACCCAACATTGTTGAATCGATGTTGAAACCGTTTGACACCCATGCTTTCAATATCTTTCAATATGACGCAACAAATGTTGTAAGGCCCGATTCAAACGTCGAATGATAACACAAAATACTGGTGTAGATGGCCATTTGAAAGACTATTCAATTAGTTTCCGTTCAAGTTCAAGTTCAAGTTTATTTCACACTATTTATAATGTTTACAATAAGGAGAGTAGATAAAAATGTATAAACAAAATAAGTACATGGAATAAATTAAAAGATTCAAGTGTACAGTGGTCAAAGTAGCTAAAAGCTTTCGAGTTGGCCACTGCTTACATACAAATAATAATTGAATAACTGTCAGCGTAATACATAGAATATATTAAATAAAGTATTGATTAGAGTAATAAATTGAGCTTGAGAGGAACTACAATATGAGAAAACGAAAGAAAAAATAAGGAGAAAAAAGAAAGAGAGGATTAGGAGGAGAAATAGTTATTGTGAGAAGGTTTATAAACGAAGTAAAATGGTGCTCTTAAATTTGATGATTAAGCAGGTAAACTTTATATTGTTTTTTGAAATTGTTTGTTTTTGTTAGGTGCTTTAGGCTAGTAGGTATAGTTTCCCAAATTTTCGTAGCAGGTGGGGCAGAACCACTTCCCCTCAGGCTGCTCTCCCTCCTGTAGTCCAGCACACTGAATGTGGCCTGAACCACTCTATTTTACATCCTAGATTGTCACATGCAATCACTTCACGTACTTCATCTGGTTTCTGGCACAAACGATTGGAATTTTTGAGCGAGCCACGCTGGAACTTTGATCAGGTCCAGTTGCTGAATAAAAACTACTGTATTTTCCCATGGTATATGATATTTTGGATATAAACAAAACACAACGGCTAAAATCTTACCTGACGATCGCCACCATGGAATGAAGAAGAGATGAACTGGGCTCCAGTCCGCCCCTCCCACGAGCATTGAAAGTACATGTACGTGAAGCAAATCGAGTAAAACTCGATCCCCTGGGTCCACAAAAACTGGTCAATTACCATCAAATGCCCTATATATTCCCACCTAATCCAGGGGGAGGGGGAGTCTGGATTTCAATTGATAAGTGCATAAGAGGGGCTTCAACCAGATTAATTCTACCGAAACCCCGAACATATGCACTGAAGAAAAGTTTATGCTACTGGGAAAACACAAATTGGAAGTTAGTCTACCAGAAGAGCTTCGTTAGGCAATCAACCGGCTTAACCACTTTTAAAATATATTAAACGGACACGGTTACCCAATCTCTTAATTAGTTAAAAGATGAACCGATTACTGAAAAATATTACTATATCCCTGTTATGAGTCTCGCTTTGTGGGTGTTTGCGAAAGAGATATCATTTGAGATAAAAACAACAGTGTGACAGAACTACAAGGGGTTTAATACCAGGGAACATTTACGTCAGAATATCTGCAACAACTTTGTTTTTAAAATACTTTTATCTGCAATGCATTGTGGGCCGGGCCGAATGGGAACAACTGGTGAGCAGCCAATGCAGAGCGCGCAATTTCAATGGATTCCGGACCGTATTTCCGCTCCAAAACACGAAATCGTAAAACAAATCGTGTTATTTCGATCCTATTACGAAGTGCTCGCAGTTATAGCTAAGAATCCAGTAAAGATATGACACCATCACGTCACGTGATTGATTCTCGTCCAAACAGAGCAAATGCAGTTATATTGCTGAATTATAAAATATTGGGCTCAAGACAAAAACGCGGCTAACATTGATTATATCTGTTATGAAATTGGTTTTAAGCGAATCTTTTAAAAATTGCACATACTATAAAACATAACTCGTGAACCTTAACGCTGTAAAGTATATGCCGCATTTGCTATTGAAATTTTATTTTAAACCAAAGTCAGTGGAGGTTGGTCTCCAAAATATCGAAGTGGACGAGTATGTGAGTTTGCATAATTTGGTGTAGTTGGTAAATAAGGTAGATACTTAAGTGAAAATTATCGTTTTAGCCTCACTTTCATGTCAGAAGCAGGACTTAACGACGTGAGCGTGTTTTTATCGCAGCGTGGATTGGGTCCCTCACCATCTCCATCACCCACTTTGGCGGAGTCCTGGCGGGGTTCATGTGTGATCGTCTTGGATACCGAGCTACTGCTGTTATTGGTTCTCTGTCATGTTCGATTGGTCTCTTCGCCACATCGTACGTCCGGTCAGCGTGGGTAATGTACTTCACATACAGCACTCTGTTTGGGATAGGGCTCTCTTTACTGATGACCGTAATTTATGTTTTGACGGCCAAATACTTTAAACGACATCGCTCACTATCTCTTGGGCTTCTTGGAGCCGGCATATCATTAGGAATACTAGTGATGAGCCGTCTTACTCGGCTGCTATTAGATACTTTTCAACTGTGGAATACTTTAAGAATACTAGCTGCCGTAGAACTACTCAATATCTTAGCAGCTTGCATTTTCAGTCCCAATGTCGAAGTAGCAGAAGGAACACACGATGAAAGGACAGACTGTCAATCAAATGATGAAAGGCCGAGTGGTTGGTCGAGGCTTGTGGATTGTTCCATGTGGAAGGTGCCTACGTTTGTTGTTTACTGCTTAGCCGCTGATGTGTCGTTTCTTGGGATCTTTGTTCCACAAGTTCACATGGTAAGAACTGTGCTATAATCACAGCTTCATATCTTGAGATACGCAACTGATAGTTGCATATATGAAGCTCGTTGAGATGCGTGTTGACATTTTGAAGCGAATTAAATACTTAATATGCAGCAGCGGCAGATTTATAACTTCTTAAATCAAATTTCAGATGTGTCAGATTCTTCTCCATGATTTTTGCCCTTAATGTATAGACTAGAAAAACTGGATCTATTCCATGTGGGAGAAGTTTGTTGGAAGTTGGGATTCCCATGGTTTTGCACACTTCTAACGGATAGAACTATATTGGAAATACCTTGGAAATTGTGTTGGAAACTCGAATGTCAAAGAAATTTCAAAGCCATGGAGGAGATCCAGTTTTTCTAGTGTATGTTCACTCCATATATAATTTAGGTTCTTCAACCATTTTTACTCACTTTATAAATTCTAGCTGCTCGTTATATTCTAGCTCTTTCCTACTACTTCCGTTCTTTGTGTTAAAGTTGTGCCCATCTTTTTTTAAGTTCTCTTCCATCATCCCATGATGGAACAGTACAATGTCATAATCTTATAAATTAAGATGTCTTTCAAGATGTCGACATATTAAGATTTTTTTTTTCACTGTTTGCCTACAGGCTGTCCATTGTGAAGACTTGGGTATCAACGCTGATCTTGCCGCATGGCTCTACGTTTACTATGGACTAGCTTCACTTGTGGGACGTATTGTGGCTGGTCGACTGATTGACAGAACAGGGATTAACATACGATATATATTTCAAGTATCATTAGCCATTCAAGGTTTCGCAACTGTTCTGTGTCCCCTAGCGACAGTCTACACGAGTCTTGTGGCCTACATGATGGTGTTCGGATTCTTCAATGGTTCATTTTGTACGTGTATCGATTCTTTGATCCTAACTTCCATGCCAGACTCTTGCAAGGCCAAAGCATTCGGAATGTATCTAACGAGTGTAACGATTCCTGCCGCTGTTGGACCTCCTCTGGCAGGTACTCATTAAATACCAATGTCATGCAATGACTAATGGCTCCCGAGTTGGTCAAATGGTGTGGTCAAATGGTGGATAACGCTATCCACCGCATAAATCCTTATCCAGTGGATAAAATAAGCTAGTTTTGTTGATTTTATCCACTGATCTAATGATTTATCCAGTGGATAGCGTTATCCACTTTTTGAACAACCAGGCCAGGTGTATAAAATGCCTGTAAAATGCCAATGCATCATGCTTCTTGCATTCGAAGATCAAGTCAAACGAATGCGAAACAAATGAATCCCTCAGATTGTTATTGAAATAGTCATAACGCATACGCGGACACGTATACCATATAAATTAATGCATTCCGAGTTGGACAGTTTTCTCTCTCAATCGACGTAACACGCAAATGAGTTTCTTTAGTCAGGAACTATGGCATAGCAGGGCAACGGTTATTTTTGGCAACAGTGAAACGAAATTGTGTTGATCCCTCATTTGCGAAAGAGGATAGCTCAGCTACTTCCAGCTATTTCACATATTTGATCGAAAATGAGATAAGATAAGTATCACATGGTATTGTCGTATTTATAACTTTAGAAGAACTAGGAAGGATCACGTTGATTTTCTAAATTCTCCCGTTTAGCTAAGTGGTTAAGCTCCGGTCTGGCGAGCGGGAGGTCGCGGGTTCAAACATCGGCCGGACCAACACTTTAAATAACTAAGTACAAGTTGCCGTCCTTTTTTTTCTAGCTATGTTATAGGCGAATCCTTGCTGACGTCATTGTTTACATTTTTGCCTCATTAGCATAAATTAAACTTCAAGCTACAAACAAACAGACTATATCAGTTGAAAGAGAATTTTAAACTGAGTAACCACCGAAAATTTGAGATTGATATGTTAAATATTTACGGAGAAATTGACTTTTCAAAACTATAAAATGGGCTGGGGGGCAAAAGTTGCTGACAGCCATACATTCATTGTAAATTTTGAGCTTTTTAAACGCTCATTCCTCAAAATATATTTATCATATCACTCTCAAATTTTCGGTGATTATCAAGTGTGACAATCTCTTTCGATTTATGGACTCTGTTTGTTTGTATGTACGTCGCTTGAAGTTTGATGTATGCTAATGAGGAAAAAACGTAAACAAGGATTCGCCTATACGTAGGCAGTGATCGACACGAAAGCTTCTTGCTACTTTGATCATTGCGCACGAACAATTGATTATAGTTACTTTTTTATGCAAATGTAACCATTGTTAAGTCTTTTATTTATCCTGTAATTATCTATCTACTATCCTGTTAATTAGAAAGTGTGCGAATTAAACGGAAAGCCTGAATTCTGGAAAGTCTGAAAGCTGCCTTTGTGATCGAACTGCAAATGATTAGACCTTCGCGTCTTCTCGGATAAGGACGCTAGATTGTAGGCCCTCTGAGACCTCCATAGAGGAGCTTTAAGCCTGTTGAGGTTCTCCGTCCACCTTCGAGTGGTAAAACAGAATAAATATATCTAAATATGGATCATTTCGTGTCAGTCGATCAAGCTTATTCTTATATCAGTCATAAAGTAATAGAACCACATAGCAGGAGTGCAATTTGCATTCAGTTCTATCCATTTGAAAATCTAACTCCATTTAAAAGCTGTGTTCTGTACTGAAAATCCAGACAACATATTTACAGCAAAAAATGATGCTGCCAGAGGCTTTTTTGATGTTTTTTTTTGCTTTTAAATTGCTTCAACCAAATGATGCTAATAGACACAAAAAGATGCGATTTGGTCTGTGATCGCACTATTTTCAAACAATCAGATTGTCTAGAGCACCCCAACAGCACTGGGGGAAAATCAATTTCCATAGTACGCAAACTGAATGAAACCATAGAAAAGTCGTGGAAAACCCACGTAAATGCATTTTTCAGGTTTTTTCATGACATTATATTTTCAAGTTTTCGAAAGTAGGCATGGAAACATCATGGAAATACCATGGAAAAATGCTGTAAATTGGACTTTCCAATATTGTTATATATTTTCATAGCATGGAAATACCATGAAAACCCAAATTTCCATTGCTTTTCCGACATTTTTCAATGTAGGCCATTTTCGCGATGCCACGCACAAAGGTTTCAATGAAGCTTAGAGACAAATTATTCTCCGAGAAAAGAATGAATTTAATTTGTCTTTAAAGGAGCAGTGTCACGATTAGTATTCATGCCCAAAGTTTTGAAAATGTGTCAGGCGGACAAGAAATCAAAAGATGTGACAGAAGTAGCAGTCCGTGAGTAATCCACTTGCATCGGCGTATTTGCACGATATCTCGAGCCGAAATTGATTTTAAACTATACTTCAGTATTATATGGTTAGGTTTGATGTTATATTTTTATAAAGCACCATTTTATTTATTTCAATCGAAAGGGCAATTTGCAGCGGCGCGTGACATAGCGTGATTTTGCCATTGTCTATAACAACCAATCAGAATCGTGACACTGCTCCTTTAATCCTCATGTTGCAACCTTGTGCGTGACCGAGTGAAGCGAAAGAAGCCTATTCAAAGTACCAAACTCAAAACGCGGGTAAAGCCAGTTCTAAGTGATTTTATCCCCTGACTACCGAAGTGAACCTTTTCAAAGTAATGCTAGTTTAGTCAGATGCCCTTGTAAGATAACTGATGATTCACACGTGTCCAATTCTTGCAGGTCTGACGGCAGACATCTCCAGTTCTTACGTCACCGCGTTCTACATATCTGGAGCAGTAATTCTTTTCGCGTCGACGTTTCCGTTCCTTTTGCTGTTTATAAAGGGAAAGCAAGATAATCCTGAAATTGACAAGCAGTGCTACGAGACTGAGGAGGTTATTTTGATTGACAGGTTAACAGTGCTGTGACTTTACTGACTGTTATTTTAACAATTTTTTGTAAGAGCGCTTACCATTTGCACAAAAACCGCTGGGATGGAACACGCCAAATAGATTGAATGCAGCCCAGGCTTCTGGCTGGTATTTTGTCTGAGTTTATTAATGGGATCCCTGTGGTTTGTACTGGCTTGTGACGTGGGTGAGCGGTGACGTCACAAGCCATTACAAACCACAGGGATCCCATTAATACACTCGGACAAAATACCAGCCAGAAGGCCTAGGAACTAGGCTGGATTGAACGGTTTATTATATGGACGTGAGTGTTTTACCAGGATCTAAACCATTCATATCATCCATATTTTACTCGCTGGAGTAAGATATGGAAAATACGCCACTCATCTCCCGGATGTATGACGTCACGCTTGTCGCCTTTTGAACATCACAGTGGAAACATTAAATGAGCAGCAAGAAAATGAACATTGCGGGCGGAAAATGCAAAATAAGATCTAGAACTCTCTAAGAATTGTATCGAGTCCATGCAATGAAGAAACAAGAGGACTCAAATACATTCTCCCAGAAAAGCTTCGAAAGATCAAGAAGTAGTTTCTACTAACAGTAAGTAAAACGACTAGTGAGGAGTTCTCAGAGCAGCTTAATTGTCCATATAATAAAAAGAACATTACACGGTGGTTTGAATATATAATAATATAAAAATAATAAATATTTTATTTGTTATAGCAGGCCGAGTATTACAGCTTAAAGCTGGTGGGGGCCTGCTTTTACTCCTCACACACTCCCCACTACATTAACGGTTTTGGACACACTACACTCGACTCACGGTTGACTTTTACGGAGGGAGGAAAACTGGAGAACCCGGAGAAAAACCCTCGAATGCAGGTGAGAGGCGAGTGTTTTACCACTGCGCCAACCTGCATCCAAAACATTTCACTCGCCCGCTGCGAATATTTTGACTCTCGACGATAAATTTCATATATTCGCTTGCTAGAGTACAATGACTGGAAGACTGATACGAAGGTATGGATCCAGTTAGTGATATTTTAAACATTATGTTGCGGTGGGGCGTCTGCAACACACACTGAGGGATTAAGCGGGAGTCGAGATCTTGTAGTGGACTTGTTTTATTCAGCTTCTCTTCTAGATGTACATGTGGTCTCGGTGCAACTCGTACACACACACAACAAGGAGAACTTGGGGCGCTCCTTATAAAGAGCCCCTCAAGAATTCCTCACTGAGGACACTTGTCAATCATTACTATACATTTGATTGGCTAAGAATAAGTATTGTCTACAAATAATACGATATTACGTACTCATTATCTTAGTGTAAAAGATTGACAAAAGTAGATTCTAGTTATGAAAAAGAGCTTGGCATACAAAGACAAGACCCTGTACTAATAAGTCGAGGCATCGTCTATGTGACACTGATAAAATAAGTAAGTCTTATAATAATAATAATAATAATAATAATATTTAATTTATATTGCGCGCATTACATGTGAATATGTTCATGCGCGCATTACATATATGTCTAAATAAATAATAAATAAATATATACAAACTATAGATCAAAGGCTAGTTTAAACAAGTAAGTCTTAAGTTGAGATTTAAAGCTTGGCAGGTTACTTACATTACGTAGTTCGGAGGGTAATTTGTTCCACAGCTTAGGTGCGGCAGCCTTAAATGAACGATCACCAAGTGTGATTTTAGACTTGGCGCTTGCCGGCACCAAACGCAGAGCGTTACCAGAGCGTAGGTTGTATCCAGTAGGAGTAGATATATATACAAGTTCAGATAAATACAAGGGTGCTAGGCCATATAAACATTTAAACGTAATAATCAAAATCTTAAACTGAATACGATATACAACAGGTAGCCAATGAAGATCGGTGAGTACAGGTGTGATATGGCAAAAGCGTGGTACATTCATAACAAGAGCCCATCTGGGCTTTCACTCGGGCCACATGAGATTGAAGATGAAATACACTTTCATTTGAAATCCTCTTAGTAATAACCAAAGGGAAGAATTATTAGCTGAATTTAGCAGTCTTTAGGAGTGGCCGGTAGCGCGGTGACTTTCATTCTCTGCTCCCCTAGTATATATGTAATTTAATAGTTTTGTTTTTCTCGTATGGTGTCCTTTTAATTTAAACACTACTTATTCGTTTAACACACTGCATTTGAGCAGGCATATATTCATTGTTTTTAACCCGAGAATTAACCGTACTACCGTACTTCATGGTCCCTTTCTTTAGTAGTGGGTTGTCGGTCAGGTGATTGTAAACTCTCGTCATTTAGCACAGAAAATGTATTCTGATGAATAGGGATCGGGTTGTCATGTAAGAAAGATGGCTCTTGAACAAACTGATAAGCTTCAGTAGGTTGGGTAGTCTCGGAACACTGGAGACCTTGGTCTTTCATTGTCTTCTTTTTTGTCTTCTTGTTTTTTTTTTTAAGTTTGAAAGTCGGATCTTAGCTTTATTATATCCGCTTTCAACTCGCCATTTTCAACTTCTAGGTCATTTAAGTGATGACAGCATCTTGATTTCGGTCTTGTATATATTATCTTGCTGCACTAATTTGTCTTCCAAATGACTGAGTTTCGTTTCTTGATTCGTGTTTTGAGTACGAGAGTAAGAATTCATTACGCATATCAGTTAGGTCAGCCTCCATGAACAAATCAAGGTCGTTAAATCAGCGAGAGAGTTCTTATTGCGGGCTAACGATCCTCGTGAATAATCTAAAGAATTCCGTCTCTTCCGGTTTGAATTTGACTCATGTGTATGTTGCTTTTGGAGTTTCAAGGATATGTTGATCCAAAGCTACAGGCTCTTGGGGTTTTTCATTGACTTGTGAACTTGCAGGCTCTGTAACTTGTTTTGTTTTCTTAGTATAACATAAAGTGTTGAACATGTTCTCAAGCATGTCGCGCGTGACCTCTGTTTCTTCATTCATTAAGTTCTCTACTTTCATCTGTAATCTTTGCCCATGTATTGGCACATAACTATTCCTGTTGTTAAGTAGACGTGGATAATTATAAGTAAAATCCTTCGACAGCTTGTACCGTTTCCGCTAGGTCAATATCCTCGCTGGAACGAAATAAATTTAAATCTCTGACAGTTTTTAAGAGACTCATAATATTGGTCTTGAAGTGCCTTCACCCAAAATAAGATGTTCTCCTCGGATGTTTTAAATGCAGCACAGCGAGTCGATGGCTTATAGATTCCAATATCTATTTCTTCGAATTTTAGCTTTCCGGATCCTGGCCCCTACACTGGCTTCAGGTCGTCGTACGTGTCGTATATAAAATCACTGGCCATCTGGGTAAAAAACGCGGTCCTTCGGCTCCGACAATAGCGCCAGTTGAAATATCCTGAGCCTGTTGGAAGGCTTTCGCACGAGTGAAGTTAAATAAAACATTAAACTGGCTTACATTTGAGAGATGAGACTCCACTGAAATTAGAGAGAAAGTTCCTCGCGGGTCCTCTGCCATCTTGCTTTACTGTATTAAATTATGTAAATAAATTAACCTGGCGATTGTTGCGTGACCAGCACAGTGTAATCTGATTGGTGTGAATTTGACCTTTAACGCATGCGCAGAAATTTTGCGACACCCAACAAAAACAAAATTACGACTTGCATTTTAAGACTCGGTGCTGCCACAGGCAGCCCGAGTAACAAGTCGAGCTGCAGCGTTCTGTACACGTTGAAGTTTAGCTATGTGAGATTTAGGGAGGCCGTATAGTAAACTGTTACAGTAATCGATCTTGCTAGTAATGAAAGCGTGTACAAGTAGTTTAGTAGTTTCGCATGAAATATATTTTCTAATGCGGCGTATGTTGTGTAGATGGTAAAAAGAGGAACTACATATCTTATTTATATGGTGTACCATGCTTAAATTTGAGTCAAACCAGGCTCCGAGATTCTTCACAGCACTCGTTGATGGCTTGACCAACGAGCTACCTACTTTTACCTGTGCTAATGTAACTTTCTCGAGTTGTTTCCTAGTTCCGATTAACAAAAATTCAGTTTTATCAGCATTAAGTTTAAGTTTATCAATTAGCATCCAGTTTTGAATGTCTGAGATGCAAGATTCCATGGAAGAGAGTGCAGCAGCTTCATCGGTAGTATTATCAGCGTTAGAGGATAAATAAAGCTGAGTATCGTCTGCATAACAGTGGACTTGTGGTAGTTGTCTATCGATGACGGTAAATAACCTGCTGGAGTAGATAACAAATAACAATGGTCCGAGGCAGCTTCCTTGTGGGACACCGAAGTCGAGCCCAAAGGGCTTAGACAACACTCCATCAACTGAGACACGCTGAGATCTATTGGATATATACGACTTGAACCAATGCAGGGCCGCCTCCGATATTCCAAAGTCCATATGCAGCCTACTTAATAAGATTTGATGATCGACGGTGTCGAAGGCGGCGCTTAGATCGAGGAGAACAAGTAGGGTGATGTGTTGTTTGTCCATATTCATTAGTATGTCACTTTTCACTTTAAGTAGAGCGGTTTCAGTGCTGTGTCCAGGACGGTAAGCTGATTGGAGCACCGGAAGGAAACCATTATCAGCAAGGTATGAGTATGTCTGGTTAGTAGCAGCACGCTCAACAAGTTTAGATGTAAATTGCAAGTTGCTGACCGGCCGAAAGTTCTTAAAAATCAGGTCCAATCCAGAGCGCTTAAGCAATGGATTAATAAGCGCTTCTTTCCAGGCATCTGCAAATTCACCTGTCTGGAGGGACATATTGATCATCACAGTCAAAAAAGGCAGGAGTTCATCTAAGCAGTCTTTCACTATTGTGGTCGGCACAGGGTCCAGAGAACAAGACTTATTAGGTGCACTCATCACAAGAGCTCTGACAGAATCCTCATCCAGAGGTTCAAACTGACAGAATGAAGTAGGACATGCTGGGGTATCAGATATGGCAGCCGAGGTGGTGACCGAGCAAGGGATTGAGTCGAGATCCAACCGTATGTCTGCAATTTTTTTTCACGAAAAAGGACCCTAAATCATTAGCAAGTACTGCTTTGTCACTGTGTGGTGGAAACAATGTCTCATCGCCTTGGCGTAATAGCTTGCTCGTCGCAGAGAACAGTTTCCGTTGATCATAAGAATTCTTATCTATGAAGTCTGTGTAGAAGACACATCGAGCCTTGTTCATTAAGGGCGCGTTCGATTGACCGTATTCCGGAATAAGAATAGATGGAATAATCTCTGGAAATCACTGGTTCGGCACATTTTGCACTGTAAGCTACTAAAGTTTGCTGAAATATGATATTCAGGATACATCTTGTATTCCATGGACTCAAAATTCCCGAAATAAGCGATTTGTAGTTATCATTCTGTGTATTCTTATTCCGGAATACGGTCAATCGAACGCACCCTAAGTACGTAGTCTTATTCTTTATGGTCTTGAACGCTAATAAATCAGATTCTAGGCCCGTGGACCTCCATTTCCGTTCTGCTCTCCTGCGAAGCCTTTTTGCAGACCTGATGTCGTCATTAAACCAAGGCACACGTGCACGAGCTGTGACAACCGTCTTGATACGGAGCGGAGCGTATTTGTTCAGAAGTGACGTCATAGTAGTGTTGTAATCATTAACCATAGAATCCCATAGCACGACTCAAAATCGCGCGCTGATTGGCTAGCGAAGCGTTTAATATTTTGTGGAATTCAACGGTTTGAAAAGCTGTATTCAACGATGAACAGGAAGCCCGCGCGTAAATATTTTGTTTATTTTTATTATCGCGAACAGAGACACAAATCATGTTAAAATTACAAACCAGGATATTTACAAAGTTAACAGTAGTCAAAGAACGTGAAAATTATATATCTTTTATTTCGTTTTTCACGAGAAATGATATGTTTTGGCCCTCGACTGAACAAGAGTGACTCTAGTAGCTAATCCGAGGAATTCAAAACCAACTGTAGCAAAAAGGTGCGATTTTGAACGGAAAAGCTGGACAGGGGCTTCGTGGATTTGCTGATTTAATTCATGTAATATTCACACAGAGAAGCTAAATGACTGAAAACAGTAAAAACAGGACGAAAACGGAAAAGCACGGCTACAGAACGGTACTAAAATCGTGGTACAAGGAAAATTTTGGAAACGAGTGGACTGAACACAAGTATTAAACATTCAACAGTTTAAAAACGGGCTTATTTATTGTGAGACAGAAATTGAGCTTATAAAGTAAGGAACACTGGCTTAATACTTACAAGTTTATGCGTATACTTGTGCAGCAGCTCTTCGGTTTGTCAGTAACTTATCGACAACTGGTTTCAACAGGCCGCCGGTTTTCTAAATCTTTCACAAACATTCACAATTTTGTCTCCAGTTAATGCACTTTCGCTTTCTTGGTAAAGATTAGATCGAAATTAAGTGTACCTAAATAAAATACAGGTGTTTTCGTGCATAAAAATCCAGTTTTGATGTCGGAAAACCAAATTTTGTGAGCAACGACTGCACTTTTAGTTGAACATCGTGTGAGTTTCAGTCTAATTTTAGCTTGATCCTATTCGTTCGTTAGTTTACCGCGCAATGGGTTCCTGGCGCGTGGCGGGAATTTCAGCATATATATTCTTTATTTATTTTCGTAAATCACTAGATGCAATGGGATTCAAAGAAAATTCATTGCCTGACTCGGGAATTCCACGTTAAATTTCACTTGAAAAACCGATATCGCTTCGCGATTCGTGCGATATCGGTTTTTCGCGTGAAATTTAAAGTGGAATTCCCTCGTCAGGCAATGAATTTACCTATAGTATCAAGAGCAGTGGGTATGTCCTGATAAAGACCAGAGGCACAGATGTCAGTTTTAAATGCGTCAAAATCAATTGATTTAATTTTCCTGTAGGAGACAGTTTTATCCGCCAGATCAGCCGTAGCCATGTTGAGATGACATATCACCGTGGCATGATCGGAGAGGAAACTGTCAGCGATTGGTGTATTCCCATGTATTTGGGTGGCCGAGGTAACATGCTGTTTCATTGAGACCCATTGAGGCTAATAGATCACAGAAAGCCTCACCATCAGGATCTGTTGAAATCTCCAAAGATCAATACAGGCTCCGTACAGAGAATAAATGACTCCAAATACTCAGCAAATTCAGAGATAAAGACACTGGTCATGACAGGGTGCTTGGCTGAGTATGGGGGCCTATAGATGACGGATAGGCGCAGTCGTGATGACTGTTCCCCCTTCAACGTCCATTCCGACATCTCGAATGAACTGCGTTCACAGTAGCTAATTTTCTTGACGGTGAAATTAGTACGACACACCCAAGCGATTCCGCCCCTTTGCGCCCAGATCTTGAGTAATCAAAAATCTTGTAGCCATCCGGTGTACACTCAACTTTAGTCGCAGAGTCATTGTCAGTAAACCACGTCTCGGTAACAGCAATCAAGTCTATATTCTGATCACAGATATAGTGAGAGAAACAAGCCGATTTATTGCGAATCGACTGTGCATTCCAAACACAAAACTTGAGATGATTACCATTGACTATCGCATGCTCGCTTTGTTCAAGAACAATGGGAATGTCAACAAGAGTCCGGTCTCTTACTGGATTCTTGCAACGATGTATATAATTCAGTCGTTCAGATACCACAACCGGAATCCTTCGGCGGCCAGCTCTTCGTCCTCTATATCTTAACAGACCAGCCAGCTTCAAAGACTGAAGTGTCGATGAATCTGGCCTACACGAGAGCGGTGGCTGATGTTTAATAGGCTCTCACGTGAGTATGTTAAGATGGAAGTATTGTGCCCATCCAAATTTCTGGCAGAAGATCGCGAATAATCTTGATCCAAAATCAAATCCTGTGGTCCTGGATTTCTCGGCACGTCCTCAAAAATAGTAATATCGATAGGTGGATCAAAACCAGGGATAAGCAAAGAAGTATTCCCATGTTTAGTCCATTTCACCAGACCCAATTTCGTTCGGCAAAAGCCAGTAGGGCATAGTCGCGAAGTAGCAGGCACAGCCTGGAATGAGACGAAAACTCGTCCATAATCCTGAGTATGCACTTCAGAAGGCAGTGACATGCCGGTCCAATATAAGCCGTAAGCATCACTGTGTCCCTCAATGTGAACAGGATACTCGCCGTGTTGAAATTGAGAAGTAAACAGAAAAACATACAGAACGCAAAATATCATGGCTGCCATGTTGGCAACGATAACTGGACTCATATGCACTTTAAGGTTAAAACATCATAACATATTTTGGACTGAGGAAAAGTAGCCTGTGTTCAGCCGTCCGTCTCCCCTCAAAACTCGGGAAGGGACGTCTGTGCTACACTGTCGTTAAGAGACAAAGAGGGAGGACGCGCTGGGAAGCGGGGGAAATAAAATAAATTCCCTTCTTCGATAGCCTATACACAGACCTCCGTAATCCCTTCGAAAGGAAGGGATTTGGAGATCTTTCGATTCTTTCCTCGAGGAAGTGGAAGATTGGATGAATTCGAGAGTTTGAGAACCATATGAACTCGAGGTTTGAGAAGTCGCGCTCGTAGCAACTCGCCTGACCGCCGAGGCTATTGATATTGCTTCTGGTTGATCGTCTCCCACAACCATTCGCTTTGTAAAAAGAGCTCTTGAACATGGACTTTCTTTTCGTTTTGAAGAACTAGACGATATCTGAAGAAGAATTTCGTTTGTTCCCTGCAAATTCTTTCAAACTTTCTAGGCACTTTCTGCATTTATGTTGAGGCCGAATTTTCACTTGAAATTCGAGAGAAATAATTTCTTCCCAGACTTCAAATGCAGCACTGAGTTCCATGAACGATATTCTTATCATTTTTTTCTCGATATTAACCGAGCACAGGACACAAAATGACATAGCAATTCGTTTTAATACAATTCCAAACCAGAGTGAATTCCCACGGAGCCAGAACTAAGGTCAACATAACCGCTAAGCCAATCAGCACCCGCTATGAGGCACCAGCCAATCAGCGACTGGTTACAGCATTCCTGTAACTATCCACGTGACCTAGAACACGATTAACTCATCCGTAGTACAGACCTCCTTTTCCTTCCTTCGAAGGGATTACGGAGGTCTGTGTACAGGCTAAGGAAAAGGAATCAAAGTCGAAAAGGCAGTGGTCTTGCTAATGAGATCATATAAAATTCTTCTTCCAAGTCGGCCAAGCTCCGTTTGAAGGTGGAAGGAATAGAAAAAGAGTAAACAATATTATTCATGAACAACGCCTTAGTCCTACATTCAAGGACTGCTCTTTTCATTGATATCAGTCTATGCCAAAACATATGGTTATTCCTACTAATGGTGTTCTCAAGTTTTACTTCCTCTGTTCCTTTGGTCGTGACAATCAGGCATGACAGAACAAACAAACAAGAGCTTTCTCAAGAGTTATAACGAGATAGAACAACTGAGTACGTTTATTCTAGTTAGATATGTGTTTACTTAATTCTATCTGAAATAAAGAAGAACTCATTTTAACTTCCCCAATTATGGATAACTCTTAAATTATAAATCATTTCCGAAACTTTAAATCTGCTAATGAGAATAAACCCGTGAACCAATTACTATATTTTCAGTTTCACTTATCAGCTCATTAGTCGTGACTTTTGGACGTGACATCATAACAAACAACTGTACAAGAAGAACTACCGTTTCTTCCGCACTCTGTTTTGTTATGGTTAGGGGCCGTCGACATATTCGAAATGCCCCGCTTAACGCACAACGGACGTTAAGGTCAGACGCCCTCCCCCTCTCCCCCTTAACGTCCACCCATTGTTTTATGCTTTTTTTAGGTCAGGAAAAACAGTAATGAAATACACGGGAGTTCACTTATAAAGAAAGTATAACAACAAGCTTAAAGCTTTAATAGCTGCAACTATACAGTCAGTCAGTACCTCGAATTCTCGTACGAGCTCATTTCGGATCTTGACTAAAATACTCATTCGGACACGACTATGTAAAAACTGAGTTTCACTTACCTGGAGGTTTGAGGTATTTCATGATACTTCTAATCAAAAGACCTTGTTGAAATTTCCGGGAAATTCAACAGAAATTGCGCTCTAATGTAGATCTAGCTGACTAGAAACGTTTGATTAAAAAGCGTTTTTCTATTGATGAAAAAGTGTTTGTTCTAAATACCCCACACTAACGTCCATGCCCTTACCCCCTCCCCCCTAAACGTCCGTTGTGCGTTAAGCGGGGCATTTCGAATATGTCGACGGCCCCTTATGAGTAGTTTCTTTTCATTCTTGATTTTGTTCGATAACTATCATTTCAAAATTGAAAGAACTAATTATGTCGTAACAATTAAACAATATGTGATTCGACTTGTGAGAGAAGTCTAAGTACTGTTTAAAACAGGAACAGCAGTGTTTTATCAAGTTTAAAAATTCGAGGGCGAAGCCCGAGAATTTTTAGACTTGATAAAACACGTGCTGTGAGTGTTTTAAACGGCTTCAAAAACGCTTCAAGAATGCAATGAAAGAAAGTCGCACATCTCAAGGGAATGGTTACTTAATGAACCATTGAACCTTAAGTTTGTATTCACAACGCCATGCAAAATATTCGAGTAATCACCGCCGGCAATTACGAATATCTCAAGGGAAGGACATGAAGAAATTACCATACTATGTTGTTTGAAGCGCCGTTTCGCAATGCAAGAATAACCTGCACTTGAAGGATTTGGTGTCGTAGTTTACCTCGATAAAGTTCAAGACTTGGAAAGCGATGTGACGACTGACATGACGGCAGACTCTAAATTTTTGGCTCCGGCACAAAATATGTAAGTTTAATGCATGTTTTTATTATTTTACGGCTTTGAGTTTGGTTTTAATAATTAAACTAAACAGTGGCTCGGTAAACAAGTAATGGTAGTTGGATAACTTTATTTTAAAAATATTATCTGTGTATCTCGGTAGTCTGCTGATATTAGTAAATTTAGTGCAAAATTTATTATCTAGGTACCTTATGTTCCGTGCACTTTTTGCTATCTTTGGGTCTTTATCAGTGAATTCTTAATTAGGATGAAACTTTATATAAAATTTCATGTTCATTGGTATTCTTGATATAAAGTCTTCATCCTAATTTGCATTCTTTTGTAATATCTTTGTACCCCATATTCCCCTGGTACCGAAATAAAAGCCCTCCCCGGGCTTTTTAGAATGATGAGATTTTATCAGGTATAAAGGAGCATGCACGTGACTGATTTGCTTCATCTGATTGGACAAAATGCTCATTAATTATTCATGAGTTTTTGAAGTAGTAGTTAAAATATGAGCGGGAGATCTGTATGGGCATTTACAATGGCGAGCCGCTTCGGCGAGCCATTGTAAAGCCCATACAGATCGGACGCGAATATTTTATCTTACTTGTGAAATGAATAGATAACTAAAAGTCATTGATATGCACAACATAAAATTTTAACCTTTGATTTCTCCCACCCTGCTATCGATGTGGGATGAATTAGTTTCTCACAAAAACATATCCCACATCGAAGAGACAATGTGTATGCAATAAGAGAGCAGAGCGTAGCATGCAGAAAAACAGGCCCCACATGGAATAGATGGTGTGTACATAATAAGAGAGCAGATGTACTTTGTCATTTCACCCGTCCCGGGATAAGGGTAGTCAGTGATCGGTCGTGAGACTTAATTCCCTCACTAGCTTAGCTAGTATTCTGTACCTGATACAGAATACTACTAGAGCTATAACGGACCATGGGGTCTGTATCACGGACCATGGGGTCTGTATCACGGACCATGGGGTCTGTATCACGGACCATGGTGTCTGTATCACGGACCTACGTGTCTGTATCGCGGACCATGGGGTCTTTATATCGATACAGAACCTGATGTTTTATTAATCAGGTTTCTACGTGGGTATACAGAGGCGATCATGTGGTGTCATTCAGCACATGGGATTGGCTAGTAACCTTATGAATTATTAATGAATTTTACAAGTTATTTTAAAAGCCTGAGTTCAGCCTGCACACAGGCTCGGTTACTCGGACTGCGTAAAGCGAGTCTCCATCTTCGCCTCCGTTTTTTTTCGGCGTCACAAGTGCGCAATTACATAAAAAAACATTACCGTGCTATCGATGTGGGATAAATTAGTTTCTCAGATTACACGGCTACCGCGCCGATGCGCGATACTCTATTTACCTTTTAATTAACTTCTTCATATCCTTATTATTCTTATAGAATTACGTTTTTGTGATCCCAATATATGAATCTTTTCATAATTTGCTGCAATTCTTGCTTTTTAAATGGAAAAACAAAGCCAAACCAGAGCACATTTATTTCCAACGGAAATAAATATTCTGCCCCAGCAAGCCTAATGAAGAAGTCAAAACAACGTATCGAAACACAATATCGTGGCAGATTTATGCTGGCACATAAAGATAATGGGTCAAAACTAGCTATTTAAAAATCGAAATTGTCATTTGGAAAACGCATAGGCTATCTGCTCTAGTTTTACAGCTCGACGAGCAAAAGTATGACCACGTATTCGCATACTTTCGTCGAGACATCAAATCAAGTACGAGAACGGTCTGTCAAA
Organism: Actinernus sp. WN-2022; assembly: GCA_030867875.1. Lineage (NCBI taxonomy): Eukaryota > Metazoa > Cnidaria > Anthozoa > Actiniaria > Actinernidae > Actinernus > Actinernus sp. WN-2022. Next base: position 62,556,475 of record JAOWCC010001589.1, on the reverse strand, counting down.
TAATAAAACAAAATAACGAGTATGAAACAGAAACATTGTGAGAGGTCTATTGATGACTTTTGAAGGTTTGCTGGAAGCTTTCTACAAAGGGGAGCCTACATCCTGGAGCATTGTTGATAATCGGTTGGTCGAGACAGTTAGCAAAATGCTAACTCGTTTGAATAGAATTTGTGTTTTTTTGCAATTTTAACAATTTCCCCTTTAGAAAATGGGCGAACGAAAAGAAAACCAGTTCAAGGATCGAATACAACGTTTTTTCCATCATTTTCTTTTCGTTTTGGAAGAGTTTTGGCCCTTTGGATGCCTTCGAATATTTCTTGTTCAATGTAATGAAATTAGCAAGTTCACGCAGGTCACTGGTAATTGTTTTAGATCATCGTAATGTTTGAAAGTTTGAGACTCAGTTGTAGCATTTTCACTTTAGCAGTAGTTCAAATAAGGCAATATCGTATTTTACTTATATTTCCTTCTTCTAAAAATATTTTTGCCAAGTTTTTATTGTACACTGTACTTCCCATCTGTGGTTTTGTTTTGGTTACTTGACAGACCGTTCTCGTACTCGATTGGATAATTGCGACGAAAGTATTCGAATAGCTGTTGTTAGGGTAGTAAAGCAATCGGCTGTTTTTGCAGGTTAAGGAGGCGTTTAGCCTACCCGGTAGGCCCCTGTCGCATAGCAGCATCTTCGTTCCTATACAAGTTATTAATCCCCCCCCCCCCAAAAAAAAAACACACACACAACAAATTTGCCATTTTAATGTGCTCTTCCCAGAAAACCGTGTATTTCAACGGGTCGTCTGTTAAACTTCTATACGGTCCGAGTACAGGCTGCGCAGCCTCTAGTTTTTATTATCTCTGGTGGTGGTAACCCGGTTTACTGTCGCTAGACAAGTCTGTTAAAGGGATACCCGAGTGAAAAACACATTTGGACTCAAAAGAATCTTTAACATGTCCTTTGTTCAGAAAATGTATTAAAATTTGATATAACTGTTTTAATGTTGATAACGAGCACCTCAAAGTTGACCTCGCGAATACCTGGGCGCTGCCATCTTGTTTACATTTACTTCTTGCGACGTTTTTCACGTCACTTCGTCGTACCGGAGTCTCGCAGCTACTTGTGGTAACTTGTTTTCTTTTTAGGATTTTCACACGCTCGGAATTAATGTGGACTTTCATTGATATGGCAGGTTTTTTTTAACTAGAACAGAAATATGGCGAAGACGAGATTGTGAGAGAAGATTTAGAAGAATGAGAGGATGATGAAAACCATTTGGAAAGCGAAATGACCAAAGTTGGTAGACGGCATGCTCGTACGCGTAGCGTGTTGACTGAACAACATGTGAAGTATCGCCGAATGCTTTTATATTGTACGGAAATTGCTAGACTTGGACAAAAAGAGGAAAGGTAAATTATGATGTTAATATGTTTACACACATTATATTTTTTTATTCTAATAGTATAATTTACAACCTGACTGGTCCGCAGGTAGCTTAAAGCTAATCTAGGCGGGCCGAGTCTTATATAAGGAAATATACTAATTACAGTTTGAAAGAATAAGTTAAGTTTTACATGTAATGGAGGGAGAAAGGAAGAGAGAAGAAAAAGGAATTATAAAGAGACAAAAGACAAGGTGGTGACTATGTTGATAGAACTACATATAAACGTAAATTTATGGAAATAATAACTGTAAAATCAGCAAATTTTATTTGAATGATTTTACTTTTGAAATAATCATGGATGCATCAATATATCTATCTTCTAATTTGAGGATATTAACTAGTATTTTGTTAAGTTCTATTTTAAATGCTTTTTTTTGGAACATTTCTGAGAAAACATGTATCTAATTCCCTAGTTTTGCTCCAATTCTAGAAAAGGCGTTTGTATTTCAAGTCTAGAGCTTTTAATATAGAAATTGTTGGATGAAGAGGAACGTGTATTATAAGAATGGATACTGGAGGTGTTTACGAATAAATTTAAAGGGGCAGTGTCACGGTAATAGGCTTCGCGTTCCGGAATCGAAACAGCTATTTCCATCGTGTTTGATATTGTTACACGATAAAATTTAGCAACTTATAACCATTTTCAAGTTCAGGGTTCAATTAGTAAATCGATAAAAAGTAGGATTCCGATATGGAAATAGATTAGTAGTTGGGGGCAAATGTAAAATCAATTATGGGATTACAAAAGCAATTAGTATATGCATTTGATATAGTCTATCTTTTAGCCGCTATGCATGGGCAAAACTATTATAAGATTTAATATGACACTATATAATTATGCCTTGATTTCCGTATGCAAAAGCCATTAGGAGTTGTTTAGATTCAATTGACAAAAAGGCTTAGGAGGAAGTCATTAAAATATGTCAGAGATAATGGTGTTGGGTCAAGACAAGTTGACCTACGAAAACATAAGACCTTTTATCTTTGTTGGCTTTTGTGATAAATAATTAATATCCTATTTACAAGTACTTATGAACAGGCAACTTGTGTGAGCTTTGAGTAACGTGCAATATCAAGTTTAGGTGACCATTTCACATGAACTTAAACTAGGCGGTCCTTGATTTAGCTAAGGCTAAAGCTCCACCTCGTCCCACCAGGTACGGTGCGTACTTAATTGAATTGGACTTTGTTCTAAAGTCACCTCTTCCTAATATTTTCGGTTAAGACTTAACTTTCTCTACGGTAGAATGAGTATCAATGGTTAAGCAAATCCTATGTTAAGATTCTTTGCAAACTTTGTCTGCTAAATATCTTTTATTCTTGTTTTGTCAATCTTTTCACTGGTTACTCCCACTCACTAGTTGCCTTACATCAGAATACATTAAGAGAGGAAAGCCAATAGAAGCCAAGCCTTAGATTGATAGCTGTCTGTCCATAAGATTGACAAGAGCTAGCCAAATATTAGACGAAGCCCACATTGTAAGAGAAAAGTTAGAAGGAGTTAGGAGTTGGCGCGGACTTCTCCGCGGGTACGAATAAAGCGAAGTTCAACTCAGACCAAGTCTCGCCTGCTCACTTGAGTACGATCCCGGTCCCAAGGGAAGCCAGAAAGAAGGTTTTGGCCCCGAAACAATATGAACTACCGAACCTCTCGGCCATGTGAGATGCTTAAAATCAAAAGAAATATGCAAAGATGACCAACAAACAGTGTATATAAACAATCTTTTGGGAAAATATTGCAAATCCTTTCAATCAAGCATTGAAGGAGGGAAGTTTAACTGTTTGTATCCAATTAAAGCCACCAACCGAACGATTACTCGATACATGCACAGTACCATGACATAGCCCGCTTTTGAAGAATTAGAAGTTTTTTTCAGATAGGACTTACATGCCTGACCCCAACTGTCAACCCATTTGTTAAGTAAGGAGCAATTAATGATCGGTAAATACTCAGGAGGGTATGTACGTGCACAAAATGTCTTAGTTTCGCGATTAACACTACTGTTTTGCCATTTTTTACAGCAATATGATAAATATGCTTCCAGGATAAATTATTGTCAATTAAAACTCCGAGATATTTCACAGTCTTTACATTCCAAGGCAACGTTCTTATTCTGTTCATTATCGAATATACTTATTTTAGGTTGATAGTTAAGTTTCTTTTGATAGGGACGAAATATAACAAAATTAGATGTTAAGGGTTAATTTATTTGCTGTAAGCCAATCATAATTTCTTTAGTTCTCTGTTTACGATTAGTTCCAACGATTTAAGATTTTTGTCAGCGTAAAGTATATTAGTATCATCAGCAAAAAGATAAAAGCTGAATTTATCAGAACAGTTTTGAATATCGTTGATATAGAGTAAAAAGAGCAATGGACCTAAAACAGAACGCCACAAGTAGTTTCCATTTGTAGGTAAGATAAAAACCATTTGTTTATTATGCCACGATAACCGTAGTGATTGAGTTTATTGAATAGAATGCTATGGTCAACAGTATCAAAAGCTTTTTTTGAATTCGAAATGCGTTTGATTCTTGGAGCTATTTCTTTGAGCTAAAGTTATTGATCCGGCGATTCTATAAAAACTTAGCTCTTAGCTCGCCTATGTGGAAAGCCTAGAACGAGACACTCGAACAATTTTACGGTAAAAAATAGAGTCAATGCTCATTATTTTTCTCAACGATAAGAAGTAATAGTTTGGACGTGTAATCCACACTATCGAATCGTCTAACGGGCCACATGTTGCTTATAATCGCTGTTCAGATCGAATCGGATCAATAATTAGCTCGATCCAATAATCAAACACGTTTCGAATTCAACATAAATACTAATATATCGTTTAATTTACCTTTCGTCTTATGTCCAAGACTAGCAATTTCCGTACAACAGACGCATACAGCGATACCTCACATCGTAGCACAAGGTTTGTTGTTCAGTCAAATCGCTACCAACTTTGGTCATTTCGCCTTCCAAGTCAGTGGTTTTCATCATCCTCTCAGTCTTCTAAATCTTCTCACAATCTCGTCTTCGCCATATTTCTGTTCTAGTAAAAAATGGCTCTGCCATATCGATGAAAATCTACTTTAGGCTTACCTGCAGAATACCGTGCCACTTCAGGAATGTGGTTCGGGTTTGTTAAAATGGAAAGGTAAGCCGTTCTATGGAAAATTAATTATTAATAAGTCTATTCCTGAAGTGGCAGAGTATTCTGCAGTTACTCCCTACTTTAATTCCGAACATGTGAAAATCCTACAAAGAACAATAGCTGCTTGTCTCCGGTACGACGAAGTAACGTAAAAAAAAAAACGTCACAAGAAGTAAATAAAAACAAGATGGCGGCGCTCGTTCTCAACATTAAAACAGTTTTATCAAATTTTAATACATTTTCTGAAGAAATGACATGTTAAAGATTCCGCTTTTGAGCCCAAATGCGTTTTTCACTCGGATATCCCTTCAAATTTACGGACTTTGCATAGCAGTACAAGTGCTCTTCCCAGAAAACCGTACCGCAAGGTCCATTTCAACATGCTGTCTGTGGTACTTCCATACGGTCCAAGTACAGGCTGCGCGCAGCCTCTAGTTTATGAACATATATTGAAATTTTGAGGTTTTGACAAACAGAAAAGCCATCATTCCTCCTTTGGAAAGGGTTTTCAAACGAGAGTAACTTAATTTCATTTCATATGCACTTTAAATAAAGTATTATGATCATAGCTCTTACTGCATAATGCTAATAGTGAAAATTGAACGTTTTTTCCACGCAAGAAAGTGGGTATTTCTGCTCTCTTATGTGAGAAGATTACAACAGAAGACTTGAAACTACTTGTTTTATTGTTCACTTTAACTCCTGATTACAAAATGATTAATTTATTGCTAAATTATCATAATTATACTACATAATAATAATTAACTTTCATAACATGATATATCACTTTACGAGGCTGAAATTTACAGTTTATTTACACTGGAGATAATCACCGATCATTGCAGGAAAAAGCGGTAATTATACGAAGAATCCGTTAAGGGAAGCAGTATTTGCGATATCCACGAAAAAAGTGCTCGCTCGAGGAAGAAAAAAGATTATAAATTTTATTCATGAAATGAATGAATAAAGCAGAGTGTTCGACGGTATCATTCTTTTATCTTTTTCTTTTAAAGATTTCCACCATCTTTCTTTCATAGACAACCGTCAACGATCTATTTAGTAAATGTTTTCCAAACAGCGGTCAATTGTGTAATTAGCAATCGTACCATGCTCTATTGTGTAATTAACAATCGTACCATGCTCTATTGTGTACTTAGCAATCGTACCATGCTCTATTGCGGTAATTAGAAATCGTCTATAGTTCCCATGGACTATACATGGGCTTCTAGTTTTGCAATAACGCGACGTGCAAATCATAATTAGTCGAACACATAATTATTCCAGACACTGTCAAATAAGCTTTTACATTCGATGGACGCTCCAAGTTTCGCACACAGCAAGAAGGAGCCGGATATTTTTCTGTGCAAGGAGTAAGTTTCTTCTGGCGGAGGAGCAAGACGATGGCGAAGCATTATGGGAACCAGGTCCATTATTCTGCGGGATGTGTCCTGAGTACCAAAGTTAAAGGGCTCTGGCCTTGAAAATGGTTCACCCAAGATCATCACCGCATCTGCGTGAGCATTGATCATCACCTAAGAGAGCGGAAATTAGTTGGTGGGCATTTTCATTTCTAATTTTGAAGATCAGCAGAATCACCAACATTTCTTTAAAAGCCTGTCAAACCAAGTCAAAATCAAGCAAATTTGCACAATATTACGTTGTCGCTATTTAAAAGTGATGTTTTTCACCTTTTAGGAACACTAGGGGGTAAAAAACATCACACAAAACAGTATAATTTCTTCTTCAGAAACGACTACAACACTCCAACAAGTTGAAGCCGCCATTTCTTTCAGAAAACAGAACTGCAAAACGCGCACGTTCAAGCCTATTTTGGCGGGAGTCTGGCGTCAGCAATCAATAATACAAGCAATTTCATTGGTCTAAGTGATTTATTACGGGAAATTTGATTGGGTAATACAACCCGTGAAGTGATATCATATCACTTCACTGTTGATACGGATGTTATTCACGTCTATATCACACTGATATCGACCCTAAATATGTAATAACAATGCTATTCACACTGGAGGCGGTGCGATATATTTTTTACGAGTTTGCTATCAGCCGGTATACCACTGACTATCATGTATTGAATTTTTTATTGTATTGTATTTTATTGATTCGCCACTAATAAAATTTACAAAATAAATAAATAAATGAATCACAATATACAATAGGAAAGTGGCGAGGAAGCCTAAAAAGAATTATGTGAATTTAGGCTTCCTATTAAAACTAACAGCAAGTGGATAGATGTAAACATAGTTAACAGAGTGGAATGGTTAGGAAACCCGGCAAACTTCAAAAGGGCTAACAAAGGCGCTGCGATTTAGGTTGGAAGGAGTAAGACAAAAGATTGTGCACGATCATAGTTCATTAGCGTTCCCTGAACGACTGAACTCGCACGTTTCTATTGGCTGATTGATTAACATGTTGGAATTTCTATTGTGTTTTATGCACGGTAGTGGTTGAAAAAAGCTAACAAAGACATATAACAAAGAAGGTCCCTGAGTTTCCTAACCATTCCACTCTATTAACTATGATGTAAACGAGTAACTATGACGAACTGGCGTTTTTTCCCCCTTTTTTTTTTGCGTTACATATATTCTTAATAATGACTAATCGTGATTAATATTTACGACAGAGATAAGATTTTAAATTTACTTCGAAAAGAGAAAGGGAGGCGGAGTTAATAAGTTCAGTATCAAGTGAATTAAATAACTTTGGACCTTGAAAGTATACAGTAAACTGCCTTATGTTGGTTTTGCATAAGGGAATGCGAAAAGCTGGAGCATTTCTAGTGTTGTAAGTATGGACTTGAAGTAGTAGAAACTAACTAGCGTTCTATCACCAATTCTGCAATCTGATTGGCTTAGCTACTTACTATCTATTACACAATAAACTGTGTCCGTCGAGGAACTATCGACTGATAGTTACCCGCGGAAATTTGATGTTCTTAAAACAAATATAAGCGTTCGAGGGCTTATATTCTAGTTTTAAGAACATCAAATTTCCAAGGGAAACTATCACCCGATAGTTCCGAGACAAACACAGTCCATTGTCGTTATTGTTCATCACAAAATTGTCTTCAGCTCTCAGCGGGCACTATCGCCTGATAGTTTGCATCCGCGAACGACAACTATCACGTCACATGATCGCTTTCAGCCAATGAGCGCGCACCAAAATTTTGTGGTGAACTATAATATGTGATAGATAGTGAGTAGCGAAAAAGCCGGTTTTCAAAAGCAAAACAATGGCTGCCAAATCGTCAAAATGTCTTCTTCTTTCAGTTGGTTTCTACTAAAACAATTAGACTACTCGCTCTCAGCTCCTTGTCAGCTATCAGCCGTTACAGTTCACCACAAAAAAATTGGCACGCGCTCATTGGCCAAAAGCGATCACGTGACGTGTAGTTGTCGTCCACCCAACCCGATGCTAACGTTATAGTTCACCACGTTCTCGGGCTTATACTTGTTTTAAGAACATCAAATTTCCGCGGGCAACTATCAGCCGATAGTTCCTCGACGGACACAGTCTATTTGTATAATAGTGCCCGCTGAGAGTGGAAGACAATTATGTGATGAACTATAACGACAAATAGAGTGTGTTTGTCTCGGAACGATCCGCTGACAGTTTCCCTTTGAAATTTGATATTCTTAAAACTCGGGCTTATTTGTTTTAAGACATACTTGTCCAATACTCTGACAAATTTATGCATAGCATTGTTTTTTATGTTATTGTATTGCATCGTTCTACTATTGTTATGTCGATACAATACAATGCTATGCATAAATTTGTCAGAGTATGGGACAACCCTCGGTTATCGGGCCGAACGGGTACATATTTGGCTCGAGGTCATTTTGTACGTCCGTCATGACTTCGAGCCAAATATGTTCCCGTTCGGTCCGACCTAACTCATTACGTTACCTTGGATTCGTATCCAGTCAAGAAAGAGAGGGCAATGGAGTTGTCGATGACCATTTTTCTGTCGCCAGTGGCGGCTCCCCTGATAACCTGAACCACAAGCATACAGCGTTTAGGACAAAAGTCAAGACAACGTACCCTTCCACTACACGGGCTTGGAGGTACAAGACAATTGTACTCCATTTACTTCCTGTTTCACCGAACAGCTCAGTTGGTAGAGCCTGGTGTCGAGGCGGAGGGCCTGGTCTCGAGGAGAAGGGCCTGGTCTCAAGGAGGCGGGCCCGGTCTCGAGGAGGCGGGCCTGGTCTCGAGGGCGGAGGGACGTGGGTTCGAACCCCGGCCCACCTCTAATTAGTTTGAATGGAACGTGAAATAAATAGAGAATAATATATGGGCGCGCGGAGATATGGAAATGTATCTTCGAGTTCAACACGAGAAGATAAAAACAATACTTGGACCTGGGCCCTGTTGTTCGAAACAAGGGTAACAGGGCTCGACACTAACTTTTAAGACTTGTTGCCACAGTGGAAAAGTAAACTGAGTAACTATTGAACATGTATTAAAAACATACTTTCCAAACCAAGCTTTTTACTTTCCACAGGAAAATTTTACTTTCCAGCAGTAACAGGGTAACTGTTAGTGTCGAGCCCTGGGTAAGCGCGTGACGTGGAATTCGCTGATTGGCTGAGGCAATTTCCGCACTACGGGTGTTCAGATACGATGTTTCTCAGTGCTGGAAATCCTTGTAAAACACTGTAGTTTATAGAATAACCTGCTTTATTATGACAATTGCCTTGAATGCACGAAATATACACAAGAACGCACCAAATACGAGACCGTAGTTACAGTCAAATGGCTTCCCGTCACCATATATGGTAAACCATCACCATATATGGTAAATCACACTTTTCGACTTGGCAAAATTTATATAATAAGTTACAACTTATTACTCGGCTAAGCATCTAATACGGCTGTGTATTTTTACTCGTCATTCGTATTTTGGCGAGCCTTTAACGACTCGTAAAAAAATAAAAAAAATAAACCTCTATGTATTTTTGGCGTAAAGAGGTCAATTTGTCACACACTGTATAAATGTCACAATAACCAATATTCTTATGAATGTAAACTGTGTGGCCGTAAAACAGTCAGTAAAATACCCACGAAAATATTAGTATTTAGTATATACCACACCAGTGAATATCACTTTTCGCGCGCTCTGATTGGCTACATGATTTCATTTTCACCTCCGAGCAAGTTTTTGTCCATTTGACAGAAAATAACTAATTGGTCATGGCTAGTCACCTGCAGTGTGGTATATACTAAAACCTCAGTGTCGGTGAGTAGTGGTACAGCTCGGTAAATATCCACCACTATTCACCTCCACTTCGGTGAATAATAGGTAGATATTATACGACTTGGCGTTTTCGAGTGCAAATATGCGAGCGTATTACACGGATCACGAACAGGTTTGCACAGGTTTATTCAACACTTAAAAGGTTTTATAAGCACGCGAGCCAATCAAAATGGAACTGTTTGAGTAATAGCCAATCTGCTTTTAGCGCGCGAAAACAGATTTTTCAGCGCGCCCGCCCCCGACATTTGGCTACAAAAAGGCTGATCGCTTCTTTTTTTTCTTTTTCTTTTTTTTTCGCTTCTGCTCTAAAGACTATTTCTACAAACAGCATTAAGGTGTAAGGTAAGCGAAAATAAACTGTTTTATGTATGTTGTATAATAAACAAAAGTTGTGTAATACGGCTGGAAAAAATGTTTACTCGTCAATTTTAAAAACGACTTGCCAAGTCGCTTTTCAGGCTCGGATTAAATAAAACTGACTCGTAAAAATACCCAGCCGCATTACACAACTTTCCGTCACTTACCTTGATGTACTTGTCCACAAATGTCTTGGAATATTCTCGGCTTGCTCCAAAGTCAAGGAGATAAATCTAAAAAGTAAAAATAATATAACGTTTCTTAGTCTTGCCATAACATGAAACCAGTATTCAACTCAAGTAATTGGTCATTTGTTTAAAGGCACTAGCACTACTGTCATATAATCATTTTAAATCCAGATTTACACTATAACATGAGCAAATAAACGAAGAATTTGCCAACCCATACGGGTCATTTTAAAATGTCGACGTAATGTGTTAACGCAACATAATAATATTATTTGAGTGTTAAATGTATTTAGCACGGTATTACTAATTGGGGACACTGTTTTTAGTAAACTCTATATCCACTGAGATTTGTTTGTGTTCTCAGTGGGGGCCTACGACTTAACGTCCTGATCCGAGAGGACGCTGATCTGTGATAATAGCCCATCAGTTTTACCGGCGCTTTTCGTCAAAATTTCGGGAACAAATATTCGCAATATTCGCGTCCAAATGGAATCGGATGTACAATGGTTCGGCTTTGTATATCCGTTACAATTCGGTCGCTCACATTGTAAATGAAGGGCTGTGTGCAAAAAGGGCGTAAGTGACTCTTGATCACATTCTAAATTCTCCTTCAATTTCTTTGTTTTCTAAGGGAGAATTTAGAATGTGATCAACAATCACTTACACCCTTTTTGCACACAGCCCTTCAAATAGTACTTACAAATGATGCGAGAACTACCAACATGAGGCCACCTGGGCTTGTTCTACACTACATAATAGTTCCCAATAAATGTACAATTTTAATGTTAATATTTGATGTGAATGTTAATGTTGATGTCTGGGGTTAATCTTTGATGATATTAATCTTTGTCTTTGCTATCACTTAGATTATGCGTTTACACGACATAGCCGAATACCGTGACACACGGGGACTAAGGAAGACTGCGGAAATTTAAAAAAATTGCGAATACCTTCATGTTTTCTGCGACGAATAAGAGTTTGATAGCAAAGATAAGCTTCAAATACGCAGAAAATTTCCTTCAGAAACTAAGAAAAAACATGTTTTGAACAGTGTAGCTTAGGTTTTGAACACTGGGATTAAATTTACTACAAACACGAGACATTGACCGGCGCAACATAGTGCTTACGGCAAAATTCCCGCCGGTTTGCAACCTGCAATCCCGGGATGCAGGTTGGCGCACCGGTAAAACACGCTAAATTCCAATTCGATCGTGGATTAGCCGGGACCTGGCTTTGATCAGCGTCCATGGTTGTTTCAGGTCTCGATAGAAATTCAGAGTTTTTACACTCTCCTCTCACCGCTGCAGTCCCGGGTTCGATTCCCAGCTCGGGCACCATATGTGAGTTAGGTTTGTTGTTGATTCCTTATCTGCATTCTCCGGTTTTCTTCCGGGTTCTCCGGTTTTCCTCCCCCCATAAAAATCAACCGTGAGTTGAGTGTAGTGTGTCCAAAACAGTTAATGTAGTGTGGAGTGTGTGAGGAGTAAAAAGCAGGGCCCAACCAGCTGTAATCTGTAATACTCAGCCTGCTATAACAAATAAATAAATAAATTTCTCAGTTTGCGCATGCGCCGTAGTTATTCAGCTCTGTGCGGAGCAAAAGTTTCCGGATTCTACTCCCAAGAGAACGTCAAAAAAGTTGAATCCGGAGACTTTTTCCTCTATAGTGTAATCGTAGTTATAGTGTATAGTGTACCGATATGCTTACCTTGTTTGTCTCGGGATCGAAGAAGAAGTTAGACCAGTTGGGGTCAGTTTGCATGAACTTGTACTCAAAGACTTCTTTCAGACAAAGCTCCAAGATCTTTCTACACACCTAAAAAGATTGTAGAACTTTTTCAAACAACGAATAGCAACTCAAGGGTTACTGGTACAACTAAGCGCAGCGTTAAATAAACCTCGCGAGTACGAGAAAAATACCTCCTGTAGATTCCATAAAACATTTTTTCCTTTATTTAAACAATTTACACAGTGTTTACCGCCTCCCGGTTAGCTCTGTCAGTGGTTAAGCTCCCGTCTGCCAAGCGGGAGATCGCGGGGTCTTGGGGTCTTAAAATAACTGAGTAGAAGGTGCTGCCTTTACATAATACAGTAAACGGTTAGACTCGGATAAGGACGTAAAATCGTAGGAATAGTGTCCCCAGTTAGCTGCAAAGCTAAATAAATTTACACTTAAATAAAGTCACTTACTTACTCCAAGAGTTTAGAGACTCATTCAGGGAGTTTACATTGAACAAGCAAAATTTTACAAGGGCTTGAAAGTAAAAAAAAAAACATTAAATACAATAAGAAGTAAGAAATACAAAGTTACAATACAAATCAAAGATGTTGCATTCCAATCTATAGAACTGAACAGCATGGACAATCGCTTGGTTTTGAAGTGTGTTGGCATTCTCAAGGCCAATTATTAGTAAGATTTTCGTTTCGGGTGAATCCGCAGAATAATTTGCCCATGTTGGTAATACCTGTGCAACAGAGGTAAGAGCTTTTAAACGAGCAGTAACATATTGGGGACAATGAAGTCAAAATTATTCTGTTTTACCGTTTAGTTGTAAATAACTTTCGATTACATCAATTATTTTAAAATCCTAGCACACAGCCAAAAACGTAAGCTTTCTGTGGTTCGCTATGAAAATTTAAATTTTCCTTTTTTTAAGATTGAGATAGTATATTTCGTCTTATACATAACTGACATAACGTCTTCCGACATAGAATAAAAGGGGGCATTTGGTGTCCAATCAACTACTTATGACGCGTTTATTTGGTGAACTCTAACAAGGACGAAACAGCTGTACATGGTTGCCACTCTACCGGTAATAAGATGTGAGCATGCGTATTAGACGCTAGCTACGTCATAGCGTGTGTTGGGTAGTGCCATGCAACGTGTTTGGTTTTCAACTATAGAGCATGCTACAAGTATATGGTGTAGACAAGAGTATCAAAAGTTATGCAACTGAATTATTATGAATCATGGATATCTGAAAACAATTAAAAATAATAGCTGACCAATTTATTTCCTTGATGATATGTATAATTCCTATTATTACTATAATTATTATGAATTATTATAATTATTATGAATCATGGATATCTGAAAACAATTAAAAATAATAGCTGACCAATTTATTTCCTTGATGATATGTATAATTCCTATTATTACTATAATTATTATGAATTATTATAATTATTATGAATCATGGATATCTGAAAACAATTAAAAATAATAGCTGACCAATTTATTTCCTTGATGATATGTATAATTCCTATTATTACTATAATTACTCTCCAAAACTAACCCTATACTTAACTCGTGTAATCGTACTTAACAAATAGAGTCCATTCTGCTGTGTGTCTGTTCTCTTATAGATGCACAGATGACGTCACAACGAGAAGAGAACAAAGAAGTGCGACACGGGGCGCAGTCGAGTGACGTCACTGATGTTCTCTTCACGTTGTGACGTCATTTGTGCATCTAAAAAAGGCCGACAGACACACGGCAGAATGGAATATATTTGATTTATATAATAATCGCAAACTAAAAACTTTGAAAATATCCAACCAAAACGAGTTGGGAAATTGGATGGCGCGCTCATGACGTCATCCATGTGTGTCCTCTAATAACGCACGGCTCTTGACCAATCAGAGCGTGCGTTTAGGACTGATTAGTATATATTACTTATATCTTCTTTTACTAAGCAGATAGCATCTGCTTATGTAACGCTTACTCATGTATATGTAGTTATGATATGAAATCATGTTTGCCGCGTAGCACTAGTAAGTGTAAAGAATGTGATGTAAATTGGTATGCTGTAGTGCTATGTGTGCTCTCATCTGACTTGATAGCTCAGCTGGTAGAGCGCCAGACATGCAACCTGGAGGTCGTTGGGTTCGAGTCCCACTTGGGTCAGAGATTTTTTCTCTTTCCCTCGTAGGGCGTGCACACATAGCACTACAGCATACCAACTTACATCACATTCTTTACTCATGTATATACTTGTTTTTTCTATTTGTGTGTCCTTGCCCTGCGCGATGGGTTTTTTAACTAACTGCGGGTTCGCAAGTTGCTTGTTATATTATTGTTAAATTAATAATAAAGTATTGATTTTTTTTTTAACCACGGCGTAAGAATGCGTGGACGTTACCTCATTGACGGTATCCTTGCTCAATTTGGTAATTTTGTCCAGCGGCATTCCATTAATTAATTCTGACGTCAGGACCTGATTGGACGACAGGTTGTCAATGATTTCTGGTACGTGGAAGTTAGGGTCGTCTTTTAGTAGCTCCCTGGGATAGGCAAAACACATTATCACCCAATTAACTCATCAACTAAACCAAAATGTATTCTATAAATGCATACTCAAAATAAGATGCAAAGAGCTTTTTAGGCCCAAGCATTTTTCAAACAACAAAAAGAGGACATAAAGAAACATATTTGAGTTCGTTAGTAAAGAAATAACGATTTTGTAGGCCACTGTTCATAGTGAGGTTTGAATCTGGTACAATATTTTTAATATTTCGTGTCCGCCAATCAAACCAATAATGCAACTAATTAAAACGCAAGCTAGTGCCAGGGAACCAATCAAATGTTTTGGAAATTTCTAGGCATTGCTGTCCCAAACGATGTACAAAGTCTGATTGGATGAAAGTCGTTTGTTCTTCGTGTTTGATTGGTGACAGCGCAATTCAAATTGAAGTTCGAACTGAACTTGATGCTCTTTAAAGAAACACAACAACGCTTAAACGAATATTGCATTTAATGCAATTTTCCTTAGTAAAAATATCAATTGACCTATATCACTATGACGTCATATCAAAACAATCTATTGTTTAAACGCTAAGGATCACGGTCGTGGGAGGGGGACAAAACAGGGACAAAACAGCAACAACACAAAGGAAATCGCTATCAAATGCATTTTGTAGAACGTAGAAAAGCGGTAACAGCTACCAAATACGGTAAATATTGTGGGATAAACATTGATACAGCTGATATCTGGAAACCAGACAATTCGAAGTTAAATTTTCCTCAACAGAGCAGATTTAGTTCAAAATTCCATTGTTCAAGTCGATTCTGTCCCCCTCATAAACAAGCCGTGACGTCATAATGATATAGGGTAATTGGTCAAAGGGTTTATTTTGCGTCGAAGATACAGGAAGCCATTACCGGATCTCCCAAGCCCAAGGCTATGAGCCCTAGCCAGTTATCATTGATGTCAAAGTCAAAGTGGGAAACAGAATGACCGGCATAGGAAACAAAATTATTAGCGTCTGCCATTTTCGTTTATTAAGGTATCAGATTTCAACGACGTCATCTCAGTCCTAAGCCAATTCTAGTTCATTTTGCTCTGTTTTTATGTCAGCTCCACTTATCAAAAGATATTTCAATAAGATTGCAAGGATCAAATTTCTGATGCCTAAACACAACTGAAAACATAAACACATTCAATGTTATGACTCAATTCATGTTCAAATCATTTGCATAATTTGACGGTAATGACGTTATTTCAAGGATTTGTAATGCATTTTTAAGCAATATTACGACCATAAATCGCCCAAAATTGGTTGTAGAAGATTTAAGACACTTTACTGCACCAAAATTAACGATTTATGGCTAGGGTCCATAAGCACTTTAAGTATTCCGACGAAATTGAAATTTAGATTGTTTGTTGAGGAGGAAGGAAAGCTGGAGAACTGGGAGAAAAACCCTCAAAGCAAGGGTGAGATATACCAAGAAACTCAACTCACATACAATGTATGATGCTGGGTCCAGGAATCAAACCCCAGGCCACAGAGGTGAGAGACAAGTGCTCAAACCACACACCCACCCTTGCTTGAGATGAGATAAATCAAATACTGTCTATTTTACATTTTTCCATAGCTCACTTGAATCTCTTGCTGTTGTTTGCCTCTCTGTTGTAATCCACCTCCCAAGCCAGTTCCCGTCGAGCTACATCTACAGCATTCTTAGCATACAATCCCTCCGGCAAGAGGTTAGCCATTTTCAACACAGTCATCATGTTATCTATGTCACTGTTAATGCTCTCAGCGACACCGGGGTACTGCAGAAAACACATTGGTGGTGAGGATGCTATACATATTCATAGAATGTATGGTTTTGATACCATCCCCCAAAGCCATACAATCCCATTTTTTCCCAGTTTTGCAAATCTCAACACATTTTCATTATCAAACCAATCTTCCTCAAACTCGACAAACCTACATGTACTAATTTTAGTGTGATCTTTCTTGTGAAGGGACTCATTTCTTAAAGTGCATATGAGCCTTCGTGCAATTTTCATAGCTATGAACCTCCGAAAAGTTTTGAGTACTTCTGCGAAGAATTGTTTGGTTTACAGGGAATACTCTATCTTCTACGCTTGTTTGAAATCGTGGAAACGTGATCCATGACCGCATAAGTGAAAGCCTAGGTCGATTCCCGAGGTGACGTCATCTCATTAATGCATTATTCTCCATGGCACCTTTCTATCACAAAAACATCGATTTTTAGATAATATACAGTTTATGAGTTGTTAGTAAAGGAAAAAAAAGTCATATTAGTGAAAATTGTTAAGTTTTTATTCAAATTATTGTAAAGTCGAATTAATTAAATGACATCACCTTGGGAATCGACCCAGGCTTTTACTTATGCAGAAATGAGTCAGGAAAGGTTACGTTTCCACTATTTCAAACAAGCGTAGAAGATAGGTATTCTCTGTAAACCAAAAATTTCTTCACAGAAGTACTCAAAACTTTTCGGAGCTTCATAGCTATGAAAATTTCACAAAGGTTCATATGCAATTAATCATACACTCTGTCCCACTCCCTTCCTCAACTCCGAAATGGCTAATGCTGGTTACATAGACAGTTCTGAGAAACGTTTGCACATACATGAATTTCACCCGGGAAAACAAGCTCACATAGGTGAAATAACTGTTGTGGTTGTTGTATGGTAACCGTGTAGTAAGTCATTGTTGTAACTTGCCCACTCATACAAAATCACTCTATTACTTTATTGACATGCCATTCATAGTTTCACACCGGTCCATTAATCAAAACCAATCAGCTTCCCAGGGAAATATATGGCCACCATCACTGCAAATGTTACGAAAGAGTCATACCTGAATCTTGATGGCCACTTGTCTCCCATCATGCAATACTCCTCTATGCACTTGCCCTATTGAAGCAGCAGCAAATGGCTTGTCATCAAACTCTACCAGCTTGTCCCTCCAATCATTGCCAAGCTGACTGTTAAGCACTTTCTAGAAGAGCAAATATAAAACAGGTGTCAGCATTTAGATGACTCTAAGTACTGCATTTCATGGCATACTTCTTCGTTCTCGTCACATATAGATGACACCTAAGCATCTATAAGAAGACAGATGGATGGAAAATTACATAGATCTATTTGTAAAATATATATTAACATACAAGTCATGCATTTGATTGTTCAAAAGTCATGTGCATGAATTTTGACAATTTCCACAAACTGCAGGTTGTTCACATACATCTTTGCAGCAATTGTTTTGAAAAGGGGGTGACATGATACTGCAACACTTCCTGCAACAGTTTTGCTGTTGCCAGAAATATTGCATGCAATGTCATTGCAGCATCTATCCATACCTATTAAAGACTGTCCTGTAACCATGCCTTACCTCAAGTTGCCATTTAGGCATAAAATCAGCACTATTTCTTACTCGCTCGAATATCTTCTGAAGTTCTGTTGGCACCACTGTATTGTCTAAAAGATGTACATAGTTTAAGCAATAGACCACACATTTCAATGTGTTTAGTATAGGCAATCAAATGGGGATGAGTGAAATTAGTGATAAATTTCATGTGTGTTTGTCAAAATCAAAGTAATTTCCCGAGCCGCTTCGATGTAGATTTTGACAAACACAAGTGAAATGTTCCCCTAATTTCACGAGTCACTATTTGATTACCCATTAATATTATGGAGGGCAAATTACAATTCAGAAAAAACATTATTTTAAGTGCGCGTAGGCAGCCGGGCGTTTGAAATTTCGCATATGAAATTACAAATTATGCATGAAATATCAAGTTGAAATTTAAGGGATTAATTTGTCCTCTGTGGTATTACTGGCGAAATAAAGCACTTGGGATGTTTGGAGAACACTTGAAATGCTTGAAAATCACAAGCCGAAGGTGCATGAGTTTCAAGCATTTCATTAGTACTGTTCTCCCAACATCCCAAGTACTTTACTTCACCTGAGTAAACACATCGAAATGTGTTGACTATTACTTTTATGATATAACTAACAACACAACGCAAGCAGGTGTGCCTGAATTTCTATGTATTTACTGGCACAATAGACCATAGATTTTTGAGTCTATAAGCCAATCAGAGCACTTGTACTATCTGGGTTATATTATAAAGATCATTAGTTTTCAGCTTGATAATTGCCAGTGTTGCTTCACTAAGATTTAGATTAATTTTTTTGTTTTTTTGTTATATCAGGCTATGTATTTCAGCATAGCTGGTGGGGGCCTACCTGCTTTCAACTCCACACACTCCCCACTACATTCATATATTTTTATACATATGTCATACTACTGTCAAACTCACATGTTGATTTTTTACGGAGGGAGGAAACTGGAGAAGCCGGAGAAAACCCTCATGACAATTAAGGGAGAGAACAACAAACAAACTCAACTCACATACACTGTATGGCACCAAGTCCAACTTGACCTCGGGCCGCAGCGGTGAGAGGCGAGTGCTAACACACTGCGCCACCCATGCCACCTTATTGACTGAAACTGACAACCAGTGGTTTTCTGCCACCTGTTATCCAAAAGGTATCTTACAGATTTCAGTGATAAAAACCGATACTGAAAATACTGTTTAAGAAACTAATTTTACAAATAAAAGTATATAGCAACCTCAAATAGTAATTGATATATTGTTTTGGTATCTTTATTGGTGTGACCCATTTGAAGCCCAAAATCTGCACATATAAGAGAAAAGAGCAATGCTTTTTCTTTCTCAAATGTCTGCAGGCACACCACAGCAAAACAATTGCTCCGCTGGCTGATAAGAATTCAAATACAAGTTTCTGAGGGCTTAAACTTTTTTAGTAAATAATTATATAACTTAGTAAACTCACAGTGAACTACGAATTAAGAAACTGTTAAAGTCATTTGACGAAACATTTCATATACCCTACATACCGTACTTAATTTTAAAAACATGAGTGACTGCCTTTGTTTTCTTTCAGTTTCAGCAGGCAACTGATGAGAAACTGGTGGAACACACACATGCTGGGCTAATTAAAAGTGCATGCATGTGATGTTTTGCTGCATGGCCTGCGGGCAGCTCTTCTGAGTGGTTTTGACCAAAATTTTATGTTGGGTTACCTGTGGTGCATGCAGTCAAGATTCCACAGGTAGCCCAAATTCAAATTTTGCCTATAAAACTGCCAAACGCAGAGCTGCATTAGTGTAAACCTTCGGTTCTTCAAGATTATTACCTTGTATACTCATCATCTGACCAAGCTTTAGGGCAGCTCCTCTCATACGACACAGGGTGCTTACAATCTTCTCAGCATTTGCTTCTGTCAAGAATACACTCCCTGTCAATTGGGACAGACTGTCAGCTGTGGGGAAAAAAGAGAAACAAATAAACAACAGATAATCTGAATCACTTTCATACGAACAACTCCAGTTGTTGTAGTAAATGTAGTGGTAGCAGCAACAGCAGTAGCCATTAGCAGTAGCAGCAGTAGCAGCAGCAGCAGTAGTAGTAGTGGTAGTGGTGGTGCCGGTGGTAGTGGTATTGGTATTGGTATTAGTAGTACATTGTAGTAGTAGTATAGTGGTAGTAGTAGTGGTAGTAGTAACAGCAGTAGCAGCAGCAGTAGTAGTAGTGGTAGTAGTAGTGCTACTGCTTCTACCACTATGACTATCACTACTGCTACTACCACTACTGCTACAACTACCACTACTACTACCACTATACTACTACTACAATGTACTACTAATACCAATACCAATGCCACTGCCACCACTACCACCGGCACCACCACTACCGCTATGACTGCTGCTGCTACTACTACCAATACTACTACCACTACCGCTACTACTACACAGTTACAATTATAGTGGTAGTATATGGGATTGTATTGTAATAGTGGTAGTTAAGTAGAAGCAGCAGCAGAAGTAGTAGTATAAATAGTTAAAGTTGTAGTAAATATCTTAGTTAACAGTATAGATAGTCATCTATGCTCTGTGAAATATGAATGCACACCAGAAGTCTCGAAAAGCTCTTAGCAGATGCATTAATTAGTGGAGTACAAGTGCATTCAACAGCTTTTCAAGACCTCGATTTCAAGTTTATAGCACAATTTTCCTAACCTTTCTTTTCCAAACCAAGCTGTCTCTTCGTAACTTCTGACAAAGCACCAAGTGTAACACTGGCCACGAGTCCTGAATGTATGAAATTAAAGCATACTGGTAATTAATTACTTTAAATTTTGTTATTGAGATTTGGAGGTGTAAGAATCTCGGGATCTAGAACATCAAAAAATTTAATATAAAGGAGTTTCAATCAAGCATACATCTTTACAGATCATTTATTTATGCAAGAGTGTACATTGTTTGATCAAAATGCCAGTTCCTGTTTATCAGGCCATAGGGGTGTGGCTTATATGTGAGGTGTGGCTTATATGTCAAGAAATACAGGAATAGTATTACTTTCATTTTAATGAAGTAATAATCAGTAATATTCTTACCACTGTAATTTAACAATCTACTAACTCTTGATGTTGGAACAGCTTTTTCTTTCGATCTTGCACTCAACTGCAAAGGAGAAAATCAGCATGGGACATAATGATCAAACTAGCGTTTGAAGCCAGTATAAAATTATGTACATCAGGGCTTGAAATAACTACGGTAACAGGTAGGCGCCGGACATGTTGTCCGGTCAAACGTAATTTTGCTCGGACACGACCCATTTTTGTCCGGTTAAATATTGAAACAATAATAACTTTTACAATATTGGCCCCACCTACATGCTCAAATGTCAGACAAGTTGCATGATACCAAAATTTATAAACTAGCTCAAAATTACGTTTTCTTTTATTAAAGGCACACTTGTGACCGGTCAAAATGAACGGCAATCCAAGGATTTGTCCAGTCAATACCCAATTCTGACCGTTGACCGGCCATTATTTCAAGCCCCGTACATGGGTGCAGATAACCTGCTGGTTTCCAGGGCCCAAAAGAAATGAGGGGAGAGGGGAGAAAGGAAAGAAAACAGGAGAAAATTAAGTCCTGTCTACGTAAATACTTGGTTCTGAATTTGATCCTCGTCTCTGATTGGTCATTATACTCATTACCAGGTATGAGTGCTAGATGTTATAGTACTTTTCATTGGCTTACCATGGCCAAGTATAACCTCTTTGATATTTACTTTATTTGCTGATGTTTTTAAATTTAGAGAAAACTTAAAAATATTGCAACTAATATTACTAATACTAATATTTATTACTCATATTGCGCAAATTAACATATGTATGATTAAATGTCATTAGACATTTATGTTGATTATTAAATTAAAATGATCAAGACAAAGTTATATCTGTTTTGTCCATTTATCAAAGCCAAAAAGGCTAGATCTTATAACAATAATAATTACACCAAAGTCTTGATAATTTGGATTTACGAAATGAGAATTTAGTAATAATTGAAGGGGTCAGTGCAAGAATAGCATAAGTAACATGTGATCAAGTTCTAAATTCTCCCTTAGAAAACAAAGTATAGGAGAATTTAGAATGTGATCAGCATTCACTTAGACTGCTCTTGCACAGACCTCTTCAATATTATTACTTTATTAGCGTAGCATCCCAGTTTTAGTCCCCAGGGATAATCCAACAAAAAGGGCTTTTTAGGGGTGTTGTATATGTGAAGAGGAAGGGGGGATGATGTATGGTGCTATAGTGGTCATTAAAGTGCCTGTGAACCTTATTTTTTATTTTAGATATCAATTCTACATCAAGTGAATAGTAGAATGGTACAATATATCTTGCTTTGAATGCTGTGCCGCTGAGTTAAGGTTTTAATATCCAAAATGCTAATTATATGACGTCAGGGGAGGCATCAATTATTAGACAATTTTTTTTGTTACAATTAAACAAATTTGTCAAATTATCAGTGTTATACCCATGGTTGAAATAAAATGTTAGACATTTGTTTTCCTATATCAGTACTAATGCCCATTCACAACCACTAAGAAGTGATTGCAGATACCTCCCCTGACGTCATGTAATTAGCATTTTGGATATTAAAACCTCCTTAACTCAGCGGCACAGCATTCAAAGCAAAATATATTTTACCATTCTACTATTCACTTGATTTAGAATTGATATCTAAAATAAAAAATTATTGTTCATAGGCACTTTAACATTTGAAGCTAAATAAAACAAACCATGAGGAGTAAGTTGTCTCTATTCAACTACAGAGTACTATGGGGTGGATCCAGGGGGAGTTCAGGAGATTACATCGAACCCCCTTTCTCTCGCTCACTTAGAAAAGACAAAGAAATTACCAAATATTTTGGCGCTTGCATATATCGAACCCCCTCACACAGAATTATGGATCTGTCCCAGGTACCTATTGAGTAACTTGCCAAAAATAAAGCTTCACCAACAAAGGCACATCTATTTTTAAACAGGGTGATAATCCAGGAGGGGAACACTAGGTGATTACATGGACGTAATGGGTATGGAGTCAAAGGGGAGTATACAGAAGGGCATAATTATCTTTATTTTATACCACATCAGTGAATGGTGGTCCTTTCCTGTAGGCAACACATCATGAATTGCTTTCAAAATACAATAAATTATAATTAACACAATACAAAACAATAGAACAAAATACAATAGAACACAATACAATTTGGTAGTAATTCATGTCTGCCTAGTACATGAAGGGAGAACCCCAGTGAATAGTGCTTTTTGTGCACTCTGATTTGCTACTCCAGAGGTGAATATATCCTTTAGGGGGGGGGGGGGGGTGGGGGTGGAAAAATCAAATCTTACTAAAAATTGTTTTTCATGGCCCACCCCCCTGATTCATGCAAACTTATCAGTGGCCCACCCTTGAATCCTTGCACAGAATTGAGCTTCTTGTTAGCTTCTTGTTATATCATCCAACATGGCCACCACGGCTTGGTTATTTGAATCTCTGGGGATTGGTTGCACACCAGCAACGTACAAAACTTTTTTTCAATGAAATTACTACCTGTTGGCTGCTTTTCCTGGCCATTGGAGTTTTAACCCGATTGACAGGTTTTGAAGTGCCACCTACTGTACTGGACAAAGTTTGTGTACGACTAGACTTTCCCTGCTGATTAATTTCCATATTACCGACTGAATTATCAAAAGATTTATAATGTAGAACGTTGGAAGAACTAAATAATCTCGAAGAAATCACATGTCCACCTTTTGCACCCTTTTCTTTTGAAAATATTGTCCGCCGAGAGACTGGAATTGGGAGGTAAGAAAAACCGCTAAACGAAGTACAGTGTGGTAAAACTCTTGATACTTGAGTGTTCCTTTTGACTTTCTCGTAATAAAACTGTCGAGATGTGCCATTAGAAGAGTAAGCCAGCGAAGAATTGGACTTGAAAGTAAAAGTTGTAAGAGCGCTCGAACGTAACCCGATCATCCCTCCATTCGGAAAATAAGCGCTGGATTTGCGTAGAGTTCCAACAGCCATCGCACAGTATGCTAGTGACAACCTTTGCCAGTACTCTGATCTTCTTGTATCGTGGAATATGTTTTGAAGGCTAAAAAGTCTGCAATTTAAGTGTCGATTATAGTGAACTTCAGCGATGTGTTCATTGCAACCGAACGATTGAGCCCACGGTTATGTCACATTTATGTAAATTACCTAGTGCACCGAGCACCGTCTGAATCTTCCACGGTTTCTTTGAACTTTTGATATATACGTAACGGCAAAACCGTAAATACTGATGAAAAGAGCACCTCGAAGTTAGTCAAAATCCCAAATTTGAGAGATATATCTTGAATAGGAGCAAAGTTATAGGCCCGCAAACTCGGAATATTTCGGAAAATTTTACAGACGTTGATATTGGGGGGGGCACAAAAAACTTCGAGGTGCTCTTTTCAGAAGTTCGACGGTTTTGCTGTTATACGTATATATCAAAAGTTCAAAGAAACCGTGGAAGGGTCTATTATATTATTCTTTCAGTTATTGGAAAAGTAGTTTGGAGAAATTATTTTATTAAATGTATTTAATAATATGTTATTTATTTCAATTCCCGCCAACCAAACTACAAAATGTAATAACATTTCTCTCCCTCTTAAGCAATCGAACCCGGGCTTTTGATTACTTTGTTCTCGACAAGATGGAAATTAAAAATATATATAATTTAATGATTTTGAAGGTATTTCAATATATCGAGATTAACAAATGACGTCATCAAGATGTCTACATTAATGCCAATCATCTGTTTTTTTTAGAAACTGTTGAAAATATGGAACATTTTTTCTCACCGTGCAAAGAAAAATAAACATTGCCGGAACGTACGAAGCCTTGCCATAACTTCTGAAGCCACACAAAGTCTATTTCTTATTTGTTGTTTTAACGGTAGTGATCAGTTCTTTTCTTCATTCAATTGTAAGATGTATTAAAGAACAACTGGACTCTTGTCCGCACGTATCCGTCAGGAAACCAATGTATGGCAAATTAATAAAGTAAAAAGATACTGGCATCTGATTGGCTGGCGACAAAGCTCGAAAAATTGACACGCTGTCTCATTGGACGATCTATTTTATTCGATGTGGTGCAGTTCGTGTGAAGTTTGGCGTAAAATCGCTACGTGTTTACCATGCAAAATTTAAACCCGAATCGAAAACCAGCTGAGGAAGGATTAGCGTATTCTATGGTTCATATGGCTTAGGTTTGGAAGCGATACTCGATTTGTTTACAAGGAAAAGAATTCTGTGTTTATAAGGAGATGAGTTCTCGAGCTGTATCATCGGGTCGAGCGGTGAGCACTGTGAAAGTTGAAGAATACGAACAAGTTTTGGAAAAACTCCGACTGTGTGAAGACGAAAAAATGACGATTATAAAAGACCATGGGGGCTTAATGAAAGAATTTAATAAGAGAATGCACGTTCACATCGAGGAGATTCGTTTGCTGAAAGAAGTGAATCAAAAACTCCAAGCGGATATGCAAGAATTAAGGGACCTTTGCTGCTATTTGGACGACGACAGGCACAAATGCAGGAAACTTGCTCGCGAATGGCAAAGATTCGGTCGCTATACGGCTACAGTGATGCGAAATGAAGTGACTGCTTACCAGGATAAGCTTCGTACGTTAGAACTAAGACAGGACGAGGTTTCGACGGATAATAACCAGCTCAAAGAGCTGTGTTTGTATCTTGACGAGCAACGTCAAATTGCCGCTGGTAGTGGCCTGTGCAGCAAATGCTTAAAAAGTTTGGAAGCCGTTTCGCATTCTCCCGAGAGAAACATCGATGTTATTACGAGAGGTATTAGCGGGATTCTTGAAATAAATATTTCTCAATTCTGCAACAACTGCTTGCTGCGAAATTTGGATAAAAGAGTGCAGCGAGTTGGAACGAATGACGGTTTGCAGTTGTACTAGTATTGTAGTCATGCTGGGAAAGAATCAATTACAATTTTAATTGTTCGGGTTTTCTACAAAAAAAGCTTACCTTCCCATTGGTCACAAACTGCTTTTAATAAATATTTTTAATCTGTAGGTTGGGTATTTTGTGAGTAAGAGGTGTGAGGAAACCGGTGTGAGCGTACAGAGACACTTTATTTCCTAGTTGGAACCAACGATTTATAGTTTAGTCCCGGACGTTAGTTGTACTAATAATTATTTGTCACATGTAAGTTAAGAAATGGAAAGAAATAGCAAAAAGACCCCCTACCTTGAAGCTCTGCTACTAAAAGTTACAGCTTTTAAAGATTGCGCACAATTTAATTATAGTGTTTGATGCTTTAATTTATTACTCGTAAGGTTTAGAAGCTATACAAATACTCGCACCTCTCTTAATTTGTCACAAAATTGGGAATCACACGCACTAAAATACTTTCCAAATAACACGTAGCTTTTTTTACAATTCTGTTTCCTTTAGCTACAATGTATTGGCACATTTCTTGAAATTATTAGCTCCTTGATTGATTCGTTAAGTGTTGTTTGAACGATTGACTTTAGCTTTTCAAAGTTATGTAAATGATTATTCAATTTACACAAGAATCTATTCAAATTCTACTCTAATTCAGGTCCTGGTTATTCAGAAAAGTTGGAAGCACGATTAAGCAACATTGGAACAGGAAACAGCTTACTACTGAAGGTAAGATGGCGTCTTATTTATCTTGTTCAAGAATTTTTTTGATGATAAAATATGTAAAGTGTTTTGACTAGATTCCGATCCGGCAGGGTGAAAAAATAGGGGCGGAAACCGACAGTATCCGGGATTTAAAGTTTTAATACTATGGTCCATAACCCTACATGTATAACCTCAAGCTCCTGCTTGCAGAATTTGTTTTCTGCAATTATGACTTGTATAAAGGTTTCATGGCTTACAAACAACATGCATAAATGTCAAACAGTAAAGTTTTATAGTTGTTATATATTTTATTTTTCACTGTCAAATAGAATACTCCAAGGGGTGGTACTGATTCCCAGTCAGTTTTTTTTTTTTTTTGGGGGGGGGGGGGGGGGGGCACTCCCAGAAATTTAGGGTAGGGGACCCTATTTATTGGGCATTGAGCAAATGCACAAAAGTTAGGGGAAAGTAAATACACTGTATATTGCTGAGCCAATGCTGTAGTTCTATATCTTTTAATTACTGTTTAATTCTCTTTAGGAATCCCCTGTTCTCTACAAGTTTAATTATTAGTCATTAAGAATTAATTAATTTGTTATTTATACAGTATTGTAAAGCACATAGAACAGATACGCTATATGTGCTATTTAAATATATTATATTATTATTATTGTTATACATGTATTATATTATATTACAAGACCGAAAAAAGTATTGTGCTTTCCAATGGTTGTGGTCTCATATTTAACTTCCCTGTCAAAGTCGTACCCTATCTTTTCCAGACTAAATAACCCTATTTTAGACTAAAAGACATTCTACTGCCATGTCAACCTAAATTAAACTGGACTAAACTGTAGCATGGCAGTAAAAGTAAAACTTTTTTGATTCTTATAATTTATTAATAATTTATTAATTGAGTTTGACACGATGTTGTGTCACTGCCATGTGGCAGAGCTTGCTGTGCTACATGGCAGAATCAAACTTAATTAAAGTTACCGTATTTAATTGTTTCAAACATTGTACCACCACCATGATTAAGTCAAATTTAAATGATGAATTTAGTTTGACATGGCAGTAGTATGGCATTTAAAATGGCCTTACATGTATATGTATGGGAGTCACACGGCAGTAGTATGGCATTTAAAATGGGCCTTATATACATGTATGGGAGTCACATCTGTATGGGAGTCACATGACAGTAGTATGGCATTTAAAATGGGCCTTGTATACATGTATGTATGGGAGTCACACGGCAGTAGTATGGCATTTAAAATGGGCCTTATATACATGTACATGTATGGGAGTCACACGGCAGTAGTATGGCATTTAAAATGGGCCTTATATACATGTATGTATGGGAGTCACACGGCTGCCAGTAGTATGGCATTTAAAATGGGCCTTATATACATGTATGGGAGTCACACAGCAGTAGTATGGCATTTTAAATGGCCTTATATACATGTATGTATGGGAATCACACAGCAGTAGTATGGCATTTAAAATGGCCTTATATACATGTACATGTATGTATGGGAGTCACTATGCTGGGCTAACACACATAAATAATGTTCATAGAATTTTAGATAGCTTATAAATTATTTTAAAAGAGTTCACAAATAACCATTGACAACTTCAGCAGCAAGTCTAGAAGTTGGTATGATTACATTGTATATGTAATGTTGAAATGTTATAATATTATAGTTTTTAAAGACTTTAACGCTGGGCTTAAGCATTATACAGTAACATTATTATTGATCAAGTTGGCATTTCATTTTCTAAATTTAATGTTTCAAAGTTTTATTCTATTAGCTACAAAAGATCAAAGGCAACAACAGTAAATTATTAACAACCTGCAATTAACTTGTGAATGATTGCCCTCTATAAAGAGCAATACTGGATCAATATTTTGTAATTCATTTGCAGGGAGTTAGTCTTGGTACATTAATTGGGCTGAATACATGTAGTAAGATGGAGATCATGGGATTAAAACCCAATCAGAAGTTTGTTCATTTGCTCACACTACCACAGTGTATTACTATTTATAAAATTTTAGATGTGAAATACCCAAAGGGTTGTTCTGTGTCCTCCTTTTTTTGAGTTAATGTTATGTCAAGCAACTGTCTGAAATGCATACAGGTAATAAATACCCCATATGGCAGCTTCTACTGTTATATTGATAGGTTCATTTTGGAAGCAACATTATGATACTCATCCATCGAATGGGCCACATTTCTATAACAGACTTATCAACAGGAACCTCTTGTCCTCAACTTATGCTAAAGCAAACAACTTTAAGAATGTCACAATCCCTAAGGAAGTTAAATTCAATTGAACATCATGACTATAACTGTTATTCCTGTGAAGCCAACCGTAATCAGAATAATATCCAGCTTATTGTTGAACTCGAGGAATTCATAAGATTGGGGGTGCTTCATCCAAAATGTCAAAGGATTTTATAAGTGCTTACATATTGGACCTGACTAGATGAAGTTCTCTTGTCTAGCAGTGTTGACTTTGTGTAGCGTGATTAGAATTGCAAATCAAAGTGGAATTATGTGTGAATTGTAATTGTCTTCTAAATGTTTTGTTAACTAAAGGTATTTATTAATATCTGACATTGTTTTTCACATTTTGGTTTGTCTGTTGATCAGTACATACATATATTATGTGTACCCTTTTTTGTTTAAACAGAACTTTATAGTACTTTACGATTAATGTGGAACAAAATTCTGGTATAAAAGAATTGTATGCAATCCCCATGTACATGTTTAGAGTTTTCCAATTCCATTTTGAAGTCATCACTGTTATATCACAAAGCTTAAAGTGTATATATTAAGGTCAAATATTTTTATCATTAATATCAATTCTACATCAAGTGAATAGCAAAAATATTTCTTGATTTGAGTGTTGCGTCTATGAGTTATAGAGGTTTCTATTTCCAATATTCTAATGATGTGACGTAAATTTGACGTGAATTTGGGAATTTACTTTCATTTCTTTTTCCTTGTGAATGAAACCGTTTACTGATTTTGACAAAATATTTGGTAGAATCACTTGTATAACCTTCAAATATAACATAGATGTTTACAAAAGGTCATTTATCTCTACCAGTATGTTTTTGTATAATAAATGAAGACCGAATTTACGTCACCGGCTTGAATATATTATAAATAGAAACCTCTATAGCTCATGGATGCAAAACTCAAATCGAGAAATATTTTACTATTCAACTATTCACTTGATGTAGAATCGATATTAATGATAAAAATATTTGACCTTATACACTTTAACTGAATTCTATTGACTATTAAAAGCATGACACTAAATTTGTATGAAAAGGTGTCAGTGATCCCTTCTTATACCTTTTTCATGTGGCTGTATACATTGTATATGTTAGTACTGCTTGTCATTCCCATGAAACTGCCATGAAAATGCATGTTTGTTAATGAAAATATCCATATGCTTGAATATAGCATTTTAATGATACATCCACAGAATATTCCATGAAAATGATTGGTCATGAATATATATGTTGCAGGTCAAATTGACCCCGAGTCAATTTAACCTTGGTCAAATTGACTCAGGTTTGGCTATCAATGATTCTAAAAAGGGATTTATTATTTTTGGGGATTTATAAAAAAAAGGTGTTTTTTTAGGGGGGTCAGTACTAAAAAGAAAAAGAAAATCACCCACCCCTCCCCTAAAACATTTTTTGGACAACCCTCCCCTCCCCTCTTCTTTCTACATCCCCCCCCCCCCCCCTTCTTTTCCTACTACCACCCCCTACTTCTATCCTTTTCTTAACCTCCCTGATGTCATGCCACTTACATTCAGGTCACCCATCCATTTACTTACCTCACCCGATCAGGCTTAACTTGACTGAATCACGAGGAACGCCTGGTAGATATTAATCCAGTGGATTATTGCACTGCGCCACGAAAGCGCTTGTTGATTTGAGCACATCATTTACTCTCCATGTGAGTAATCGTGGAACCCAGTCCCTCTCGTTATGAATGCATGCGTACTGCTAACAAAATCGGACTTGGAAACATCTTTCGAAAAACATGGACGATATTAAACCCGGACCAAATTGTAAAGTTTGTGTTGACTCTGCGTTTGTTCATTCTTTCATTAAAACTGTAGCAATTCAAGGGAAGTAAGAAAGCTAAATCCAGAAAAATACAGGTAAAATACATCGTTTATAGATGATCAGGTGTACTTCATTACGGCTCCTCTCGTACTTCAAAACAAACTGTGTCGACGTAACCGAACCGACTTTTGCACGACTTTTGCAGAATACTCACATCACTGACAGATAAAGTAAAGGGAGAAGAAAGAAAGCGAATCACCTCTAACATTGTATCTAGAAGTTAGAGGATTTCTATGATTCAAGAGCTAAACAGTATCTCAGTAAAGTAACGAGTGCAGAGGATCTTGGAGTATTACCGGCTCGTACTCGTTAGACTCAGCTTTTCAAATGGAATAAAACACAATTGAAAAGTGGCTCAAAGAAATGCTGTATTATATTGTCTTGGTCTCTCATCAAAGAATCACCCACAGAGGTGTGAAAAGACACAGAAATAGAGAACTTACACATAAATAACTCAAAACTTTATCAATAGTTATATAGAATGTAATCCTTCTTCAATTGTCCTGAGAACTAATGCAAAACCTAACCCTACATTTAAAAACACCCTAACCGTCCACAACGTGTGCTCACTAATATTATTTAGGTTGTTTAGAGCTAGTCACTAAATAATACAGACTGTAACCCTTCTTCTATTATGCTGATAACTAATCCAAACCCTTCCCCTACATTTAAGAAGACCCTAACCATCAACAACAAGTGCTCACTTGACACTAATGTAGGGTTCTTTAGGGCTATTAATCACTAAACAACACAGAAATATAATACTTCTTAAATGTTCCTTGTGAACTGACCCAAACCCTTACATTTAAAAACCCTAATATCAATGAACATTCAATGTAAGTTCCCTTTTTAGAATCTTGAAAAAATTACCTGAAGAAAACAGTGATTACCTTAAACACAATCACCAGGTTGAATCAATTTGACCTGGGTTGAATTGACTCAAGGTCAATTTGACCTAGGTTAAATTGTCTTGGGGTCAATGACCTGAAGGGTCAATTTGACCTAGGTTAAATTGACTCAAGGTCAATTTGACCTGAAGAGTCAAATTGACCTACAACATATACGTACGTCAATAATAATTTTATTTCCTGATGAATTTTTTTTGACCAATTTGTTACCAAAATGTTTTATTTACAATGTAATTTCATCAATGCAAACCAGTTTTATGGTTGAGGGTCATGACAATAAAAATCTCCAATATAGACATTAAAACTTCAATCTTCAAATTTACATCCAAGATGATAGATGTACATACAACAACATCTTACACTCGTTCTCAATAACACGTGCAGGTTCGAAACGAAACTCCTGACTTCGAAGTCGTTTCTGGTGGATGTCAATCAAACGGTTTCCATGGAGTTTGAAGTGAACCGCTGTGCGAGTAAATTCGGGTAACTAGCATTTTATAAACATGGCAAACCAAACTCGCTTAGATGGAGAGTAATCATGCTTAGAGCCAAGGGCTTGCAAAATAGGGAAATCGCATAAACTTTATGCGTGAGCGAGCGGTTTGTGTATAAGATCAACAGATTATCCAAAACACGTTGTCGTTGGACGTGAATATCCTCCGAGGAGAAAGTCAAAGCATCGGTTAGGTACGCATACGCACTGAATCAATCTGATTGTTTATATAGCTTTCTAAGGTCTTGGAAAAAGAATTAGTTATTTTTATTCATTCAGTTGCAGATATGCTTCTTATAAGAGGTTTCATCGAGCAATACCCCCGAGCTCTACCTCGACGAGCTCCAGGCATGGATACAGCATTCGACAGGGCAATTTCAGGACATGGATTATCGGCAATGCTCCCACTCTCGACTGACATTTCGGCACCTGTGTCGCCTCAAAATTACTTACGATTTCGTTGTCCTCCTGCACTATTTGCGTTTCCTCCACATCTGGGAGTTGTTTGGCGACGTTTTCGTAGTATTGAGATTCTGCTTCATCTCATTCAGCAAATTCTCTAACCTAATTTTCAAACATTTCGACTATAAAAGCCTTCGTGTTCGTCTTGGAGAATTGCTGACCGAAGCATGCAGACCAGTGTTGCCATAGAAATATAGTTGAGTGACATCCACCAAATTGACGTTTTCCGTTGGAAATTCGATTTCGAACCTGCACGTGTTATTGAGAACGAGTGTAATTATTTAAGTATTAAAGGAAACTAAGATAAATTAATGTAAAGTGAAGTACTGGTACATGTATATCTATTAAAGGCCAAAATCAAATTTGTTTATTTTCCATCCAGGATGATTCTACAAATGGAAGAGAACAGAAAAAAAAGGTCTCATTTTCCACGACAGAGGAGATCGAAACAGTAAGTGCAATTTTGTTAATATACATTTATTTAACTAGTTATACATGTGGTACGTCATGTTAAAAATAATAATAGTTACCTTCATGCACCTAATTTTGAGAACGTTGACATACAAAAAATAAACAGGTGGAGATTGGAAAAGCCGGCTGTAGTCATGTAAATGGTAGCTATCATGTTAAAATATTATGGCTAAAATAAACACATTTCAATATCTCTATAATATACCCCTATCTTAGGCTGCCATCAAACTTGGTTCCCGCAAGCGAGCACTGGCACGATACTGTGGTTCTTTCAGACTAAGGAGTGTTAACAGTGATATGTTTACTTCCTCCTTTGACCATCTCAACCCTAGCCCTTCCACTATTTTGAAAATTAGAGCATGCAGGGGTTTGGGTCCAGGGTTTGTGGTGCCACCAGGCACTTGCAAAAATTGTGTGCAGTCTGGTGCTTGAGTACAGAACCTTAATTGTACCGAGTGCTTGGATGCCATGCTCAAATTTTGGTACGAGCACTAATGAAAAGGCTTGTTGACACAGGTGCCTACCAGGCGTCATTCCCAGGCACAGTGCCAGGGTACCTAGTGTGAATGGGTCCTTACGTTTTCCAACCCTTCCTCAATAAATAACGAAACCCCTGATAAAATAAAAAGTTGAACACAATAGAAAGCACAGCAGTGTACTCTGCTGATCTCTTACGTGTACATTAATTTTTGGGTTTCATTTGACGTGTATATTTTTTGTAATTAATTATATGATATATAATTATTGTTATTAAAAGCTCAGTTATTGTATTTTTAGGATACAGACAGTGTAGACAGTAGAAGCAGTAATCCAAGACCATCCAGATATCTTCAGAAAAATGGATCAAGAGGTGAGCAATTCAACCACCTTTGATTTATAATATCTCTGTTCACGTTTTCTCAAAAGTGGCCAGTTGTCAGTGGTAACATGCAACACTTAAAGGAGCTGTGTCGCTGTGAGGGGCCTGCACTTCTGTTCCGGGCCAGAACATGATTATTTTCAGTGATTTTCATATGAATTGCAGACGACCCTAGGACATGTGGGATGGTCAAAATCAAAGGAAATAATATATATGCAAAAATGACTAATAAACTGTGCATAGATCTATGGTCTTCAAGGAAAATATTGCATATATCCTTTCAATAATTAGCATTAAGGAAGGGGACTTTAACTGTTTGTAGCCAATTGAAGGGATGTGTGCTATAAGAGCATACATACAAGTGTCTCCTGATCACATTCTAAATTCTCCCATAGAAAACAAAGAATTTGAAGGAGAATTTAGAACATGATCAAGAGTCACTAATGCCCTTATTGCACACAATCCTTCAATTAACATACACAGATTGGACACGGATTCCAGACATGCACAACACCATGTCACTGCTCCTTTAAAATGATTTAAAATAAATGAATAGGGTGTTTTTTTTATTTGGTTGGATTTGATTCTTATTCTGGGAGTCAATGTTTTTGGCCAACCTGACTCGTCATATGCAATTTGTAATAAAATCACGGAAATATATATTTTTTCGATCTAAAAATCTGTTGAAGTAAACTTGTTTCAACAGGCAATGCAAGCATTTCTTACAGAGTATTAATAAAACCATTGTTGACTTCACAGAGAGTTCTCATCCAGGAATCCTGAGAAATGGTATGAGGACTCTTCCCAAAGAGGTGAGTCAGTCAACATGAGTATACTGATGTCAGTAGAATCTTGCATGATGGATACCGCAATAATATGGATTCCGTTTTCGTTCTTAAACTCATCACCAATAGATGAGCTTGCGTGACAGAGTTGTTAGCCTAGCAGCACTATTTAAGACATATTGCAGGTGCTGCAATAAGTATTTGGGCATATAACAGCGAGTTACATTTTTCAATTATCGAATTTTGCTATAACAAAGGCATGCACTAGAATCTTACATGTATCATAACTTAAGAACTTTCTAATACACGCAATGTTTCTTAAATAGAAACAAAATGCAGATTTGCAGACTTGAGTAATATGCCTATCCAAGATACTGTAGTGTCTAATACAACACCGCTATTTTTTTGCGAAGTGGCATGAAAGACGAGTATCTCAGTTTTATCATCGTTGAGCTTCAGGTTATTGTGCAGCATCCATACGTCAATGTCGTGCATACACACTTCAAACTTGAACTTGGCATGTCCAAGGTCACGAACAACAGATATTTCAAATGTGAAATACATTTGAGTGTTATCAGCATATGAGTGGAAAGACACTCCATGATGTCGCATGATCGTCGCCTGTCGCCTACATTGTACAACATATGTCAGCTTTTTAGGCCATCCTAGTAAAATATTTCATTTACCATCGCCGGACCGATCCAATTTTATGAAGAAGAAAAAGGATTGAAGAATCATTTCATAACTACACCCCTTTTTCGAGCTGTCTACGGTTTAGTTTCATGCTTTTCTCATGCGAAATATCAATCTATCCACAGCCAGTGAGGAAAATGTAGCCGAGGAATACAAGAAAGCTGACTGGCCGAATGACTTGATTCCAGACCCCTAACGAATTTTTTTTCACGAGGGTAAACATAACTTTATTGGGAATGGGCCATAGTCTGGTTGACACATATTTCATGTATTTTTCTTTTCAGGCATCGTTACCATTTCCAGGAAATTCCAACATGACACCAGAAGCTGTAGCTCAGGCAATGAAGGTTTTAGAAATTCATGAAAAACTTGAACACCAGAGGCAGAGTCAGCCTGGACAAGCTGGTAAAGAGGCAGATCGACTCGATGAGAGTGAGGTGGCTGTTCTCAAGGAAATGTGTAATGTAAGTACCGATCTTGTAACATTAAGGAATAGTCCGGCTAAGAACTCAAGGGCACCCAACGAAGTTTTCGGTTAAAAAGCTGTTCGTGAGAGTAAGTTCGCCTAAGGGACGGACCATTAGAAAAGTGATTGGGGGGGGGGGGGAGTTTCGAAGATGAAATCCTTTTTTTTTTTTGGCCCGTTTAAGTGGAATAATTTTTTTTTTCATTTGATCGCTGGGAATATATATTTTTTTAAGGTGATTTTTTTTGCAGCATATCAATTTTGTTTGTGATGAAAAAACAATAATGTAACAATAATAATACGTGTTTTAATATTGGACCTCTTGCAGCTGAGAACTGAATTACAGGAACAGTCAATATAAAAAACATATAACATATATATATACTAAAACAAAAGAGAACGAAAATTGAACCAAGGATAAAATTGAACCGCAACATATATATGCTACTGTATATATATTATCTTTATTTATCTGATTTTAAAGTTGCATTTTTTAGAAGAAGAAAAAACATCATTACAATAACATGCTACATACATAAGATAGCAAAAAGATTCCTTATTTATTCAAAGTTGATAGATAGGATCTCGTCATTGAAGCCTGTTTAATATTCAAGGTTGGTTTAAAGATCTGTATTTTGTTTAGTATTAAAATGTATTGCTTGCATGCCTCAAATAGGCAATATGGCTAATGCAGGTCAATTTGAGCAAAGATATTAAGCATATATTTAATATTTGCATATTACTCTGATAATTATGGAGGAATGCTGCTGTACTGTGATAATAAAAACAATATAGACCCATTCGAAAAATGGTGTCACCAAGCTTTGGTTGTAATGAAATGTTGGTACCAAAATAAGCACTGTCACTTCAGAGAGCATGCAAAAATGAGTATGTTTGTAAAATTTAAGGAGCATAGCACCAAGTGTTGCGAAGTTACCGAGGTTCAAAATAAGAGAGTTTTGTATGAGATTCAGGACGTCAGGACTGACTAGCCTCGTTTTCATGTTTCTTCAGAGTTTCAAACGTGGATTGCTTTGAAAGGATATATTCTTCTGTTATCAAAGAGCTACATGTTGCTAACATGAACTCGCTCTTTCATATAGGCTAGTTAATTCTTCAGAAAATATTGAATATCAACATTATGCAAATTAGCGGCAGCCATTTTTCGAATGGGTCTATGACACACCAATCTTCAGCTGGCAATATATATATATTTTTTTAGGTAACAGGAAGAATAAAAAAAATTTAACACATTTTTTCTGGAAATAATTTTTTTTTTTGCTTTTGCAACAACTGGTTTCAAACGAATTTCAAAAAGTACTCGTTGGGTGCCCTTGAGAACTGGACAGTCCAACGGCAAATAATGCAGAAACGTGCTAATTGTGCCCTGTTTTTACACGGATTGTTTCTTAATTGTGTTTCAGGTTGTATGGAGAAAGTTATCAAGTGAAGAACAGCCGAAACATGCTGCTGTGAATGGGAATAACAAAAACGATGACGAAATACTAGAGGACCTTTTATAACAGCGTGTAGTGCTTGTGGAGCACGGTATATTTTAGTCTTATTGATCTATTAGTACCGATTGGAGAGTTGCACTACTGCATGAAACATAATCCCATTGCGCAGTTTCGATAAAGTGTGTAGTTTGTGACCTCTCACAGAAATAATGACGTCAAAGAAACGTTTCATGTAACAGACTTGGCACCTTGTCTATACAAAAATACAATATGTCAACTTTAAAGGGCAACTGAACCCGACTATACAAAGATGTATTCGAAAGTAATAGGTTCTGCTCTTTTATTTTTCTGTGTTGCACGTATATGAAGGGAAAATTAGTTCAGTTTCAAGTTAAAAAATAACCGATTTTCTGTTGATAAATCTAGCTTGTGAAGCGGCTCAATTCAGTGCAAATTTCCCCATATCGTACGTCACATACCAATAATATAATCACACCTCCAGCACAAAGAAAACGCAATGGTCGGTA
Source organism: Actinernus sp. WN-2022 (assembly GCA_030867875.1). Taxonomy (NCBI): domain Eukaryota; kingdom Metazoa; phylum Cnidaria; class Anthozoa; order Actiniaria; family Actinernidae; genus Actinernus; species Actinernus sp. WN-2022. The sequence goes on along the minus strand of JAOWCC010001589.1, from coordinate 62,518,460 downwards.
ATTAGGAGCGTTAGTCCATCTCTTCAATGCGGAGGACAACATGTGAAAACTAACTTATTTCCTGTAATCTATTTAAATATTACGTGTCTGCCATCACTGGCACATGATTGGCGATATTCTATGGTAAAAAATGTCTGAAATGTCACCAGGCAAGACAGTTAACCGCACCTCTCTTAATACTGCTTTTAGGTTGAAATAAGTATTGTAATTAGATCATTTATTGTAATTTTATTTTTCATAGGAAACCAACGTAATTGGCTAACGCTGTGTTGGTTCTCCTGGCCTCTATGTTTTGTTTGTTGTATATTTTACCTTATTCTATTTTGTATCTTCTATTTTGGCCGAAGTAAGTAAGTAAATCAATCAATCAATCAATTAATTACGAGACTTGAGCCGTTTGTACGTAGTGGAGGCTGTGAGGAAGGTTTTCAGATTTTCTCTTCATACACGACTTTCATAATGGCCGCCTCCTAATTTGCATATGTGATTTTCCGTTTCGGTTGTTAATCCACATTTATAGAAAATATGAACATTGCCATGTGAAAGAGCATGTCGACATTAGTGAACTTGTGAAAGTTGAGTGCTGTAGCTTATAAAGCAATGAAGTTACAGCCAGTTGAAATTAGAGAGATTTGTATGAGAAAAACAACGGACACCTTTCTAACCTCGCTTTCATGTTTTTCTGCATTAGAAATGCTCGTAGCTCAACAGCAATTCTCGACATTGCTCTAAAACTCAAAACTATTACTAGTTTTAATTTGATCTTTCATATGGTAGCATTGGTTTCCCTCTAGAGATTTATCTTCCAAATTATGCAAATTAGGAGGCGGCCATTATGAAAGTCGTGTATAGACGCGCAACAAGACTCAAGAGAAATAAAATATCACAACTTTAATATTTCTTTCGAATACATCTTTGTTTAGTTGTTGTGTTGATTTTAGGGTTCAGTTACGTCCAAAACGTTCTTGAATCGGGCGGTAAATGCCAACTTCTAGCAATGACGTATCAAGGGCAGAGCAGAAGACATGACATGACGACCAAGTTGCAAACAAGAATACTTTAAAAGCTCTGCATGATAATTATAATGTAAATAGAGGAATCTAAAATGGCCGCGTGGAGATACGGTCATCTTCGTGTGGTGAATGGTCGTAATAATAAGAGATTATTCTATTGGTAGGAATCGGTAGGAATGCTAAACCCCTGGCTGTGGAGGGTTAGGTTTGTAGTCAGGATTAGGTATTATAACATTTATTATTCAGTTCCTAAGTATCCCGAATTTTGATTGGTTGATTCATCTGCAGATAATTGCGCGCAAATAAGCGTTTGATGTAGATATTATTGAGCTTGCATAGTGCTGTTCAACAACAAATCCCAACATGGCTGCTCGGTTTCCAGAGCGTTCAGAGGAGGAAATTGGGAGCATTTTGGATGCCCAAAGTACTGAATAATAAAACAATTTATTGGAACTCCGGCTATCGCAAAATATGATTGCTTTAATAAAATAACGAACCGGAACAACACGAGAAATAAATATTACACACGCACGATCAGATCAATTCTCCTAAAAATCATCAGAAATCGGCTGACGGTGAGTTTGAACAGCGCGGGAAATCCCCCAAAGCCAGGGAAGGCAAAACTGAGAGCAACGAATGTACATCTTTGTGTGGCTCTATTTTGAAAATATATCCTTGCTACACTCCCCCATGATTCGAAACTCTACAGAATTATTGACTCTGTAAGTACCTATCGGCAACTCCAGCATGATCTGGACTGCTTGCAAAATTGGAGCCTCGACTGGAATACGTCGTTCAATGCTTCTAAATGCAGTTGTCCATAAGTCCAGAAAAAGTATAGTGGCGCCGACACCTGAATGTGCCGTACACAACAGATTTGGGTATCGGTGTCCTGTGTTTTTCTGCGTTTTCCCAACATCCTGTGTGTTTGTAACAGAGAATAAAGACATGGAAAACGAATTTTATTGCTTAAATCTGTTAAATTGAGTTTGAGGGCCCGTAAAAAAACTTGCAGCTATCGGGACCACCATTTACAAGGCTGGAAGGTATTTAAGTTACATATATATACTAGATAGACAAAAACTGGCAGTGGCAATACACGAGCGAGCGCAGCGAATGAGTGTATTATGACAAATTCACCACGAGTACATAAAACCCTATCTCCAAGCTGCCATGTAAGATTCTGTTTATTACAGCGGTTTTCGATTGGGTGTCGTAAAACCAAAGACATTACAGCGCCAATCACGGGACAAGTAAACACGCAATCATGATCTTGAAACAGCCACGAAGATCATGGATAACTCACGCTAAAACGAAAATTGGTTGCGTGATGGACCAATCATTGTTTGGTTTTATATGTAGTTATGATATTGAATCATGTTTGCCGCGTAGCACTAGTAAGTGTAAAGAATGTGATATAAAGTGGTAAGCTGTAGTGCTAAGTGTGCACGCCCTACGAGGGAAAGAGAAAAAATCTCTGACCCAAGTGGGACTCGAACCCAACGACCTCCAGGTTAAATGTCTGGCGCTCTACCAACTAAGCTATCAAGTCAGATGAGAGCAATCGTGGGTATTCGGGTGCGTTTTATGGGGTCACGGCGATTATATATGTATATGTAGTTATGATATTGAATCATGTTTGCCGCGTAGCACTAGTAAGTGTAAAGAATGTGATATAAAGAAATGAGACTTGATAGCTCAGTTGGTAGAGCGCCAGACATGTAACCTGGAGGTCGTTGGGTTCGAGTCCCACTTGGGTCAGATTTTTTCTCTTTCCCTCGTAGGGCGTGCACACTTAGCACGACAGCTTACCACTTTATATAACATTGTTTGGTTTTAGTTTAGAACTTAATTGGCTGATAATTACAAAACCTTTTTCACAGCCAATAGAAAAGCTAAGCAAACACAATCGAAAGCCGCTCTATCCACCAAGCTATAAAATAGTACACGTCTGTGACGTCATCTCTTTGCTGTCGGGCTTGGTGGATATCACATGTATAAAGTACCACAGCACTTGGTGTTGAAGCATTCAGCTTGATGACTTCCATGTAGTCTGGAAATATGGAAGGACTGAATGGCGAATATTATAATCGAAGAAGCGATTAAACAAACTGGGCTGGGATGATTGTGCCAGTATATATTATATTTTTATCAATGATTCGTGTGTTCAGTTGATGTGGAATGAATAAATATTGAATAATTAATTAAGTTCACTGCATCATCTGAAGTGTATTCTGTAATATACTGACAGAGGCGAACCTTTTCCTCAATGCTATTTCCAAGAGTGCTCCAGTCCTTTGAATAATGTCGTGCATAACCCGTGAATAAAAACTCTAGACAGTCGAACCCCGCTTTACGGATAGGCTTTTGCACATTATTTTTCGCCACTAAAATGCTTGTACAACTCTGCACAAGGTTCCAAAATGCTCGGAATAATGCTAGTTTTATCATTTATTAAGTTTTGTGAAAGTAACATTTTTCATAGATATAATACACGTACATTACGGAACTTTGGGCCGGTGTAATGCACCAATCAATGTTAAGCCCCAGGGGAGGGGAGGAAGGGGGATTTGACAGCCAGGGTTACCCCGAGGGTGGGAATTTTGACATACTCTACCTGCCCAGGCTATTTATCGGAAACAAGGAAGATAGGGCAGATATTAGATATTTTTGACCAAACGTGTTGTCCCGAGGGTGGGGAATTTGACATTCTTTTTGACATGATAAAATCGCTATAAGAGGATTTTAATCTTAAAAACAAGCCAGAACAAGTGCTGTTGCCAATGTACTGTCATTTAAGTAATGGTCCGCGCAAGAGGTAGGCATATGTAATGCATGAAATGTAAAAAGGTTCTAATTGTGCTATTACTTCAATCGTTTACCTCATTGGCTTAGACATTAAAATCGATCTAAACTTTTAGAAGAATAAAAAAATTCTCATTTTGTAAACAGATTTGAATTGCATCTAGTGAAAACACTCATAACTTTTAATATAACGAACTTTCAATGTGGGGAACATTTTAACATTGAACGTTTTCTTGGTTATTGTTTTGGACTCTTCTGATTGGACGAAAGGTTTCCACACAAAAGAAATGCACTTTAAAATGCAGTTTTAGTGGATTTAATTTTAGAAATTTATCAATTAAGGGTTGATAAGTTGTCAGTATCAAAAACAGAAAATACAAAAGTGGGGAAAGCAAATTGCAGATGAACAATAGAATTGTGCCTACCTTTTACGCGGACTGTTCAGTACTTAAAAGGAGAACTGAACCCTAAATCAATCCGACGACTATACAAACTTGTAAACTATTGTCGTGCACATCTATAAAGAGGAAATACGTCTTGAAGGTTGACAAATAGCCGATTCTCCGCTGATAAAGCTAGTTTGTGTGGCGGCTCAATTTAGTGCTTTTCCCCGTATCGTACGTCGTGCATACCAAGGAAAAACAACCACACTTCAGCACAAAGAAACCACAATAGTGCGTAATTATGAGTCGTTAGTCCATCTATTCAAAGACGAGAACAACATGACAGAACTAATAGGCAATATTCGTATTCTCACGGACGAGCTGGAACGAACACTCAATGGAGGCTCGTGCGGGGGAATTCGCTAAAAACTATTTAGCATTAGAAAAGATTCCCCCGCATGAGCCTCCATTGAGTGCTCGTTCCAGCTCGTCCGTGAGAATACGAATATTGCCTATTGCTGCCACAGCGAGCGAGCCTGAAGCGAGCGAGCCAAGGCAGCAGTTCTAATCTGTAAGCGGGTCCAAATCTCAATTTCTTTTTTTTACCACAATGCATCACTTCTATTGTCTTTTTTTACCACACTGCTTTGCACGGTTCTGATCGTCACGTGACATTACACAAGGTGGAATCTGCATTGTTTGAGCTTACTACGTGCAACCGTTCTTCAATGCATTTCTGTGTATGCAATCCTTGTGTAATCATGAATTTGTTGAAGTGTAGACGTGTAGGCGAACTCTTTGTGAACTATCAGTTTCCAAAGAGCAAGGTTAATGAGGTCGTATTCCTGGGGGTGATCTTGGACGAAAATATGACTTGGAAGTCTCACATCTCCCATCTTGCCAGTAAAATATCAAAATCAATAGGAATTATATACAAATCAAGTTTTTGCCTTTCCAAGCCAGCATTACGTACTTTATACTATTCCTTAGTTTATCCATATCTTCAATATTGTATCACAGTCTGGGGCTCTACCTATCCATCCAACCTTAATCGTATTGTTCTGCTTCAAAAACGCGTAGTGCGAGTTATTAAAAATGAGGCATTTGATGCGCATACTGACCCTATATTCAAAAAAAATATGATTCTGAAATTTGAAGATATTTACTTATTCAATTTAGGAAAGTTCATGTTCCTGTTCAAAAATAATTTATTACCTAGAAGTTTTGACAAATCTTTTCTACAAATTTATCAAGTTCACAATTATAATACTAGACATTCTAAACTTTTTTATATTCCTTTATGTAGAACCAAAATTAGACAGTTTTCTGTTTATTATCAGGGTCCAGTATTTTTTAACTCGCTGAACGCAGACATTCGTGATGCCATGACCGTTTCCTCGTTTCAATCCAAGCTAAAAAAGTGTCTCTTCTCCCGTCTTTGAAATCGCTTATTATTTATTCATTATTTTTTTCATGTACGTGTTACCTCGATACTGTATAAATTGTTATCTTAGTGTGATTTTCCCAATTCTGTCATTTTTCTTTTCGCGCCACTCCCACTTTGTTTTATATACACATATATTGTAAAGAGGCAGCCCAATGCTTCATAAGCCTTCTGGTTTCTTTTTGGGCTTCCTCGCCATTTTGTTAATTACTTTTGTAATCATTTATTATTATTTTTTGTTGGCAAATAAAACTGTTAATACTGTAATACTGTTAAAAGATCTCTCCTGTCGTGTATCAAGATGGTGAGCAGCAAATAATTTTCTGCCGTCAAGCAGCCGGTTTAAAATACAATTAGAATTTACAATTACATTCTCAATTACAGTTGATTTCCGGTATTTAAACTTCACCGGGGAGAACAGCAGTTTGTTGTGCCGGGAATCTTAAGAAAATGTCGGGAATTGGTAGGCTCAGGGAATTTAAAATTTACCGAGAGATCGTTGATATGTCGGCACAAAATGAAAATAAATCGCGACAACTTTTGAGTTACGCACAACAGCTCCGTCAAACAGGATTCAGTCGCACGATAGCCCCAAAACTACAAAATATATTATCTAACACCTTGGCATTATTATCACCCAGTAATCTATTTTTCCTGCCAAAGTGATACTGTAGGTTCTCTTCTAATACACTTCCTTAACTGAGCGGAGCAGCATTCACTACCTGTTAGGTATACTAGTTTATTCCCCGTATCGTACGTCGCAGATTATGTACGGAGGAAGATTTGCAGATTTTCTTTCCTTTGACGGAAAACACAGTAAAATAAATTTTGGTTCGAGTCTTTTTATGTTTAGATCTACTCATTGAGCTAAAGTTGATTTTAGGCTTCAGTTCTCCTTTAAAAGAATAGAGGATTTCTACGTGTTTAATATTATATTTTGACTGTGTTAGGTTCGCAAGGGATTGTGGTCAAATGGACAGCCGCCATCTTTTTCTGTACGGTGGATTGGGTATATACTTCATGGTAATGTTTCGTTCCATATAGTCTCCCTGCATAATCATTTCCTCTACTGTTTTACAGTATTATGCGGAGAGACTATATGGGGCAAAACACTACCATGAAGTATATACCAATCCACCGTACAGAAAAAGATGGCGGCTGTACATTTGACCACAATCCCTTGCGAACCTAACACAGCAAAACACACACCTAGAAATCCCCCGATTTTTAAATGACAGTGTATTGACAACAGCACTTGTACTGGCTTGTTTTTTAAAGATATAAAACCTCTACAGCGATAATATAACGGATTGAAAGATTTTCGTGCGCAAAGGATTGTGGGTAAAAGTACAAGTCGCCATCTTTTGGTATATACTTCATGGTAGTGTTTCGTTCCGTATAGTCTCCCTGCATAATCATTTCCTCTACTATTTTACAGTATTATGCGGAGACTATATGGAACGAAACACTACCATTAAGTATATACCGTGGATTGTTAGCATAATGTGCAACAGCCTATTTACGGACACCCATGTTTGTTCGATTTTTTTTAGACTGAAAAAATATGTCTATATATAGCAGGTCATAAAGTGTCCTTTATGGGCCTTTTGCAGAATATATCAGTAATCACGTGGTTGTACTGAAAGGCAAAACATATTTGATCTCATTTATTTGAACGCACTTGTACGAGATCGGTAGTTATTAGCAAAACCTGTTCGTAATGTAATTTCTTGTAGTGAAAATATTACTCGAGCAAATACGAGAAGAATCCAACGTAAATTATGCAAGACATTTTACAGTAAAAATGTTATCTCGGTTCTAAGATTTTACATTGTCTGAATCGGTTATTGTTCATTTTTTAAAGTGCCAGAATATAAAATTAAGAATACACCTTTTATAAGATTCTTAACTAAATTTAGAAAGTGACGGGAATCTAATATTTTAGATTGACGAAAAGGAAAGAAGCCTTGAACAGAAATCAATTGGCCTTCGTGATGAAGTCGGTACTGACGTATAATATTACTACAGAACATTTTACGTTGTGACGTAATCGTCAAGCAAGGCAACGGCAGTATGATAGCGATGTTTCGTCATTACAATTGTTATGCTAATGTCAACCATGTTTTCGAAAGGCAGCTTTATGTCGGTTATCAGCAATGGATCTCTGGTTGTACATTAATGACAATGGATGCATGACGTGGCAGTTATCATCGCTATGTCTGATGTTTCAAATATATTCTGCATTGAAGAGCATGGGGGCCTACCTATCGAGGATTGCCTAATGCCGCATTCGAATGGAAACACTTATAACTGATGTATTTCTTGTTACTTTCTTGAAGAATATGCAACAGTGTAAGTTGTACAGTATAGTAATTCTCATGACAGAGCACGTGCTGGCCTCGTGTTCATTGCTGACAAATACTTTAGGCCCCGTCCACACTTCAGTGCTAGAACCAGCTGGGGAATTAAATACAATGAAGATAGCCCTAGTGCTAGGACCAGCAGCATTGTTGATATGCAAAACAGTCTTGAGCGATTACAATACAATGAAGATAGCCCTAGTGCTAGGACCAGCAGCATTGTCGATATGCAAAACAGTCTTGAGGGATTACAATACAATGAAGATATCCCTCGTGCTAGAACCAGCAGCATTATCGATATGCAAAACAGTCTTCGGGGATTACAATACAATGAAGCTAGAACCAGCAGCGTTGCCATAAATAAAACAGTATTGAGGGATTACAATACAATGAAGCAAGAACCAGCAGCATTTAGTGTCAATATACAAAACAGTGATTGAGGATTACAATGCAATGAAGCTAGAACCAGCAGCGTTGTCGATATACAACAGTCTGGAGGGAATTAAATACAACTAGAGGCTGCGCGCAGCCTGTACTCGGACCGTGTGGAAGTTTAACAGACATGCTGAAATAGACCTCGCGGTTTTCTGGGAAGAGCAGGTTAAAATGCCAATTTGGGAAGGAATATATTTCTATGCAAAGTCCGTACATTAAATTTTACTTTACTTTGCTTTATTTGAATAGACTCGACTACGCAACAGGAAATATATGCAGCCGCGATTGCGTTACTACCATTGGAGAGAGAATTAAAACTAGAACCTAATGTGTTTTCCACGCGAGCTTTAAAAACAATATTTTAATAACTAATTTCGACTCCTTATCTGCCTATTCTGCCAGCATAAATCTGACCCGATATCGTGATTGGAGACATCGTTTGAGTTCTGCAGTAGATCTGTCTGAGGCAGAACAGTTCTTTCGGTTGTCGTTGCCTGTTTGAATGTGCTCTGGTTTGGCTGTTTTGCCATTTACAAATAATTGCAGCAAATTACCCAAAAAAATATATTTTTGGGTGTTCCTCAGTTTACAAGAATAATAAGGTTGGGAAAAATTATAAAGGTTAATACCGAAGTGTTACGCGTCGGCGCGGTAGCCGTGTAATACGAGAAATGGACCTATTATGCAATATCCCACATGTGACACCGAACTAATACAAAAACCGCGCGCATTTTAAGACTCGGACCCCTTACACGGTCCGTGTAATGAAGTTAGCCCTAGTGCTAAACAGGCCCTGATACGTTTTCGAGTGAAAACGGAGATTTTTATGCTTTTCCGCCTTCTGTACACACGTAAACGATGAACAGGTGTGATCGTTTTCATCGAAACGCATCTTTGAAAACGCTTTCCAAAGTGGAGATTTTTGACGCAATATATCAAGAACGAGTGTTTTACCAGAGGATCCAAACATCAAGAAGCAGATGAAAGCACGACGCCGCAGGTGCAGTCCTCAGTATTACTTGCCGTCTGTGTGGTAACAGGATTGATGAGAAGCGATTTTATCGAATTTTCATAATGAAATTCGCTAAAATCGCTTCATATCAACCCTGTCACCACACAGACAGTATTTCTAGCTCGTTGAAATTCCCATACAAACGTTGTCAGTATTAGCTAGATATTAGAGCTTGGGCTGCCTGTGAAGTAAGTGATCAAGAAGGTACTGTCATAGTGGTTTGTAATTTCATATCAGTAAACCTACACACACTGAGCTATCACAGAACACTGGATGAGTTGTTGTTGCCGGATAAATCGTTCAGACAGCGAATCTGGGCTATGAATAAACATTACATGTATTAAAGTGCGCTATGAATCACGAACGTGCATGGCCGTTCACCCAAGCAAACGGGCAGCCTCGGTAGTATACCTGCATTCTGTAGCTAACCTCTTCGGCTACTGACCTGGCAAAAGCTGAGCTGGCTTGAAAAGTGGCCTGCTGTGCTGTGTGTAGGTTTTGAAATTATAAAAAAACTATTATGTTTTGACAGTCGTAGGTCAAATTCTCTTGACCGGGCTGAGCCGCTGAAAGAACGAAGGCCTACGTGACGAAGGCCTACGTGACGAAATCCGTCGCCTTTATTGGCTGTGGACTTATTAATTATTCATGAGTTTGAGAATACGGAGGTCTATCGTCGGTTGTCGTGTGGACGGCGAAAACGCTCGAGCGATGTCATCAAAATATAAACCTGTCTACATAAGCACTGTAAGTCTTTAGAGTTTCCGTTAAATTTTTAGCGTTTCGTGAATGGGTAAAAACAATCGTTTTCACCTCGGACTGGAACTAATTGCGCAGACTTTGAAATGCCGTCCAGTCCGAATTGGAGGCCTTTAAACATTACATAAAGCACGGCCACTCATTCTGTATCTATGACTTATTATATTAATTATTGAGGGCCACAAGGTTATCAGTTCCTCTACTGTCACGTGTTACCCTCGTAAAATAAAGTACGTTATTATTATTATAAACATTCTTTAGAATTTAACCATGTTTGAATCGTTTGGTCAGCTCGTAAAACATGGTTTCACTCACCCGCGCACCAGCTTAACCTAATTATCCCTCAAAGTGTTTTACAAGACACGCTTTTACGTCGTTGAAGTCGTTTGGCCAACCTCTATTTCCCGGGAGCACAACACACCACTCATGTTAAGAAATAAATACTTTATTGTCTTCTATCTAAACCAAAAGGTTAGACTGACAACTTCACAACACTCTTAAATTCCATTCCAAGGTAATTTCTACCATCTTGTAGGGGGTGCAAACATGGCGCGAAATACAGTGTTTGTATGGGAATCCGATGCCAAATAATTTCTATGTATGGAAACTGAAAACACGATTGCATGTTTCCCAGCACACGGCTGCATCCCTCAAATATTGATCAGTTATTTTTTTACCTGGTATCTTTAGTTTGCATACAGTAAATATTTCAGAAATTCGATTTTACGGAAATTATTTGGCATCGGATTCCCATACAAACACTGTATTTCGCGCCATGTTTGCACCCCCTACAAGATGGTGGAAATTACCTTAGATGGTCTATTAAATCTTTTCTGGAGAAAAATAATCCTTTTTCGAAGAAAATTATGTCTTCCCTTATGAAGTTATGATTCTTCGTTCCCACAAGAATTATGAATCTTCTGTGGAGGCGAAGAATCAATCTTCTTAAACGTAGTTTAAATTTTCTTCAAAGAATTAGAGGTTTTTTAAAAGAATCTAAAAATAATTAGAATGCATATACGTATACGCACAACAATAAGATTCTTTTAGATTCTCTTTACAGATTTATCCTGAGGGACTGGTCATAACTTAGCAGGGGGAGGGACTCAACGGGAAATACAATTAATTCCGTGATTCCATTGAACAGGTGCACGTAAAATTTTGCAAACAACTTCTCGGTGTAACCAACAAAGCAGTCAACAAGGCTGGCACCCAGACACTAAAATCAAATGGCGACTTTTACGGACCATTTTACATGAAGCCTATACTCTCAACCTCTCGAGACAGACGTCCATTCTTCAAAATCACTCCACACGATAGTACATGTAGATGAAGACAAGTCGACGTACTAATACCATATTCATACACTTAGTGAGACCAGCGTTGTATTCCAAACCCAGAGTACAGTACGTAGGCCTAAGGTACTTCAGGAGTTATTAGTCAGGTTGAATGACAGTCTGATCATATTAAATCAAGTTTAGAATTTGTTAGGTAAAGATCAATTAAAAACAAGAATCCTGACGACGAAAGCTTAGGTCGACGAGTTCCGATATCCGTTGTAGATGTTCGATATTTGAAGATTCAGCAAACACCATTTCAGTAGGCTCGTACGAATTAAATTAACCGTGATTTGAGCACACGTTCTGATTGGCTTTTAAAAATGCTCATTTCTTACACGGCTTCTGACTTGCCATTCAACTGTCACCAGCCTGTCACCTAACAGTCTCCCCAGAATCCAAGAACCACTCGCGCCAGAACACTCGTCTGGCAGGAAATCGTGAGTGGAAATATAGAGGCTAAACTTAAAAATATGGATGTAGAATCGGTTCAAATAGCTTCGTATATATTCTGTTCTTAGCTTTTATCAAGAAATAACAAATATTTTGGAAGAACTCATTTATTTTTAGGGTGAACTAGTGAGCTCGTGTACAATGCCGAAAAAAGCGAGTCGTTGCTTATTTAATTTGTACATTTGTACATTGGTCTAGACAAATGGGGAATGGAATGTCGTGCTGATGTAACCAGCTGTTGGAGCTATCGCATGGCGTGACGATCCTAGTCATTTCAAAATAGCCAGTCAGAAGGCGTGTGAGAAAAAGCATTTTTAAAAGCCAATCAGAACGCGTACTCAAATCACGGTACGCTGCTGGGGGTCTAGAACAAGCTTACCGTCGCTGGTTCGCAGACGACAATAACAAGGTTTTGTTCGGATGAAACGCAGGCTATAACAAAGGAAGTGAAGGTCGCTTTTCGTGCAGCCTTTTGAACCTGATAATGATCATACTGTCTAGAAGGACGAAAGGTCACTAACCCTAAACCCCTAACCAGAACCATAAAACTGCCCCAACCATTTCGAAAAGAGGTTCCGAGGTAAACGGCGAGTTCTCACTTGCCTAGGGCTAGAGTTCACATGTAATCAAGTTCCCAATATTTCTCGGCTTTCCTTCTATATGGCCGATATGATTTACCTGGGCATCCATCCTCCTCTCATTGCCTGATTTTGTGAAGGTGGAACACCAAATTGTCTCGGCCAGCTGAACTCTGGCCTCACGGGAGGCGGTGGTAGCTGTCTAGGTGGTAAGGGTGGAAGGGGAGGAAGGCCCCGCACTGGTGGCTGCCCCATGTTGGGTGGCAGTCCCCTTACTGGCGAGAGTCCAAAGTTTGGTGGGTTCTGTATACTAAGACCCCCAGGCATGGGGTAAAGGGAGCTCCCTTGTGTTGATAGGGGAGGTAAGGGTGGTGGTGGATAGCCAGTTGGAGGCTGAAGGGGTGGTTGAAGCTGAGCAGGGGTGTACTGCATTGGTTGGGCTGAAGGCATGAATGCCTGTCCTGGGTACTGTGCACTCAGCTGTATGCCTGCTGCAGCCATGACACCCTGACCAGGGGTTGGTACAGGTTGATATTGTGGATTATTCAAGTATGAACCAACGGTTACCACAGGTACTGAAGTCTGTTGAGTCACTACGGATACAGGTGCATTTTGTGCAATGCTGTAAGCAGTAACAGTGTTCGAGTACGTTGTGTTTGGAACTGGAGCCACTGGGTTTGAGGATTCCACAGCCGATATGTTTGTTGAGTTGGAAGAATTAGTAAATGATGTATCTACCGACTTGCTGACTCTAGGTTTATCAGCAGCAACAGTTGTTACGGTGACCTGCCGTCCCGTGGTGGGAGGCGCAGGGCTGATATTTTCTACTTGTAGCTGTGTTGACTGTGTTACTTGTTGTGCAGTTGTTGTTGATATCGCTGTTGGTAGTGGTGCTTGCTTTCCATCTGATTTGGTGGCTGAAATTTGTGGGAATATCAATTACTATTGGGCATCTGACTTGTGGGAAGATCAATTACTATTGGGCACCTGATCGACTTATGGGAACATCAATTACTATTGGGCATCTGATCTACTTGTGGGAAGATCAATTACTATTGGGCATCTGACTTGTGGGAAGATCAATTACTATTGGGCATCTGATTGACTTGTGGGAACATCAATTACTATTGGGCATCTGATTTACTTGTGGGAAGATCAATTACTATTGGGCATCTGATTGACTTGTGGGAACATCAATTACTATTGCACATCTGATCTACTTGTGGGAACATCAATTACACTAATGCCAGAATGAAAACACTTCCCAGAATGAAAACACTAATGCCAGATTGAAAACACGTGCCAGAATGAAAACACTTGCCAGAATGAAAACACTTGCCAGAATGAAAACACTTGCCAGAATGGAAACACTTGCCAGAATGAAAACACTTGCCAGAATGAAAACACTTGCCAGAATGAAAACACTTGCCAGAATGAAAACACTTGCCAGAATGAAAACACTTGCCAGAATGAAAACACTTGCCAGAATGAAAACACTTGCCAGAATGAAAACACTTGCCAGAATGAAAACACTTGCCAGAATGAAAACACTTGCCAATTTGCAAAACACTGCCAGGTAGCGGAAATAAGTCAAAAGAGGCCAGGCTACATAAGTTCTAATGATGCCATTTTAGAGACAGTGCGCGTCTTCCACGGTCAAAATGCACTGGACCCGAGTAAATATCCTGAGAATGGGAACTGGTAACTAATATAGTAACGCCTGGTCATTATTAACATGTTATTGAAATAAATAAGTATACCTAATTTCGGGAACGTTGTCATAAAAAAATAAAACTTTAAAAATTAAAAACACAATCGAAACAATAGCTTTGCGGTTCGCTGATCTCTTGCATTGTCTTGTTTTTATTTATTGTTTATTTGACAAAGATTTTGAAATTTGGTTATAGCGCGGCACCATACACACAACGATGAGCTAGAGCAAACATTCGTGAATTCTGTTTGCTATTCGACAACGAGCTGTACCGAAAGCACGTCTGTCAAACCCGGTGGCCCAGGTTCGAATCCTCAATTTTCATTTTTATTTCAAATTCCCCTCCCCCGGGCCAAAATGTCCATTACAGGGTCATATTAGGCGATTAAATGTCCCTACCCCCGGGACACCATGACACTGCACTTTGTCAGTGCACAGTCGTAGCCTTTTCGATTGCGACTTGTTTCTCGAAGAGCAGACAAATCTTTGTTATAATTTGCGTTTGCATAGCCCGAATTCGAGATAAATAAACACTTGAAGTTTGATAAGTATATATTTTGTTGATAAGTATATATTATGTTTCGATTTGATCGGTACATTACTATTAATCTTTTTCCCCCTAAACCTATTTAACATGTCGGTTTCCCTTCATTATTCCTCCCGATTAATTTTATCTTTCGTTTTGAAAAGCTGGTTTCCAAATTTTACAAAACAAATGTTGTGACATAACCCAATACGTAATTCAACTTAACATTCAATCAACAAACTTTTCAAGAAAACTTGACTTTTTGAGCCGATGAAAACGTGCTGTCCAAAAAAACTCCCGCGTCGCGCCAGTAAAATTACTGAGCACCGGTCAAACCGTTTTTTTGCAAGTAAGGTAATTATAACATGTCACGCAGGCTATAGTCACGCTCCTCCCAACAACGCCGGTGGCACGTTACGATATACGATATATTTCGCGCCACGTTTTTGGCTGATGAAATCCCTTTTTAAACCACTCAACCTCGTCCCGTTATACGCATTGGGCATTCGTTTCCGACGGATTTCATTTAAAGCATTCATTTTCACACCGGCTATGAATAATTCAACGGCTTTATTTAGATTTCCCGCTAAGGCCATCCCTTTTTTATTTTCCGTTTCTCATCGTCCGACCGACCCATTTTTGTGGCTTTTTGTAGAAATAAAAAACAATTTGGGGGGAGGGGTGGGGGTGAAGAAACCCTAGAGCAGCTCCTGGAAGCTCATGCTCGAGGGTAGGTTACGTAATAGTTTCGGCGGTGCATTTGTAATTCCATGTTTGTAGCGTATACGGACGACGACATCGATGGTTTCGTCGTCCATGTTGGTTTGTAACCTCGCCTGTGCAACCGCGCCTTATTAGTTCCAGTATATCCGCGTATTTTTTATTACAATTTTTTTTTTCTCACCCGACCGACCGACCCAATTTTTGAAAACCCCACCGATGAGAAACGGGAAAAAAAATAGGGATGGCCTAAAGACTGAAAAAGTTACTATATTAGTTACCAGTTCCCATTCTCAGGATATTTACTCGGGTCCAGTGCATTTTGACCGTGGAAGACGCGCGCTGTCTCTAAATTAAAATGGCATCATTAGAACTTATGTAGCCTGGCCTCTTTTGACTTATTTCCGCTACCTGGCAGTGTTTTGCAAATTGGCAAGTGTTTTCATTCTGGCAAGTGTTTTCATTCTGGCAAGTGTTTTCATTCTGGCACGTGTTTTCATTCTGGCAAGTGTTTTCATTCTGGCACGTGTTTTCATTCTGGCAAGTGTTTTCATTCTGGCAAGTGTTTTCATTCTGGCAAGTGTTTTCATTCTGGCAAGTGTTTTCATTCTGGCAAGTGTTTTCATTCTGGCAAGTGTTTTCATTCTGGCAAGTGTTTTCATTCTGGCAAGTGTTTTCATTCTGGCAAGTGTTTTCATTCTGGCACGTGTTTTCAATCTGGCAAGTGTTTTCATTCTGGCAAGTGTTTTCATTCTGGCACGTGTTTTCATTCTGGCACGTGTTTTCAATCTGGCATTAGTGTTTTCATTCTGGGAAGTGTTTTCATTCTGGCATTAGTGTTTTTAATCTGGCAAGTGTTTTGTTCCTATGAGCCACCGTAAACATCAATTACTATTGGACACCTGATCGACTTATGGGAACATCAATTACTATTGGGCATCTGATCGACTTGTGGGAAAATCAATTACTATTGGGCATCTGGCTTGTGGGAAGATCAATTACTATTGGGCACCTGATTGACTTGTGGGAACATCAATTACTATTGCGCATCTGATCGACTTGTGGGAAAATCAATTACTATTGGACATCTGATCGACTTGTGGGAACATCAATTGCTATTGCGCATCTGATCGACTTGTGGGAAAATCAGTTACTATTGGGCATCTGACTTGTTAGACTTGCTACAAGTCGACCTCTTTTCCTAACTTAGAACGAGCACGAAGCGCGAGCGGAATCGATCGAAGGACTTTGAGAAAGTCTACTGACTTGTGGGAAGATCATTTACTATTGGGTATCTGACTTGTGGGAAGATCAACTACTATTAGGTATCTGATCTACTTGTGGGAACATCAATTACTACTGGGCATCTGGCTTGTGGGAAGATCAATTACTACTGGGTATCTATCTTGTGGGAAGATCAATTACTATTATTGCGGGGTATCTAGTTTGTGGGAAGATCAACTACTATTCATCTGATCGACTTGTGGGAATATCAAACTATTACTAATTCAAAACTTTGAATTACTTTAATTATTATGAGCATTTATAGAATGAAAACAATGGTGTTAGGGGCACTTTAAAAATAATGGTTGTAGCTGATGTCAGCAATAAAAACATGAACAATGTAGCAGTACTTACCTGGAACTGTAGCCTGTGATTTGCCATCTGAAGTACCCGATTCATATCGCTGTTATAAAAGACAAATTAGTTACTGCAACTTATGGATGTCTTTAAAGACAAGCCAAAATCGAAGACTTTCTTGAAATAGCTCATCAAGGAGATTCTTCCTCATCCTTTACTTGAACTGAACATGAACTGCAAGCAGAGAACTCACTTTTTTCTTGACTGGAGGGCTGTGTGTTACAGATGGACTTGAGCCAGCTGAAGAACCAGCACTAACCTCTCCTGCTACTTTTTCTTTCTTCTTCCCATCATAAAGGTCAAGCATCATGTCCATTATGTCTGTACAATATACATTTAAGAAGTAATTATTGGATTAGGCTGAGCAAAACATGATTTGCTCATGGTGAACTGTCAGTTATTAGCCGATGCTGACGGCAGAGGCAAATAACTGACAGCGAATTATACAAACATGTCATGATATTTTGGGAAAGTCAAGTTCAATTATTGTTTTAACATTCAACAAAATATAACTTTACCTATAAAATTTCGATCTGCCTTGTGTACACCATCATGTGCAGCAAATACTGAATTATCACAACTGTGCATGCTCAGATAGTTATTTGCCGGTATTTCAAACAATAAAAATTCGGGATGGACATGAGTTGAATGTTAAAACAATTTAAATCTATTCTCATTTTAGAATTCAAGATATCATAAAGTTCCCAAAGTAACGACCCCCTGAAAGTAGCGAACCCCCTGAAAGTAGCGAACCCCCTGAAAGTAGTGATGAAATTTGATGGTTGTTAATAAATCCGTAAAGTAGCAACTACCTGAAAGCGCCGACCTCTCTGAAAGTAACGACCCCATTGTTGACTTTGCTGTTAATGTTTAGGAATACCGTAATGGGCAAAACAAAGACATTAAATCTGTGTACCACTTGGACAGAACAATTGCTGCATCTGTTAAGAGTTTCTACAACATTAAAGGGGCCGTCTCACCCACAGTGCTTAGCGTGCTTTTGTTATTGTTTATATCCGGGACTTTGACCCCTTGTTCACGGCGGGAACCTCACGAACTAAGGGTGCGTTCGATTGACCGTATTCCGGAATAAGAATAGATGGAATAGTCTCTGGAAAGCACTGGTTCGGGCATATTTTGCACTGTAAGCTACAAATGATTGCTGATATATGATATTTAGGGTATAATTAGTACTCCAGTGGCTACACAATCCCAGTATAAGCGATTTGTAGTGATCATTCTGTGTATTCTTATTCCGGAATACAGTCAATCGAACGCACCCTTAGTGTATTCTTTATGCTTGACATGATAATTTTTATTTGAACTTGGATGACCTTGATGAAACTAATAGTACCTTACAAGTTGAATGTGAAGCCAACAAAGTGTTATACAGCAGTACTTGTCTGTACTATAACATTTACCGCTCACCCGTCGCTGCTATAAACAGAGAACACTCTCCCGGGTAATACTAATAATTATGAAAGCGAGAGGTTTCTCTGGGGTTTCTCTCCTCCATTTTATTTTTACTTGCAGACAGAGAGAGAGAGAGATCTGCTAGCAGGCAATCTCGTTGCTGGCAGTAGCAGAGAACCAGTTCAAGAGAGAACAGTGAACGAATAACAGCTCACTTGAATAGGAAAATAGTATCATGCAGTCTCTGCGGCTTTGTTTGTGCGAGTATAAACTTTAAATGATCAACCCGGTGAATCCAAAAATCTCGGCAAAATCACTGTCTAAAAGCCCGAATTCCGCCCTTCGAAACCAGAGAGAGACCTGTTTCCACAGGTTAAACGCCAAAGCCCTAAAAATGAGTTTTGTTGCATATTGTGGTCACGTAAGCCAGCCACATGCAGTGTTCAAAAACCCAAATCGGCTCAAAGATAGTAGATACTCGAACTAAGCGCTAATATATCTTTACATATAAAAATTAATGGTCAGAATAGCTTCTCCACGTTGTAGGTGGAAATCGTGGACACAAACGGACAATTGTTTCCCTACGTTGAGGACGAACGAATACAAATAATTTTAAATACTTAAATAAGAGGCTCAATGGGAAGAGCAATAAAAAAGGTTCAACCTAGTATGATTTTTTTGACGATAGCTGGAAGGATGGCAGAGATGTAGAGAAGATTAAAACCACTGCCAAAAAACTCTGGATTTCGATATGCGATGGCATCGAAAATGGCCGCTATGCTATGTGAGCGCGCTAAGCACTGTGGGTGAGACGGCCCCTTTAAACCCCTAATAAAATAATGTTCTAGTTGCAATATTATTGTGTGTGTGTGCATGTGTTCATGTTTGTCATGGTTTATGTTGGGATAGCTTGGCCTATCTACAGCAAGCGTCTTAGCTCCTCGAAAGTAGTGACCCCCTGAAAGTAGTGACGCCCTGAAAGTAGTGACCCCAGAAAGTAACAACCCTCATAACTTTGGGAACTTTACAGTAAAGTTAATAAGCCTCCTTTTTAAAGAGAAATATCATTTGTTTTTGGATGAGTAAACAAGCATAGCGAAGTGCAGGAAGGAAACGAGAAATTATTTCCTAATTGATAAGAAACAGTCTACTTTTTGTGCTGTCAAGTGCCACCAAATCATATCTTGCTAGATTAGTTGAATATGTAAATTTAGCATCTTGTTTATAAGGGAAAGTGTAGGGATTATTCAGCTATCGTGGTTGTGATCTCACTCAAAATTAATAATGTCTAATTTTCGGGAAGCTGGATATCAAGTAAACACATGTAAAGTAGACTGGGGCTAGCTGATTAGAACCATTTCACTGAATATGTGCCAGTGTGTTGATCGTAAGATAAGGAAAAGGTGTTCTATAATGTTATATTTTAGAAACTAAGATAGGGCTTAACACTGACAGTTACCCAGTCACCAGTGGAAAATAAAATTTTCATGTGGAAAGTGAAAATAGCCAAATAACAGAAAATAGTTGCCCAGGCAATCACCCAAGCAGTCTGAGACAATGTGGAAAACTGTACAGCAAGGAAACTTGGTGTCAGGTATAAATCCAAATAAGGTTGAAATATTTTAGCACATAATATTAAACATTAATTTCTCCTCTTTGGTAAACTTTTCTAGACTTTATTCCTGACCTGTCTTGAGCTGTCTAATTACTTTGTCTAACAATGTTACGATGGGTTTGGATGAAAGTCTGAGTTTCACTTTACTTTAGCAAAATCTTACTTAATCCCTTTTGGTAAAGAGAGTCAGATCTATTAAAAACACGGTCCTAACCATCAGTAAACATAAGTGCTCACTAATTTAGGGTTTTTAGGGCTCAGTCACTTACAACAGACTGTAATCCTTCTTCACTAATAGTCATGTGAACTAATCCAAATTTTTAGAATAGTGAAAATCTGAAAAACTGCACTGGTGCAAAACAAATTGCACCAGGTGTTAAAACTGAACCACAACATATACATTAGTAATATTTTCGGCATATCAACATTGAAGAGCAAAGAAGAGCAAAGCAGGCCGGGAATAGCTAGGGGGTGAAAGGATGCCTGTGACACCCCCCCCCCCCCCCCCTGGGTTGGAAGAAACTGTGTATAGACTGAAAGAATAGGAATCAAACAATGCCAAAAACATCTACAAACGCTACATGTACCTCAGAATGCAGGAAATTACATTTCAGCAAAACCAAAATTTCAACAATTCCCCAGGGATCACGTCCCCATCCCCTAGAGGCAAACACTTGTGTCAGAAATTGCCCCTTGGCAAATGCTACCTACACCTCTGCAAAGGTCTATAGATGTCCTATAAAAGTTAATCATTACCCTATAATGTGTTTCTTATTTACCTGTCACCATAGCTTCAGAAACAGTTTTAGCTAATGTCATCCACCACTGTTTGCCTTGCGATCCAGTTGCAGCTTGTAAGTCATAATTATTGAGCTTTGCTGCTAATGCTAACATTGCAACAGCAATTACCTCAGGACGGTGTTTTAAACACAGAGTTGTTGACAAACTATAATGGACAGAGGTAAAGATATATTAAAAATTACTTCAGAAGCAATAAAATCTAAAAATGAAAATAAACAACTTTATTTACATGTCTAATCTTATTAGCTGAACCTAGGAGGGTCTAAATATATTCCTCTCTTGAACTGGAATTTGGGAGAACTCAGAGAAAAATCCTCAAGAGCACGGGCAAGATACCAACAAACTCAACTCACATACAGTGTACATGTATGGTGCTGCCAGTCGTGAGAGTCAAACCTGGGCCACAGAGGTGAGAGGAGAAGTGCTTACCACTTTGTCACCCTGGCTCTCTTACATGTACATGTGTGTCTTGTGCTCAGATAACACTTATATACTACATGTAGCTGCATGTATAAATTATATGCAATAATAAATGACCAATGCTGACCTGTCATTTATGAATGTCCATGCCATTTGAACGAGCTTGTTAAGTTTGGCACGGTCACCTATTAGAATACAAGCAAATCACCATAAGGATAAAAATGCGTTGGCATTAATTTCAATATTTAACAATTAGACTGCAAGCTCACAGTTTCTATTATACAAATAGACTGTGTCCGTCGAGGAACTATCGGCTGATAGTTGCCCGCAGAAATTTGATGTTCTTAGAGCTAATAATATGCTAGTTTTAAGAACATCAAATTTCCAAGGGAAACTATCAGCCGGTAGGCCAGAGATAGACAGTCTATAGACCCATTCGAAAAATGGCGTCCAATTTAACTAACTATTGTTTAGGCTTGACTAGCCTCGCTTACACGGTCGAAAGCTTTTGTGTGTACTGACTAGCCTCGTGGTCACATTACCAGGACAATAGCTTTTTAAATTGGACGCCATTTTTCGAATGGGTCTATTTGCATTATTGTTTGCCTCTGTGGACAACAACTATCACATCACATGATCGCTCTTGGCCAATGAGTGTGTGCCAAAATTTTGTGGTGAACTATAACAGCTGATAGTTGGTGAGGCGCAAAGCCACAAGTGAACAATTATAAAATAATTACAGTCAATAGAAACCAAGAGCAAGAAGTCTAGAAATTGATTTTAATTAGCATAACCAAGCTACTTTCTTTCCAACTTAGCTGTCAATTTAAATGTATATATACATGTACTACATATAGTCTGAGAGAAAAAACCTGTGCGAAAATGTAGTTGGAAAATAAGCAATTTTCCAGTTGAATTTTGTCAGTGCTTGCTCATTTTTCAAAATAATTGCAGTCTATCAATCAATAGACAGCTGTCTGCATAACCAATCAGAATGTGAGGTTGCCAAGTCAGTGGCTTGGCTGTGCAAATGAACGACGCAATGATGTTAATGAGCACTTGACAATGACGTAAATGATTCCATGTTCTAAATTCTCCCTTAGAAAACAAAGACTTTGAAGGAGAATTTAGAATGTGACCAGGAGTCACTTATGCCCTTGTTGCACACAGCGCTTCACTTGTTCGTACCTTTTAGTGCTTTACCAAACTTTAGCAGGTTAGGGTATGGGTGTTCCACTTGAAGATCAAATTTGATGGTTTGAAGGAGGATTCTCTCATGGATCATCACTTCATCCTAAACACAATGATATTATATATTTATTAAGTAATTAGCACATTGTTCAGGTATTGTACACCTAGTTTTGAGAACATAATCAAATGAAGCTAAAAACAATAAAAGCTAAAAACACAAATTATAGAAACAGAAGCAATTAATGTGTTCAACTTATTTTTCAAATGGCTTGGTTTTCTTTGAATGTTCTTTCCAGGGGAATATATCTCTTAGCCCCTGAACAAAACAATAACACTGAGACAATCTCTCAAAATCTTCTTGTTTCAGTACCTAACGTTTATTAATTATCATAAACATAGATTCTACGGTGTACATCAAGTTTTGAGTACTTCTGTACGTTCTACGCTTGTTTGAAATAGTGAAAATTTTACCTATTTTCCTTACTCATGACCACGTAAATGTAAGTAAAAGCCTGAGTCGATCCCTGGGTAGACGTGATCTCATTAATACATTGTTCTCCATGTTGCTTTTCCATCACAACAACATCAATTTATAGAGAATATACACAGTTTGCGAGTTGTTAGTAAAGCAAAAAGTCATTTTAGTCAACATGTTAGGTATTTATTCAAATTATTGCATCAAATTAATCAGACAGCATCCACACAGGAATAGACCCAGGTTTTTACTTACGCAGACACGAGTCAGGAAAGGTAAATATTTCATGATTTCAGACAGACAGACAGACATTTTTTATTGGCACCTTGTAAAACTGTGTTAAAAGGTTGTACATATTGCAAACATTACATATCATTTCACAATTGACTTTCTCAAATTGAAACCCTCATAAATAAACTTGGCTACCAGATATGCCACTGCTGGTTTAGGATTAATGACCATGCAAGTAAAACAGTTTTTTTTCTGACATATTTGCAGCATCATTATTTGATAAACCGAGGGCTTGGACATGATATGATCTCAATACATTGTAAGTTTTATACTTAACAATGAAATGAAATTCATCTTCAGTACCCTCTGTGTTCTACCCTCTGCAATCATAGAACATAGAGGATTCTCTGTAAACCATGTTTTTTTATTTAACCACATATATTCTCCACATTTTCTCCAAGAGCATTAGCTCACCAAGGGAGCATCCATCCTGCATACTAGGCGTATGTCACAGCTTATGTCATTGGTATACCTTACCGTAATTGACCATGTATAAGCTGCAGGGTATTTTTGATTTCATTTTGACTAAGATATTTTTTTTTCGTCTAAAGTCTTATAAGTGGTATATTTCCCTAAAGTTTTCAAATTGAACTCAAGATAAGATCACAAGCCTAAAGTGGGTGTGGCTTATATGCAGGGTGCGGCTTATAGGCGGTCAATTACGGTAGTACATAGTTAATAAATATGTGAAGCGAAAAGATAAGAAGAGACAAAGGTAATGACAAGCATTACTCAAGGGAAAAGTCAGGTGGTCTGAAATAGGATAACAAACAGGCAAGCTGACTATAGGTCTATTGATTCACTATACTCATGCTCGTAATCATTTATATATACTGTAACAGTGGAATCCCAATTTCTCGAACCTCCAAGGGAAACAAAAATTGGTTCGAGAAATCGGGACTTTGAGAAATCGAAGGTGGCATCGAATTACTGTAAATTGTTGACATATTGTTTTATAAAAAAAAACAAGTACGCATATTTTACTTTTTAAAAAACACCTTTTTGCTATACATGTAGATAGATATGTAACTGTATTTACATGTACAAACAAAACTTCATTCAAAAACATAACAGAATCCAATTGATAGATGATGTTGGCTCTCTCTCTCTCTCATTCAACTGATATAGTGGGTGATGGACTGTTGCCTCATTTCAACTACGAAATTCTTGTGAACGATGTCCACAATGTTGCTGGTGCTTCGACAGAGTTCAGTGACACACTGATCATCTATGAAAAAGCTAAATGTCTTTAGCATGGCAATTACATGTTGCAGTTCCCTCTTTGATGGTGTTTTTGGAGGTTCATCTGCAATCGAAATGCTACCAATATTAAATAAAGTACTTTACTGTTTATCATGTAATCCAAGGCCCACAACTTTTAAAGAGACGACAGATTGCATGAATGAAACTGAAATTGACACCACAGTGCTGAAAATGAGTATTAACCTTTCAATGGTTCGAGTTATCAAGGGTCAATCTTTCCCAACCAGGAGTTTCAAGAAATCGGGGGTAAAATTAGTGTCAGAGTGAAGCAAATCAAAGGGAATTGACTTTTGGTTCGAGAAATCGGGAGGTTCGAGAAATCGAGGGTTCGAGAAATCTGATTCCATTGTAATGGTATGGACCTTTTGCAGGAATGTAATCACATGATTGTACAAGATGGCAAACAAATCTTATATAAATAATTCATATATTTAAAGGCACTTGTACGAGATCGGTTGTGTTATTAATTAGCAAAACCTGTTTGTAAATGCTATTTTCCACCTCCAATCGATTGTCAATCTTTCTAAAACAGCATTTTTAAAGATAGCTTGCCATCCAGCATCCATGGCAACATGTAATTGAATGGCTGTGTACAATAAGGGCATATGTAACTCCTGATCACGTTCTAAATTCTCCCTTAGAAAACAAAGAATTTGAAGGAGAATTTAGAATGTGATCAGGAATCACTTACATTGACTACAAACACTAAGTGACAGTATCCTCCTTCAATGAAATGATACATGATGCAGTATTTTCCTTGAAGACTAAGTCTATAGTTTACATAGTTTGTTAGTATTTTTGCATATTTGCTTAATGCTTTTAACTATATCCCTAATGTGCACAGTGTTTGTCAGTTCACATGAAAATCACTGATAATAACATACTGTGTTCAGCCTGGACAGCCTGCAAATATACATGTAAAGGCCTCTTGCTGTGACACAACCCCTTCAGGGCCTGGTTGTTCGAAGCCCGATAACGGTAAGCTCTGAATTTCTAACAGGACCTGAAACAATTAACCAAAGGGGCTGATCAAAGCCAGGACCCGGCTAAACCACAGATCAAATTGGAATTTAGAATGTTGGTTTTTAAGAAGGGAGGGAAGCCGGAGGACCCAGGGAAAAACCTTCAGAGCAAGGGCGAGATACCAACAAACTCAACTCCCATATGGTGCTGTGTCCAGGGATCAAACCTAGGCCACAGAGGTGAGAGGCGAAATGCTTAACCACTGTGCTACCTCGGCTTCCCAATAATGGCTAATCCAGGATTACAGCTAACCTTTAGTTCGATTTGCTAACTTGTGAACAACATCTTTGACGTTAAAAACAAGTAGGTTCCTACTTGTCTTGCTAGATTTGGAAACAAATACCTTCTACCGAGAACCAAAACCATGGGTTAAGACTTAATCCAGGATTAGCGCTCATTGGGCATCAAACAACTGGACCCAGAGCATTTACTCATTAATCAGCAAATTACCTTTGGATCCTGACCAAATATCTCAAACTGTACCGGTGTTAATAGACTGTTAGCTGTCTTAATGATGTCACGACACTTCTTGGGAGTTTCCTCTACTTTTCCAGCAAGAAATAAACAAGCTGCCCCAGTCACCTAATATTATATGTATCAAAGTAAAAAGGACATGTTATCCCAGTCAGTCTGACAATTAAAGGGCATAAAAGGTAAAAAAAAAAATTGCTCAAATGATTTTAGCCTGCTTGCAGACGGTGGAGGGTGTTTTTTCGTGCAGAAAATGGATCATTGAAGCGGCCGCCATATTGGTTGAGCATGATTGAGACCTGGGATTGAGGGGGGAGGAGGTGGGATTCTCCCCCCCGATGATCTGTTTTCTGCGTAAAACAACACCCTCCATCGCCTGCAAGCAGGCTAAAATGATTTTGGTGGTTGACTTAATTAATGTATTATTGAGTTACATACATGTACAAGTGCAAAACCTAGAAACTATAATTAACACATGGCAGAGAAAATAAGATTGAGAAATAAAATAGATTAAGAAAATAAATAATGTAAGGAATATTCTTTGAGCCCTTCCTCCTCTCTCCCCTCCCTCCGCTCTTTCTGTTTACTAGGTCTGCATTGGAGAGGAATTAAAAACTGAAAGTTGATTAAAGTAGGCTACATTGTAACTGCTGTGGGAAGCATGTAGCAGCTGATGTTAATAGCATTATCCCTAGCTTTTTGCTCTGATGAAGGACTAACCGATTGCTTACCCAGCGTGGAAAATTCTTGAATGACTGGATCATGTAAAACCTGTGGAAATACACAGCCCCTGTTGCCATGGTGTCATATCGTCTGTAGCATTACAAGTCAAGGATCAGCAGAAACACATTGAACATATGGGCCTGTCAGAGTCAGAATGCCTAAATTAATACAGGAATCACTTGCTAGAGAATGTATTGTAAACTACACTTGAAAACTTTGCTAAATTCTCCATTATAGCTCAGGTATATTTAGACTCATTCTATGAAGTATTTGGGGTTTAAAATAGTTAGGTTTGTTAATTTGGGGGTTAGGTTTTTAGATGGTCCATACAATGTACATTCTCTAGTGAGAGATTCCTGTATTTAGGAGCACATCTGCAGAGTTCCTCGAAGCTATAGTAGTAGAAACTAGCTAGTACTCATTCCTCGTTAAACAATAAGTCATTAATCCCAAATCAGTGGTCCAAGAGTTACGAAATCACCTGGATTAGCTGAATCAGGCTTTGAGTAACTGGGCCTGGTTCCTTCTTAGTACATGGACGATAAAATCATTCAACAAAACCCTTTACAATATCATTTCATGTCGAAAACAAAACTATATAGAGCAGTGTTTTAATTTATTGCCTTTTGTTTTGTTTACCATCGCCCTCTGGCTTGTAATGGTGGGTCAGTCAGTTGGTAAAAAAAGAATGAAAAAAGCGAAAAAAGAATACTGATGTTGTGACGTAAAAGAAAGAAACGAAAGAAACTAAAATGCAGAGAGCTTGGAAAAGTATAGCCTGCTATTTTTTCACTCCTGTAAAAAATTATGCCTGCTTACCCAAGTGCTTAATTAGTTTCAAATATGCAAGCATGACATCTGCACTTTTGTTTTATTTTTCTGCCCAATCAAAGCCATTGTTAGAATTTTATGAATTAGCATGTAATGCAACTTGCATGAACTCTCAGTTGGTTGGCACCACCAAATCTGCTTTTAGATTTTCTGAAGCCAAAATTTGAATCAATTTGTTTCTGCTGTTTTTCTCATATGGCTTTCGATTGAATAATAGTTCAGAGCTTTTTGAGGCTAAACATACGAGAAACATGAAATGAAATGTGAATTTATCAAATTAGTCTCATCTCAAGCATGGTCTGAATACCTTTTAAAATGTAACATTATCATTTTCCAGGATATGGAAGGTAAAATCTGATTGGTCCATAACACAAGGAGGTGTGCATATTGGAAACTAATTAATAGCGTGTTTGCCGGCTCTTCTGTAATTTTTTCGGTCGTTTCTTTTCGGATTGGGTCACCTGTGGCACGCGGTCAAAATGGGGCGAGGACAAAATTTAACGGAGGGGGAAAGGAGGGGAAGAAAGGAGGGGAAGAAAGAAGAGCCTGCACGAATGCCATTGTTTTCACAGTATTTACCGTTCGTCCACGAACGGAAAATTCCCATTGGCTAGAATGTGACAGGTGTCAAGTTTTACATTAAGCACACACAAAACCGAATCCCGCGTGACATATGTAGTTACATCGGTTGTAATACAAACAGAAACATTTCCATTTGGCTGAAGTATTATCACTTTCACACTCAGTGGTCTCCTTCGTTTCTGTAACAACATCAATATTTAAATGTTGAGTGAGCACTTCATTGGCACTTTACTCCTGTTGAACTTGAAACAAATACTTTCTTGACGACCGTGAAGAAGTCGTTTTTATTGGTAAATATTCAGACCGTGGTTGTTTTCTTGCCAACAGGCTTTGATCGGGTGTCAAAACTGTTGTTGGTAGCTGGCGTTTGCTTCGAATGGCTTCAGGACTAGGACTACTGCAGCTTTCTCCAGCTCCACTTACAAAGTTTTTCACGTAAAAGTACAAATCATTGAGAATTCTAATCTTCCTCCAACAGGGATTACAACCTCGACTCGATAACCCAGGAGAATTGACAACACTGATGTTAATAGCTGTACAAAGCCGTACCACAGCTTCCTTCATGTTTGCATTTGGAAGGAATAAAAAGATTATCCGTAGAAATAACTCCAGAACGACCTGGATTTCCGTACCTAACCTTGAATCAACACTTGCAAAGGCGGCAAAAATCATCCACAGATGTTTCGACCTCTCTAATACTGGAAATTTCTTTCTTTGGGGTTTCTTCTTGGTCCATATGCACCGTTTGTGTTATGATTAATACCGCAAAAAAATTGAACGTGGAGCGCTGAACCGGAGTGCTGTCATTTTGAATCGTGTTGACATTTGCGATTTTCATTGGCCATTTTTTTTACACTTGGTGCATGATGGGCTGTCAAGCGTGCATGGTCAAGCATGGAGGGGCGTAATTCTCAAAACAATGGCATTCGTGCAGTCTCTTCTTTCTTCCCCTCCTTTCCCCCTCCCCTTCCTTCATTTTTGTCCTCGCCCCATTTTGACCGCGTGCCACAGCTGACCCAATCCGAAAAGAAACAACCGGAAAAAATTACAGAAGAGCCGGCAAGCAGGCTAATTAATTAAGTGCTCGGGTAAGCAGATGTTACTTTTTTCTTCGAATTTATGAGAGTGAAAAAATTATTTCTGCATAGCAGGCTAGGAAAAGCAGGAAAGTTATGAAATTATTATTCAATCTTTTTTTTTACTTTTCCAAAAAATTGGGTTGGTCTGGCGATGGTAAACAAAACATTTTATTGGGATGGCCTAAGAATTATTTATTATTTTGAAACTCAAAACAAAATACAGTGTTATTGTGATAATAGTTATTTGTTTATGATTATTTGAAGGACCATGTGCAAAAAGGATGTCAGTGTCAATTTCAAAAACTAAAAACTAAATTATCTTTGCCTTAAGAAAAGGAAAACCTGCATTTTCTCATCTTGCTAGTTAAGTGAGCATTTCAAATGAAAGAGGAATTTATGACAGCTCCAAACAAGCAAGTAATCAAGCCATTTCTAAAGAAAATGTATTTGTTATTGTTTATTATTTCGAGGGGGCGTGGGTAAGAAGGCTATTTTGAAGAGCGTGTGTGCACTGTTACATTTTAAGTTTCAGTGGGAAAATGCTTTCCATAGATAAAATAAGGCTTGAAGAAGGATTCTTTCTCTTTTACCTTTGAAACCAAGCAGGAGGGATGACTCTGAAGTGTTGAAAAATAGAGATTCTTGTTGGAACAACAAACTAACATTTCAAAAGAGTGACTTTGTGTAAAGTGTTGTTGGACATCATTAAGTCGCCGGCTTAACTCATAGTTGAACAAAGAACTGTTTCGGCTAAAAGGTGATTTGTTATCGCTGGAAATTTACACAGAGTCATGTCTTCAGGCAAACCAAACTATTAATTTTGTTGAACTAATAAGTTGATTTCGGTAAGTTTCATTGTCTGAGCTTTCCAATGTGTCAGGCCTTGTTTGTGCTTGAGAGGGAACTCCATGCATGGATGCTCACTGTCAAAAAGTTTGTTCTGTATCCATAATTATTTTCCAAAAGATAGTGAGCAAGTGAAATTCGGTCTTTCGTGTTATAACTCCGTTTTGCAATCAAGCTAATGAATGAAGGTGTGAGAACTTAAGTACTTAAACAATGTTCCTTTGTGAAGTGCACTTAAGCTTTAAGCAAATTTTTGATTAGAAAGGGTTAACATTTTCAAATTTGAAAATGGCAACGAAAGAATTCAGCCGGAACGAGCATATCAGGCAATGATAAACTTAATGGTGGGTTAGAAAACCCAACTGAATCCAAAACAGAATGACTACGAATGTTGTTACCTCATGTTTGACTCAGCTGCAGCAGCCACAAAAATGACTGGAGTTTACAGAGGAAAAACCCCAGTCATTGCACGAGGTACAGACACGGTAAATGCCCCTATAATCCCCCCAGGAGATGGCCGCTGATAGGTGCATGATATGTGCACCATATTTGGCATTGCCCCGATTACCTATGCTATAATAATATGGCAATTACTAAATGCAGTGTTCAAAGATGGCGGACGCACAAAAATCAGGCTCCGATTCTATCAGCCTAGAAATCGCAAAAGAGTTACTGAAGGTGCAAGAGAATAGTTTCAAATCTTTTGTTAACTTATTAATAGACAACTTTAATAGCCGATTAAAGTGTGTGACGACTTAGTCTATAATAGTAACAAGACTAGTAACAAGATGGGCGGGCTTGGAATTGATAGACACATTAATATTTTTAATATATTTCAAATAGTGGACTTCCAACTCGGTGATTTAGTGCATAGGCATTCTATCAATCAACTTCCAGATATATTTTCGAGTTATTTCAACGATGTGTCCCTTATTCATAATTACAACACTCGCTCTAAATCAAATAAGAACCTTTTTTGCCACGACAAAATCTAAACTATGGCAAATTCGGCATTAAATATGCAGCTGTCAAAACTTGGAACAACATTCCAATTGAGATTAAAAACAGTTCTTCAAATAAACTTTTTAAGAAACACTTCAAAAAGCATCTAATTTCCACATCGTTATTCATATTTGTGTACAAAGCTATTTCTCCTGTACATGAATAGAATGAACTCAGTATCGTATTTTAACTTTAAAATTATCTAATTATAAATACAGTAATTGTGTGCCTTTCCAGCCATCTTAGATTAATCATAAATAACAAATAGGGTGCAAGAGTTTGTAATTAACCCCTCTGGGTTAATGTATCTCTTGTATCCTTCACAAACTTTTCTTGATGTGTACATGTATGTATATTTCCTATTGTGTGTTTTTGAACCTTTTAATTATGTCTGAGTAAAGAGGAAATTACCAATGATCCAAAAAACTGCTAAAACTATACTGTTAACACTGCTCATGTAAAGGATACAGGCCCATCTTGTTACCACACTCCATGATAAACCTCGTGCCTTCTCTTCGATAGCGGCATTCCGTCATGTAATCAATCCCATCTAATCTTGACGGTGTGCGAACAAGTCCTTCCCTGCTGAACAGCCAGTTGGGCATCTTAAATTATCTCCCTCGCAAAAGCTTGAGGAGATCCTGAGTTAAGAGTATAAAGTGATTATCTTTTCACTACGTTCATCTTCGTCCGCCATTTTGAAAACCTACAAAACTGGGAGCCTCGCTTTGGTGTTTTCTGTTCAGGCCCGCGCGGTCGCGCGCGTGGTAGGTTTCCGCCGATTATAATTTAATTGGTAATTTAATACTAACAAAAATAGATCGTGTGCACGTGACGTCATAAAAATTCTAAAATCTAAACTAAATGATCTATAACCCTGTTCTTTTAATATGATTTAGGTATCAGTATACTCAGTATTCTTTGAAAATGTTAAGTCGATACGGTGAATCGTTATTGAGTTAGAGTATTTTGAATTTTGTGACAGCCCAGCTCAGCGTGTTTCCTAAATGTCATGGAAATCCATATATTTCTGCCAATTTAAAATGTTAGACTTGATTTAACGTTAAAAGTGATATCTAATGTGGTTTGAAGTGAATGCTAATCGTATTGCTGGGAAAAACAGCTTTATTTGTAGAATACGTTTTCGGCCGCCATCTTGGTGTACCAAAGAGGTACACCAACATGGCCGCCGCATACAAATTACACTAAAATGTTTGAATGTTATTTGCCCGACAGCTCAGATACGAAGTACTCTAATGCTCCAAAATGTCGGTCATTTATATATTTTTACCTGCTCTATACACAACATTAAACATATTTTACTAATATCAGTCATTTCTTGAGGCAATTTTTTGTGTGACGTCAGTGAGAACGATCTATACGCGTGCTTGTGCGATGATAAAGTATAATAAAATATATTTTTAGTTCTCGCATGCGTGCGCACTTTGCTCCAGCTGCTTCCGTTTACTAAAAATAGATTTTATTAGACATTTATATCATCGCACACCACGCGCTACAAGATTCCCTCGCTCAGTCTTGTTAAATTTCATGTGCCAACGGTATTCAGATCCGGAGGAGACGTTGACTCGTGGAATCGTCTAAACTAGCAGGAGCCATTACTAAGCCCATTGCATTGCTCTGAGGGTTTTTCTCCGGGCTCTCCGGTTTTCCTCCCTACGCAAAAACCAACACGCTAAATTCCAATTCGATCTGTGGATTAGCCGGGACCTGGCGTTGATCAGCCCCATGGTTGTTTCAGGTCTCGTTAGAAATTCAGAGTTTTTTTCTCCTGACCCTAGTTTAGTTTTGTATGGGATCAACGGTTCTGTTTTCACCTGAAGTTGATGTTCAGCCCTCCTGATTTCGCTGTGGCGGTTGGTCATGCGGTTACACTAATTTTGGCGGTATCAACTAAATAGTTAACTAGTTAGCAAATTTCCTCTGGTTTTCCGTGGTGTGGACTCTTATTTACCACGATTTACGTCATCACATGGTCAAATGTTGGTAGTCCCCAAAATAAATCGTGCAAAGGCTAAATGTCCCCCCAAAAATTCCTGCAAGGACTAAAGGCACAAAAAAAATTCTTGCAAAGGAACTGATGCATTGTTGAAAGAAAGAAAGGTAGCAGGGCACTGGATTGATGCCCTGTGGAGGACCTCCCTCAACGCCACAAGGCTTTCTCTTATCACATTGCATTTATGTTTCTGTATATTAATTTTTAAGGGGCTTGGTCCGAATTAGAGGCGGTTCGGTTTCTGAAGGCTGTAAACCAAGCTGACTCATCACTTGAATATTTTTATCATGTTTTTATATTATGTTGCGGTCTATTTTTTAGATAAGTTAGGATTTTTTATCAGTCATTAGTATAGTAAAGAGTTTTTCTATTTTCTATTTCATTTTGTGCAGTTTTATTAGATTAGTTAGGTTTTTATAACTTTTTTTAAACTTCAGATTGTTACTATTTTAATTATTGTAAAAGCGCTTAGAACAGTTTGGATACTGAGCACTATATAAGTGCTAAATCACAAACAACAGGTTTATACTGGTTTGTACTGCTAGCTAGCTAGCTAGGTCATGCCGTTGATAGATTATTGGATTATGAACACCAGCTTGCCAATTGACCAATCAACGAGTTCTATGTCAGTATGAAATTTCTTCTCTGAAATCTTGGGGTATGCATTTTTGATTTGGCCTGAATGGAGGCTAGGCCTTTCCAGATTGTGCTAGTAAACATAGAAAAAGTTGCACCAAAAAAGCCAAAAAGTTGCTCAAAAGTTGCTCAAAGAAATAAAAACAAAACAAGAAGTTGCTCAAAATAATTAAAAAGTTGCTCAAAAAATCTAAATGGTTGCAACTTGAATTGGAAAAATGCTTGGAAAATGAGTCCTTTAAAAAAACAAATTAAGTAGTTTTTCGTGGGCAGCGGTTTAGTTTTTATAACCGCTGTTCACACAGCGGTCAAACGTCTGCGCATGCGTCAAAAGTCTTGCAACAACAACAACAACATATTCCAAAACAAATTCAAAGCGAGCCGGCGGCCGTCATTGTTCACACACCCGTTTTCAAACTTTTTTGTTAAATTATGGGGAAAAAAAGTAAACTTGTTCAATTTCCCGTCGACTGTGAAAATAAAAAGCTTAACTTTCACGTATTTTTCTTAACTTTTGGGGGTAGAAGTTCACAAGCCGAGTTTTTTTTTAATGCCGGGTTGCTGTAATATGTTTCAAGGTAAATTTTGCGCGGGAAATTCGTGCGGCCGCCCACCAGACTGATCGTAATACGCACGCGCATACGTTTGACCGCTCGCTGTGTGACCGCTGTTATGTTCGTGGGCTTCAATAACATCAAGATTGAAGGACACACAAAATTAGCGTTTTAATAGGCAATATTCGTATTCTCACGGACGAGCTGGAACGAACACTCAATGGAGGCTCGTGCGGGAGAATTCGCTAAAAACTATTTAGCATTAGCCTCCATTGAGTGTTCGTTCCAGCTCGTCCGTGAGAATACGAATATTGCCTATTGCTGGGTTGCACGTGACGTCATCGCCGCCATGTTGGTGGACGTTAACAAAAGATTCCTCGTTAGCTTCTCTTGTTATGTCCACCAACATGGCCGCCACGGCTTTGTTATTTGAATCTCTTGGGATTGGTTGCAACCCAAGAATTGAAACAAGATTTGGTAAATGGCAGATATTGCATCTAAATTTCTCAAATTTTAACAATTTCATGCTCAAAATCTCCAAAAAGCTCATTTGATGCCCAAATATTAATGTTGCTCCGGAAGGCGAAAGTTGCTCAAGGTTGCTCATAACACAAAAAGTTGCTCAAAAGTTGCCGATCGCGCACAATCTGGAAAGGCCTAATGGTGGCGGTTGTATTCACAGGCTAGCCGATATGTACTAATTAATTCGACAATTTCTAGCCATAATACGTGTAGCCGTTACGTGTAGCTGTTATTATTTATTATCACTAGATCTAATATATACATTTACACATTCATTTAATTTAAACTCGAGGTTAAACTGGTATTTTCTTTGTTTAATATGTGAATTATATTAGAATGGGTTCTTTTCATACTTCAGTTTACGAAAATCATAAAAGTTAGACCGAATGAACATTTAAGCATTGTACCTATAGAATGTGCACTGAAAAAAAATCGTGCAGAGCTATCCACATTCTACGTCATTTCCGGCAATGCGCAGACCGGTATTCTAAATCAGCACGCATAAAATCTTCCTCTTTGAAAACCCCAAAATGGCTGCCGGGGTGAGTATAACATTGCATTAACAATCCGGCTAAATCTGGGATCATCCTACAGTACAATTTTAAGACGATTACACCACATTACTCCCCAGTAACATGGTTTTCATTTCATATTATATTGCTGTTTTTATTTGCAGAAGTTATACACCTATCCAGACAGTTTCCGAGCGCACAAAATCTTAATCGCTGCCGAGTGCAGCGGAACTAAGATTGATGTGCCACCGTTTAAGCTCGGAGAAGATAACAAAACTGCCGAATTCCTAACGAAATTTCCTCTTGGAAAGGTAAGGAAACTCAGGATGTTAAACGGTAATTTTTTTATTTCGTTTACCTAATAATATTAATCTTAAACTGTAAAAAAATATTTTGAAACCTAATACATTAAGTACTCCACGCAACCACTTTTTATCTCCTGGTGAACCAGACTAGATTACCCCATGTTTTTTTCTGGTTCAACCAACTCTAATCTGTGTATGATTTATATTTGTATGCCTTCCATCTAGAGTGAAATAAAATTGTTGTTGTTGTTGTTGATATGTTGGTTGTACATTGGTTCAGCTATACCACAGGAAGTCCATGTCTAAAAGCACTTTGCTATCTCAAAAGCAGTGGGGTGCTCTCATGCACACCGCAGAAAACGTTGTGCTTCGATGGCTAAAAGAACAAAGTCTCTGGAATTCAAATACAAAGTTCCAAGGTCTTAAACTTTTTTATTAAATAATTTTAATATATATTGGCAAGCCTAAGAGCGGAGCTCCCAATAATCAAATACTAGGAGATGCACACGCCTATATGTACAGTACCGCTTGGAATTAATGAAGCATTGGGTTGCGGTCAAACTGCGGTCATATATTGGACGCGGTATTACCGCACTATGGACGAGGTTTTCAAATTATTCACCGCAATGAAACCTGCTGTCAAAATCTGCGGTCAAATTATTCACCGCAATGAAAGCTGCGGTCAAAATCTGCGGTCATGACACAATACTATGTATAAGTTTAATAAAACATACATGTTTCAAACGGCAGGTAGAGAAGCACTCATCGGTGAAACTAAGACTTTAGAATCTTTTATTTTTGCTTCATTCAGAACTCTAACGGCGGGTTAGAATCTTTTATTTTCGCTTCATTCAGAACTCAAACGGCGGGTTAGAATCTCTTATTTTCGCTTTATTCAGAACTCAAACGGCAGGTAAAGAAGCCCTCATCGGTGAAACTAAGACTTTCGAATCTTTTATTTTCGCCTCATTCAGAACTCAAACGATGGGTAGAGAAGCACTCATCGGTGAAACTAAGACTTTAGAATCTTTTATTTTCGCTTCATTCAGAATTCTTACGGTGGGTAGAGAAGCACTCATCGGTGAAACTAACACTTTAGAACCTTTTATTTTCGCTTCATTCAGAACTCAAACGGCAAGTAGAGAAGCACTCATCGGTGAGACTAAGGCATTAGAATATCTTTTATTTTCGCTTCATTCAGAACTCAAACGCGGGCGGGTAGAGAAGCACTTATCGGTGAGACTAAGGCATTAGAATATTTAATGTCTTACTCTTAGTTTCACCGATGAGTGCTTCTCTACCCGCCATTTGAGTTCTGAATGAAGCGAAAATAAAAGATTCTAACCCGCCGTTAGAGTTCTGAATGAAGCGAAAATAAACGATTCTAAAATTAACAGCGGTGTTAAATAAAGAATGAAAAGAACGCTGAGTCATCACGCCAAACTTGCATGTTTGTGATACTGCTACATGAACATCTTATCTTCACACTAAAGTCAATGATTTTGGCGTGATAAAAATCTCAGCGGCCGTGGGCGTGACCGCATCCAACTAATTACCACAGTTGACTGCGGTCGTTCTGAGGTCAAACCGCGGTATTACTGCAGTCATTGGACGCGGTAAAACTGCGGTAAATGCTTCAATAATTCCAGGCAGTACTGTAATGGAAATTAAATTAAGAAAAGAAATAGTGCATGTGCAGTTGAGTTGCACGTGCATATACATGTATGTATTGGAAAATGTAATCAGGGCTGAGCAAGACTAATGGTGGCCAACTAGGCAAAGACCAGTAAAAATTCAGTTTTGGCCAGTAGGTTTCATTTTCCTACTAGCCACTTTGGTCAGTGAAAATCCTCCACTCATTTCCTTGTAAATGAGGTCAATTTCCACTAAATCACCATTTTCCTCACCTATTAAAAGCTCAGTCACTTGTAGGAAATAATTATTGATCCCTGAAAATATTCATCAATGTTTAGGCTTTTTAACTAGCCCAAATAATCCTTGAAACAAGACCAATAAATTAAAAAGTATTGTGGTAGGCCAATCAGATCATGAATTATTATTGAGTTTGAGAATGGAAAATCATATTCTCCCAAATAAATATTCTGGAGTTCTTTTTATTTAATGTGGATCCGTTTTGAAAAGCGAGGAAGTGTGAGTCTCAAATTCTGCAACACAGAAGTGTGACATTTTCTGCAAACTGATTTGAATAATCAGTCTATAGAATGATGAGCTTTGCAGTGTTTGTTCTGCTTTGAGAGTTTTCATTTTATTTATGGATCTGAACATTTTCCACCTGATGTTCGTCCTCAACGAAAGGAAACAATTGTCCGTTTGTGTCCACGATTTCCACCTACATTGTACAACCTGGAGAAGCTATTCTGACCATTAATCTTTGTATGTAAAGATATATTAGCGCTTAGTTTGACTATCTACTATCTTTGAACTGATTTGGGTTTTTGAACACAGTGGCTGGCTTACGTGACCACAATTTGCAACAAAACTGCACATTAAGAAAACTTTAAAACAATTAACTCCGTGCAAGCACAGGAATCTGTTATTGGGATGGTTGGGGAAATTGTGTTGCTCGCTCACTCACTCACTCACTCACTCACTCACTCACTAAGATGTTAGTAGAATGGACTGCTTGGAATGCAAATTGATAACTAATCAATTATTAATTATTTGATTTAATTAATAATCAAAGATCGATGTGGAACATTAATAATGTATTGCTGTTGGAATTGAAGTTTCTCAAGTCTTCATTACCAGTTACCTTCTTGTTACTATCTATAAAGTTAACACAGACACATTTATATGCTAGCGAGCAGCTGTGTATATCCATGTGGGAGATGTGTGTGCTCATTCAGCCATGCTTACCTGGCTGAGCATTGGGTTAAGTCTCCACCAATAGTGTCAGACGTAAAATCCTTGTTACACACGATGGCACAATAGTTACTGTACCTTCAATCATGTGTATAAAATAGTAATCAGTCAGTATAATCCCCCTCTGCCAACTGAAATCAGAACCCAAACTCAGCAGTTATTAAACTCTAAATAGAAAACCTTCTATTATAGTGTCATGTGGTGTTAATTTTACAAGTTTATATTAGCCTTGCCAAAGCAAGAGGAATATAGGTAATGTAAATTATACATGGAGATGCATAATTGATTTTGGCATTCATTACTGAGAAAGATCTCTACAGACCTTAAAAATAATATTACAATTATCAGAACTGTTTACATGAATCAGTTTGCGGTCAAGCAGTCAGAGAACCCTCATGATCACAGACTCAATTGTTCATCAAAAAAGTTATTTTAGATTTAGTAGTTTTGCTTATCTACTTTGGAAATATAACTGAAGATGAATAAATTTTTATCCATGTGTATTTTGAGTATTTCAGCAATCTTAAAAAAGGATATACATTGTATGAATCTCTCTCAGAGTCGGGGCTTATATTTTTCGCTTTCTGGTGAATGGTTCAGTTTCAGAGGTCATCAGACAAATAAAATTACATCCCTGCCCCTTCCAATAAAGTAATGCAATAGCTAGCGATTGGATTTGGTTTTAATTGGTTACGTCACACAGGGTCAAGTCTGGAGGCTGAGGGCAGGAAATGTGGGAAAATACAGATCTGAAAACAGTGCTGTCAATTTTTTTTAAGTTGCTGGACAACTATGAAAAATTCCCTGTCTTTTTGTGCAGTGAGCTACAATGTATAACTCTAGCTTTTTGTTTAACAGTAAATAGCCAGCAATAATAATATTGTTTGTAGCTGGCTTATATTGACAGGTCTGGAAAACCTAAATTAATAATATCCCAGGAAGTATGCCTACAAAATAAATTCTTAGGGTTCGCAGCTTGCCTGCCGTAGCAAATGGTAACGTTTCATACCGAAGAAGAATATATTTCTCTCATAGTTTGGAATACCAGTCTATACACCTGATAGCATGCTAGCTGCTCTTTTGGGTGTTTTTTTGCAAATTTGTTTTGGGCTGGGTTACCTGTGGCATGTAGTAAAATGGGGAGGGGGAGAAAAGGAATTCTTCCCCTCCCCCTTCCCCCTCCATCCCTTTTCTCCTCGCCACATTTTGACACCACACCACAGGTAGCCCAATCTTAAAACAAATTTGCACAAAAATACCCATGAGAGTCGCTGGCAGGCTATACATCTGAGAGGAATCAAACAAAATGGAGTGGAATGCTGAAATAATAACCTTTATTCTGAGGAGAGTAAAAATACATAATATGAGAAAAATCACCTGTCCCTCTTCCCCTGTGCACAATGCATTCGTTGAATAATTATTATATAACTCTTTGCAAAAAAACTAAACACATCAAGAACCTTTTCCAAAAATCAGAAAAAGAAATTTGCCTCACTCCGGCATGTGCACTCCTTCCTTTTCTGCCAGATCCTCAATTTTCAGGCGTTCTCTAGCTTGCCCCA
Organism: Actinernus sp. WN-2022; assembly: GCA_030867875.1. Lineage (NCBI taxonomy): Eukaryota > Metazoa > Cnidaria > Anthozoa > Actiniaria > Actinernidae > Actinernus > Actinernus sp. WN-2022. The sequence continues at coordinate 62,478,269 of JAOWCC010001589.1, read as the reverse complement.
TTCTCCCTAGAATGCCTGGCTGCATAGGCTATCACAACAGCAATAATAACTTAAACTTTGAACATTTCAACATGTTTACCCTACCCTGGATACCAGAGGTTCTACTGTCTCCCTTCGTGAAAGTTAGGCACGAAGCGCCTTCATCGAGGAGCAAACCTCTTTTGCCATGGCTTGCGAGTCGCACTTCCATGTTCGAATACGTTTGTATATGGAACGTCTCAGTCTATATAATCCAAGCTCTTATGCCCCAATGGCCAGGTAACAATCCTGATGCCCTTCACACATTTGTTGGTCTGCAGTAATTGCTTGCTTGCAAGTGTAGGGTGTACACGTGTGACTGTAGTACATGTATGGCAATATATTTTGTTAAGGGGGAATGTTAATTGTTTTATTCTAATACAGGTTCCTGCCTTTGAGACCAGTGATGGCAAGTGCTTGTATGAAAGCAATGCTATTGCCTATTATGGTAAGTACCTCTGAGGATGTTGGAATAACTATAGAATACCCCACCTGCAAAATATTATCCTCATTTGGCCTGGCTACAGCTCGTGATCCAGTAACGTACTGTAACCACAACCCTAACCCAATAATATGCTGATATGCCTGACCAACCAACCCACCATCACAAGAGAGGGTGATGGTAAACAAAACATTTTATAGGGATATGGGATGGTCTAACAAAGTTTTTTAATTGCATATTTGTAGTGTCTGATGAGAAACTGCATGGTACCAACAAGGATGATGCATGCCTAGTTATGCAATACATCTGCTTTGCTGATCAGGAACTTCTCCCTGCAGTAGCAGCCTGGGTCTTTCCTACTCTTGGCCTGATGCAATATCAAAAACAGGTTAGTGGTCTTTATTCCCAAGGGTTTGTTTGGTTCACGACATAGTGAACTCTCATAATAACAGACATGGTCAGGACCAGTACGATTTGCTGTCCATAATGGCGTGAGTCCAATAATATTAAGGAGTACTTTGCTGTCAGTATAATTCTGTAGTAAATTTGGCAGGATCATGCCCTAGGCTGAGATTTTTATTTCAATGACCAGTTTGCCACCAAAGATATTTCCAGTTTGAAATCTATGTACCAGTACCTGTAGTTATAAACATTGGACAAAGCCACATTAGTTTTTTTTGTTTGGAGTGTAGTGGTGACTTTGGCTAAAGTGAACAAGTTGCACCGTAAATTTGTTGTCGGTAAGTGGTCGGCCGACCACTTAGCGACAGCTTACCGACTACTTAACGACCACTAACCGACCACTTACCGACCACTTACCGACAACATATTTACGGTGCAACTTGTTCACTTTAGCCGGTGACTTCTCCTAAGAATTTCTTCCAGTGTAAATACCAAGTTGCCATGGCAAGTAAAATGGTCACAGCTTAGATCACTGCAAGGGATTCAGCTCCTGTCTGTTATAGTGAGATGTCCATAATAATTGGGGGGGGGGGGGGGGGGGGGGGTGGGGGGTGGGGGAGAAAGGGTCTAAAGGCAATAGTTGACCTTATTATATGCCAGCTCAGTGAGCAGACAAGATGACTTGGAATGCTGCAATTTGATTAATCGCTCAGCGGGCAAGATTTTTTCATCTTGCCTGCTCAGGATTTTCCAAATTCGCTCACAACTCTTCGTAAACAAATAGTGATAAAACCCATACATTTTGAAAGAAACTAAACGATTTGTGACATGAAGGCAAATACTAAATAATTTTTTAAATCTTTCTGATTTTTCATTTTTCAGCTAAAATTCTACTTTTTAGAGTGATTATGCAGTTCTACCGGCTCTCACAAGTTCAATGAATCAAAATAACTGCAGCAAAAACGACTGAATTGAATGAAGCTGGATTAGTGGAGATAAATAACTATATAATGACTAAAACGATAAATAACTAAGACGAGCTGAAATGGCTGTGACTTCAAAAAACACAAATTATTATGGAAGCAAACAGTTTAATCAAAGCAGCTTTTTTATTGTATGGGCTAAGAAATTCAGCATTCACATTTCCTCCATGAACCAGCTGTATGTTTTCAGTGTACCTTGATGCTAGATAGAGGGCTAGTGGAATTGTGTAAAAAGGGTTCATGAGCCTGTGGTGGCCATCTTTAATTAAACCACAACAGAGTAACTGCTGACCAGAGGAAATGCAGACTCAGATAATAAATATGGCATGCATGATCGAGTGACCAGGAAAGGAATTTGAGTGCTATGAGACCAGTTTGAAAAGACATACTAATAACTTTATCAATGCTAATAAACATACATTGTATCAGGTATTACCAACATACTATATATAGCATGGAATTATTGTACTTTAGAGCCAGAAAGTAACATTTTCATGGCTTTGGGACTTGAGAGCAGACACAGCCATCGGTTCATGCATTAGATTGATGTCTTCACACTTGAAAAGCCCTCTCTTTCAACCAGTTTTTCCTGTCCCAGAAACCAGTTTTTCCCATCCCAGATATTTTCTGGAACTACTTTTGTATCCAATGCTAAGGAAAGGTAATTTAATCTGACAATGAGGGAGGTTATATGAAGAGACAAAAATGACATGCAATGCTTCCCCTTCAATGTTTTTGTAGTGTTCTCAGTTGCACATTCAGCCAGCTGTCATTCTGGCCTATGTGGTACATTTGTATTAGTACCTTAGTACTCTAAAAATATGAAATTGTTGTAAGAGCAAGTCTGATGGTTTTGCTGCACAATTCTAGGCCACTGAAAGAGCTATGGAAGATATCAAGAAATACATGACGATGCTGAATAATGTTCTTCTGACAAGGACGTTTCTTGTGGGTGAACGTGTCTCTCTCGCCGACATTGCTGTGTGCTGTACTCTTCATATGCTGTACAAACAGGTCAGTAATGTTCAGCATTCTAGCTTGCCAAAACAATTAAACTTACTTATAATTCATGAAGGGCTGTGTACAAAAAGGAGCCTCATGATCACATTCTAAATTCTCCCTTAGAAAACAAAGAAATTGAAGGAGAATTTAGAATGTGATCAGGAGTCACTTATGCCCTTATTGCACACAGCCCTTCAATTGATATTCATAATATGAAAAAGGAAGACAACTTCTGGTTTGGATGTTTTAAAAACAAGCAATTTGATTGCCTTGAAAAAAAGAGTTTCCCATAACAATGCAGTGCATTGCACTGTTGATCCAGTGAGGCTGATCTTGTTATTTTTTTCTTTTATTCCATAATTTTTTGTTGAAAGCTTTTATAAAATTGAAAGGTGTTAGAAAAAATGAAATGGTACTTTAAAATAATTGAAGGGGAAAGCAGCCTTGCATTTACAGAAATAGTTATTGGTGACTTTAAAAGGCTTGATTGTCAAAGTGATGCACAGCTGGTGAATGGCAGTTGATAGTCAATCATGAAATAACAGTTTATTTGTGCCATTAAAAGAGTAAATAATTATACAGATTGGTAATGACTAGATCAGTGTTGTGTGGCTGGATTTGTCTTCTGATTTTGTTTTAATTTTCTTCTTAGGTGCTGGATCCTGCTTTCCGTGCCCCATATGGCAATGTCAACAGGTGGTTCTTGACGCTTGTCAATCAACCACAGTTCAAGAAGGTACTCGGTGAAGTAAAACTGTGTGAGACCATGGCCAAGTTCGATGGTGAGGACCAATTTATTTCATTGCTTATCATGAAAGTTAGTGCATTGAATAAATACATTTTGTACATGCATTCCTGTAAGGAAAGAGCAGCAAGAGGATGTTTCAGTGAGGCTAGTTACAATGCTCTCCTGAGGACAGGTATCGCTCAATAGATTTCAAACCCAACCCTAACCTGAACACAATACGTGTACAATACAATACAACTTATTAGCCACTCCCAAACAGGTTTTCAGAGCTAATTTACAACAGTTGCAATAAAGATAAGTCATTCTAAAATTCGAGGAAATAATAATATTATGTTAAATAATCTAATGCCAATTCACAATAATTGTAATAAGTTAAACTAATCTAAGAATGAAAGGTATACTTAATTACTAAGTATTGATAAATAATAACTGAACTGTGGAATTAATTACTTAACCGTAAATACCCACATACAGTATAGTCAGCACCCTTTTTTTAATAATGTCAGAAGGTTGATAAATGCTCATACTACATGTAGAAGTAAAACGTCTTAAGAAGAGATTTGGTCCATTTATATGAGAGCAAGTTAGCCTCTCCAAAAAAGTGTGCCCTACACCTGGGTATTTACGGTAATTTAGTTTTAACTTTGCAGCCTTTTCAAAACCGCTGTCCTGGTGGAAGAGTTAAGAGCATTCCAGAACTTCGGTGCATGCTAAAAAAATTAGCACTAAGCAATAGTCTTTTTTACAACAACATCCAATTTTCTCGCGTTCTGATTGGCTCTCCGCTATATGCAAAATAGTACATACATGTACAATGAAAATGACGTCACTCGCAAGCCGTGGTAGCTTTGCAAAGTGCTTTCACGGCGAGGTTTGTGAATTCAAATGGATGTTAACTTCGCTTCCAAAAACAAGAAAGTGAGGATTTCACAAGCATTTTATTACTAGGAGAAGTTAATCGGTGAGTCAAACTTCTTTGTAGTGTGCCATTTGGCAAAATGAGAGTTTTCTCTTGAGTGGAGAAAGTTTCGGCGAATTTGTACTTGTAGTCAGACTTTGTGACTAGACTAGTTCTCTCAGAGCTCAGAAGTTTTGAATTATATAACAATAACTTTTCTGATCCAGAAAAAAAAAATGAAAAGATTTCACATGCATTCCATCAATTACAGAAGTTAATCGGTGAACCAAATTGCCATTTGTCTAAGAAAGCTTTCTCTCGGCAACGGAAATTAGAAGTGTTTACGTTTTGACTTTCAATGGCCTTTTTCGACTCGAAAGCAGTTTATTACGTACTCATTTGAAGCTATAAGTGCTTCGTCGTTGTAAAAAACAAATCGCACACATTTTGCCATTGTCTGTACTCGTATTGATCATAGAAATGACACCATAAAATGTCCAAAACTTTGCAGTGCTACGCTCGTTGTTCCACTTGAATTTTGAACATTTTATGGCGTCATTTCTATGATCAATACGAGTACAGACAATGGCAAAATGTGTGCGATTTGTTAAACATTTTACGGTATTAAGATCTTCTTTCTGCCTTGTTGCATGAGAATGAATATCTGAGCGCTTACTAGTTTACAACACAAGTAATGTGGTACTAAGTCGTTAAGGCATTTGTACATCATAATAACTTCGCAAAATAAGAACAGGTATTTGAACCGTAAAACTTACCCTAAACTCTTCGAAGACAAGTTCCCAGGTAAACAATGAGGTTTTAGGGGTAGGGTTAACAGGTAAACAGAAGAGAAAAACGTAGAGAGAGAGAAGAGGTTGTTATGGATTCCAAACCCATAACCTCTCATCAAAGCCAATGTGATACAAGGAAATTGCCATCAATAAAGACTTTCTGGAATTCTCTTTTTAACAATATCTTGAAGAGGCAACCAGAGTTAGATCATTTTTAACATTACCTTGGAAGTAAACTATATACTGTATTCACTCACGGATAAGCCGCACCCCAAGTTTAGAAGCTTGATTCAGGGGGAAAAAGTTTTTGGAAGAATATCAAACGTACAAAACCTTCATCGGACTTTCAAACTAGAGAAAACTCCAAAGTTGTACCTGTAATTTCAGCTCTGAAATAGTATAAACTTCATGTCTACATACTTAGATATATGATTTATCTTTCCATAGTGTTTGTTTACCGTGATCTGTTCATTCAGATCACTTTTTAGATTGAATTTTACATGTCAACGAAGCCAACAATGTGCTCACATTCGTCCGTAGCTTAGTAACCAGGCACCTGTTGGAAGAGAGAGAACTGGACACTAAAAGTTTTGTTTTCGCTGAACGAAGTCAAAATGACATGGAGTAGTTTGCTTTTCCATCAGCTGTCTGTTGCTATCATGCCTAAAAGGATATCTGGAAGCCATCTATTGGAGAAAAACTTGTTACTCAAAGAGAGGTGGAAGATCTATTCAACAAATTTGCTGTTAAAGTGCAAAGCTGCAAAGAAACATTGTGCTATTTAGCGTGGAATTTAATTGCTTGCAGAGGAACAAATATTCTCAACATAAACGGATCTGTTAGGAGCCACCAAACTTGTAAAAGCACTGGCCAGTGCTTACTTTCTTTTGGTTTGTTGTAGTATTTATTAGTATAGCTTAGTATTTCTTTTAAATGTTAATTTATGGAAATTTCCGGCCCTTATGTTCGGTAGATGTTCTCGCAGATAAGCCGCACCCCCGATTTTAAATGAAGACTTCGGGTAAAAAGGTGCAGCTTATCCGTGAGTGAATACGGTAAATATTTTTATCCTTTTAGATTTAGCTTTAGTAACTAGTGTTTTTTAAAATTTTATGCTAAATACATTTCAATGTATGTTATATGTATATATTTTGTAAGTTTTAATGAGGGCCACAAGGTTGTCAGTTTTTACTGTTATGTGTTACCCTCTTAAAATAAAGTCTTATTATTGTTATTATAACCACTATACTAAGCGAACATCCACTCTCAAATTATGACCAAACTCTTAGCTCAGTCCTTAAGCAGCCAATGGTAGCTTTGGTGTCTGTTGAGCAATTCCTATCCTTAGGGACTCTACTTTTGAAATTATCTTTACTTTGTCCAAAAAAAAAAAATTAAGTGTTTCATTATAGTTTCTTACATATTTTTTAAAACTCACAAATAGCCAAAACCTTTGCCACACTACATCCCAAGAAAGATGACAAAAAGAAGAAAGAGCCAAAACAGGAGAAACCCAAGCAGGAGAAGAAGAAGAAAGAAAAGAAACCAGCAAACGATGATTATGATGATGATGATGATGATGATGAACCCCAACCCAAACCAAAGAAGCCTGATCCATTTGCTAAATTGCCCCCAAGGTTTGTGTGTGTGTGGATCTTTGGTTACCTTACAGGTTTTTGTCTCATTAGCATTCATTAAATTACATTGTTATACCCCCAAGTCAAACTCCTTTTTTGATTGGACAAGAATGTATTGCAGAGCAGGCTCAAAACATACACTAGCTTCCTAGGGAAACAGCAGCTTGACCTTTGGACTTGCACGTGCATCTTGAGACTGGGGGAAATTTGTGGCATGTCATGTCGAGCTGAATGTTGTATGAAATTCAGAAACCATACATGGTGGTGTTAGTTTGTTTTTATAACAAAACACTTAATGACTGGCACCAAGGAAAACAAACACTTAATGACTGGCACCAAGGAAAACAATAAACACTTAATGACTGGCACCAAGGAAAACAATAAACACTTAATGACTGGCACCAAGGAAAACAATAAACACTTAATGACTGGCACCAAGGAAAACAATAAACACTTAATGACTGGCACCAAGGAAAACAATAAACACTTAATGACTGGCACCAAGGAAAACAATAAACACTTAATGACTGGCACCAAGGAAAACAATAAACACTTAATGACTGGCACCAAGGAAAACAATAAACACTTAATGACTGGCACCAAGGAAAACAATGAACACTTAATGACTGGCACCAAGGAAAACAATAAACACTTAATGACTGGCACCAAGGAAAACAATAAACACTTAATGACTGGCACAAAGGAAAACAATGAACACTTAATGACTGGCCCCGAGGAAAACAGTAAACACTTAATGACTGGCACCGAGGAAAACAATGAACACTTAATGACTGGCACCAAGGAAAACAATGAACACTTAATGACTGGCACCAAGGAAAACAATGAACACTTAATGACTGGCACCAAGGAAAACAATGAACACTCAATGACTGGCACCAAGGAAAACAATGAACACTTAATGACTGGCACCAAGGAAAACAATGAACACTTAATGACTGGCACCAAGGAAAACAATGAACACTCAATGACTGGCACCAAGGAAAACAATGAACACTTAATGACTGGCACCAAGGAAAACAATGAACACTTAATGACTGGCACCAAGGAAAACAATGAACACTTAATGACTGGCACCAAGGAAAACAATGGACACTCAATGACTGGCACCAAGGAAAACAATGAACACTCAATGACTGGCACCAAGGAAAACAATGAACACTCAATGACTGGCACCAAGGAAAACAATGAACACTTAATGACTGGCACCAAGGAAAACAATGAACACTCAATGACTGGCACCAAGGAAAACAATGAACACTTAATGACTGGCACCAAGGAAAACAATGAACACTTAATGACTGGCACCAAGGAAAACAATGAACACTCAATGACTGGCACCAAGGAAAACAATGAACACTTAATGACTGGCACCAAGGAAAACAATGAACACTTAATGACTGGCACCAAGGAAAACAATGGAAACTTAATGACTGGCCCCGAGGAAAACAATAAACACTTAATGACTGGCCCCGAGGAAAACAATAAACACTTAATGACTGGCCCCGAGGAAAACAATGAACACTTAATGACTGGCACCAAGGAAAACAATGAACACTTAATGACTGGCACCAAGGAAAACAATAAACACTTAATGACTGGCACCAAGGAAAACAATAAACACTTAATGACTGGCCCCAAGGAAAACAATAAACACTTAATGACTGGCACCAAGGAAAACAATGAACACTTAATGACTGGCACCAAGGAAAACAATGAACACTCAATGACTGGCACCAAGGAAAACAATGAACACTTAATGACTGGCACCAAGGAAAACAATGAACACTTAATGACTGGCACCAAGGAAAACAATGAACACTCAATGACTGGCACCAAGGAAAACAATGAACACTCAATGACTGGCACCAAGGAAAACAATGAACACTTAATGACTGGCACCAAGGAAAACAATGAACACTTAATGACTGGCACCAAGGAAAACAATGAACACTCAATGACTGGCACCAAGGAAAACAATGAACACTTAATGACTGGCACCAAGGAAAACAATGAACACTTAATGACTGGCACCAAGGAAAACAATGGAAACTTAATGACTGGCCCCGAGGAAAACAATAAACACTTAATGACTGGCCCCGAGGAAAACAATAAACACTTAATGACTGGCCCCGAGGAAAACAATGAACACTTAATGACTGGCACCAAGGAAAACAATGAACACTTAATGACTGGCACCAAGGAAAACAATAAACACTTAATGACTGGCACCAAGGAAAACAATAAACACTTAATGACTGGCCCCAAGGAAAACAATAAACACTTAATGACTGGCCCCAAGGAAAACAATAAACACTTAATGACTGGCCCCAAGGAAAACAATGAACACTTAATGACTGGCCCCGAGGAAAACAATAAACACTTAATGACTGGCACCAAGGAAAACAATAAACACTTAATGACTGGCACCAAGGAAAACAATGAACACTTAATGACTGGCACCAAGGAAAACAATGAACACTTAATGACTGGCACCAAGGAAAACAATGAACACTTAATGACTGGCACCAAGGAAAACAATGAACACTTAATGACTGGCCCCGAGGAAAACAATAAACACTTAATGACTGGCCCAGAGGAAAACAATGAACACTTAATGACTGGCCCAGAGGAAAACAATGAACACTTAATGACTGGCACCAAGGAAAACAATGAACACTTAATGACTGGCCCCGAGGAAAACAATGAACACTTAATGACTGGCCCCGAGGAAAACAATGAACACTTAATGACTGGCCCCGAGGAAAACAATGAACACTTAATGACTGGCCCCAAGGAAAACAATGAACACTTAATGACTGGCACCAAGGAAAACAATGAACACTTAATGACTGGCACCAAGGAAAACAATAAACACTTAATGACTGGCCCCAAGGAAAACAATAAACACTTAATGACTGGCCCCGAGGAAAACAATAAACACTTAATGACTGGCACCAAGGAAAACAATAAACACTTAATGACTGGCACCAAGGAAAACAATAAACACTTAATGACTGGCACCAAGGAAAACAATAAACACTTAATGACTGGCCCCGAGAGAAACAGTGAGTTTTGTTTCCCTGAGATCCTCGATGTACCCCGAGACGAAGTCGAGGGGAACATCGAGGATCGAGGGGAAACAAAACTCACTGATTCCCGAGGGGACTGTCATTAAGTGATTTGTTATTTAGCCATAAGTTTTACTAGAGGCAAAGTTGTGCGTAAATACAGGACCTACCTGATACGAGCGAGGTTTGTCGTCTTCTCTTCGAGAAGCTGCAACACAATGCTGCCAGCATCGCTACGGCATTTTTAGTATCGTTTTATGGCTTTCTTGGATCCAATTTCTCACTCTCGCGCTTGATAAAGATGTAAATTGTTTATTTGGAGCTGGTTCCATTTGAGCGCTTTCTTTCAACGAAAAATGGTCAGCTTTTTATGAAGATCTAGACATTTTAGTAAACAAATATTTCCTGCCTTTAGCTAGCCAGTGGTGCATGCGACACATCACACCATCTTCTGTCATGATGTAATCACGTGGCGGCATCAATTGTTGCCCGCGCGGGGAACATTGGATTTTGATTACTGCCACATGACCCTGAATCAGCCAATGACAGTGTGCGTTGTGTCTGGAAAACTTATGGCTATGTAACAATGAGTTTTGTATCCCAGAAACCCTCAATGTTCCCCTGAGCTCCGCCGATGGTGGTCCTGGCTAGATAGCTGTGTGTGTGTTTTTCGGCCCCTCCAACTCATTTATATACTTACATTATATAATTAATGAATGCTTGTAATTGTATGAGTGGAGAAAAAAAATATTGTTTCCCTTGGAGCCAGTCATTAAGTGCTTGATAAGTGCTAGCACTCAGAAGCTAACTCGATAGGAATTGTCAAATTCATTAACAGTGGTACATGTACATGTAAATGTTAGATTTCCCATTCTGAAAGTATCCTTTTCTAGAAAAAAGGCTCTGCACCAGTTTTGTTGCAGCATTAGTGAATGCAATAAATCAGACTTGTCATTAAGTAGTCCCTTATTGCCTGGCTAGACAATAATTTGAGTTGTCTTTCCAATGTTTATTTTTCTTGTTGTTTTGCAGCACGTTCGTTATGGATGAATGGAAGCGGGTCTACTCAAATCAGGATACAGAAACCAAAGCAATTCCCTACTTCTGGGAAAACTTTGACAAGGAAGGATATTCCCTGTGGTTTTCAGAATATAAAGCAGAGTATGAGGCTGACCTTGGTATGGTGTTCATGTGTTGTAACCTCGTAGGCGGCACATTCCAGAGGCTTGAAAAGCTAGCAAAGAATGCTTTTGCCAGTGTTTGTATATTTGGAGAAGACAAGAACTGCTCGATTGCTGGAATATGGCTATTTAGAGGACAAACCCTTGGATTTGATGTGAGTTTTTTTTAAATAGTGCTGATGGTAATGTTAGAACACTATGGTTTTAAATTAAGAGTGGAAATAATAGCCACTCGCTTTAAATATTCTGCAAAACAAATTGTTTTAAAGTGCCACTACGACGAAAATTACTGGATCATTATTCAGTGGAAGTGATGTCATACACTTAACACGACAACCACATTGCACGAAATAGTGTGCATAAAAAAGTAGCCAACCTCAAGGATAAATATAACTTTTTTCTTGTGTACACAAAGACGGTTTTAGTAGAAATATGCCTCCAAGGCATTGTGTTTTGCAGGCGAGCGTATGACATCACTTCCACTGAATAAACCTTTGTATAAAGCTGAACGAAGGGAACGGCCTCCAGTAATGCAGACATTTAGATTCAGTTCAAAAAACTTCTTGTCGTTGTATCAAAAAACAATTTGAACTGGTAATAATATATCAACTCTACTTTATGAATATGCAAAAACATTGATATGTCAAAATTTGATTGTAGTGGCACTTTAAAGGCACCGTGTCATGGTTTTGCACATGTCTGGAATCAATGTTCAGTTGCTGGCTGTTAGTCTATTATTTTGGCTTCAAACAATTGAAATCCCCTCTATGAATACTTGATTGAAAGGATATGCACTATTTTCTTTGAAGACTACATCTACACACAGTTTGTTAATCATTTTGCAGTTAAAAGTAAAGTAAAGTAAAGTAAAGCTACTTTATTTAACGTCGGTAACTCGTGACAGTCTAAGTGAGACTGATAAACTTGAGGCCGACGGGAGTCCTACGATTTTCGTCCTGATCCTTAAAGACGTGAAGGTCTAACCATTTGCAGTTGTTTCACAAAGGCAGCAACTTCTGCTCAGTTATTTTACGACCCTGAGTGTTGGTCTGGCTGGGGTTTGAACCCGCGACCTCCCGCGCAACAGACCGGAGCTTAACCATTGAGCTAATCATCCATCCCACACGTGTGCTAGGGTAGTCAGTTTATATGAAAACTACTGAAAATTATTTTGTTCTGGCCCGGAACATAAAGGCATGTCGCTCACCGTAACACAGCTCCTTTAACGTTTGAACCTTGATTTCCAAAACAAGAATGCAACGTCTCATTAACTCGACATGCACGCCAGTATGCTATGTTGAAATGGCAACGGAAGTTAAAGTGCCTATGAAGCTTATTTTTTTATTTTAGATATCAATTCTAAATCAAGTGAATAGTAGAATGGTACAATATATCTTACTTTGAATGCTGTGCCGCTGAGTTAAGGAGGTTTTAATATCCAAAATGCTAATTACATGACGTCAGGGGAGGCATCAATTATTATACAATTTTTGTTGTTACAATTAAACATTTTTTTAAAATTATCAGTGTTATACCCATGGTTGAAATAAAATGATTTTAGAAATTTGTTTTTCTATATCAGTAGAAACGCCCATTCACAACCACTAAGAAGTGATTGCAGATGCCTCCCCTGACGTCATGTAATTAGCATTTTGGATATTAAAACCTCCTTAACTCAGCGGCACAGCATTCAAAGCAAGATATATTGTACCATTCTACTATTCACTTGATGTAGAATTGATATCTAAAATAAAATAATAAGCTTCATAGGCACTTTAAGTAATACTCCGGCTAAGAACAGGAACACTGAACGGCAAGGAATGTAAAAAGGTGTTACTTTTGTATTATTCTTTCTCGTAATTTCATTGGTTGATACTCGTACATTCAATAGAAACCCATCGAAATAATACATTATCGTTCGAAAATTTGATGTTTCAATTTAGTTTTGATCAAACTACTTGTGATCTGATTTCAGAGTAAATCGTTATTGGGAAAGTTCTCAAATTTGTGATTCAAATCTCTTTTGTCTTCGCCCTTTCCAATTGGCTGGGTGATGAATTCTTAGTTTTCACAGCAAAAATGACCAACAGCATACAGTTTCCTTTATTTTCAGTTTATAACTTTGACTGTAGACATCTCAGACAGCAATCAAGCAAAATAGATATTGGGAATTGCTCATTGCCGCACCCAATTATCTTGTACTCCTGTTCTTAGGCGAACCATTACTTAATGCATAAGAGTGGTAATGATCGTATGATCGCGCTCCTAATGACAGGATACACTCAATACACTTCAAACCATAGTTAATAGAGTGGAATGGTTAGGAAACCCGGCAAACTTCAAAAGGGCTAACAAAGGCGCTACGATTTAGGTTGGAAGGGGTAAGACAAAAGATTGTGCACGATCATAGTTCATTAGCGTTCCCTGAACGACTGAACTCACACGTTTCTATTGGCTGATTGATTAACATGTTGGAATTTCTATTGTGTTTTGTGCACGGTAGTGGTTGAAAAAAGCTAACAAAGACATATAACAAAGAAGGTCCCTGAGTTTTCTAACCATTCCACTCTATTAACTATGTTCAAACTCAATCTCTAACACAAACCCCACAGGCAGCCCAATCTATGGGTTTGTGCATGAAAATAGAAGATATGTATGGGTTTTTATAAATCCTTTCAAATTGCCGTACATTATAAATAAATATACCTTTTCGCTTCCATGTTGTTTCCTTTGTGGTTTCTCTTCTATTGGAACCATTTTAGCGTGTTTTAGGAGTTCGGCTCACCACTCTAAGAAGAAGAGAAGGCTGGAATCTTCCGAAGTCTTCTGCCATAATCACCTTCAATCTTCACCTCCAAAATCTCACTTTTCGTTATCGAAATGCCACGAAACTCCTGTCATCGCTAGAATGATAAATAAATTAAAGGGGCTATGTCATGGTATTGCGCATGTATCGAGTAATCGCTCGTTTAGTGGCTGTTAATTGGATACAAACAGTTAAACTTCCCTCCCTCAATGCTTGATTGAAAGGATTTTCAATATTTTCCCTAGAGACTGTTTATATACACTGTTTGGTAGTCATTTTTGCATATTTGCTTTCATTTTAAGCATCCCACATGGCCGAGAGGTTCGTTAGTTCATATCAAAATTGGTGGAAACAGCTCTTTCCGGCCCGGAAAGACGAATGTAAAGTCTTACCGTGACGCAGCCTCTTTAAGCCCTGCCTGAATTTCAGGAACCAGCGATCCCTCTCTGGAAAAATCGAATACTATTTCGCGACTTTCGACTAACTCCAGGGCTCCATACTAATGAATTTGGACACGGAGCGCCAACCGTCAAAATAGCCTCGTTACGGTGAAGACAACTACCTTATTGGTACTAATTTTCGCGGGCACTTAATTTCGTGAAAAAAAGGTCGGCATATTTCGCGGGTCTTTATTTTCGCGATTTGGGTGCAAAATTATTTTCTTAGGGAATTAATTTTCGCGAAAATGAAAAAAAACAAACATTTTATTTCAAGAACCACACAAGATCTCCCCTAGTGCAAGGAGGATTGGAAATTCCTGTACAAGTTACAGCTGAGATGGATCTTACCGAAAGGAACAAGGCAATACTTGAAAAGTATAAACAGATTGTCGTTTCAAATTACAAAGAACCCGGGATAGATGGCCATTTCAATGACTGTACAAAAGAGGTGCTGAAAGAACTTGAAGATGACGATAGCGATACAGATGAAGAGGTTCAAAGCAACACAGATAGTGAAATTTGATTGTTAAACTGTTGTTTATCATCTGTAGGTATGCCATAGAGCTTTTACACATTATACACAATACGTAGACATGTGTTTCTTCATTAAATTGAGAAAACAAGAAATATAGGAGGGTATTAAATTTCGCGACATTAAACTTCGCGGGAATTTTTTTTCGCGTCGCTTTAAGTTCGCGATTTTTTTTAAATCGCGAAAATTGCGAAATTAAAGCGACGCGAAAATTAGTACCAATAAGGTAGTAATCTCTCCAGGGGATGGCGTACGACAATGCCTCGTCTACAAGTGAACCGGTACGTGAGAAGGGAGTTTTGGTTCAGTAACCTGAGTACCTTTGGCAGCTTTTATCTATTTCACAAAATCGGCTCATTTCGCACAAGCTTCGGGTATTAAAAAGCAAGTTGTTCCCTCACGGGGATGAATTACCTTCAACGGTTTATCAAAAATTGTGTGAAGAGCGCCACAGAGCAATTCCAAAGGGAAAAAAGCGACAGTCTCCACGAAACCGTGCTTAGGTGAGTACATGAATGAAAGCTCAAAATATTGAGTCGAAGCTTTCAATCAGTTTAGTTCAGTGTAGATATAGTACTGCTTGAAGTGGTAATAAATATAGGAGCGCTTTTGTTATTGTTTATAATTTATTATAAACTTTATTTGGAAAGATACTTTAGCCGGCGGCTGGTATTTCAATAATTAATAGCCATGTACTATATGTACACTGAACTAAACTGATTGCAAGCTTCGACTCAATATTTAGAGCTTTGATTCATGTACCCACCTAAGGTAAACAACCCTCTTAGTCTCATATTTCATAGCGCCGTTTCGTGGAGACAGTCGCTTTTTTCCCCTTTGAATTGCTCTGTGGCGCGCTTCACACAATTTTTGATTAACCGTTTACTTGGTTTACTTGTAGATGAGGCATTGTCGTACGCCACCCCCTGGAGAGATTACTAGTTGTCTTCACCGTAACGAGGCTATTTTGACGGTTGGCGCTCCGTGTCCAAATTCATTAGTTGGAGCCCTGGAGTTGGTCGAAAGTCGCGAAATAGTAATCGATTTTTTCCAGAATGAGGGATCGCTGGATCCTGAAATTCAGGCAGGGCTTAATTTATTTATCATTCTAGCGACGACAGGAGTTTCGTAGCATTTCGATAACGAAAAGTGAGATTTTGGAGGTGAAGATTGTAGGTGATTGTGGCAGAAGACTTCGGAAGATTTCAGCCTTCTCTTCTTCTTAGAGTGGTGAGTCGAGGTAGATGAAAAACTCCTAAAAACACGCTAAAATGGTTCCAAGAGAAGAAAAAACACAAAGGAAACAACATGGAAGCGAAAAGGTATATTTATTTATACATTGTACGGCAATTTGAAAGGATTTATAAAAACCATACATATCTTCTATTTTCATACACAAACCCATAGATTGGGCTGCCTGTGCAAACCCTAACCTGAACCATAAAACTTACTCTAACCACTTCGAAAACAGGTTCCCAGGTAAATGATGAGGTTTAGGGTTCCAGGGTTCACAGGTAAACAGAAGAGAAAAAACAGAGAACGAAAATGGAGGGTGTTTATTATTCCGAATCCATAACCTGTCTTCAAAGCCAACGTGATAACCACTACACTAAAGCCCGCCCGCACACGAGAGCTATCAGCTTATCCAACGTGCACGAGAGGTCATCTGCTAAGCTTTTAGCTCAAGTGCTGTTTCACCGCACACAGTGAATTTCGCTAAGCTATCCCCTTAGCTAAGTAACTTGTCGTATTTAAATTTCATTTATTACTTCGTCGTACGTCGCCATTTTGAAATCACGTGAGAGCACTCTGCATTTTCATTGGACAATAGATTACGCCAAGCTTAGCTGTTAGCTCAATCATTTATTTTTACTCAATTAGTGTTTTACAAGCAGTAGAAAGGTAAAGAAAAAGGGAAAAAAAGTTAGAATTTAATAGGATCTAGATTTTTACATTCAATAATCAGAAGATAGGCATTTAAAGAAAATATAATTATTTACACAAATTGAGTAAGGGTCATGAGTAAGGGTCATTTTATGACATCACAGTCAGAAAACAATAGCTCTTGTGTAACAATAGGGGCAACACTGCTGTGACGTCATGAGATCCAAGATGGCGGCGCGCAGGAAATTGAAATGAGTTTTATCGACAGGAATATCGGTGCATAAATGACATCTAGTGTACAATTTACTGGAGACAAACACAACAGCACCCTTAGGAATGCATAACAAACACTTGAGAACAAACATTGTTTTCCAGCCGAGGTCCTTTATTATTCGCTTAAACGTGCGTTCAAAAAAACTTCAATCACGACAATGGGGAACTACATTTGTAATGTGCCTGGAACATTACAACAAATTAAACATGAAAATAACAGAGAAGTTTACAGATTAGTTTTGATAAACAGTCGCTACTGCCGGACTGTGAAACATTAACTTTTAATATTTGTTTTGTTAGAATTGCAGTTTAGATCGCCAAAATCTCTAAAAATCGAAGAAATCGCTAAATTAAATAGTCGCTAAATCTTAGTGAAAACATATCTCTAAATTTTGTAGCCGCTAACGTTAAGGTAAATTGCGGATCTCAGGCCTTGTGCAACACCTGCAATCTACCAACAGTTATTTGTATTGCACCAGTTGACTTATGTAAAAGTTGATCCTGTTCTACTTTGGAAATTTTAGCTTGTTTCTCTTTTCATTTTGCTTCTAGGTTCCAAGGAAACGAGCATTTATTATCTTGTGGGTTTAAAAATTAAATTTGTACCCAGCTGCTCTAGCCATAGCTACATGTATTGTATTTGTTTTGATATTATTTATACTTACAATGCAGTGTGCGCTGTATCTCCGGGGTGATATCTCCGGTTGTGCCATTTATTTCCACAAAAGACTACTAGAAGTGTATTTATCTTAAGGCAGGGCTCGAGTTTAACGAAAAAGGGAAACAAACCATTCAGGGTAGTGGCATTTTCTTTTACTAACTGTAAGATTTGACAGTCCATGAATCCTTAGTAACAGGATTCGATTCTTCGCAAGGGGCTTTTACTGGGTATATAATTATCTCATTACAGCGCTTCTCATTCATACGTGCAGGTTGGAAAGTAATTTCCTGTGTTTAGGGTGGTTTTTCGTGGATGTCAATGATGTGTTTATATGGCAACTTAGGCAGCTTTCCCGCAGTCTGCACGTTTCGCTTTCGCTTTGGTCAGCAAATTCAATTCAATTGTGTGCTGTCGAGGTGTTTTATGATGTTCGAAATTTTTCTAAAAGACTTCGCCGAAGGGGAAAATACTGAAGACAGTCAGTACGTCTATTTGGAACACCATTGACGGATGCGTGACTGACTCAACTGAATCGCAGCCAGATCGGTCAGCATGACGAACATAATCATGCTAAAAGCCAAAGGCAGAGGCCTTCAAAACGGAGAAATTGCTGAAACTCTCAGTGTGAGTGAGCGTTTTGTGTATAAAGTCAATCATATCGGCAGTGTTCTCCATACCTTATAGATGCAATATTGTACATGAATTCAAGCTATACTGAAGTTTGTTGACGGCCGCTTCGGGCCTTTCATGCACCACATGTCTTAGCAGTGTTGAGCAGTTTGTACTTACAACTTCGTTCTCACTCTGTGCGATTGGCGTTTCATCCAGGTCTGGTAGAGCGATTCCAACATCTTCGAAGACATATTGACTGTCTTCATTGGCGAAGTCTCTTACAAGAATTTCGAACATCATAAAACACCTCGACAGCACACAACTGAATTTGTAGACTTTCTCAAAGTCCTTCTTAGCCCCCCGCACGAAGTCGCCTGCCTCTCGATCTCGCTTCGATTCTCGCGCTCGATTTTTGACGCAGTAATCGCTTATCCAGTGACTCAGCGAGTTCGACTTGGAGCAAGTCTACTGAATTTGCTGACCGAAGCGAAAGCGAAACGTGCAGACTGCGGGAAAGCTGCCTAAGTTGCTATAGAAACACATGATTGACATACACGAAAAACGACCAACCTGCATGTATGAATGCGAAGCGCTGTAATTACCACTTGGGTACATTACCTTTCCCTTCTCCCTTTTCCCATTCTTGTGGATCTAGCCCCTAGATCAGCTACTCGCTCTTGAAGTGAATGAAAAGGAAAAATACCGCTTAAATATAAAAAAAAGTATTAAACCAAACATTGAAAACTAGTTATCGTTGGTTAACGAGATGCCATTAAATTTGAGCCCTAAAGTGTATGCATTTTGCAACCCCTTGAGTAATGACTAGACTGCTGTCAATCAAACGAACACTTGACTGCGTTCTGCAAGTTTAATCCAATGATAACAGCATTTATACAAAAGCCAGGCAACAGTTGCTCTAATAACTGACAGAAGCTCTGACTCTTGATACCATTTTATTTTCACTGGTCGTAACCTTGAGAAACATAGGTAGTATAAATTGGAATTTTGGAAGCACTTGGTTAAGGATTTCCAGCATGTTAGATTTGACTGATAAAGCCTTGCCAATAAAGTATTAACCAATAGTGATTTTAGTCTATAATTTTTTTTCTTCTTTTGATGTCTGCATATATAATCATTAACTTTGGCTGGCTAGTGTCTAACTCGAAAACCTCACAGTTTATTTAGATGCTAGACATTTCCTCTATTATATATTTAGCCTATTTACAACTTTTTTCCCTACCACTTTTTCTAAACTCTAAATATGATTTTCCTGTTAACTTTGTAAATAACTGTGAAGTGTGAATAAAGTACTGTATTGTATATTGATTGATTCTTTTTTCCCCATCAGCTGGACGAAGACTGGCAGATTGACTCCCCATCATACAACTTCACCAAATTGGACCCCGACAAGCCAGAAACCAGGAAGCTTGTCAATGACTACTTTCTATGGAACGAAGCCATGACATTCAACAACAAAGCATTCACCCAGGGAAAGATCTACAAGTAGAATAAACATTGTTCTAATGTCGTTGTCAGAATAAAATAATTGGTATTGTGAAGAGCTGTGTTTGTGTCTGTTAATGATTACCTTGCTCTGCCTGAGATTTTCAGCACAGATTTCCATCGTGTGTGGTGTGGTGTAATGGGTTAATGCATGGCACATAAAGCATGTGGTCCCGAGTTCGATTCCTACCGCGGTCTGAGTAGCTTGAGTAGCTTTGAATTCCTTTAATTGGGAGCTTTGTAAGACTCGTCCGACGTTACATTTTGAACTCTATCCACCAAGTTGGGTATATAATACTCGGGGGATTCATTAATTGTGAAATGCAACGAAGAAGGGGACCCACAGTAGCGTGCAACAGTTCAATCTGATCAACTTTGGCATTGATTGTTACCTTCGCTTTTCGTGATTATCACATATAGTGCGCCAGCTCCTCTGGAAAGAACGAAAGGGCTAAGTGTTGTATGGATAGTTTTGTACCCTTCATGCAAGGCTCTGAATGTCACACTACCAAAGAATGCAAGAGAATATTTTACCCAACGTCCTGCTCGCTCAGAAACTATAAATGGACCATAAACCCCTGGCGCTAGGATAAAAACGACAGTTCTACTCTTGTAAAATTTGATCGAAGATTATTTCCAATTTTAAATTGCTCGCGGGTGTTAGACCCTAGGTCGACCGTTCGTTTTGCGCGACTACACCCCTCCTCACTTTTACACGCATCTTGCAAGTCTGGCCATTCTTTCAACGCCGGAAAACTGACGAGCCTTGTAGAAGAGTTTTATTGTGTTGGCCTCTGGTTTTAAAGTTGGGGTATGCCGATGGGTTCTACTGCGTTATGCACCTTAGGCTCATTCAATCTAAGCAGGCTTAAGGCGAAGACCAAGACTAGTAGTACGTCGGTGGTGGAACTTCAGTACGCTGATGACAATTGTATCTGCGCCACCTCGGAAGAAGATCTACAAGCGATTCTGAACGCCTTTGACTATGCTTACCGGAGACTCGGTCTTTCTATAAATGTGAAGAAGACGGAGGTTCTTTTTCAGCCAGCTCCAGATCAAACTCCTACCTGTCCATCCCTTAAGATCGAAGAGACTGTCCTACACAATGTACAGAGTTTCTCTTACTTGGGCAGTTTCCTCTCACCCAAGGCAGATATTGATGCTGAGATCCAACATCGTCTTCAAGCTGCCAGCTATGCCTTTGGTCGACTGCGGGAGAGAGTCTTTGATGAGAGAGGTATACGAACTGGCACCAAAATCCTAGTATACAAGGCTGTTGTTCTACCGACGCTTCTATATGGCTCGGAGTCCTGGATTACTTATCGACGGCATTTAAAGGCCCTTGAGAAATTCCATCAACGCTGCCTCCGCCGTATCCTGGGTATCAATTGGAAGGATCGACGAACAAATGTCAGCATCCTGGAAGAGGCCAACTGCACCAGCATTGAGGCCATGCTGATGCAAAATCAACTTCGTTGGTCGGGGCATCTCCTGCGAATGAACGACTCTCGCCTTCCCAAGCAGATTTTCTTCGGCCAACTTGGTTCTGGAGCAAGAGCGAGGGGAGGACAAAGGAAGCGTTTTAAGGATAACATGAAAGCATCTCTAAAGTCGTGTGGCATTAGTGTCGACAACTGGGAGGATGTTGCTAGTAGTAGATCCGGTTGGCGAGAGGTCGTCCAAGAGGGTGTGTCCCACTTTGAGCTGGAAAGGCGAACCAAGGCCCAGCAGAAACGCTTGCTGCGCAAGGAGCGTGAAAAGGAACCTTTACCGCTCACTACTGCTTATACATGTCACGTTTGCGGAAGGCCGTGCGCCTCTCGCATTGGACTGGTCAGTCACCTGAGGGTGCACAAGAACTGAAGAATACTTGATGGACAATCCTACTCGTTATCGAGTGATCCCTGATGATGATGATGAAGAGAGAACCAGCTGGGGACTCTTAGTTCCTCCAGTCCATTGTCGTTCCTGCGGAAGAGGTACTACTTTGTGGTCCATGTGGAATGCTTAAAAAAGCAATGTTACAATGACGCCGTAAAGATTCTGCATGGAAACGATGCTCCACTATTGTTGAAGCTTTAAACGGATGTTTAAATAGCCATAAATCAAAACTGGCATATGGCAACAGGTAGCCTGCTGTCCAGGGCCCGGTTCCTGAAAGCCCGACTAGCGCTAATCCTGGATTAACTCTCAACAAAACATATTAGTTGTCATGGTAATTAACTCTGGATTAGCGCTAATCGGGCTTTCAGGAACCGAGCCCAGACGTATTTTTTCACTCGTAAATTCGAAGAAAAAAGTAACGTCTGCTTACCCGAGCGCTTAATTAGTTTCCATGCAAGCATGACGTCAGCACCTTTGTTTTATTTTTCTGCCCAATCAAAGCAATTGTTACAATTTTAGTGAATTGGCGCACCAGTGTATTGTCTGAATCCTTTTAAATGTAACATACGTCACTTCCAGGATATGGAAGGTAAAATCTGATTGGTTCATAACACAATGAGGTGTGCATATTGGAAACTAATTAAGCGCTCGGGTAAGCAGACGTTACTTTTTTCTTCGAATTTATGTGAGTGAAAAAATACGTCTGCATAGCAGGCTAGGCAACAGGAAGGTTTTCGGGATTCTCGTCTTTTGGTGTCAAATTTTGTCACGTGACAAAAACTGGAACTTTTCGTCTGCATGGCGAATAAACCATTTAAAAAAATTGCCTAGCTTCTTTTCTTCTGGCTGCATGTCACCCGGCGTCCAGAGCAGAAGGTGTATGAAAACGTATCACCACGGCAACATTTTTCCGAAAGGGCTTGGCAATGGATGTTGCCTGCTGGAGCACCCAGACAGAGATGCCGTTCTGGCGTGCAAAAAAATGTTTTTTTTTTTTTTTTTTTACAGCCTTGGATGCGGCGCAGTCGATCGTCTAAGATCGGCAGGATTCGAGTTCCTTCAGAGTAATATGCAATGACGCGTAGTCCATGTGGTATCGGTATCCCCCTGTACTGGCATAAACGGAATAAAATGGGGGTAGCCACGGTATATATCATTGTGGGAATATGTAGGGTAAACCTTTACCAAAAACCCTTGGAAGGGACCATCGGCAAGAGCGAAGTAGAAAAAGGTGGCACAGTAGAGAAGCGTGAAGCTCTGGCCATTGTTTCCTCCACGGGTACTGCGAAGGGCTTTATAGGAGTTGCTCTGTCATTTGTCGGATAAATACCACAAGCGCCACCAAGCACAGTTTGCAAGGCAAGTTACAGGTAACCTTGTCAACGGAACACTTGGGCTAATATGCCGAGTAGTTGCATAGAGCGGTTTTCAGTTGAGTGTAGTGAAACCAAACGCAAATTACCCACAGTCAGCCAATCATAGGAGCGAGTAATCACAAGTAACTCATAAATGGCTTCCCTGTGAGCCAATGACAAACCAAAGCAAAACCAAAACAATTTGCGTTTGGTTTTACTTTGGATTCTGACTGGTTGGTTTACTTTCTCAGCCAATAGGAGAGCTTAGTAAACGCAAAACCAAAACACTTCCGACACTCAATCGAAATCCGCTCTATATAGTCCCGATTGATGATAGAAATAGTTGCTACCAGGATCTGCGAGAGGACATGTTACCGCCTTGGCTGTCTTGCTCTCTCTACAACGTATCCTCGCTCTACGATTACCAATAATCAGTAAATGGCAAACACGCTTGAAATACCGATTATTGGTAATTCTACGACAAATCCTAACCCGAACCATAAACCGAACCCTAACCATCGGACGAGTTCACGGGTAAACGACGGGTTCTCACTCACCTAGAGCTAGGGTTCACAGGTAAACAAGAAGAGAAGGTAAACGAGAGAAAGAATTGTTTTCAGCGCTCCTACTCGGGCTCGAACTCGTAATCGTTTGCGTGTTGTGCTTGGTAGTGCAGGCGTCGCGACCACTACACTAAGCGCGTCTACCGCCGTTCGGATTTGGACAATTGTTTATCTTTATCCTTGACTGGTTTTAAGAATGTCATTGTTTAATTTGTGTTCCAGAATTAGCGATTATTGATAATTGAAGAGCAAAAGCCAATTACTGATTATTGGTAATTGTAGAGCGAGGATATGTTGCTCTCTAAGTGCAGGTGGGTTTGTGGCACTTGTAAGTGCATTGCGATGTTGCTAATCATGTAGTCGCTCCCCAGAAAACTGTATGTGAACCTAAATCCATGACGGACCCCACAACCAATGTTAGGAGGCGCTTGGGGGATATTTGAGTGACGCGATGGACAACGAACAGGCAAGCGCTGAAGTCCTGGACCGGATTACGCCGGCTGACCCCCCGAAGACAAGGCCCGCAAAAGACCCACGCCGCGTCGCCCTGTCTGCCGCAAACAAGCAAGACCCTTGCCCGTGAGATGGCGAGCCATTTTCATTCAGGCTATAAAATAGATACTGGGGAAAATGACGAAAATAGAACGTGGCGTAAACAAAATGGCGGACGGAAAGAAGAAGGGGGGCTCTCTCCCATTCTCCCTCCCTTCACCTTCTCTACCCAGTCCTCCTCTTCTCTTTTGTCCGATTTTTGTTTTTGTTTTTTTAGTATCCAGGGCCTGTGAAGAAGCTAGCTGTAAAAAGAAGCTCAGAACATGTTTGAAACACACCGTGTACAAAGACCACCGTAGGTGAGATCTGTAAGCAAGCAACATTGACCAAGAACGACCATCGGGTTTGATAGTAAACACGCAGTTTAGACCAACGTTTCAACAGCACAAGAACGAATACGACTTGCCAGAAAGCTGTCCGAGAGGTCTCGCTTACTGAGCCAGCGCAAAAGGCATCACCAGTGACTGAATGCCCTCGCAAAAGACCTGTAGCAGGATATTCAGCGGTTAGAAATGGCTGTTGAGGAGGGTACCGATTGTGAATCGAGTAGGTTGTTCGCCGTTCGGCCCTATTGGGCTCCCGTTGAGGTTTTGCTCCGGTTTGTTCTCGACTTATTAGCTTTGCTATCGTAAAGTAAGCTCGTCACTCGATCCTTTTGTTGAGCGCCGTCCACATTAGTAGTTCTTGTGCTAATTGTGTCGACGAATCCTTATATTGGGTGAAACGGCCGTAGAGCAGGAATAACCACAGGAGCCCTTGGAACAACGGGTGTCAACGCTGTTGGCAAGTATTGCGTTGGCCATCTCGCTCGTAGGCTTATACTAAAAGTGTTTCTGTGGGCCATCTCGCGCACAGGCGTCCCGACAGTACGACATCAGCAAGCCCCAATCCACGCCAGCACCAGTCGAAACGCCCCCCACAGGCACGATGCGCGGTTGCCCCGTGGCGATGGAATAAGAGGTAGATGTATGGTGGTGGAGGAGGTATGAATCATGGCAGAGAGCAAGCTTGTGAGAACCATTACAGACGCTACCGTGCTCACAGGATTGACGGCAGCCATTGGATGGGTTGCAAAGAAAACTGTCAAGGAGCCTATGACTAGTGACCCCTCCACATTTGCCATTAACTACGAAAAGTGAGTGGCTGCCTTCTCGGCCTCCGTAGAATTGAAAGTTTACTTGGAGCATCCGAAGATCCTGCCAAAGCAGATGTAAGCAATTGTCCTGATGATCGGTGAGGTCACCTTGAATGCTACCGGCTTCATAAGTGGCTCATACCTCGCCGAGAGCAAACGTCACGACAAAGCTCTCGAAAAATACCAAGCGGTATGGACGACCTTTCAAGAACACCACAAAGGCTCGCCGACTGGGTGCAGGAGCAGGAGTGCCTGAAGCACCACGCCGACGAAGATCTCTCCGAGACCGACCGCGTGCTAAAGCTCTATAACCAAGCGCACGCAAGCGCAACAATCAACATGCACAAGCCTCAGTTCTATACATGACTGCTATCGCCCACTAAATTCGAAAAAACCGCGGAGATGGTGTACGTTGGGGGAGGTGTCCATCTCCCTTGGATACGCAACCAGCCGTTGGCTGTAGGATATTTGTTTAAAAAGGCTCCTTTTTCGTAAGTTCAGTGGAGGTTGAGGAGAATGTTAGAATACGTTCGCCATGGAAGCACTGTACTACGGGCCTGTGGCGAGGCGATGGAGCCGTGAAAAGGCTTGCTGAGGGGTAAAGGTGTCAGAGGATGAAACAACGGGGTGGTTATTGCAAAGCAGGCTATCTGGAAGATTTACGGAGTGCATGCCACTTCCGCACTGGCTGTATCAAAGCCAAAAGAGGTCCACCAGGCTGGCTGACCTCCTGTTCCTGCTGCCCGATCGTGTGGGGTGAATGACGTACAAATACACACTCTTTATTATCGGCGTTGCGAGCCGATACAAGGAGGCAGATCGAGTCTTTGGTCTTAAAGGACTCGGCGGTGGTTGCTACTACACTTACATGCATTTACAACCGTGGTAATTGACATGGTAGGAGCTACTGCAGATTGACCCTTTAGATTCACTCGTGTACAGTTCGGCCAAGGGCGAGAGTTCATGGGTGTCGAAGCGGGCAACCATTGAGCCCGGACCATCGTGGAGCGGTTCAATCGGATGCTGGGGAGCCGGTGGTGGACGTGAGCCATGTAAATGTGGAACGGAGCCACGGCAGGCCTGTGAGGTTTGCAGATGTGTGACGTCACCCGGGGGTGATGGTCCAATACCTCCTCCCGCCTGAAGGGGGAAGGAGGCGGGCCACTGGGGCCCTGTGTGGAGTCTGAAAGCACATGATGTTGTACGCATGGTCTTTGCGGTTAATCAGCCGGTGTTGTATTACCTTTCCGAGGGTGCACCCAAGCGGGGATTTGTTCGCGAGGAGCTGCAGGTAGTGCCCCCGAACTAACACAGCTGCCACAGAAGGGGATCCTCATTCCCACTGCCGTTCGTCAGTAAGGCTGTACTCTATGGGCTCAGCGTGTATTTTATCCGGTATAACTCTGTTTCGCATAAAGGTCGTCATTTCTGGCACCCCAGAGCGGCTGAGGCGAAAGCCGCGTCCGGTTCTCCGCCTTGCTCAGGAATACATGCAGCACAGAACGGAAGCGATTCCATGGCACCCTGACACTATTGTGCCTCTGGGACATACATACAGAGGGCGATGGCAGCACCCCTCGACCGTAAGTTTGAAGAGTCCTGTGATTCACCCGCTCTACTTGTCCCAGGCAAGCCACTCCTTCCGATGGACTGCAAACTCCCCTTGCAGCTCGGGGCGCAACATGTAGTCAATGTTGTTGTCTCAGATGACAATGTATACGCTGTCAGTGTCCATCTGTATGTATTAGAATTCGCGCCTGTCGGCATACCAGTCCATGAAGTCATAGTAGAAGTCAAACACGCGGTGTTTCGCGAGTTGGTAAACGGATATTCCCACTTTGAAGGGGCGCTTGATTGTCATCTTTGGCTTCCGACTTTCAATTTCTTATGCCTCACCTATTTCCTCCAGGTCGGCGAACCATGCGGAGCGGAGGGCTTTGTCCGTTACACACTCGTCCTTGGTGTACGTCACATTGATCTGTTGCCCCAAGGCCTCGATCAGTTTACCGTGAGCCGAGTTTCCGAGAAGCTTGAATACATCCGTGGGAAGGGCTTTGTTCTTGTCGAGCCTCGGTAACCTAATCCACAAACCATTCGAAGATCTTTTTTGTTTCATATTCGATGCCGGGTCCGATGGGCAGCGTGGATCACGGCACGATACTCAATGTATACCACTGGATGAGTGGGGTATATAGTAAGACCTCTTTCCCCTCAAAGCCCCCACGACTTTCTTCCCATCTGGGCGCTTCTGGCCAGTTCTTCGGAGTATATTAGCACCTCGGGTGGGATGGCCTTGTATGGGATGATGTGGTTGTAGACGGAAGGGTGGCATCTCTTCGAACTTTGGCAAAAGGTCTGTCCATCTCGGCATAATCAAACCATTACCTTCTTCGGCATCTTCCCAGCCGCCGAGGAAGATCTTGCGTAGCTGCCATGGGGTCCGCGTAGTACACTACGCTCTCATTTCCGTCGTGGGTCACGGTAGATGCAGATGCTACGACTCAATCATTAACCCCGTTTCCCCCTGGGACAGAATTCAAATCCCTCCGCGGGCTTTTTAGATATTAGTATTTCAGGTATAAAGGAGCATGCACGTGACTGATTTGCTTCATCTGATTGGACAACATGTTCATTAATTATTCATGAATTTTGAAATAATAAATAGTTAGCGGTATTTTTTAGCCCCGCCCATACTTCAATGTAAGCTTGAAAATGGCCCAAAAAGCCTTAAAATTCCGATAGTTTTCTTTATTAACTTCGAAGGTGCATCTGGAATGTAAAACTACAATACTTTAGCTTTATTATGATATATATGTTTTCGTTTTGGTATGTTCAAAATGGTCAAAACAGCCTTGAAATATTTCCATTTCGATAAACTCAGTATGAAAGGAAGTAGCGATATATTCTAACCAATAGTTTAGCCGCCTGGATATGCGCACAATGCAATTTGTTCACTCATTTCTAAACTTCGTTCTCTTCTGGGATTGGTAGAGCGGAATACCGTGGGATGACAGTGAGACTCTTGGAGCGACGAAACGGAAGATGCGCTTGCATGCTTTAACTACCAGCTAGCTTGGTCATCCACGTATGTAACTAATCTAAATAGAATATTTAATTTACAAAAGCGTGCTGTGCGAGCCATGACCAATTCAGATTACCGAGCTCACTCTGCTCCTTTATTTGCTCAGTTAGATATACTAGACATTTTTAAAGTCAACTCATTTCATGTAGCAAAGTTTGTTTTGTTATCATAATCAGTTGTTGCCTTCGACTTTCCTCAATTTATTCGTAACTAGCAGTCAAGTACATAACTACAACACTAGATCAGTCCCGGGGGGGGGGGGGTACTCCTGTTTGTGACGTATTATGTATGTGCCGCCCGGGTGGGTCAGGGTTTTGAGCTCAGTTTGGGCAGGTAGGGTCAGGGTTTTGACCTGATTTGGGCAGATCAGGGTCAGGATTTGAGTATAATTTGGGTGCAGTCAGGGTCGGGGTTCAGTAGTTTTTAGGCAGTTAGGGTTCAGTTTTTTTTAGCTACTATGTCAAAAAAATAAATTCTGTTGCCGCATTTTTATCGCCTGTCCACATGCAAGCACTGAGGTTCCCTTACATTGTGACGCCGCTAATTCGTACTTCAGTACTTATCTATGTACTCCATCTGCTGATTTGTTTACCCAATACCACGTCCCGACTTGAAATGTTCCGTATTTTGCATGCAATCCCGGTACGCGGTATACCGGCCGGGATATATATCCGACCGTGTTATGAAAACAATTTAAAGAAGGGGCAATAAGGTTTTTTTTTTCCCAAAAAGGGGGCAATCAGGGTTTTGGAGCTCGGATTGGGTCAAACAGGGTCAGGGTTTGAGTCTCTTGGCCTCACATACATACCCATTTTTCATGTAAGTATACCCCCCCCGGGAGATCAGTATCCAATTATTGATCTCATGCCTGTTGTACTAATCTTAAACAGTTTACAATTCTATACCAAGGTCCTAAAATTTGGAATTCCCTGCCAACGTATATCACAGGTTCAACCAGTTTTCCTAGTTTTAAGAAAAAAATGAATGATTTCTTACTCAAATATATGATTACTGAATCGATCATGCCGCACATATGCATCACTTTTTATAAACTTATTAAGCTACGAGGTGACCTCTTACTAGAAGCCTGATGGTTTCTCGAGGTCTCCTCGCCATACATTACATTCTACTGTATCTGTAATTCCAATTTCTGTGGCAAATAAAGGACTGTATATGATAGCTAGGCAGCCCGATTTGGTGGAGCTGGAAGGTGTTTATCCATTTATAGGGAACAACTCGTAAACCGTGGCACGCACCCATTTTTCATATGACTGACTATTTTAAGTATACCAGAGGAGTAGACAGGGATGCGTCCTGTCTCCTCTACTTTTTAATCTATATTTGAATGATTTGGCTCATATTTTACAAAGCACTAATGACACTGATCCAGTTATTCTGCCAAATGGAACCTATCTAAACAGTTTATTTTACGCAGACGATTTAGTTCTGATATCCAGTAGTGCAGCAGGCCTCCACAAGACCATTAATACACTCCAAACATATTGTCAAATTGGTTTTTATCTATCAATATGAAGAAAACTAAGGCTGTTATTTTCCCAAAAATTCGTTCTTTCTAAATGGTTCACCGATTACAAATTCTCCAGAGTACACTTACTTACGTTCGACAATCTCATGTAATGGTAGTTTCACGAAATCAAAACAAATCTCAACTGAGAAAACAAGACGTTCTATTTTCGCAATGAAAAAATATCTCGATTTCCGTAAACTCCCTATCAACATATGTAACAAATTAAATTATTTGACACACTCAGTATTCAGTCCTATATTATTGTACAATTCAGAAGTTTGGGGGGCTTATGACAAAATCAATTTCAATAAATGGGAAGTAGATCCTGTTGAAAGAATACATACCCAATTCTATAAACACTACCTTGGGATAAATAGAAGAGCACCAAACGTTGCCTCCCTTAACGAGTCTGGAAGGCTTTCCTTAAAATCTCTAATTTATCGAAACATGTTAAAATTCTGGAACACATCGAACAGCTCCCAGAAAATAGTATTGCAAAACAATGTCTTCACATTTCGAAAGACTTGGCATCCTCCAACAAAAATAGTTTCATATCTTCGATAAATGAGCTTGTACATTTATTTGAATCAGGGAATAAAAAAACCATACAGGATATTGACATAAATAAACCAAACAAATGGTTATCCGCTATGAAACAAAATACAGATAATCAATCAGTTACATCTCATAAATTCAAATAGAAAACTAGTATTTTATTCAATGTTCAAACATGATACAAAGGCTTCTCCATACATAGAGCTGATAAAAAAAATTCAGATCACCGAAGAATGACTGCAAAACTTAGATCGGGAAATCATAATTTAAGAATAGAAACAGGCAGACACTCTTGTCCCAAAATACCCGAAGCTTCAAGGATATGTGAAATATGTGTCACAAATGAAGTAGAAAACGAAATACATTTCACATTTCATTGCAGCTTATATAATAACATTAGAAAAGTATTCTTCGACGACATTTGTAATAAATACAAACATTTTACAAACTTAAATATCAAAGACAAAACCTTATTTCTCTTTAATAACATAGACCCATTTGTATGTAAGAAATTGGCTCACTATATTTTTGAAGCCTTTGAAATAAGAAATCATTGTAATATTAGAAATTGTTCTCAAAGTTAGTTTAGCTTCTTTTAGTTATGTTGTTTATGTGTTAGGCAATACCATTTATGTATATGGGAATGCTAATAATAATAAAGATCCATATGAGGTGCCGAGGTAGTTCAGGACGTCCAGAAAGCGGAAAGTTCAGGATGAGAAGGAACATCGTCTGGTTTGCCCTCTTAGCCACTTTAGCCTTCTCACACATGTGGATAATCTCTTCGTTGAAATGGCTCTCGAGGTGGATTTCGTACTGATCGGCCGGAGTTGAATTCAATGACAGGGACCTGGTCATACCATTCATTGATCAGTTGTTACTGCTTTTTGGGAAGGGTGTTGAATGCAAATGGTGAACTTCGTCATACCGAGGGCAGTACTTCTCGCGGACGGCTTCTCGGATCTGACAGCTACGGAGTTTGATCTCCGCGATGAATGCCGCTAAAAGCTCTATCGGGTCGCATCTGCATATGTGCGTTGGGTTGGCGCTCAAGCGTTTCGCCCACAGATACTGAGATTGGGACTTGGGTGTTCTTTACGATAAGGGCGGCGGTTGGTGAACGTACTGCTTTTGTGTGGCCAAAGGTAGGCCTCAAGTCATATACGATCGCATGGGAATAGGCTTGCTGTGTTTGGGGGATTGGGCTACTGTCTCTTTTCGTCTCACACCTCCAGGCCTCCACGGGCAAGCGCAATCGTTTGGTACACATAACAGCATTCCCTTATTGATTTTTTCCAATCTTATTGTGCACCTTGAAATCCCTGCTGGTCGTGTAACTTCTAAGACCATTCCAATAAAATGTTTCGTTTACCAACGCCCGACCGACCAATGTTTTTGGAAAAGTAATAAAAACGATGAAGAATAATTTCATAACCTATTTAACACCTCTTTTCCGAGCTCTCTACGTTTTTGCTACTCTCGTGATAATTGTCAATCCACATTGTAGTAGAAAAACAAGTAGTCGAGGATACATTATTTTTTACACAAGTCTTTTGCGAGTCTTCCAGATCCCCTAACGTTTTTTTGTTTGCCCTACCGACCGACCCACCATTACGAGCCAGAGGGCGATGGTAAACGAAACATTTTATTGGAATGCCCTAATAGCAGTGTTTGGTAAACAGTCTTCTTTTTACCATGAATATATAAACTATAAGGTTTCAATATACATAGCTATCTTTACCAAAATAAAATTCCTTATAAATTAAGCCCGGTTCAAACGTCGAATTTCTGCCATGTCGAATTCAATTCAGGAATTCAATTCGACAGAAATTCGAGGTTATAATCAATAATAATTCGACTAGTCGAAGTGCGACACTAATTTAAACGTCGTATAGCTAGCCTGAATTTCAGCCGTCTCCTCCGGTTCATCACATTTTTAGTGCGGTAATAAGCGTGACTCATTAAATTCGATGTACGAAAGGAAGGGATGGGACCTGTTGTTTACTGTAGTGTTTTAATAATTATTAAACTATTCGGCTATCCCTTGTCTTGCATTTCTTGAAGTTGTGTCACTAGCATTGCTGTTGTTGTTGAGAGCATTGCTTTCTTGTGCTTCAGTGTTTGTAGGACATCTGTATAAATTTGCAAGTAAATTGAGAAAAGAGTTATACAAATGTATGCCCCTTTATATAGTAATTAAGCATCTCAAGCAGCTACACAGCCAATCAATTTGACCATGACAATTGCCAGTGACCGTGACTGATTGCTTTGGATCTTGGTCGATCACTGTCAGTATTGGTTAATGTGGCACGTACTTCACATCATTTTTAGAGGTTTGTCAATATTTATACCTTATTGGTATAAAGGTTGGTTAATTGTGAATGGCAGGGGTTTAAACAGAGGCCATCTGGCTATACAGCTACCAGCTAGAGTATGTGCAAGTATGTGTGTACTGCATAGTTCTATATATTTTTGGATCATCCTTATTTTATTTTTATTTTAGGGGGAGGGTCACCCTTTTTTATTTTAAATCCGTCCTGACCAAATTATTTTTTACTGTCTTTATTGTAATCCATATTTAATAAATCCCATTCTTTCACAATGAATAAAAGCCTTATATAGTTGTAGCTGTCATTTTTGCCTTAATATATTATTGCAAAAGTTGTCTTTATCAGGCAAACTGGCTCTTACATTAGCTAAGACAAACAATAGCCATATAACGCCAATCAAGTTTGACCATGGACAATTGCCACTGACCGTGACTGATTGCCTTGGATCTTGGTCAATCACTGTCATTATTGGATAATGTGGCACTTAGCGGCTAAAATTGCTTGCTCTCCACATCATTTTTAGAGGTTTGTCAATATTTATACCTTACTGTTACATTGGTGTAAGATGAAGGTATAGAAGATATGAGGTTGATTAATTGTGAATGGCAGGGGTTTAAACAGAGGCCATCTGGCTATATATACAGCTTCAATTATCTTCAATTATCTGACAAGCAGGGTTCTCTCAACACAGGCATAGTAGGGGGAGAAAACCCGGGGGGGGGGGGGGGGGGGGGGGGGGGGACTCCCATATAAAAGGGGTAGGGATGCTCGTCGGTCATTTTCAATTTGACCCCTAAGAGGTACTAAAATGGGCGTGGCTCAAGCTTATTTTGACTCCTAAAAGATAATAAAAATGTTAATTGATAACAGCTTTTTTGTTCAATTGACACCCGACCCCTAAAAGGTACCGCTTTACATAGAAATGTCTGTGTTTGATGGTGGATACCCTAAGTGGTACCAAACTCCTGATTTTGACCCCTAAAAGGTACGACGAGCATCCATGTACCCCTCACATAAGGGAGTCCCCCCCCCCGGAGAAAACATTTGAGTAGGGGGCATTTATTTCAAATCCAGGCTTCTAAGGTAAGTAAAAATAGTATTGTAGAAAGGCTTGTAGCCAGCGTGGTCAATTAGAGTACACAGAGAAAATCGCTGCACTCTCAACATCTGCCATTTTGTTTTCCTTGTTTCACTCAATTCCATGGATGCAGGTTTACCTGTGACAGCCATACTCCAAAGCAAGGCAGGCCACAGAACCCAGTCACCAGATTATCAGTTTTTTAAAGCAACCTCAACCTGACCTGTGACAGTGTACTTTAAAGTGATTACCTGGAATTTCATTGGATTCTAGGTCTTCACATATCCTTCTGCTCTCTTCTTCTGGGTTTGAGTCATGTTTTGTTAATTTGTTATCACATGCTAGCCATTCTTGTGAGGCCCTGTATTTCTCCAAACACTGAAGAGTAATTTTAGAATAAACATGACTACTGGTATTATTTATCAACAAACAAACATTAGCCACTTGAACCAATTGTGAAACAGGAGAAAATACGATTTATTTAGCTATTTTGTATGAAGATAAATAATCAATAAATACACCATGAATGAGTTATTAAAGGCTTTTAAAAGTTTGTGGAAATGCTATTGTCTTGTACTCAACACTGATTGGCTCAAATAACAATTCTTTTTGTGTACAAGGTAAGGCCACAACCTATACCTAGCTAGTTGACTTTATATAGTTAATATACTATAGTACCCGGAGTAGCCAATCGATGAAATCGATGATCGGAAATCCAATCGATAAATCGATATCAATCGTTAAATTAGTTAATTAATATCGATTGGTATCGGTCAAACGATGACCAATCGATAGTCACAGAAAAATTATCAATCGATGAATATCGATTGGCATTTTCGATTGAGCCTGAGGACTGACACGTTAATTTCGCGATTTTGGGGTGTGCTTAATTTTCGCGAATCTTCTAAAAGGAAACGCAATGGAATATCATGTTACTAGCGGCAAACTTCACCGGTAAACGTAGTACATACACTGGCAAAATGGCACGAGCATCAGAAGGTAGTACAGATAAGCTTTCCATTTACTGTATAGTGAAAGGATACCATAATTGTTTATTTGATGTGGCCGTTGGAGATACGTTACTTTACCTACCTGCCTTGTTTATATTAATCCTTTCAAAAATCGATGTCAATCGATTGCAATTAAGGGCAATCGATATCAATCGATAAGGTCACAAAGATTTGTTCCATCGATTGTTCATCGATTTCCAATATCAATCGATTGATTGGTATCGATTGGCATCGATTTTAATCGATCATCGATTTCATCGATTGGCTACGCCGGGTATAGTATAGTACAGGATAAAATTATTTACGATAGTATCAGATAGCTTTTTTTAAATCTTACCTACCTCATTCAGAGATTTTATGTGAGCAGCTAGCCTTTCAATATTTGTGCTTCGTCTGTGAATAGTTCTTTCTAGTCCCTGTTGCTCTCTGACCAGTTCACGATAGTATTCGAGTTCTTCTTCTTCTGCCATGCCTGCAAGTGGAACACGAAAAGTGACAGGCGTTACATGCTCCGATCATCGGTACTTCTTCGTAAATCCCGAATAGACTCGATAATAATCCGAAGGGTTATTGATTTATTGTAATGTCCAAGATGGCGGACGTAGAAGAACTTCCCACAGCCACGTGTATATGTACTCTGTGCGCCACTGTTATAACCGGTTTGGAATCTGTGGCAGTCAGTGAATGTCAAGAAAAACTAAACTGTAAGCCGTCAAGAGAAAGGGGAAGAATTTACTTCGATATCCCTATGGATTCTGTCCAGAAAGCGAAAGATCTACATTCAGTTGAAAACTTGTTTGTCGTTGTGAAGGCTTTTACAGGGTTTGGTTTAACGCGTAAAGGCAAAGGTGATGATGTAAGCGGTTTTGAAAAGTTGCAAACACTTGCCGAGGAATTGAACTGGACTAAGGCGCTCTCAATATGGAAGGAATTCACGGGGTATACTGGACCCCTTACAAATGAGGATCTTGTAAGCCAATCAACACCAACCAATACCAATGACTGCCAATCAAATTTGAGTACTGAAAACGTAAAGGAGTTATTAGATTCTGGTGAAAACCTTACAAAGATACCTAAACCTAACAACGATACTGACCCTAGTGTTAATGCAAAATCTTCACTTCCAAGGTTTCGAGTCACATGTACAAGGACAGGGAACAACCATGGGTTCTCTTCAATGGAGGCTGCGTCAAAATTTGGGGGAGGGATCAATGATTTATTTCAATGGCCAGTTGACCTCTCCAATGCTGATATTGAGATCCTGCTGAATGTTGTTGATGATCGCGTTGTTGTCAGCATTGCACTTACTAGAGGAACACAAGGAAACAGAAATATACAACACTTTGGTCCAACAACACTGAAGGCATCGTTAGCGTACTGTCTTATTAAACTGGGGGACATCAAACCTGGTGAGTTTGCCGTTATTTTATTTTCTTGACCATATTAGGAAAACCCAACATTTGTCAGAATTAGACTCATCCCCAGTCGATTGGATGGGTTGCAAAGAAAACTGAAATTTCAGGGTGCTGTGGTAATTGTTCAAAGAGCACTAAATCAACAGATTGTCAAATTAATTATATGCATTACTCTACATTTGTATATAAAAGGTCTCTTAGATGAGAATTAAGCATCATGTTCAAGTACAGTACTGTGTTCAGGGGAATACATATTATTTATCAAAGCCATTATTATTTCTTGAACATTATTTTCTTAAGACTAGCATTACAGAAGGTGAAGAGGAGCATAATATTATAATGTAAGGCACATTGATTTAGTCTAGATTAAATGAAATAGCCCACTTCCATGATATGCTTTACTTGTCACGCACAAAGGTTTCAATACGAGGTCCCGTGCTAAATTGAATTTATTATTTTCTCTATGAAACGAATAAATTCAATTTAGCATGGATCCTCGTATTGAATCCTTTGTGCATGACAAGTAAAGCATATCGCAGAAGTGGGCTATTTAGACATGGTTTTTAAAATATCCAGCATATACCGGGGTCCCTGTGGTGGTGTTCACGCTGCCCTGGGTCGGAGTCACTCTGTCATCCGAGACTCTTACATGTAGCTTATATTTGTTATTGCTCGTTATTCTGCATTATTCTGCTTGTCAGTTGTACCTCGTTGCGATTGGGCATGCTGCTTTTCCCTCCCTCCCTCTCCTGTTTCCTTTGTCTACTCTTATGTGTGACCCAGTGCTCTGGGTTGATTGGTTGTCAGGTATCCTGGCAACCAAGCTTTCAAGCACTGACCCTGAGCTCAGCACTGGGCACTGAACCTCCAACTAAGTTCTATCATCACTTCTAATGGACTGATGGGCACCTTCTCTCATTGTTTATTGAGGAGCTGGTTTATTACTCGGGCCAGGTCTTCGGCAGAGGCACGAGTCAGAAATCGCAAGTGTTTATTATTTTTTGTGTTGCTGTTTGGTGCCAGTAACCAATCAGATTACACAGGATCAACCAATCAGATTAGACACCCACCGGATCTTGCTTGTGGTCTGTCTCAGTGGTTTATACTTATAGTGTGCCAAGCCAGCAACGGAGCAAAGATTTGGGGCCATTCTTAACCATTATTTTGCTGAAACCAAAGGTTTCTTCGAATGAAATACCAAGATGTTCAGTTGTTCTTGGGCTAGACTTTCTCCAAGTCCATTTATGAGATGTTTTTTTTTTATTTCAGAGGCCAGGAAAACGGATTTTTCTCAGCTGCAGTGCGCCATTTTTTACCGACCCGTATTTTGGTTGGGGGCATGTCAGTACTGTTATCCAATCAGAAAGCGCGAGCGGCCTAAATAAAGTCAACATTGTGAAAGTTTACCACATCTCGAATAACAAAAGCGAATATTAGGACGTTGAAGGAGCCCTTAATTTCGGTTTCAAGGTTTCGTAAAGTGGTTGAAAGTTATCTGAGCGGAAGGGATGGGTTGATGGTTGCGCCTACTGGACGGGAAAGAGTCTCACATTCAATTCCAAGTCTGACCATTTGTTATCGACTACTGGAAAAATCCGATCTACTACAGAATCTACCGACTTGTACTGGTAATATTGAAACAGTTTGCCTTATAATCGCTCCTTTGGTTTCATTGGTGAAAGACCAAGTGGCTTATCTTCGCGGAAAGGGGATAAAAGCTGTTATTGTTGGACCCAAAAAACAGAGAAGCTAGAGACGCCAGATGGTGAATATAACTGACCTTGTGTTCGCGAGTCCGGAAGTTCTATTCAGCAGTTATCATTCTACTATACTCACACTTAAACCTTATTACGGACTTACCACGCAACTAGCTTCGCTTCAGATGAATAATACTGCCACCATAATTCAAGTATCTTTTTTACCAAGCTTTCGTTCCTGCAATCACATTTTCTGCAAACGATTCCAGTAACACAATTTCTTTGCTGATCTTGGAACCATGCAACAACAACTTCCAAATTTACGCACGCTTGTGTCTTGTTTACCTTTGAAAAAAGTTTTCTTCCATAATCTGGATTGTATATGCTTTCTAAGCAGATTGAGGACACACGGACTCCTTAGACTTTGGGTGATATATTTAAACGAGACAATTTTTGTTTGAGTAATTAATTCTGTTCAACGTCATGTAAATTTTGCACCAGTTTTATGTAAATTAAATTAAATTAAATTTCCTGCAAGCGGAACAAGTCGACTTGTGGCAAGTCTATTATTGGAAAATTCTCACATTTACGAAAGGGATGTGGCGATCCAATCGTACAGTCAGCTAGTCTGGCCGGCCGGAGGAGGAGTGATGGTTTCGTTTCGATGGTTTTGGTCCAATAATCCACGGAAGCGGAAAGAAAATGCCTGAACTGCTGCATCTAAATACCATAGGATTGCAGTGTTGCACTGTTGATATTGTTGAAATGCTCTTCATTACCATCACACACTGAGAGGAGGTCAAATGAGGGATTTTGATTGTTTGCAATGTTGGCTGTTTACCGCCAAGTACTCTCCTGAAATACTCTTGAGATTATACAACTGGGAAGTCTTGACTAAACCAGTCAACCAATGCCGAGCTTTACTAAGACTTTAACTCAAGAGTCGCAAAACCTGGAAGTGAACAGTGATTGACCCTTGTCTTTGAACGCGAATGGAAATCAGAACTGGTGAGGTTGAAATATTTGTGTTTATATACGCACACAAATCTTACTTGTCCCTTGATTGTAATTCGAACTGGAAATGAAATCGGCCGTAAATTGAACTGTATGTGACTTTATACAGACCAAGAAGAAAAAGTTAAAATCGTCAAAAGAATAACAGAACGGCAGACGATAGAATTGACTACGAATTATACCCATAAACAGAACTGGATATGACTACCATATTAAAATCGAATTGAATCGGTGAAAAGAATAGCAGGATTTGTCGTGAAAAGCCGTAACTTTAAACCGAACTGTCATGAAACTAGAACTGGAGAGTATAAATTTTGGCTCTGCCCACAGTATCCTTCGCAACCGTTTATATTTATGTTGCCACACAGTTTTTTGTTTGCCGACGATTGATATGAATGGGCTTCAAACTCTGGCTTTGTCGTCTTATTTTGCTGAACTGCACAGAAGACCTTGAAATTACCGTTCAATAAATCTACCTTAATTTATCCTAAAGAAAGCTTTGATTTATACATGTACCCTCAAAGATGGAAATGTATTATATGTTCTCTACTTCGCTTTCTCTTGCCGTTAACAATAGGAAATGGACAATCTGAAATCTACAATGAAGCTACAATGTTTACCGTCTCGTTTTTCTCGGCCAATGGAAATCGAGATACCGTGGTGCATGTAATCGTTTCGTGGGCAGAGATTTCTCTTGGCGGCAGGAAAGTGGTTGGGTGGAAATTCTCGAAACGAGCGATAGTATTGGCCTATGCAACAATAGAAAACACCCTAACCATTAGAAAGTGCAGTACAAAAACCATAGACTGAAGTATAGTATGGGTGCAATCAGAATACAGGTCTCGAGAGGTTCCATGCTACTCGGAGTAGTGAATCAATTATCCTGCTCCCCTGGCACAAACCATGTACAGTGTATGACACTCCATGTATTAATTAACCTATTTCTAGGTGGCCCGAGTTGAGGCCACTCAGGGCCTCCTGTTTAATTTTGAATTCTCTACATTGTGTCTAACAAGTTAAAGAAATGAGGGAATATTAATGGGATTTTTTAAGTTACAGGACTACCAGTACCAATAATCAAAGTCACTTACATTGTTCTTGTATAGACTTCCTTCAATTGCAGTTGTGAAGTATTAATTTTGTTGTTTTATTAACCTCTTTCATTTATTTCTGGTACTACAAAAACAACTCCTAAAATTTGACACTGGTATGATCAACTAAAACTCAATTAAGGTATGCTGACCACCATGGGGAGTGAGTAGCAGCTGACGTTTCGAGCGCTAGCCCTTCATCAGAACAAAAGAAGGAATTGTGGGTGGAGAAACTGACAGTTTATATACATGTATATATAGTGTTGAGTGCATGATTAGCACTGAGGAAACATGTACTCGGATCAATTAGGATCTAAATTCCCTGCCCATGCAGATCAACACTATAGCTTTTACAGGAACTAGTCACCCATCCTACCTAAAATGTGACTTTGTCTATTATCTGGCCACTAATACTCATCTTCATGAAACTAATACAAATGTACAAGCTCTGGGCCGGGTTGTTCAAAGCCCGATTAATGTTAATCCTGGATTAACTCTGCACAAAACCTATTGGTTGTCATGGAAATTAACCCTGGATTAGCACTAATCGGGCTTTGAACAACCCGGCCCTGGACAAGACCATCAGCATTGTTTTACTACATGTAGTAGTTTCTTACTTGATATTGTACATTTATTTAATATTTTGAATATCACAGTATTTTTGCCTCCTTTAAATAAATTAAGTTCTCGTTTGTTGACCTAGGTGATGTGGTATGTGATCCAATGTGTGGTGGAGGCTCCATTCCAATTGAGGCTCTTCTGAACTGGCCCGGTAATGTGCATCTGTGTGGAGACCATCATGATTTGGCCCCTTCCAGGACCCTTGCAAATCTTCAAGGGATTGTTCCCAAGGACAACAAGTAAATA
Organism: Actinernus sp. WN-2022; assembly: GCA_030867875.1. Taxonomy (NCBI): domain Eukaryota; kingdom Metazoa; phylum Cnidaria; class Anthozoa; order Actiniaria; family Actinernidae; genus Actinernus; species Actinernus sp. WN-2022. The sequence goes on along the minus strand of JAOWCC010001589.1, from coordinate 62,437,211 downwards.
CTATATTTTTAGGGGAAAAGTATCTCTGAGAGAATTTTGGAAATGTTTTATTATCAAAGATGAATGTGAGGTGTGTATGTACATTGTAACTATAACATTTATAGTTTACTTATTTCACAAAACATTGTTAGAGAAAAATGGGATAGTTAAAACCAAGTTGAATCATAGGAGTCTACTGTGTTCACTGAATAGCAGGATTTTTTTCTAAAGAATTTAAGTCATTGTTATCCGAGGGATAGGGATTTTTTCCTTTTGTTTAAGTCTCCAAATTAGTTACAGCTTTTTTTTATTTTCTTCTGATGTCTATCGATAATTATAGAATGATGTACAGGTGAATACAATGGAGCCAGATGGAACAAAAATATACATGCATGTAGTCAGACTCCCGTGATTCAACTTGGTCTCAGCTTTCTTATTTTCCATCAAGCTCATTCCCAGGGTTTTCCATGCATCCAACATAGTGGTTGTCAGAAGGTCAAGACCCTGGTAAAGACTGGATTATCAGATTCTGGGAGTGTTTATGTCACATGATTTTGCAATCTAAGATAGCGGCTGAGCTAAATATGGAAACATTTCATAATGTGATACAATCCATAGGTATCCCAATCCGGAGTGAGTGACATGCAATTGAACCGTATTTACACATGGTGTACGATGCAGTGAAGACAGGTCTCAGTAAATGGCTAGAAATTAAGTTTACTTCACAACGAAGTCCTCGAGTATTTTAGACAGGCAAGATGTTAAAGCAATTGGACGTACATTGTAGTTCGTCTTCACAAGTTACAGGCTTAGACTTTGGTACAGGGATGATATAAGCGTCTTTCCAAATTAATGGTACTATCCCTGAAGATAGTAACCAGGTTCTTCCTTTAGTAACCAGGTTCTTCCTTTAGTAACCAGGGTCTTCCTTTAGTAACCAGAGTCTTCCTTTAGTAACCAGGTTCTTCCTTTAGTAACCAGGTTCTTCCTTTACCAGGTTCTTCCTTTAGTAACCAGGTTCTTCCTTTAGTAACCAGGTTCTTCCTTTAGTAACCAGGTTCTTCCTTTAGTAATCAGGGTCTTCCTTTAATAACCAGGGTCTTCCTTTAGTAACCAGGTTCTTCCTTTAGTAACCAGGTTCTTCCTTTACCCGGTTCTTCCTTTAGTAACCAGGGTCTTCCTTTAGTAACCAGGTTCTTCCTTTAGTAATCAGGTTCTTCCTTTAGTAACCAGGTTCTTCCTTTAGTAACCAGGTTCTTCCTTTAGTAACCAGGGTCTTCCTTTAGTAACCAGGGTCTTCCTTTAGTAACCAGGGTCTTCCTTTAGTAACCAGGGTCTTCCTTTAGTAACCAGGGTCTTCCTTTAGTAACCAGGTTCTTCCTTCACCAGGTTCTTCCTTTACCAGGTTCTTCAATACAATACAATACAATACAATATTCTTTATTTACAGAGGGAAGACACATTAACCTTACATAGTTATCTAACATGCGGCCCTCTACAGTGTATGTTACAAATAAAACGTAATAAAAAGGAAAGCTACAACATTACAAGATATAATAAATAATTGGAATCAATATAAAGAGAATTAAAAAAAATATCAAATATACTTACTAGAAGACTATGCACAATGCAAGGGGATATGCACTGGACACGGTGCCAGAAATGTAGCAGCAGTGAAGCAAGAAGTGACAGTTATAGCAGAGGAGCTCCTCTAAATGGTTAACAGAGATGTGCGGTCAAGAAAAACGTTACGAAGCTTATGCATCAGTCAATTCCAGCAATGCCCATCCCCTCCCCGGGACAACCCCCGGGCATTAGTCATTTTCGTTATTTTTTTTCCAAATTCCCCACGGTGGAGACAAGCAAGGTGTTCAAATGCCCCACAGCGGCGCCAAAGAAGTAAGGAAAATGCCCCACCCCCGGGCACATCCATAATGATATACTGCCCAAGTTTAATTCCATGCAAATACACAAGGCGCAGAGAAGTGCTACTTCTCTATGTATTCATTGATAGTTTCCGTTACGGTTTTGTAGATCCGCCATCTTGTTTTGTATTTGTGTTTATACTGCTGTATCAGTGATTATACTATTGAGCTGCCTGGAACAAAATGGTATTAATACATAGTTTATATTTCATTCCTATAAATAATCATTCGCACCGCGGTTAACGTTATACAATAAACGCTTATTAAGACCACATGACAGACCTTTATAATATTATAGTGTGACTTCTGTTCGTCCGGTGGACAGCAGCAAACAGTGTATATTTGTAAACAAACTACTTCATAATGATATCGTTTCTAACTCGGACCGGCAGAGATTGGGATTGGATCAGTGTTAGATGGGCGGTGAACGTACGGGAACTGCTATTTTCTAGCTATATTATAAAAATTAAACATCCATAGGTTTCCCGGCTTTTTCGTATCCTAGCGTATACAAATAACGTGAATAAGACGGTATAAACTTCAGGTTTCTAGGTTTAGAGAAATAGATAGAATCCACAGACAGCCGGAATAATTACAACAACTCAGATTTATTGTTTTTTTTAACTTGATACAGTATGGCGTCGTTACCACGAGACCTGCGGTCTCTTTCCCAGAATTCTTTTCGACAGTGTCAAATGCCCCACCATACGCCCCGGTGTAGAATAATACCCGACCCCCGGGCCCATATAAGGTTACAAATGCCCCACTCCCGGGATCTCAAAGTATGCAAATGCCCCACCATGTCCCGGGAGGGGGATGGGCATTGCTGGAATTGACTGATGCATTATGCTTAATAGAAGCCAGCCTGGTAGGCAAAGTATCAGAAGAGAGCGTAGTAGTAGTTGCACGCTGCTTGAAGTCAGGATCCAAGGAATTGAAAAGAATAGCAGCGCTATAAGCCAGAGTGCGCTTGCCAGAATTACTGCGAGGGTATTAGGTACAGCAAGGTTATGCATGCTGGCTCTAGTGCAGCGGCCAGTCAAGCTCTACAAGTAGTAGAGAGGAAATGGAACATGTTCTTAAAACATGTATAAAGTGCATCAGGATTAAGAAATGTGCTGAAGAGAAGTAGAAGTTTCCTACATTTAATCAGGTCGGTGATCGGAATCCACTGAAGCTGGGAGAACAGATGAACAGAGGGTTGACAAAAGTCGGCATCCAAGAGTATGCGGGCAGCGCATTTTCGAAGGCGAAGAAGCCGCAGCATGTGGCGGTGGGAGCTGAGTTGCCCCAAGCAGCAGAACAATAGATGAAATGGTTATGGATGCATGAATTATAGAAGCGTAATGCACATTCATAGGTGAGGAAAGGCTTAATGCGATGGAGAAGAGATAGTCTACTGCTGATGATGGCGCAGATGTTGTCGACGTGGTCCTGACAGATAGGAACAGAACCACACGATAGTCGAGGGGGAACAGCCATAGACACGGAGCTTGTAGAGTAGTGTATTGTGATCGACCAGGTCAAATGCCTTTATCAGATTGATGAGGAGAAGTCCATGTAGGAGTTTGTTATCTATATTGCTAAGTATCTTGTCCAAGAGATCAGCGACGGCCAGCTCACATGAACAGAACCTTCTAAAGCCAAACTGTGAGTCTGTTAGGAGCTTGTGCTGAGCAAGAAAGTCATAAAAAGATAAGTGTACGTGGCGCTCTAGGACTTTAGAGACCACGACGAGGATGGATATTGGAAGAAAATTGGAGCGGTCAAAGAGCAAGCCATCTTCGTACATTGGCGAGACTTCGTACATTGGCAATTTTCCACAGGTCTGGGAAAATACCAGATGAAAAATTGCTGTCAGTGAAGGGAAAATTGAGGAAGCGGCAATTTTCAGAAAATAGCTGTTAAGACCATCCAAACTGGCAGCCTTGCCAGTGGACAAGCGTTGAAGACTTGAGGAGATGAATTTCTCAGAAACAGGTGGAATGTTGAATGAAACACCAGATGGCATGGTAGCTTGGAGATGACAAACTCGTTAAGGTGGGACTACCAGGAGGGCTGCTGAGTTTAACAGTAGATGTAATATTAGCAAAGTGATCGTTGAATAAGTTAGCAATGTCAAAATTATTGTGATAGTTCTTGCCATCAATGGTCAGGTTGCTAGGCAGATTAGCGCATTTAGAAGGAGCCAGATTACGAATAATGCGGCATAGATTTTTTTGGATTATCCAGGTTGCGGTTGATAGATTCATGATAAAATGCACACTTTGCATTTCTAATAAGATGCACTACTGCGTAGTAGTGTAGTACTCGCACCAACAGAATTCATTGTTTTCTAAAATAGCTTTCTTATGCCAATTATTGCGCCTATTAATTGCTGTACCTATCTCAGTGGAAAACCACTCGAGCTGAAACTGCCTTTTAACTCGTCGTTTTCTAAAAGGCATGTGCAAGTCAATTACGCTGTTAAATAAACTGTACCAGTGCCTTAAGGCGTCATTAAGATCTGTAAACATATTCATTGTACTCCATGGAATGTAGTCCAAGTCGGCTAAAAAACTATCAACAGAGAAATTATTTAGTGAGCAATAAACTATAAGTTTATGCCCTGCTGCTTTGATCTGTAATGCTCCTGGATTTCCAGGAAGCAAATACAGGTAGATGATCACTAAGGGAGATCGGTAAAGTGCCTGATTTAAAGAACATAATCCTTATGAGAGACAAAAATATGGTCTAAAAGCGACCCAGATATTGGCCTAGTTGCTAGTTATAAGCTGTTGAAGATTATATGACTGCATTAAATTCAGGAAACGATTTGTTACATGTGTTCTGGATAGTAAGCCAAAATTAAAGTCCCCTAAAATTGATGTCTGGTTACCCTGACAATCAGCTTTGGTCAACATTGCATCTAAAAGTTCCAGATACGAAGCATCAGAAGACAGAGGCCGGTAAATAAATGAAACCAAACATGGCTTCGAGCACGGGAATTTCAGTTCAAACCAGATGCATTCAATCCCCTGCATTTCGAGATCACATCTCCTCCTTACCGGTAGATGAGCTGGGATGTAAATTAGCAATCCTCCACCCTTTTCCCCTCTTCTATCAGTGCAGAATATGGAGTAGTTATCCGCGGCCAGGGAAGCATTAGACCAGGAATCATCGAGGAATGTTTCTGAGATTCCGAGCACTAGATTTGGCTTACCACTAGTGCGATCGGAGACGGATAACAGAGGGGGTTTGATTTCATCCACCTTGTTGGTGAGAGAGCAAATATTATAATGGCAGAAGTTCAAGCATTTGTTGGGGAACTCGAGTAATATCGTGTCATGGCACACCTTAAGTGAAGATGACTGATCTGTTGGTTGCTACAAAGCATTGCAATGATTATCCAAGCTACTGTCAACGATGGAAGGACTGGGATTTGATAGAATACCAGTATCCTCAGTATATATTATGCTACCAAAGATTGCATAAATTGCAGAGAAGGCCAGAAGTAACATTATCATTGCATTTAGTGCATGTAGTTTGTGGAGTCATGATTATTATCGGTAGTAGTCGAGTCCGTTTCAGATGGGCCAGGGTTAGTTTCCACGTCACCACTACATGTATTTAAGATTAGATTAAATACGCATATCGAGTTAGAGTACAATTGTAATAGTGTGTTCTGTTCAAAGACCATCGCAGCTTATGGAAGCGATTGCATTGTAGTCTAGAAATCATTCTTGGCAGTGGCAATAGGTTGGCCCAAAGTTGTTGATAAACACAGTAAGCAGAAAATGAACCTGTTGTTACAATGTACGTAAATTGGGCGATTGTCATGATGCATAAAGTTTGTTGGATTTGGATATCCAGTATTGAGAACAATAGTGATTTCTCGACAGTTTACATTCTGGGCTTAAGAATCTGTGAGGTGGATAGGTTTTCCACTTCTTGTCTTGTTGATGTCTTGTCAGGATCTTCCTTTACCCGGTTCTTCCTTTAGTAACCAGGTTCTTCCTTTAGTAACCAGGTTCTTCCTTTAGTAACCAGGTTCTTCCTTTAGTAACCAGGTTCTTCCTTTAGTAACCAGGTTCTTCCTTTAGTAACCAGGTTCTTCTTTCACCAAGTTCTTCCTTCTGCCAGCCGCCATGTTGGATGCACAGAAGACCCTGGGAATGAGGCTGATTTTCCATTTCCCTCAAACATTAAAAAAATGGTGTATTAACTTGCAGGTCCAGGAGATGGGGAAAATATCCGTTTGTGAAGATTTTACCTGCTGTAAAAGTTGTAGGCAACCTTCTAGACATCTTAACAAAACTCCATAATTATAGCAATACCATATATACCTGCCTACACTTGCTTATTTTCCATCTGAGACAAATTCTAAATACGTCCCCAACCTGGATGAGATTTGATATCTGTAGAATTGATTTTTTTTAGTAAATTTATAGATAGATTATTTTGAGAAAACTAGAATTAATCTGAAATGCTAAAATAGTTTTGTATTTGCTTCAGATCCCTACCTCTTGAAATCTACCAATGGGATGTGTGTAACCTTCCCCTGAAAACAAACAGCATAGATGTAATGGTGACAGATCTCCCTTTTGGCAAGAAGAGTGGCTCTAAACAGAACAACTGGATTCTCTATCCTAAGGTCTTGACTGAGATGGCAAGAGTTTGTCCACCCAAGACAGGCCGTGCCGTCATTCTCACACATGACAAGAGAGTCCTGAAGAAGGCACTGCAGATCACCCAACAGTGGTGGAAAGTCAAACTTACTCTGTGGATTAATATGGGAGGCTTAGCATCTGGAGTTTTTGTGCTTACAAGAACTGCTAAATGTTAATTTCCCAGGAGGAAGGGGTAACTCCCCTATATTGAACTTATGGGGGATGCTCAGCACTCCTTTTAAGGGTAAATATTGCCTGTCAAGCCTTCGTCAAACATATTCAACATGCATCTTTTCAACATTTGTTGAAAGATGACTCAAAAGCATGCATGTCGAACAGCTTCAACATTGATTCAACATTCTGAGAATAAATTAACTGCTGTTGTTCTTGGAAAATTATGTTTTCTGGCCATGTCAAATGGTTTCAACAAACTGTTGTACCAATGTTGAAACCATTTGACCGGGCTTGATAAAGCTAGTTGCATAACCCAAGTTGGTACCTTTTCGGGTGTTTGTTCCCTATTGAGTCTTCTACAATGATGGATTTTCCTCCATTATGCTTAGTCACCATTCATTTTGATATTCCTTTTATGTTAATTTATTCTTACCTCTTGGCCTGAGGGGAGGGGGGGGGGGGGGGGGGATACTTGTGATAAATGGGTAGGTATGTGCAGCCATGAGGGTCAAACCCTGACCCTGTTTGACCCCAAAAGGGGGCTCCAAAACCGTGATTGCCCTACCCTGACAGCCCATTTTAGGCTCAAATCCTGACCCACCCCTGCCACATAATTATATATTACGTCACAAACAGAACATTCACAAACACCACATACATCATTAAGCATAAAATGTACAGTTTGATTTACAAGTTTTACTAATCAATGGTACAAAATGTAGTCTTGCATACTGATATACATAGTGTTCTACTTTGTGACCTACATGTATATCAACTCTTATTTTAAGCATCGAGTACATGTATGTAGAATGTCGTCACATGATATTGAATTTATACATTCACATCTGGGACAACATTTGACAACATTCTGCTATGCAATGGGACATGCACAGAGGATTGGGAAGTGCGAGTTGACTTCTGATCAAACATCCGGGATATCTTAGTAGTACATTCTTGATGCTTATAAGCTCGGACCCTAATATTTCCTTAAACTTGCAGTTTATTTTAATGACTCAACAAAGGGGGTACTCAACAGTTTTATATGGGGAAGCTCTGCCCCGAGGTCCAAACCCTTACCTTTTATATACCATTTTTGAAAGAAAAGGTAACCCTTTCATATACCTTCCATAAAAAATTGTACCCCTTTCATATACCCACAGTAGAAACACTGCATCCCTTTTCTATAGATCCTTTGCATGTGAATTCTCAAATCTAAACTATGCAATATATGAAGCTGTTCTTTTAAAGGGGAACTCAACCCTAAAATCAACCCAATGTCTATACAAACATGTATTCGAAATAAATAGGTTCTGCTATTTAATTTTTCTGTGTTGCGCGTCTAGCAAGAGAAAATCCGAAAACCTTCCTCACAGCCTCCGGTATGTACAGACGGCTCAAGTCTTGTAATTTGTGACGTAGTATACGGGAATAAATTAGTTTTGCCATGCCGTCCCCTACATTGAATAGCAGGCCTAATGGCTTCTAATTGCGGACCATTGTGGTTTCTTTGTGCTAGAGGTGTGGTCGTTCTTCCTTGGTATGTGTGACGTACGTTATGGGGAAATTTGCACTGAATTGAGCCGCCACTATAGATTTTTCAGCGGAAAATCGAACTTGGAGACTAATTTTCTCCTCATAGACGCGCAACACAGAAAAATAAAATATCAGAACTTATTTCTTTAGAATACATCTTTGTAAAGACGTTGGGTTGATTTTAGGGTTTAGTTCTCGTTTAATGATTTAGATATCAGTATTCTTCAAAAAATTTACGTCGATACTGTGATTTGTTTTTGAGTTACAGTACTTTGAATTTTGACAGCCCACTGGTCAGCGTGTTTCCTAAATGTCAAGGAAATCCATATATTTCGGCCAATTTCAAATTTTAGACTTGATAAACCTTTAAAGGTGATATCTAAAGTGTTTTGAAGTGAATGCTAATCATATTGATGGAAAAAAAACCAGCTTTATTTGTAGAGACTATGTTTTTGGCCGCCATCTTGGTGTACTGAAGCTGGCCATCCCTTCATGTAGGACGACACGAATTGCTACCAAATTGTATTCTATTGTATTGTGTTGCATTCTATTGTTGTATTGAATTGTATTGTGTTGTATTCTATTGTATTTTTGGTAAAAATTTGTGTCGTCCTACATAAAGGGATTGCCCTGAAGCTGTACACCAACATGGCCGCTGCATACTAATTACACTAAATTGTTCGAATATTATTTGTCCGACAGCTCGGTCACTTCTATATTTTTACCTGATCTATACACAGCATTAAAAATATTTTACTAATGTAAGTTTTTTCTTGTGGCGTCAATGCAAACTTGTGACGTCCATTACAGGGAGTACCCCACCCTGGCTTCACCATAGACTTGCCTATGTATATATTTTAAACTCTACTCTAACTAACTGCCAGCAGACCTTAACAATATTAAGTCTTTACTTTCAGGGGTTCTGTCTTGAATATGTTACCTACCATAAATATCTTAAATTAAATCATGTATGTACATGTATACATATGCTTCTATAAAGAACCATACCTTTTTTAAAGGGGTGAATACAATAATTGCATTAATGATCTGTCAAACAAATTGAAAACATCAATCTTAGTTTCAAAGACGTAAATCAAAACCTACTAATTTTCCTATCTTTAAGGCCAGTGGCTCACACTGGCAACATAAGCATACACGTAGGAGTAAGCAACACACACAGAAATGCATTGATCATGTATAGAGGTGCTAAATGTTCTTGTCTCCCACTTGTGAGTAGAACAAGTACTGCTAATGATCAAATCTGCATTGTATCTGAGTACATGTATAATGTAAGTTGCTAGTGTGAACCAGCTGGCTTCACAGAGGAGCATTCAGGAGGAAATTGTGAGCATTTTGGAAGCCCAAACTACTGAATAATAAAACAATAATAATGAATTGTCTGTGTCTCACTACCAGTTATTTGCCTTCATCATTGGCAAATAACTGATAGCTCGCCACAGACAATTCACCATGTTTTGCTCAGCCTTGTCCAATAATTGCTTATTAACTGCATATTGCAGACAATACACCATTGTTACAATGCAAATTGGCTTCCTTTTAGCTCAATATCAAAAAGAAATTCCCAGGCTTGGGATCCAGTTAAATAAGAAAAAAAATCAAGTTTAGTCAAAATCACAGTCAAAACTTCCCCCTGAAGACCATGAGTGATCAGAATCCCAACCACCAAAACCATGTCCATATCCCCCCCCTGTGGCCCTACCAAGCATGTACCCCACAGCTGCCCCACCTAGTGCCCCTGCCCCAGCACCCATCATCATTTTATTCCTACTGCTTGTATGGCTAGAACTTGGTTTCTGTACATAAACAGTCTGTGGTTGAGCACCCTGGACATAGGTGGTTGTACCAGGGTTGTATTGTTGTCTTGGATATTGTCCAGGAGGGGGTGCAGCTGCATAGCCCTGGACAGGGGGTGCATAAGCCCCAGGGGGAGGTTGTGGGTATGGTTGTTGAGGATAACGTGGTTGTGGATATGGCTGTTGTGGATAACCCTGTGGAGGGTATTGTGGGGGTGGGTAAGCTGCAGCAGGTTGAGGCATAGGTGGCTGAGAGAGGTAGGGTGGGGCTGCTCCTGGAGGGACTTGACTGTATGGGGGAGGTGGTCCAGCTGAAAAAAGGAAAATTGGAAAAAATCAAATTCTACAGCTATAAATACAGCCTTTAGTAATTTTCAAAATTAGATTTACAAGCATTAGAAATACTCTCTAATACGTGTAGTCGTGTGATAACTTAATTGACCATTTTCTCAAGTATGCGCACGCAACAGGCTTGACGGGCCGGTAAATACTTCACATGGGAATCACGTAATGGTTTCCTATAACCCTCCCTATTATTTCAACCAATACTAAATCCAAGCTTTTTTGCTCTGACGAAGGGCTAATGCTCGAAACTTCAGCTGCTACACGCTTTCCACGGCAGTTAGCATACCTCAATCGACTTTAGTTGATTACATACCAGTCTAAATCCAAGCTGCCTACATGAAGTATTTCTTGGCGGACCATGAGTTTTGTTAGCTTTTGTTAGACTCGTTTTGATGCGACAGCCTTTAAATTGTTATTCAAATTGTCCGCTATTGTTCAAAAATTGGCGGCTATTGTTCAAAAAGCAATTTGGCGGGCCAATATTGCATGCGCATACCTGAGAAAATGGTCTATTTACTGGTTAAACAAAAATACCCACCTGGAGCTGCTGCTCTTGGATATCCATACCCATATGAGCCTGGCTGAGACACGGGGGGACCTGTTTGCACACTGCTACTTGGGTAGGATACCTGCATTGTACGAAGGCATCATAATGCATGTCATGTCAATAAATAGAGGATATTTATATTACATGGCCGCGTGGAGATATGGATTTTATCTTTGAGTGTTGATGAAATACCTTACGAGTGAGCGCAGCGAATGAGTAAGATATTTCATCAACACGAGAAGTTAAAATTTGTATTTCCATGTAATGTTCTGTTTAATATATAATTATCGTTGAAATACCAGTTCATTCTCTTACAAAACAGGCTTGAAATCTTTGAAAGCCAGTCATATCTGGTATTTCATCAATAATTATATATTAAAATATTTTTAGTGATAATTACTAAAAACATGAGATTATGAAACTTCAATATGTGCAAAATGCAGCTGTGCATGTTATAGCTTAATGTTTACGTAAACATGATCACATCACTACCATGCTTAAAGAGCTTCACTGGTTGCCTGTGCAACAGAGAATTGTGTTTAAGATTAATTTACTTACTTTTAAGGCTTTACATAATTTAGCACCTAAGTATTTGCAGGAGTTGTTAGAGTTATATAGACCACGTAGACAACTCTGTTCATCCAATGGTGTGTTACGCCTTAATAAGCCTATTTACAATTTGAAGACCTATGGACATAGATCTTTTCCATAGCTGCTCCTGAACTGTGGAATGCATTGCCACTAAATGTTAAGTTGAGTGAGAATGTAATCATTTTTAAGTCTAGGCTGAAGACACATCTTTTTAAAGCTGCTTACAATTTGTAATTAGTTAAATTAACGGTGCTGTTTTTATATCCCTTTTAGTCATTTTCATATAACCATTAGTAGTATTTATTATTAATCTGATTTTTAATAATATAATGTAATGTAGTAATTTGTAATTATTCAGTATTTTTAGTATTAATATTTATTAGGTATATTCCATTGTAAAGCCCCTAGAACAGCAATGTATAGGTGCTATATAAATTGCATTATTATTATTATTATTATTATTTTAATCTATGAATGTGGAAAACAAAACTCCCAACTTAGTAAAGATTATCTGGATAACTAAATTTAATTTAATTAGCTTTAATATAACTATATAGTTGATGTCACCTAATTTAATGCATGTGACTGCAAGACCAATAATGGTCATAGCAAAATCAGGGGGAATCAATAAGCAGATACACTTGAAGGGGATATAAATCGGCCAATATGGGAGATTTGGCCATATTTTGGACCACAGGGTGGGTATATTTTGAACAAAAATTATATGAAAAAGTCAAATGCCCCTGCCATGCCCCCTCTGGCTTAACATTGATTGGTTCATTAACATACATTAGGCTTTGTCAAATTGTAAGTCATCACCTCCCCCAGATCAGAGAACCATTGGCATGTGACATTTCAAGTTAGGTGACATCAACTAAATTTAGTACTAAGACAAGCACATTATACATGTATACAGTACAGTACTTACTGGAGTCCTGGTTTGTTGTAAAGCTGAAACCCATTCGCTAGTGACACATTAAAAAACACTCGTTAGTTAAAATAACAATCTAAAAATAGATTATTCCAGTACAGTCGAACCTCCACTAATGGACACATTCGTAAGAGGACACCTGTAAGCAGACACAACTCTGCAGTCTCAACCATTTCTGTAATAAAACACTACATTTGCTGCCACCTGCAAGCAGACACCTCTCATAAGGTGGACATGGACACCAACTATCTCTAGGTCTTCATGAGCAAAAATAACCAACAATTAACCTCTCTTAAAGGGATACCCGAGTGAAAAACACATTGGGGCTCAAAAGAATCTTCAACATGTTCTTTGTTCAGAAAATGTATTAAAATTTGATCAAAGGTTTTTAGTATTAAGAACGAGCACCTCAAAGTTGGCCCCACGAAGACATGGGCGCCGCCATCTTTGTTTGTATTTACGGAAGTGACGTCACTTCGTCCCACCAGCGTTCTCACTCTCTCACTTATTAGGTGTTTTTAGGATGATAAACGCCTTAACTGTACCTCACATACATTGTAGTTCTTATACTTATTCAGAAGTCACTCGAGTCTTTTAAGCCATGTTGTTTTGCTGTTATTAAATGGCAGTTACGAGACCTTGTTGTTCGTCTGATAATTTCTCGCCTTCCCAATGCTTTTCTTCCTCCTCCCAGTCTTCTGAACTTTTCTCATAATGTCGTCTTCATCATAATTCCGGTTTCTGTAAGAATTCCTCTGCAATCTCGATCAAAATATATCCACTTTAATTCCGAGCGTGTGAAAATCATACAAAGACAAGTAGCCGCGATACGCTGGTGGGACGAAGTGACGTCACTTCCGTAAATGCAAACAAAGATGGCGGCGCCCATGTCTTCGCGGGGCCAACTTTGAGGTGCTCGTTCTTAATACTAAAAACGTTTGATCAAATTTTAATACATTTTCTGAACAAAGAACATGTTGAAGATTCTTTTGAGCCCCAATGTGTTTTTCACTCGGGTATCCCTTTAAGCAGACACCCAAGAGATTGAAGTAATTTTTTTCAAAGGTGCAGTTTTATCTTTGAATTCTAGCTAAATCAAGGTCAATTCTAGCTTAGCTAGTACAACGACAACATATTTGAGCTGAGCCTTAGATTGGACCTAGTATATACATGTAGCCATTTAAAGCAATTAATTGTGGTTTACAATTCCACAGTTGACTGCCACTTCCTAGCCCTTACTGTAAACCTCCTGTAAGGACACTTCCCGTAAGTGGACAGCTCCCAAGGGTGTCTGCTTATGCGAGGTTCAACTGTAGTTATTTCTCCCGTCTGTGCTTCAATGCATGAAAACAAACCAAATGTGAGCTCTTTAATTTACCGTATTTTTTTGTGGCCTTAAAGGGGCTGTGTCACGGTAAGACTTCCGGGCCGGAAAGAGCTATTTCCACCGATTTTGATATGAACTAATGCACCCATTCTCAGTTAACAGGGACCATTGGCAGTTTGAAAAGTCAAAATATAAAGTTTGTACAATCCCAATTTCAATAGATTTACCGAATCACATATTATTCAAAGCCAATATTTCTGAAATTTGGCATAAAACTGTCCAGTAGCTCGTGAGTTACAGACTATTATTAACGCATCCTGCTTTGAAAGGAAAATCGTTATTTTTAGGAGAATACCGAAAAATATAAGATAGCAGACAATACCTGCATCTGGCAAAGATTGTCCTCACCATTTTTGGAAAGGCTAAGTCTGAAATAGAGGATTATGTTTTATTTTTGACACAGATGCTAATCGTTTTGAAAAATCACTTGGATTATGACAACTGCAATTCCACTTTTTGCGAGCAAAAAATTGAATTAACCAATTTTCTCTGTAGTTGCTTTGTTTCAACGGCAAACATTTTGAAAACCCCTCAAATTCAAACGTTATACAACACATATCCGATATTCAATTTAGTTCCAATACCCTAAGCTCATGCATAAAATACCAGTAAGGACTCCAAACATGGTAACGTAATTTACAAATCACGTAATTTACATTATAACAATTTACTTTCTGATCACTTTCTTTAGAAATGTAAACGTAAATAACAAGACATAATCAAAGTTTTAGCTTAAATAAGTATGTCTCAATAGTTTAAACATACGTTTCTAAAGAAAATGAAGTATTTTAGCATTTTGTGGTATTTTTGCTATAAAAGTGAAAAAAGTACATTGGGAGACAGAATCGACTTGAACAATAGAATTTTGAACTAAATCTGCTCTGCTGAGGAAAATTTAACTTCGAATTGTCTGGTTTCCAGATATCAGCTGTATCAATGTTTATCCCACAATATTTACCATATTTGGTGGCTGTTACCGCTATATATTCTACATTCTACAAAATGCATTTGATAACGATTTCCTTTGTGTTGTTGCTGTTTTGTCCCCCTCCCACGACCGTGATCCTTAGCGTTTAAACAATAGATTGTTTTGATTTGACGTCATAATGATATACATGTAGGTCAATTCTCAAGTACTATTTGAGTAAGTCTATTAAAAATTACAGTCATGCACTTGTCATGTTTTGTACACAAAATATTTCTTGAAAACATGGTAACGTAATTTACTGTCCAGAAAATTTTGGCTCCAATCAATTAGCTACTTTAAAAAAAAATGTGTTGTGTGTGATGTTAGGTAAAGAGCATATGTAGTAAGGGGAAAGGGTCAAAATACATCGCTGGATAAGACAATTTATGCTGCGAAATGACTCGATCTAGGTCATGGTAACGTAATTTACTCAAAACCATGCGACAAGGATATTTGTGGAAATGAAAATCAGAATAAAAGACTTACGGCTCCTGGATTGTTTTACTTATCGGTAGGATATATAAGCAGACATAACTTTGAAAGTAGTCGCTAGTATTTCAATTACCTTAAATTGAAATTGAAAACTGATTATTTTGAGGTGCGACAGCCTATTTTTCGCCACTAAGGACAACAAAACATATCGTAAAACGAAAACCCGATGGATCTTTGCAAAAAAAAATTTATGGGTAATTTATTAGATGCAGAGGAACGAAAGGAAATATCTTGTAACTTTATACACTGATATATAAAATTGTTAAAAATAAAATAAGTGGTGCAACAACCTCTTGGTCATGTGGGATATGCTTAAAATGAATGCAAAAATGACTAAGAAACAGTGTATATAAACAGTCTCCAGGGAGGGAAGTTTAACTGTTTGTATCCAATTAACAGCCACTAAACGAGCGATTACTCAATACATGCGCAGTACCATGACGTAGCCCTTTTAAATGCTCTTTCTTACTCCACAACATTGCTCCCCTAATTTCCTGTACATCACTACCCCAAAAAGGAAAACCCGTTAAATACTTCGGTTTTGAACTTCGTTTTCTATTAATTAAACACGAACAAAAAATATGCTGTATCGGTTTCGCTGTATCTAAAAGTGCAAAATCAGATATTATTGTATCATGATCATAAAAAGCTTTTCAGAGACTGAAACTCGAGTTTATAATTACGGCAAATAGTGCACATAAATTGTTAAATCCAAAGTTATCTAACCGACTTCAGATGATTCGAGATTTATAGCCGTTTGGGAAAAAAGAATGAACTACTACTTTATCATAGTCAAAGAAAACCCTTCAAGTGCAACTAGGGAAGCACGTACACCGTACGTTGTCTGAGTAATGATACATTAATTGACTCATTGGAAACGAAAACAAACGAATCGCTATCAGGGAACTTTACAGAGACAGTAAAAATAATCACCTCGCATCTCCTGCCGATTCCGCCACTAAATACCAAGTTCTTTCGGTTGAAACCACACTAAAGAGAGCATCGATGTCTTTGGGTGCCTTCACTCCTTCTCCTACAGCGTGACCGACAGCAACATTTCTACATTCTAACTTCATATTGATTCGTCCGTCCACATCTTTATCCTGTGGATCCTGGTAATAACAGAAGTCCCCGCTCTGATAAAGAACGAAGTATCTTTTCTTCCAAGTGTTCTTGAAGAAGCCACCTAGAAAAATTCGAACACAGAGGAACACGAAATGTTATCAATTCGAATCAGGCAAGAATCGGTAGTATAAAAGCTTTACTATCGGCTTAAACAGTATTTAGCCTTCGATACGTACTCAATTTCTGTAACCACCCTGCTTTGACAGTACCCATTTCGTTCTAATAACACGCCGCTAGTAGTTCTTGAAGCCCAAATTCTGGTGTTTTCGTGTCCAGAAACCCAGTTGTAGTATGTTCTGCATACATGACGTCATAACATCAGGTTTGGCGAAGTGTGACGAAATATGTCATTAAATCTGTCAAAAGCCTTATAAGGAAATAAAAACCCCGACGACAAAAATATACTAGTAATTCACCAGATATATATAATTAATAAACGTTCTTGTTGTGTAGTATAATAAGTTTGGTTTGTAAGGGAAGGTACATTTTTTATTGGGAGGGGGGGCAGGCTTGGGGGATCTGTATTAAATATCTTAATTTTTTATAATCTGATGAAAAATGATTTTTGGAGGGTTTTCATGTTCCTTCTTTTAACCAGAATTGAAAATGGCCTATATATGGCTATAGAACAGTAACACTAAATGAGTGTCAACATTCTTCTCATCCACCTTACCACAAATCTTGAATGAGCAAATGTAAACAAACAAACAAAACAGTTTATGTTGATAGCAGTTCAATAAATGGGAATGAAAAAAGCCTGACCTAGCCTGAATTTCAGCCGTCTATCATGGTTCGTTCCGAACGAACCGGAGATGGCTGAAATTCAGGCTAAACCTGACCCTCCCCATTAGAAAAAAGTAAAAACTTGGCTCTCCACAAATATTCAATATTTCTTTCATGACCCTTCCCTCTCAAGCCCCAGCCCACCCCCCTGATAAAAAATGTACCTTCCCTTATTCAGCTTCTGTTGAAGAAGGGTAGATTGTTTTGTTTACATTTAGTCACCTATTTAATGAAAAGAACGGGTGAATATTTGTAAACATGTCTAGAGTTTAAGTGAATTGTGTTGTATATTTAGGAAATTTAAGGAGTTTAAATTCATGAAATATTCACTGATGGTGCACATGCCTTCTCCAGTAAAACTTAAAACATTGTTGACACGTACAACACAAGCTAACATTGTTGGATCGTAATGTTGGGCCGACAAGTCAATTAAGGCCAGCTACCGGTAGTTTATACCTATTTCCAGCCTGCAACTTTTGTAGCCCCCTTCATTCAGCCTGGCTAAACATGATGCAAACTTCGTCAAACAAAAAATGTTGGTCCAACATGGGGTGCTAAACAGTCCAGGGCCATAGAGAACTTATTTTGATTAGGGAGGGAAGGGAAGGTAGAGTACAGGGCTCAGTTGTACAAAGCAAGGGTAACTTTATCCCAGATAGCACTAAATCTATATTCCCCCCCCCCCCCCCCATTTATTGTTTTACCACTCGAAGGTAGACGGAGAACCTCAACAGGCTTAAAGCCATTCTATGAGGTCTCCGAGTGCCTACAATTTATCGTCTTTATCCAAGAAGATGTGAAGGTCTAACCATTTGCAGTTCGATCACAAAGGCAGCACCTTCTACTCTGACAGTTATTTTAAGACCCAGAGTGTTGCTCCGGCTGGGGTTTGAACCCGCGACTTCCAACACAATCGGACCAGCACTTAACCACTGAGCTAATTGGGAGGCGGTATTCTATAGTTTACCCTGGGTTACTGATTTAACCCCAGGGTAGCTCTTACCCTTGCTTCAAACAACTGGGCCCAGAAGGCACGACTGAAACATTTTGAGCAAAAGTCTAACAGTTTGACACATGTTTGGGTCCAATTTAAAGCTTAATCACACCTTTAGTAAGATTACTAAACAAAGATTTGAGTTGACAAATTTTTTTTTTTAATTCCCCGATGCTAACTATTGCCCTCCAGTCTAACATTGTTAGTTGCCTGTTGTACAATATTCAAACATTTAGCCCCCACTTAAACAAGAAGTTCTGGTATAAAAGGGTATGCCCCTCCTCTTTCCATGCAATGATAATCAAATTACATACATGTAGCAGTAAAGGGCAAAGGTGAGTGAATCAGCCTCTCCTATTAAAATATAAAATGAGAAATTTGGACGGTTTAAAATCAAACAAGCCATCAAAAAGTGAACAGAGAGAGGTTAAGTTGTTTATTAAAGACTGGCTGGTATTTTAGGACTGTTTACAAACTCTGTAGCCCTAATACTCTAAATTTTATCATTAAATCTTATGTTTGATATTACTTTCGCATGATAAGCAATCAGTAGGAAGCAGTTCATCACAGACAAAGGCAGTGGCCTGGACATGGCCTTTTTATACCAGAACTTCCTGTTTAAGGTATTTTAGCCAACACTTAAAACAACAGCTCCACTAAAGAATGTATGATCCTCCCCCTTTCTCACTGTTAGGAAATTTTAATTCCAAACAGTACATTTTTAGACTTCTCCTTTTAGAATACAAAACTGCAAATGCTAAAATGAAAATAAGCCAAAGGAAGGTGAACAGCAAGAGAGAGAAAACAGAATTTCTAACGGGACCTGAAATAACCACAGGGCTGATCAAAGCCAGGACCCAGCTTATTCACAGATCGAATTGGAATTTAGCATGTTGTTTTTTGCGGAGGAACGAAAACTGGACAACCCAGAGAAAAACCCTCAGAGCAAGGTAGCCGGGGAAACCAGCCGACTCTACATACATAAACTTTATTTCAACTCGAATTTTCAGAGTAGCAAATACATGCTAATATCTTCGAGAAAACTACTGTTACTAATACTAATACTATTGTTATATTACTAATACTAAAAATATTTACAATGAAACCTAGAAATTATTAACAAATAGACATTACTGTAAAATTAGATTAGATTGTATTTACGGATTTCTCTCTTAAAATCAGTGATAGTTGTTAAAGATCGAAGATTATCAGGTAGGGAGTTCCAGAATTTTGCAGTCGAATATTTGAAAGAGTGCAGGCCATAAGTTGTTGTTTGAGGTTTAGGTAGGTTCAAAATATCAGTGCCTCTTAAGGAATAGATTACAGATCTTAGAGTAAACATATCTTTTAGGTAGCCTGGATAGTTTGAAAATTTCAGAGATTTAAAAAGTATAATTAGCATATTCTGTATTCTTCTATTATATAGTGAAGGTGTTTTAGCTTTATATAATAGCTGGTTGTAGTTAGAATTCCTGTCATCGAACATAAATCTCAGAATACGCTTATTTAAGGCTTCTAATTTATCAGTGTTTCTACAACTACAAAAATGCCAAACCGTGGAACAATAATGGAAGTGCGGTAGGATAAATGCCTTATATAGGCGAAGCAAATATGTACTTTTAGAAATAAGCTTGCGAAATCTAATCATCACATTAAATTGATTATTAACCTTTTTACAAATTGAGGTTACGTGATCGTCAAAGCTAAGCTCATTATCTATGGTCATGCCAAGCAAGTCTATCGAACGTTTGACCGGAAAAGAGAATTCATGGTCAGTCTTGCCCAGCACCATAGCTTGATGTTTTGTGGGATTTACAATCATACCGTTGTCATTATACCAATTATTCGCAATACTAACATCGTTCTGTACGCGTCTATCGCTCCCCACTCGCGAAAGAGACATCTGGGCAGCGAGGCAGAAAATTCCATACTGATGACGTAGCAGATAGTCGTTCCACGATGCATAAATTAGTTGCAATTCTCAGAAGCCAAATGCGAACAACGGAGTTCTTTTCAAGTAATATAACTACTGAGGCTGCTCATTTGCCTGGCATTGGATCACCGTCACGAACAACCATGAAATTCAAGCCTATTTAGTGTTGGTCACTGCTGTTGTTGGCTCCTTTGCTCAGTTCTTTCAGCGGCTAGTAAAGCGAAATGTCGTACTGTCGAAACATTTACAAGTGAGTGATTAAAATGGTAACTGTCATTAACAGTTGTTTATAATTTCATATCAGTAAACCTAAACACACTGAGCGATCACAGAACACTGGATGAGTTGTTGTTGACGGATAAATCGTTCAGACTGTGAATCTGGGCTATGAAAAAAACGTTACATGTAAGTGCGCTATGAATCACAAACGCGATGGCTGTTCACCCAAGCAAACGGGCAGCCTCGGTAGTATAGCGATGTTTCATGTGTTGTCATCTATTGTCATTAATGTGCCAACCAGAGATCCATTGGTTCCTAACACAAAGCGGGCTTTACAAATCATGGTTGGCACATTAGCATAACAATTGCAATGTTTATCAACACGAAACATCGCTATACCTTGAAAATAACTGCTGCATTCTGTAGTTAATGTCTTCAGCTACTGACCTGGCAAAAGAGCTGGCTTGAAAAGTGGCCAGCTGTGCTGTGTGTAGGTTTTGAAATTATAAACAACTATTATGTTTTGACAGTCGTAGGACAAATTCTCTTGACCGGGCTGAGCCGCTGAAAGAACAAAGCAAACAAGCTACCGACACACGCTAAATAGGCTTGAATTTCATGGTTGTTAATGACGGTGATCTACTGCCAAGCAAACGAGCAGCCTCGGTAGTTATATTCCTTGAAAAGAACTGTTGTTCGCATTCGGCTTCTGAGAATTGAAACTAACTTATGCATTGTGAAACGGCTATATGCAACATCATCAGTATGTAATTTTCTGCCTCGCTGCCCAGACGTCTCTTTCGCGAGCGATAAGAGTCGGCTGGTTTCCCAGGCTAAGAGCAAGATACCAACAAACTCAACTCACATATGGCGCCGCGTCTGGGAATCGAACCTGGGCCACAAAGGTGAGAGGTGAAGCGCTTAACCACTGCGCCACCCTGGCTCCCCATAATTGCTCCGCTGTAATTAATATGCTCAGTAATGCCTGCCAATAGTGGTTTACAATTAACTATAATTAAGTGCATTTGTTGACATTAAACAAAGTGTTTGAGTTGAATTTCATGCAATAACAAAATGTCAGAGATCACTCAATTGAAGCATCACATGTTGCACAGCTTTGACTTTGTTGTTCACTCCACAATTATTAAGGCTGAACAACTATGGAAGGTAACAATCGCCTGGTGTGGCCCTTTTACAGTCTGCTGAAAAAGGTTCAATGTTTTTTAAGGTTTCACAGACTTATCTCAGCCTCTGCTAATACAGACACCTCTATAATATGGACACTTGGCTCCATCCCTTCAGTGTCCATATTAACAAGGTTTGACTGTACATGTAACTTGATCTGGTGCACAGTTGGAAAAGAATGGTAGTTAATGTAGTTATATATATAGTAGTTAATGTCGTTATATAGCACAACTATTTACCCATGTTAGGAAAATAATTTATCTTAGGTTTCCCTGAGACAATAGCTCACTGAACAAAAACCTTTAGAGGGCCTACAATGAGGTTGTTCAAAACCTTGATTAACACTTATGGTCTCAAAATGATGTTTGGACTGATATTGCAATAAATAAGATATATTTTGCAAGCATGTAGCCGGATTTTCTTTGATCAAAGTGTATTGCACAATGTTTTGATGATGTCAGTTAGTTCTCCAAGCAAAACTGAGTTACTCATTCTGCAGGAAAATCTTGAAAAAAAAACTAATAAAAGTGTAAAAAAAAAAAAGAATTAGAGAATCATATAAGAAAATGACTGAGGAGAGGCCACTAACTAATGTCATCAAAACTATTGTGCATACACTTTCAAAAAAATCCTATAATTTTTGCTTGCATTGCAAAATAAATCATTTTTATTGAGATTTCAGTTTTCAGGGCAGTGCAAACATCATTTTGAGACAATAAGTGTTTTGTACTCGGGTTTCGCTTTAACCCAGGGTTTTATTCTGTTCAATGATTAGGTTCTGTTGTTCGAAGCACAATAAATTAGGGTTAATTAACCTCTGATTAAACTGTGGGTTAATTTTAAGCCACAATGCTTTTAAACCCACCAATTAACTACATTGTAACCAATGGTTAAAGTGCCTCTCAACCCCAACATAATTTTTTTTTTGAAGAGGAGGTAACTGAGTAATTCTGCGGGGAAAAAATAAAATTGTGTTAATCCTGGATTTTTTTTTACCGTTAAAAGATAGCAAAATCCCATATGCAGTGGCGCACATCCTAATTATTATCATGTAAAAAGCCATGGGGAGTTATGGGTATCATGACGTAAATGATGGAAGAGCATCTCTTTCACTTGTCAAGTCAGAGAAGTTGGAAGTAGCAGAATTTCTAGGGTTTTGGACACTATGAAAGGCTTTTTACAGAGCGATCACAAACAGAGACCATACATTTATGTTTAATAACTTCTAGTGAACGTCTCTCTTAACTTACGTCACTCGTCCCTGGTTTTTGTAACAGATCTAATGGCGACGCTTTGTCATCAGAATCAGGTATTCAATCAGTCATAAAATAAACAAGGATTAACGCAAATTCATTTTTTTTCCGCAAAATTTTTCAAAATCACCTACAAGTATTTTCGAAAAGAAATAAAAAATTGGGTCGAGGGGCACTTTAAGAAATTTTATCTAGGATTAAGCCTAATCCTTGTTAATGTAATCAGGGTTTTGAACAAACAGATCTCCTCTAATCAGAAATTTTACAGTCCTCAACTTCCTTGGAAGATGGCCAGTACACCTTAAAGCTAAAATCACCCTTAGCAAATGACCCAGGATTGGTGCACTTGCATTCCAAAGCTGAACATGTATATGGATCATACTTATCGGCGAGGATAAGGAGATCAGGTATGGGATACACCCTCAACGAGGCATCATACCCCCAGTAGGTTGGACGCACGTGGAGAGGTAATGGACATAAATGAGCCTGAGATATAACAGTTTTAAGCAATTGGTTAGGAATGTCTTTGAGGTCTGATGGCAAATGAATAGAGTTGCGGCACATCTTGTTTATTAGGTCTTCTCTGAAGATGACTATTTCTTGAGTGCAGTACTGTATTCTACAAGGATTGGAGGCAAATATAGCCAAAGGCAGTTTATCTGAAACTATATTTCTCAAGAAGGTTGGGATTGGTGGTCGTGGGATTATGTTTCCAGGGCCAGTGTCTTGTGGCCCAGGAACAAACACAAATCGACTCTCTTCAAGTAGCGGTGGGAATTCAGCAACAATACTAGCAAAGGCTTGGAATGATTCTTTCATTGTTTTGTATTGGTTAGGGCCATACGGCTGAGAGTTGAAATTCCCACACAGAACAAACAGAACGGGTGGCATGGTAGAATAGCCTGTGAACAATGTCCGTAGCTTTTCCAGAACCCTTGGCTGATCAAGATGTACATCAGACAGCAATACAAACATCGCTTCACTGTTTTCTTTCTCCATGTCCTTTAGCTTGCTGGATGCCTTTGCACACGTCGGTGATGGTCCCCCAAAGAAATTTATGTTCCCAAACTGATTCCTTGTGATTAGGCTTGGCTCTGCTGGAGGAAATCCCATTGCAGTGACATGAAAAATCTCATCGTCATAATTCCCCTCTGCTAGGACAAAACAGTTCTCTGTATACAAACCTGTGTGAAACCGTGCTTGACTAATATCCAATTCCACAGCCCCAGTGGGGTCCTCTAAGTAGAATTTGCCTTCCTTTATCTGGGTCAACATTCCAAGTACGATGATCTGTCCCAAGCTCCCTGAACTCCCAAGCAGGTATTCCACATTTTTTAGATCAAACTTGTCTGAGCTCTGATTTTGCTTTACGGCTTCCAAATCAGCGACGTTTGAAAACAATTCATGTCTAACCGTCCGTTGCTGAATCACTGTGTATCGCTCCCTAAACAGTTCGGACTTCACCTCAGCATTCGGATGCAGTGGAGCTTTAGACGAGATCGGGAAGAACTTCTTTCTTTCAGTATTAAAAGAGAATTTGGGAACATCAAAAGCATCGATAATACAGAAAGCTTTGTCACTATCTTCGGAGGGATCTCTGCTACATTCTTGTACAACTGTTTCGACTGTTTCTCGATCAACCAAAGACGAGTTTAAAGGCTGTTTTTGGACGGCTTCCACTATTTTATCCAGCCAGTCTTCTATCTCTACCTCAGATAAGGGCGCAAGGACATCTCGAAGGTATTTCGTAGCATCACTTTGCAGTGCAAGACCGTTTAGTCTGAAAATAGAGAGCACTTTCTTTCTCAAGGGATCAGCCATGATAGAAAAATTAAAAGTGGCGGGAAAATCGGATACTTTACTGCGCATATCCGTTAGTGCCCAGTCTCATCAGGGCGAATCCTTCAGACAGACAGTTTTATTTGGAGCTTTGCTCCACGAACGTGTACATCAACTGGAATCCAAATATTTTATACAGTATAACTGAGATTGTTTTTCCTTATCTCTAAGAGAAAAACAGTTAAATATCTATTTCGCTACTATGTTTTGGAGTTTAGGTGGAGGATCTATCATTAAGAGGAACAACTAATCGTCTGATATTCTTTTTCGATTGATATAAAGGTAGCCTGCGAACATCATCCCCTACTGATCATGGGGAGAAACGGAAACGATGACATCACCGTTCTCCCTCAAGTAGGGGATGCTGTTCGCAGGCTAATTAGTAAAGGGAGTTAAATCCGGTCCCTCTCTCTCCTATCCCCCCCCCCCCCCCCACAAAAAAAACATATTTCTACCCCAAAAATCATTGTCAGTAATAAATAAACTTTCCCGACTAAGGGATATCGCTCAAAACTTTTGTGACCTGCTTTCCATAATAAACAGTGGGTGTTTAAAAAAATAAACACAGGTAGCCCAAGCTTATGATCTGTGTATTATTAAGCGAAACAAGAGATCACTGAATTATGGGTTCATGCACCCCCTTTATTAATTAAAGATATCAGGAGGTAATGGGCTCCTGAAGATATATAGAACAGTGCTCTCAAATATTATCTAATATAAAACAAAATGCTTCAAAAACCTTCGCTTTCCCTCCTGATGAAAACTTATGAAATCCATAACTACCCCCTTAAAATATGAAATCCATAAACTATGGATCTTCATGCATAATAAACCAAGCAAATATTGTATGGCACTAGTCTACCCAACACACGCTACGAGTTCATCCCGGAATTTTAGCCAAAATAATTGCCAGCAGATTCTCATATAAACACTGCATTTTATTTTGGTTGTCCTGATTACACCATGCGTGACAATAACATTGCACCATACCCAACTCACAAAGTGAAATAACCACCGCATAATTGAAATCATTACGTAATTGTATTTATAAATTTTGAATTTATTTTCTTAAACAATTTCTCATTGGATAATTCAGATCATATTCATCTCTACTCCAATCAGAGCCTTGCTTATATCAATCACTTCGGTGTTGCACCACAGACCGCAAAAGAAGATTATAAACCGAACCGAAAATGTTTTCGATTTATAATCAAGATCAGGGCTTCCCTGAGCATCAGCAGCAGTCCAAAAAGTTATATAACCAAACGTTTGGAAGGACAAAGATCAAAGACAAACTATGGTTTGGAATGAAAGGGGAAAGCATGGTGTTCACTGTGGAAAAACCGTTCGCTTCAATAACACAAATCGGTGTGGGATGCGCCGATCAGGTCTGCTGGAGGAAGGACTCATCGTGAAGTATTCCCAAAATACCTCGGACATCTCAGAAAAGGAGAAAGAATCATTCCTAGAAGCCAGATATGGGTTTCAGGATGGCCTTGTTTCTTCGTATAGATTCCAAGGTCAAGGGAACGGACGGAGTCGATTTGAAAGCACTGAGTTCTCTCTTGGAAAGAGAAAACGATGGCAGCTACCTGAGCTGGTCCGTGATCAACTAGCTGAGGATCAAGCAGAGGCCGAATTCATCGAGGATGATGAAAACCTCGGTGAAAACGCACAAGAACTCAGTGTTTGCTTTGTAGAAAGGCGAACTCACCCTTCCTTTCCAACACAACACGGCGATTGTGTGTCCGTTTTCACTGACAAAGATGGCGGCAAAATGCTGACTCCCAGTAAGAAGACATATTCCTACAAGGGAGATCTACAAGGCAAGAGCACAGATCCTGAGATTTGCTATGAAGTTTGTCGTCCTGTACCTTTACAGTCATGGCCTAACCATCGAGAAGGTCAACATCGTTGCAAGTCATTTGATTTGGAGTGCCGAGGTAGGAACAGGAGAAAGGCTCTCTGCAAGAATAAAGGACAGAAGACAAAAGGTTGCCGCTGGGGGGAGTACAGGGATCACGAGCTTGCCACAAACACAAAAGAAATGTATATGCAGGGAGGCAGCAAAATGAAAATCCAAAAATCCAGAATAAGTCAAGTCAAGGTTTTGGACAGGAAGGCATTTGCTCACACCAAGAAGAACATGAGGACTGAGAAAATGATGGGCACTTACTTTGCACTTGGAACATATGTTGACAGCCTTCTCCAGACCACTGATTCTGTTCAACCAGAGAGTAGTGCAGATATACCCCACAAGACCTATGGCAAGGGATGCGTAATCTATATTGATCAAGATACCAATAAACTTGAAGTGCACAACAAGACTGCAGTTTCCTCTGAAAAGAAGCCAGAGTTATACCAAGCAGAGAAGAAAGTTACAACTGAGATCACCATCAATAGGCAAGACCTAGAACCTCTCAGCCTACATAAGGAATGGGAACAACTTTACACAGAGGGTGGAAGTTCACCCAGGAACTTCTCCATCAATGTCGTTCCCCTTCTTCCCAAGGAACTACAGGCTTGCAGTGTATGCAATGTGCTGTTTGAAACCAAGGAATGGTCTCCTGATGGCCAGAAGTTTGTACCAATAACTGTCAGCATTGTTGCTGGAACACTTGAATCAGGAAATTCAGATGTGCACAGCAATGTCATCAAAGACTTTGCTGGTAATTTGACAAAAGCTAAAGTCTGCAATGGATTTTGGCATGTGAAAGATGTCATTGACCTTGCCATTACTTGTGCTTCCCAGCTTTTGCCACCCAAGATAATGATGAAGTCCAGTAGAGCAGCTGGGAAAAAATCAGCCAGAACTCTCAGATTGTTTAGTGATCTGTTTGGCTGGAAATCTGAGTCCTTTAGCCTCTGTGGGGCACAGAAACTGCTAGAGGAAGACCTTGCAAAGAATATTCCTGATGGGAGTGGTTCTAACGACTGGCTGGTGGTGGCAGCAGAATGTGGTATCTGCTTTGAAGAGTTTGAAGGTACAGGTATGTACAATGTGTATGTTATAATAATATCTCAAAAAGAAGGGATCATAAAAAGTGAGACAAGCAGCAGGTCCAAAGTGTAAAAATATTTATTAGTCTGTTGGTTTTTAGGGATTACAATGACCTGTGGGCTTGCTTTTAAAGGGAACCTCGGCTGAAAACAATGTTTGTTCTCAAGTGTTTGTTATAGATGCTTAAGTGTGTTTGTCTCCAGTAAATTGTACACTAGATGTCATTTATGCACCGATATTCCTGTCGATAAAACTCATTTGAGTTTCCTGCGTGCAGCCATCTTGGATCTCTACACCACAAAAGAGTTATCGTTTTCTGACAATAGAGGAAACACTGGGACATCATAAAATGTAAGATAGTGGAGTGCTGGAAATTCAAATCAGTTTTATCAACAGAAAAATTGGTGCATAATTGATGTCTACATGTAGTGCACAATTTACTGGAGACAAACTTAGGCATGCATAACAATCATTTGTGAGCAAACATTGTTTTTCAGCTAAGATAATCCCTTTCAGTAATAGATACAGAATGAGTGGCTGTGCTTTATCGGATTCGATAAAACAGACATTAATTCTGACTTTATACATGTATCACAGGTCTACATGTACATTTGTAGAGTAGTGTTTTTTCAGTTATTTTGGCAATACAACATATTTTGGCTGCGAAAATCGAAGCAAAATGTTAATGTAAATCAGGATGAATCTCTATCAGACTTACAGATCACCTATTACACATTCACTTCCTTTCATCGTGAATTATTAATGAGACCTGCACTATAAATGGGATTGCTCCTCCCCTTTTTTAGACCTTTGGGATTCAATATTTGAATTGCAAATTCAGAACAGTGAAGCAAGTTATTAGTCCTCTCCTGTTAGTCAAAAGAATACTGAATCACTGAAGCAAAAGTAAACAGCAGGAAGCTACATGTATGGAAGCCCAGAATGGTATTGCTGATTTCTGTTGTGCATTGTGCAAAACTTAGCACCAAGTGTGGAACGGAGGCCAACTTTTAATGCCAAACTTTGCTTACTGCCAAACTTAGTACCCAAGTGCGGCATGGAGGACAACTTTACTGCCGAACTTAGCATGAGCCTCAATCTGGTCCTGCAGCACGAGGCACACATGGCGTCCAGTCGGCGGGCACTCGTCCGGAGACCAGGAGAAAATAGTGGTGGAAAGGTAGGTTTAGAGGTCTTGTAAAATTAATGTGCAATTTACTGTGGCAGCAATTCGTTAATGTTTTTAATACCTCATGCGATTAAACATGCATGCATAAAGTTTATGCGAAGGAACCAGTTGTTTAAGCTTTTGTACCTGTACAGAGTTGCGTTAAATAACTGTCTTTTGCCAACATACCCCTATTAAATTAAGACGACCGAGCAACTCCCTTTCCCAAGTCAAGTCCCATTACTTTAGTCCATGGTGTGGGAGACTACCTTTAACATTTTGAAATCTGTACTGAATTATTTGTGTAAACCATGGCACCGAGCGGGTGAATAACTACAAGTAATTATTGTGGCAAATACATCTAAATCTTTCGATCAACGTGCAATTTAGGTTGGCATCCTGCATACCCAGGCCTGCATAGCTAATGGACAAAAGCTTAAACAACTGGTTCCTTCACGTAAACTTTATGCATGTTTAATTTCATGAGGTATTAAAAATATTAACGAATTGCTGCCACAGTAAATTGCACATTTACAAGACCTCTGAACCTACCTTTACGCCACAATTCTCTCCCGTTTTCCAGACGAGTGCCCACCAACTGGATGCCATGATGTTTGAACAAAACATGTGCCTTGTGCTGCAGCACCAGATCGAGGCTGCACTAAGTTGTGCAGTAAAGTTGTCCTCCGTTCCATCACTAAGTTCGGCAGTAAGCAAAGTTCAGCAGTGTCCTTCGTTACGTACTTGGTTCTAAGTTTGGCAGTAAGCGAAGTTTGTCCTCCATTCTGCACTTGGTAATAAGTTCGGCAGTAAGCGAAGTTTGTCATTAAAAGTTGTCCTCCATTCCACACTTGGTACTAAGTTCAGCACAATGCACAACGGAAATCGGCAATACCATTCTGGGCTTCCATAGGAAGCTGATTTAGAACCGTTTACAAATTCTTTAGTGTTATTTTACACATTAAAGTGTTTGATTTGAATTTTGCTCGATTTAAAAAATCAGACCACTCTAGTGAAGATCACATTTTCTTTACCGTATTCATCAACTGAGAGATCTCCATTTTTCCTTGTTCATCAGATGGATGTTCAGGACTGACAACACTGATGGCATGTGGACACTCATTCTGCAGTGAATGCTGGGAAAGGTACCTTAAAACTCAGATCCACAAAGGCAGTGGACATATAAAGTGCCCTGGACACAAGTGTGTATGTGCTGTGGATGACATAACAATCATGTCCCTGGTCCCTTCCTGGTATAACAAGTTCTTGGTTAGGAAACTAGACAGAGGCCTTGAAATGAGTGCTAACTGGAAATGGTGTCCAGAAACTGGTTGCAAGAGAATTGTTAAAGCCACAGCACCCATGGGAGACTCTGTGCAGTCGGTGCTGTGTAGTTGTGGTGCTACGTGGTGCTTTAGATGCCAGAAGCATGCTCATTGGCCGGCTTCATGTGAAGAATCCAAGAAGTTCTACGATGCGGCAGGTAATTATGAGTATCTTTTCAAAGAAGAAGAGGACTTGATAACATCAGTCATGGTAAAGAACTGTCCTAACTGTAACTACCCAATAGAAAAACACACTGGCTGCAACTATATGTTATGCATTCTGTGCCAGACGTCATTCTGTTGGTTTTGCTTGACTTCATTCAGTAAACACCAAGATGGGTGCAAAGAACCCCAGTATGTGCGGGAAGTTGACCTTCCTGTATCCTATAAAGGGTTCAACAGATTTGAACTCTTCCTTGAAATTGTTGTACAGAATACTCATTCTAGAATGTCCAGAAGGTTTTCTGTCAAGGAGAAGAAAGTTAAAGCTCTAGAAACTGGAATTGCAAGTTATTGTTCCATTGCATCTGCAATCAATGCTGTTTGCAGGAAATCAACACCAACACCCAAACTCCTGGACAGTATGGTCAAATATGATATCCCAGGGATTGTCCGGGAAGGGATCGAGTTTGCATACCAGGCTCATCTTGCTCTAGAAGGAATTGCAAAGAAGGCTGCTGTATCTAGAGTGCATCGTCAAAATGTCCTGTTAAGAATATCCCAGTTGGGCTTTGTGGTTGAGAGAGTCTATAAGCTTTGTGAACATCCATCATTGCTGTGTAAGAATGAGAGGTGGTCATGGCTATCAGAACTGATAAATATTGGTAAAGGGTGCATTTTGACCCTTGGGAAGTTCGAGAAAAAGTGAGCAATGGAATGTTATTATAATTACATTGTACATGTAAAAAATACAAATATGCAGATTTACATTGTTGGTTGAACTGTGCAGAACAGTATACATCATATTTACATAATGTATATTTTATGCTTTATTTCATACATTTATTAATACATGTACATTATAATGTTCAAAAACTCGTGCATAATTAATTACCATTTTGTCCATGCAATCAGAAGAAGCAAATCACTCGTACGCATGTTTCTTTATACCTGGTAAAATGAAAGGGTCTTTATACAACTTTTCTCTCTACGAGTGTAGCCCTATATAAAACTTCATGGTCGAAGGCTTCAACCATGAAGTTTTATATATGGCCACACTTACAAAACCAAGGGCTTCACCAGGAATCTTTATATTAAAACCCTCACTCGTACAGTGAAAATCCTTAAAAAGACCCTTGCAGGGATATCTCAGTTCACAAGATGATGGCCACACTTACAAAACCAAGGGCTTCACCAGGAATCTTTATATTAAAACCCTCACTCGTACAGTGAAAATCCTTAAAAAGACCCTTGCAGGGAATCTCAGTTCATAAGATGAGACTAAGGGTTGCATGCTCAACCAACGGTCTAAGTGCAATGACTGAACAAGCTCAAAAACGAAGGCCCCTTGGCTCACACTTATTCATACACGACCTGCCTTAGTAACATTATGGGAACCAAACTTTCACTCTGTATTCCAACTGTGCATCATTGTCAGTGATGCACAATGTAGCTATAAACAAGTCATTCTTCGCTTTTCATCTAAATTTCTGAAAATTATTATAAATTATTTTAGAAGTAACAGTTTTTAAGCTGTTCAATAAACTCACAGCATGTTTTATCAGATCTAAAAACGCTGCTGCTCGTTAATTAAACATTACGTAAAGTTTTGTAAAATGTCATTGAAAATGAGTGAATGAACATATTTGATTAGAGATTGGAAATAGTTTAAATACTTTTTGACATGCAATACATGAATGTACACGTATTCAAAAACAGTTATTTCTTAAGTAAATCATGCAGTTGAAAATGAGTCTTAATATTAAATGAACAAATTGAACCCATTGTCTGTTCTCTCATTGATCATAGTGCATCATTGGAACAAGTGCTTCATTGCAAAGTTTTGCACATTTTGTTGTGATCTAATGTATAATTAGTGAGAGAATGGTAACATGTGACCTGCTTTTTACAACCAATTTTAATGGGCAAGCAGACAGGGCTTTATATGTAAGTTTGAAGAAAAGTTCAAATCACGTCAGTGTCCTTATTTGTGCTCTTATTGATCATAGTGAAATCAGAACTTGGCAAGAAATCTGGGTTTTGTTTTGAAACAATTATTGGATGAGGCTGAGCATATTACTGAAGGTCTGTCAGTACCATGTATACTGAGCTGATATTTTTTATATCATGTAAAGATAAATCCAATGACAACAGGCTAGCAGGAAAAAAAATGCCATTAGGAAAAACGGATGTCAAGTGGCATTTTTAAAAATACCTACCTTGGCTTTTGGCTACTTTTGAAAGAGATTGAAGAAAAATGCAGCCCTTTTCAACAAAAACTAGATAATTTGGGTCTTTCTTCAGGGATCACAAAAAATTATGCTTTCCTTTGCCATCTGGGAATCCATAAATTTATGCTTTCCTTCATCAGTGCCTTCCTAAGAAATAGATAAATTTCAATAAAACATACTTTAGAAAATTGTCAAAGGGGTCCAACTTGAAGAATATTTTTATATCTAGAACGACTTTTTGGTAAATGGCACTTACCTGCCAGGCTGTTCAGATTGTTTTATAATTTAAATAACACACTAGTCAATTTGTAATTACGTTTCAGTAAAATATCCAACTCGAATAACTAAAAAAAAAAGAGATACAAATTCTATCATACAGAAAAGCTACAATAACTTTGTGAAAATTAAATTTAGCTTTCATGAAAACAAATGCTTGTAGAAAGTAGGGAAATGTAAGTTAACCTGTGTAGCAGTGTAAAGGAAGAAGGGGAAAGAGTTCAAGTTTATTTGTCTCAATATACACAGTTTGTGCTAGTTCTAAACAGAAGAAAAAAGTTTACAGTAATTACATGTATATATAATTTTATCGAGACAGATAGCATAGAAATTACAATGAGTATGGGACATCCTAGTAGCATCGGCTAATCGAGAAGATGCTCCTACAAATTCTTATATATCGGTGTAAATTACAAAAATAGAACAAATTTCATCTAGTTAGGTAAATACAAGTTGTAAAATTGAAGTGCTGCACACATTAATAAATGAAATTATTTTTTTGCAAACTAGTAAGGTTTATGAATAATCATTTTAAGAATGTAGCAGTTATTATATGATTGCAAAAGAATGAGAGGGAGGGAAATATTTTGGTTTGACTTTATAATGAATTCCAAAGGGTGAAATTGTGGCTCTTATGGTGTTTTCTTGCGCTTTCCTCTGCTTGTCATGCACCAATTACAACAATGCCCAAAATGAAATCTTGCTAGCGGGCCGGCTGGGCCACCGAAATTACTACAATAACACCAATTCAAATCGCTTGACATTATAGCAATTATGTTTATTATTTAATAAGATTCCGGTTAATTTCGATTTTCCAGGACAATATTTATACGCAACTTGTACAGGCCATCTAGCTAGATAACAGATGAGAATGCTTAAATAAAATTAATTCGAGTAGTAATAGTACAGCTAGACTTCTCACTTGAAATTCAGTGAAGGAAATGTGCCATTTCAGCAGTTTATCGCTAGTAATATAATCAAAAAGCCCCACCCACGGCACAATTATGTACTTTTGCAAAAAAAAAAATCCGAAAATGCAAGACATTTTGAAGAAAATACCGAAAATGCTAGCCTGCGAATACAGCAGTCTCGCATCGGGAGCCACAATGAAAACGTGTCACCCGAAAGACGTCTGCGATTCGAGGCCAGAAATTCCAAACTGATGACGTTATGCGGCCAGGATCTGGTCGAATCATTTGATTGGCTAGTATGCCTAATTATCATATCATTTACAAGCCAATCAAATGACGTGACCAGATCCTGGCCGCATAACGTCATCAGTATGGATTTTTAGCCTCGAATCGCAGACGTCTATATCGGGGGACACCGTTTGATTGTGGCTCCCGATGCGAGACTGCTGTATTCGCAGGCTACGAAAATGCGGGACATTATGTGGTGTGGACACTCGCACAATCCGAGACAGTTGGCAACTATGATAACGACCGGGGAATGCAGCAAAAGAAGTGAATAAAATGTTCTTAATTGTACGAAATACTTTATTGCACGGCTTTGTTCTTGTCTATGCACACCAGTCGTAGTTAGATAGCATGCTAGCGGCTCTTATGAGTGTTTTTTGCAAATTGGTTTTCGGATTGGGCTACCTGTGACACGCGGTCAAAATGTGGCGAGGAGAAAAGAGAAACAAATTTGCAAAAAACGCCCATAAGAGCCGCTAGCATGCATGCTAGTGGTTAGACCTTTACAGTTACCGACGACAGTTACCGACGATAAAGGAACAATCATTTGGCATTTGCCGTTGCGATGTTCCTTACATTCGGTTAGATGTTTTTTTACTCCTTTTTACGATGCCAGAAGGATGTCGGCGCATTTGTGCTTTGTAGACAATACATCCCTTGGGCTAAGTTCTCTCTTCACAACAGCGTTCTTGGTTGAATGCCCAGGCAGTAGACATATACTAACTGTCCAACCCAGAAGTCTATCCATACAGCATTATTTAGACAACTTCTCACTCAGACTTCTCTCGCGTTCTTTTGGGATGGATAGCCAGAATAGACGGTATTCGCATTCTTTTGGGACATATTCCGTTTTAGGAATGAACAGAATAGCATTCTCTTCATTGTGCTCCCGACAGCAGAATGAACAAACCAGCGGTTTACTCGGAAGAGGAGAAATCGTGTTATACGGCGCGCGCGTCCGTACTTCCTTGTGATTCAAAATGGCGGAGCTATTAGTTGTCAGGTCACCTCTTACAAGATTATTCCGTTTTCGGAATCTCTGTTCTTTTGTTAATTAGTATTCCGCGTATTCTGTTATTCCTATTCCGGAATAGTAATAGTAAGAATAGTCTCTAAAGAATGCATCCTCGGTGTTATCTATAGATCACCAAGTGTCATCTTGACGACTGTTCAGACAGCCAGTGTTATTACTCTAGGCGAGACAAGGAGATATCAATTTCAAATAGTCATTGTCAGAAATCTATTCCATCGTGGGCAAAGATGCAATACAACCTAAATTTGGGTCAGGTCCATGTTTTACGACAGAACAAGAGCCCATCTGGGCTTTCACTCGGGCCACATGAGATTGAAGATGAAATACACTTTCATTTGAAATCCTCTTAGTATCAAGTCGTGCTTTAATTCGCCAGTGAGAACGTCAAAAAAACAGACTGGTCTATTAATCGCTTTTATGGCATGACTATGATAACGCAGGATTCGAACAACAGAATACTGGCAAATTCAAGTGTATAAATGCAATACAATGACATATTCAGACTTTGAATTTGATTGAAAATAGATCAAAACTCGGGGAAATGTCCGGCTAAAACTGTATGAATAAATGTGAAATGAAACATAAATTTCATAGCAAGAAAAACAATTGTAATTCCTATAAATGAGAAAGCTCTTCTATTAAGCCGCTTCTCATATACACAGACTGTTTCACAAAAAACATTTGCGCTTATCGACACAAGAATTCAGTTGACCTTTCAAATAATTTATTCTGAGGTACGCATACTCTAAATCAGATGTTAAATAAAGCGATAATTAGAAGGAAAAGTACATTAACAGACAAACTGAGAGGAAATTTATTCAAATCAAAAAGAGTTTACTTACAGTACTTACGTAACTGACACCTTCGTGCACATATGCACTGAATCGGAATGAAAGTCGAAGCCTACCTCGAACTTAACTTTCAGCTAACCTGTTTCCTTTCATTCCACAATGAATAATAATCTCATAAAGTAAGCCCGTAGCTTTCAATAAATTTGCCAGTGTCTGAATGAAACAGCTAGATCTTTTCCAATTTCTCTCACGAGTCACGGCAGAAGACAGTCTCAAGCTACAAAACTTGAATTTTGATCCTCTTCACAGTAACGTAATTTAACGTCTCCGATCAATTCCTCTCTCTTTGCTGGCAGTTCATGCTTCTTGTACGTGTAGTTGCCCCACTGAGCCGTAACCACAAAACGAGCACAGCATTTCAGTTGGCATACACTGCGTACATCTGCTTAACTAATTAGATTTGTAAAAATCTTAGCGGATCATGTAAATATTCCGCTTGGCTCAAATATGAGGGTTTCTGCCGTCAAAGTTCATTTTTTGTTTCAGTTTTCCCCATATTAGCAGACTTGTATAATGTCTCGAGCTCTCCGAATCCAGTAGAAAGACTCTGGTTATTCTGTCGTAAAACATGGACCTGACCCAAATTTAGGTTGTATTGCATCATTGCCCACGATGGAATAGATTTCTGACAATGACTATTTGAAATTGATATCTCCTTGTCTCGCCTAGTCTGAGCTTTGAATTTTCTTATCTGAGCGCGCCTGAGGAAATCTAACCTTTGTTTGCGTGACCAGCATAGTGCAATCTGATTGGTTCGAATTTGACCTTTAACGCATGCGCAGAAGCCGTCTGACACTGATTAAAAAAAAAAATAACCACTTGCATTTTAAGACTCGGCGCTGCCACAGGCAGCCCGAGTAATAACCAGAGTCTTTCTACTGGATTCGGAGAGCTCGAGGCATTATACAAGTCTGCTAATATGGGGAAAACTGAAACAAAAAATGAACTTTGACGGCAGAAACCCTCATATTTGAGCCAAGCGGAATATTTACATGATCCGCTAAGATTTTTACAAATCTAATTAGTTAAGCAGATGTACGCAGTGTATGCCAACTGAAATGCTGTGCTCGTTTTGTGGTTACGGCTCAGTGGGGCAACTACCCGAACAAGAAGCATGAACTGCCAGCAAAGAGAGAGGAAAACTGAAAGAGGAAATCCTTGTGAGAAATCGACGTACATATGAAGCTATATACGTTATCATCGACTATATGGGAGTCAAACATCGAGCTGCTATGAAACCGCTTGTGACAGTTTGTTTACGCACTTTCATGACAAACGAACGTTTCTACTTTCGACACAACGGTCGCTAAACTGTACGAAATCTCCAAGGATATATCCCTAATGTCCAAACTAAAGGGAAAAACTGAAAGAGGAAATCATTGTGACCAATCGACATAAATATGAAGCTCCAGAAGTAATTATTGAATACATGAGAACCCATAGAGAAAACCGATAATAATGAACACGGTATTAGTTTCACCGACATTTGTGGCGTAACTGAACTCGCACTACAGCATAGCTTGAAATACTGTACGAAAACTCCCGTTTAAAAATTTCCTGATGCCGAAAGGACCGTAGCATTTAAACAAGATATCCTTCTGACCAATCGACATACATATTAAGCTGTGAAAGTATGTTTCCATTCCATAACAGCCGATAGTGCAAAACTGCCACTAGTAAATTGACCTTGCGAGTACTGAACTTTCTAGCGTCAAATGCATGTGTTACGTTTCCAAACTTTAGGACAAGAAATCTTCCATAGAATGTTCTATTTTATTTACAGCTGAGAACTGTATTATTAAACATAAGAAATAAAACAATGGTGCCATTTGAAGAATTATATCATGTCAAAAGTGCAAACGAAGAAATATATATCTACGGACGCGAGCAGCTCGATCGTTTCACTTTGGTCAAACTCGGACTGTTTACGACTGGAACCTGCAGTTTTATCGGACCTGCAGACTAAATTGTAAACGTGTGGCCGTGTTCAGGCTAGTAAATCTAGCTAGCTAACCACAGGAGGTAGCGAGCTTCTTTAGTCTGAACAGTTTTTCTGCTCTGGTGATTAGCTAGCTAGTGGTCGGTGGAATACTTTGAAGTTCCAGGCTACCTAGCGAGGTAGCTTGAATAGAATCTAGCGCGCTAAAAGCCCATCGATGACAACTACCGGGTGTATTGTACGTCAATTGAGCCATCATGGATAACGAGGATCGCCAAACACCAGTCAGTAGCAGTTTTTCGCACAGTTTTAATATTTTGGTTGAAATTTCAATTGAGCACTTTGGCGGTCAATTATTTGCGATTACGAAACACTTGCGCCAAGGGCAGTTATAGACCAAATTTCTATCTTTTAGAGAGGGTCTGAATTGGGGGGGGGGGGGGTCTACATGTCAGTTGTCAGTTAAAATGTTGGCCATTTGTCAGTTGTCAGTTAGCCCTAGTTAATCATTACTAGAGAAAATTTACAATGTTTGACCC
The DNA here is from genome assembly GCA_030867875.1 of Actinernus sp. WN-2022. NCBI lineage: Eukaryota > Metazoa > Cnidaria > Anthozoa > Actiniaria > Actinernidae > Actinernus > Actinernus sp. WN-2022. The sequence continues at coordinate 62,398,828 of JAOWCC010001589.1, read as the reverse complement.
ACAAAAACCAAATTTGTCAGTTGTCAGTTATTTTTCGGTTGTCAGTTGTCAGTAAAAAAATCGTCATTTGTCAGTTGTCAGTTATTTTTAAGGCTGTTTGTCAGTAGTCAGTTAACCCCATTCATGCCCTCTTTAGAGATAGAAACAAACCAGAAGAGGGAAAAACAAAAAGTAAAACCTACTAAGTTACTAGGTCTGAACAGTACTAATTTATTAACTAGCTGCGAGTTGCTGACAGATATCTCAAGACTCTAGCTAGCTGCACGATAGTAGTCTGAACATACATACACACATGAATAAGTAGTGTTTTCAATAAAAGATCAACTACTTTAATTTACATACGAGAAAACAAAAATATTAAATTACATACTAGGGGAGCAGAGAATGAAAGTCACCGCGCTACCGGCCACTCCTAAAGACTGCTAATAATTCTTCCCTTTGGTTATTACTAAGAGGATTTCAAATGAAAGTGTATTTCATCTTCAATCTCATGTGGCCCGAGTGAAAGCCCAGATGGGCTCTTGTTCACTTTACTGTCCGGACAGTCGGTGTCATTCGGTTCACAATCCAGACAGTCAAGTGTTATTCAGTTCACTGTCCAGACAGTCAGTGCTATTCAGTTCACTGTCCAGACAGTATTACGTTGATGACAGTTCCACCTGCATTATGAAGATGACTGTAATCTGACCAGAGCTGAGACTGGTAACGACGAATCGCTTATCATCGTTTCCACTGGAGAAGATGAAGCTGAAAAAGGAACATTTGTATTTGTCACATTTTATAAAAAGGGCCACATTACTAAAGGTGTTCCGTATCAATATTTAACACCGAATTCTGGCTGGCGTACGTACAGCTTGCCGAACGGTGTACAACATTTCCCCTTGTATTTCAATTACTGCTTTAAGGAGTCATTACTGGATTAGGGAGCCGGGGTGGCGCAGTGGTTAAGCGCCCTCGCCTACCTCTGGTCCAGGTTCGATTCCCGATCGCAGCTCCAAACGTGAGTTGAGCTTGCTCCGATGTTTTTTCTCCGGCTTTTCCGGTTTTCCTCCCTCCACAAAATGCAACACGGTAAATTCCAATTTGATCTGTGGTTTAACCGGGTCCTGACTTTGGTCAGCTTCTATGGTTGTTTCAGAGCCCGTTAAAAATGCAGTGCCCTTAGACTCCCCTAAGCGGTGGAAACAACAAAGTGCGCACGCGAGGACGATTTCATAATCTTTGATGTTTCTTCTTCCAGCGGAATATTTCCATAACTGTTCTTCGAATTTTTTTAGTAAAAAATACGTCAGTCAGGTATAGCAGGCTATAATTTCCGGCAACGGACTGTCGCCAAATAATCTTTTAAAAGATAGATGCATTTTTATAGCAACTATACAAGGATATTCAAAAGCATACAACTATTTAAAAAAACGTAGGAAAACCCTAAGTCTACGCGACAAAAGCAAAAGGGAGCACAGATAGCGATCACTAAATATCTAAAACAGCCATGCCTTGACCAGCACAAGCCACTCCTTCAATGTTGATTCTGAGGAACTCTTCCGTCCATATGGAGGTCGAAGCATAACTGATTTAAATATTTAGTCATCAATACCCATACTCCCTTGCGGTGTTGTCGCGTAGGCTTAAGCCATTAGTGGACGTTTTGTTAATAGCTGTATATTTTCGCGCACTGAACTATTTTGAGGCAACACATTGAAGGGTAGATTGGGTAGCCTGCTTGCCGGCTCTTCTATAGTTTTTACGGATTGGGCTAACTGTGACGCGCGGTCAAATTGGGGCGAGGAGAAAAAGGTAAGAAAATCACGTTAACCGGCTCCTTCCTTTTCCTCCTCGCCCCATTTTTATCGCGCGTCACAGGTAACCCAATCCGAAAAAAACTTGACTGAAAAAACTACTGAAGCGCCGGCAAACAGGCTATAGATTAGGTAGAATAGAATTACATAGCTTTGGCATTGCGCTCTGAAAGCTTAGATTAGTTTCGATGTGAATCAGTCACCTTGGAGGATAGTAGTAGTCCGTTTGTGAGGAGGAGGGATATCGTGGTGGACAGTGAATCCAGCGAGAGATGCAGAAAACATTTTCTGGTAGTTATCTGGCTCCAGAGAGGTAGCAAGAGGGAACGATGCTGAAAAAAAGATTTCAAGAACTTAGTAGTTCCTCGAATAAGCGCCCTCTGCCGAGGAAGTGGTACCTTTAGAAACGACTGTGATCGCAAAGAATCGAAAGACTGCCGAGAAATTGGAACCACTTTAAACCTAAACGGAGTCTTTCAGTTTCAAAGTTTTAACAGCTACGTACTGAAGCCAGTACTGATACTGTTTGTGTATCGGTTAAGCCCCACTTTTTTGGTTCACGAAAGGGAAGGTTCAGTATTAAAAACTCTTACAGTCAGTCGTAACAATAAACAAATCTAATTTTTTAATGGCACCAAATTGTGTCTCCTACCAACTGAGATACATTAGACTCCCAATCCCAAGTATAGTCCCCCCTGTAGACACCCCCTCCCCCCGTGTATAATTCCCCCTTTCCACTCCATGCCCATTGCATCCTCCAAACACAGATTTTGTAACTTGTATGAAATAGATCTGCCCTGTTATTTGAATGGATACGGTAGTTTTGTTGTATGGTTTATTTTAAACTAGGTAACATTTTAATTACCGCCATTAAAGCGTATATATGGTCAAATATTGTTATCATTAATATCGATTTGACATAAAGTGAATAGTAGAATATTTCTCGATTTGAGTGTTGCATCCATGAGCTATAGAGGTTTATATTTATAATATATTCAAGCCGGTGACGTAAAACCAGTCTTATTTATTATACAAAAACATACTGGTAGAGATAAAGACTTGTAAACATCTTATATCAGTGATTTTATCAAATATTTTGTCTAAATCAAAAAACGGTTTCATACCCAAGGAAAAAGAATGACAATAAATTCCAAAATTCACGTCACACATTAGCATACTGGAAATAGAAACCGCAACACTCAAATTAAGAGATATTCTGCTATTCATCTATTCACTTGACGCAGAATCGATATTAATGGTGCAAATGTTGACCATATATACACTTTAAAGAATGCGAGAAAAAGAAAGCGAATGTTGGCTGTTCCCCCCTATTTTTTCGGCTCATTCCCGGTTTCTGGGAAATTACTCACCCACCCCTCCCTTGGATATACATTGTTTTATTAATGATTAACCATTAAAGGTTAGGGTGAAGTGTGGGGGAGGGGTGGGGGTTTCTCAGAAACCGAGATTGATCCCTTTTTCCCCTGCCATGATACCCCGTGCATAATCCCCCCGGGGGACTATAAACTGGATCCTACGGTTGCTTTACCTTTAGCGATAGACTGGTCCAGGGCGTTATCTAGGCGCACCTTGCACTGTGTTATGAAATCAAGGCTTAACAGAGGCTGTGGAAAAAGAAAGAAACGTACCTATATTTCAGTTTCGCTCTATAAAAAGTGTCCTTACCGTCTAAAAGAACACTTTGAAATCAATAGTTTTGGAAAGTTTGCAGGATATAACAAGAACAGCTTTACAGATATCGCAGCACAAAGTGAGTCGGCAGTCACGACTGACTAGCCTCGTTTTGGTGTTTTTACACTTTTAAAACCTTAATAAATTCACAAGGGTTCAATATTTCACTTCCAAAATAATAAAGACTATAAACCTTACTAACATACACATTTCCTTTTAAATGGCATTGTTTACTCTATTGAAAATATCGAGCCATATTCACAATAGGTGTGTGTGTCCACCCAACGTCGACAATATGAATTTTAAAGATATAACAAGGGTTCGTAGCAACCATGATTTCAAAAGGCGGCTTTGTATCAGGAACTAATAACTCTCTTGTTGGCACAATAATAGATGACATAAAACATCGCTATAGCAATCATGACAATAGTATATGTAACTGCAAACCTTTACTTCTGTACGCCCACAGATCTTGTGGAAAGCGGTGTCATAGAAACACAATACCAGCTTGAGTTCCCATAATGCCATAAGGTCCGGCTGTTCCTCTATGTTTTCCACTTCCTGTGATGAAAGTTAAAACGCAATTTTCTGGTGAAAATGGAAGTCAAAATAACTAGAAAAACTCAAGGCACTTGTTTAAAACCATAATGATGAAAATTAGACGCAAATTACGCACGACGAGTATTCGATATGCTATAATAGAGAAAAACACAAATCAAATAAGTGTTATATTGGAGTAGAAATTATATAGGTCTTAGGCTCAGTTATATCCTCTTTCCTAACACATCATATATTTTCTCTCGCGCGTGATTGGGAGTCCGACGTCACGTGACCCGATATTTTCTCTCAGCCAGACGACCAATATCAGCGAATATATGCGTTATATGTAGGTTATTGTTAATATGTATTAGGTAGTTTGTAGCCTATAAGAAAGCGCGTTATATGTAGGCTATTGTTAATATGCATTAGGTAGTTTGTAGCCTATAAGAAAGCGCGTTATATGTAAGTTATTGTTAATATGTATTAGATAGTTTGTAGCCTATAAGAAAGCGCGTTATATGTAGGTTATTGTTAATATGTATTAGATAGTTTATAGCCTATAAGAAAGCGCGTTATATGTAGGTTAGTGTTAATATGTATTAGATAGTTTGTAGCCTATAAGAAAGCGCGTTATATGTAGGTTATTGTTAATATGTATTAGATAGTTTATAGCCTATAAGAAAGCGCGTTATATGTAGGTTATTGTTAATATGTATTAAATAGTTTGTAGCCTATAAGAAAGCGCGTTATATGTAGGTTATTGTTAATATGTATTACATAGTTTGTAGCCTATAAGAAAGCGCGTTATATGTAGGTTATTGTTAATATGTATTAGACAGTTTATAGCCTATAAGAAAGCGCGTTATATGTAGGTTATTGTTAATATGTATTAGATAGTTTATAGCCTGTAAGAAAGCGCGTTATATGTAAGTTATTGTTAATATGTATTAAATAGTTTGTAACCTATAAGAAAGCGCATTATATGTAGGTTATTGTTAATATGTATTAGATAGTTTGTAGCCTATAAGAAAGCGCGTTATATGTAGGTTAGTGTTAATATGTATTAGATAGTTTGTAGCCTATAAGAAAGCGCGTTATATGTAGGTTAGTGTTAATATGTATTAGGTAGTTTATAGCCTATAAGGAAGCGCGTTATATGTAAGTTATTGTTAATATGTATTAGGTAGTTTATAGCCTATAAGAAAGCGCGTTATATGTAGGCTATTGTTAATATGCATGTATTAGATAGTTTATAGCCTATAAGAAAGCGCGTTATATGTAGGTTATTGTTAATATGTATTAGGTAGTTTGTAGCCTATAAGAAAGCGCGTTATATGTAGGTTATTGTTAATATGTATTAGATAGTTTGTAGCCTATAAGAAAGCGCGTTATATGTAGGCTATTGTTAATATGTATTAGATAGTTTGTAGCCTATAAGAAAGCGCGTTATATGTAAGCTATTGTTAATATGTATTAGATAGTTTATAGCCTATAAGAAAGCGCGTTATATGTAGGTTATTGTTAATATGTATTAGATAGTTTGTAGCCTATAAGAAAGCGCGTTATATGTAGGCTATTGTTAATATGTATTAGATATTTTGTAGCCTATAAGAAAGCGCGTTATATGTAAGCTATTGTTAATATGTATTAGATAGTTTATAGCCTATAAGAAAGCGCGTTATATGTAGGTTATTGTTAATATGTATTAGATAGTTTGTAGCCTACAAGAAAGCGCGTTATATGTAGGTTATTGTTAATATGTATTAGATAGTTCGTAGCCTATAAGAAAGCGCGTTATCTATAAGTTATTTCATGTATTGATAACGTCACTAAAACTGTTGGCGGTACACTTGGCACCAGGACGTTCTGGCTCGCATATTTTTTTGATATGTGTTAAAAAGATGTTGTTCCGCGAAAATGAATGAAAGGCAAGCAAGAAACATTCAACCGTCGACAGAGGAAAATGTACATGTACGGTAGCAGATTCATTAACCTTTTTAATGGCAAGGTATACGTTGATGGCATCAGGTTTTTCTTCAGTGATACACTCGTGTAACACAGCACCAATGTACGTCGATTTCTCTTTTTCCTTGAAAGTAGAAACGAAAGAAGACAACATGAGATAACAACATTACAATAACCACCATAAACGTTAAAGACGGTACATTGCTCGTACGATAAGACAATACACAGATAGCGTTGTTCTGTCTTCCCTCTTGGCTTTGTATTACTTGTATCTTTCGAATGAACGCTGCAGGGTTATTATTTCTTGTCACTTAGACAACGAGAACCAATCACATTTCAGAATGAACGCAAAGCATTCTAACCTTGCGGTTATTTGAGCCAATCAGTGTCGAGTACAAGACAATAGCATTTCAACTTGCTCGAGCTCCGATCTAGTATTAAAAGGTAAATTGGGTGGACTAGTTTTGAAGTTGAAGTATTTTAAATGAAGAAAATCGCATGGATATGCTAGGATTTGTATTTGGAATGCTTTATTTTCCTTCTGCAATCAGTTCTCGTTGTCTAAGTGGCCCCCCGGTTACAGTAGTCAGTGTAAATAGAGCACAGAGACTCAACAAGTCACTTACTGTACTGGACACAGACAGTATATCACAGAACAGGCCGGCCAGTGCAACCATTTGAGGCTCGGACGAGAAAGAACGAATCACATCCGTCTGAAACAAATTGTAGGGGACAGTAATCAGTAGGGAACAGTGATCAGTAGGGAACAGTGATCAGTAGGGAACAGTGATCAGTAGGGAACAGTGATCAGTAGGAAACAGTGATCAGTAGGGAACAGTGACCAGTAGGGAACAGTGACCAGTAGGGAACAGTGGTCCGTAGGGAACAGTGGTCCGTAGGGAACAGTGGTCCGTAGGGAACAGTGATCAGTAGGGAACAGTGATCAGTAGGGAACAGTGATCAGTAGGGAACAGTGATCAGTAGGGAACAGTGATCAGTAGGGAACAGTGATCAGTAGGGAACAGTGATCAGTAGGGAACCGTGATATCAGGAGAAGCCAAGAGCTGATGAAGTGTGCCGATCGAAAACTTAAGAGAAATACCTTGTCCGTTTGTTCGGGGAAAGTTCTCGCCAGAAGATTTCTGTATCCCTAAGAGACAATGGAGAACGCGGGAGTGACACACAATAAATACAGTATGCTGGGTTCAATCGCAGTTTCTGGGAAATCTCCAACCATCCTGCGTGACATAATCACGCATGACATAATCCCGCGTGACATAATCACGCATAAGGTATATATAACATGTATTCTCAAGGGAGGGGTGGGTGGATAGTTTCCCACTAAGGCGTTACCTTAGGGTCGTCAGCATATGACAGGTAGCCAGCTCTTCTCTTGACAAAAACCGTACCAAACTTAGATAGAAGACACCTAAGTAGGCAATACAATAACATTTGAGACCTATATATATACAAGTCTATGCTACGTATTTCCTATTGGTTTGTTAGTTTGTGAGGTGAAATTTGTAGCGGTCGTGTGGTTTAAAATCGTCGGTTGTTTAGTATTGCCATTATACTTTGATGTTTGTGACTTACATTTTAAGACAATAACTGCATGTTTCCCCCTAGTATCAGACTGCTTTCAGGTATTTCGCCTCAACTGCGCGAACAACTGAGCCGCAGTCAATGTGATTATCACCGGTGCGTAACAAGGAGCATAAGAGTTGCGTCTCCATTCTCTCCCACCTCCCTGATTTGTGTTTAATCATCCTTGGATTTGATTTGATTTGAGACATTCGGATCAGAGCCTGATCACAGGAGTACAAACAATATGACTCAAGGTCCCTTCTAGGCCTGCCTCCGTCACTGGACCTACGATTTTACGTCCTTATCCGAGAAGACGTGAAGGACTAACCATTTGCAGTTGTTTCACAAAGGAAGCACCTTCTTCTCAGTTATTTTAAGACCCTTAGTGTTGGTCCGGCCAGGGTCCCAGGGGTAGCGGTAACGGGGGAAGGGCGAAGGGCGAAGGGGAGAGAAGAAAAAGGGTAGAAAGGATGAGAATCCAGTAACTAAGCAAGTAAATGTAGATAAACAACTAAGTCAGCCAAAAGGATGCGAAACAGATTCAGTGATACCTAGGTGTCAACATAATCTTACTTTGCAATTGACGTGTTGCTGTCCAGCTCAATGTTGATAGGAAGGTACCGCGGCCCAACTATGGAGATCTGAAAAGACAAACAATACTAGCAATAAACTATATGATGATTTTATTTATTTATTACTTTGTTATTATTTCTATCGACACGCCTCGAGCGCTCAAAGATGAAACGAAATGATGATTTTAAAGAGATCTGAAAACCCTAGGCTAGGGTTAGGGCTTAACTATAGATAGAAACAAAATTTTGCGAGCTTCTTTTAGGGAAGGAAGATAAACCGGAGAACACAGGAAAAGCCTTGGAAGTTAAGATACCAACAAACTCAACTCATAGTTGTAGCGCGTCTGGATCCGGCCACAGCTATGCGATCGAGAGGCTGAGCGTTTACCACACTTACCATCACGATTATCTGTTGATTTGTCTGCATTTTTCCAACTTTACGTAGACTTAATAGTACCCAAGTCCTCTGGTTTCAGGTATATGTTTTACACTGTTAAATATTTTTTTTAATTCGAAAGAATTTGGAATAATTTTATATCATATTTGGTATAATGCTCAAATACGTACCTTCTTTATGAGGTGTAGCTCTGGGACGATACAGGGCGCGGTCATGCCGAGTGTAGTCTCGGGATAATACTCCGTACTCTGGCGACAGTGAACAAAGAATAAGGATAGTTAGAATACCGCAGAATCACGGTTATAAGCCGCTCCCTGTTATAAGCCCCTACCTCCAAACATTGACTGAAAGAACGATTTATTATAGTTACGTTTCGTGCCTGAATACTAGTAACTATATAATAGTCAGTCCGAAACGTACGCTCTGATTGGTCAAGAGCCGTGTGTTATTAGAGGACACACATGGATGATGTCATGAGCGCGCGCAACCAATTTCTCAACTCGTTTTGATTGGATATTTTCAGTTTGCAATTATTATATCAAACAAATAGATTCCATTCTGCCGTGCCTCTGTTCTCTTATAGATGCACAGATGACGTCACAACGTGAAGAGAACATCAGTTACTCGACTGCGTCTCGTGTTCTCTTCACGTTGTGACGTCATCTGTGCATCTATAGGAGAACAGAGGCACGGCAAAATGGAATATATTTGTTAAACTTTATCAATGTTCGAAAACAGTATACCGAAGAAACTAAAGGTGCTGATTGACGCATATTTCTCAGGAAAACATGTTATCGCACGGTTGGTATTAGGCTTGGATTGTGGGAAGCGATAATGTACAAAGTCATAAGAACATGCGATCTGATTGGTTCTAAGGCGGAATCACCATGTATAGGAGGATGCTCAAGGAAAGTACCACACTTCATTCAAGTGATGCATTTCATGGCAAAATGAAGGTAGTGTATTGAAAAAGCCTCCCCCCACCTCAGTAAAATTCATCTCATGGATGCCCCGACCTATCATAGTCCAGGGATTTAAATTAGCGGAAAATACCACTATATAGTAACTGTTGTTGGCTGTCACTAACATTTACTAGCAACATGGCCTGATCTAATAGCAACAACAAATAGTTCAGCAAGATTCTACTTAGCAACAGTTGCGAGATGCCATGACATGTTACTCGCATTTCTGATAATCTACTGGCATGTTGTGAGTGCACGAGCTGAATTTCCAGTCCTCTAACATTATTGCCTTTCGACGTGCATTATGGGATAATACTGCAGTCCTATTGCAATGCACGAGCATCTGACTGACCTTCAGAGTGATCTCCAGTGGTACGTAACACGCGTCGTGAGACTCTACTTCACGAGTGACAATAACACGAGGTTCGGCTGCGAGTACATACAGATGGCGAAAGGCTTGCAGATGATACCTGCAAGTGAAGTATACCGTAAATCTTCTATTAAGCGCCCCCTCTATTAAGCGCCCCCCTTTGGAGCCGTTTTGTACTAAGCGCCCCTCTTCTAATAAGCACCCCCCCTCACCTCTCTCAATCACAGAACAATTAACACGCTCATTTTCAATAACATTTAATGACAAGCTCTATTCACATATCAATCAGTGTGATTTGTGGTTTGCTTAACAAGTGCAGGCTTTGAAAGAAGGTTCTGCTGTATTTGAAACTCGAAATACGGAGAGCGTTCTACGATAATTTCAACGATTATCGGACATACCATTGTGTTACATTTCATATTGGCTTTGTTTGTTGATAATAAAGTTTACGAAATACAGTAAGAGAATCTGAGTGTTTGGTTTAGGAAATTAAATAAGCGCCCCTCTCTATTAAGCACCCTCTTCCCTAAGGCCTCCGAAATTTAATAAGCGCTCCGGGCGCTTAATAGAAGATTTACGGTACTCCAATTATTAAATACATGTCATCTTAGTGGGCGTCTGTCCTCTTAGATGCACAGATGACGACGTCACAACGTGACAAGAACAATGGAGTGCGTCACGTGACGCAGTCCGGCGGCGTGACTGAAGTTTTCTTCGCGTTGTGACGTCATCATAAGAGAACAGACCCACGGCATAATGGCATATATTTGTTTCATACAGAAATTAGCAAACTTTACCCAAAACATAGAACGCGGTCGAGACTGAGGTCGAGATTGCCTGCGCAAGATTACAAAATACAAAATATATTCATTAAATTTGAAGATGATAAGTACAGTAACTAAACTGCTACGGTTTTAAGTAAACACAATCACAATTCAAACGGTACGAGACGACGTAACAGCACAAAAAATGACGTAATATAGGATAGATGACGTCACAAATGGAATAAGATGACGTCACCACACACCTGTTGTCCGTGCTTGAGATGGGGAACTTGGGGTAGAGAGCACACACCAGGGCAGCTATAGCAGGACCACTGGAACTCAACGTGTACCTACACACCATAACACGGACAAGAGAGGGGAAATCTCGTTATACTGGCAAATCCACCAAAATATTGACTGGGTTTTAAAAAATGGCATTTATTTCAACCAACAAACTCATTTCACATATGGCGCCGCGTCCGGGAAACGAACCTGGGCCACAGAGGTGAGAGGCGAAGCGCTTAATCACTGCGCCACCCCCAATAATAATTTAGTACTAAAATTCTTTGATTTCATTCTTGTTCAGAGACTCATTGTATTTGGTCTGGAATCTGTACCAAATCACTGGACTGTACCTTCCCCCACCGAGGAAGAGAAGCCCGAGCGCCATGTGTACGGCCATGTGACTGCCGTACGGTACGTCGGTAGAGTGTCTCTTGTGCAGCTGTCGAACAACACGCAGCACATCCAGGTTACCAGTCCCCGCCATTACCTGCGAAACACGGTGTGAAATACTGTTATACGGTGACTAACTTCCGGTGCCACTGACTTCCGGTAGTGCAGTGCAACATTAACTGCCATTTTGATTTTACAACAACATCCAATTTTCTCGCTTTCTGATTGGCTCTTAGCTTGTCCATGATCAAGAAAAAGACAGACAATGATAGTGATGTCATTCGTTACGCAGTGTACGCCTATCGCAGAGTTCTGTAGATGTTTGTGAATCAAATGAGCCTTTCGCAGAAATGCAATCACGTGGTTTGTACTAGACGGCAACAAATCTGACTTCATTTATTTAAAGGCACTTGTACAAGATCGGTAGTGTTAATAGCAAAACCTGTTTGTATATGCTATTTTCACCTCTAATCGATTGTCGATCTTTCTAAAACAGCGTTTGGAAGTTTGTTTGCCGTCCTGTAAAGCCTGGTTTAACGTTTCACTGGAAAAACCAACCAATTTCTATACTATGTATATATGATATATATAATATATATATAGGAAAGCCTATAAGAGGAGCTCCCAATTAACTAGATGGAATTATTGCCTAGATAGAATTTGATGGGGCCTAGGGAAATTGGATGGGCAAACGAGAATTAATAAAAAGAAAACAACGATGAAAGCACAAAAATAACTGGTAGAATCAATGGAAATCAGTGCAAGTACCTGGTTTCAACATGCGCGCGCAGGTGCAGCACTTTCTCAAGCACGTCGCGTGTCGTGCGTCGCTCGCCGGGCGTCGGGGTTCGGGCGCGAGGGAAACCGCAAGTCGTCCAACCTTCGGCCCGCGCGTGAGCTCCGCTACAAACATCTCGGAAATTCCAATTTTACAGCACTTCTCCATGGGTTTCCATAATTTTCCCATGATCTTTCCATTACTTAAAATATCATGGAAAACCCATAGAGTAATGCTGTAAAATTGGAAATTCGAATTTCCATGTTTTTTCCATACAATGAAAATTGGCTGTTTTTTCAGTGTTTAATCAGACTTTGAATACCACAATTAGAGAGCACCGACATAGACTTATCGGTTTTCCAGCCCACGTCCAAGTTTATAACGTTTGAAAGCCACTACGAGACTAAGAATTCCCCCCGGTTCTGAGGCGGCTTTTCAACGGCACATACAATCTTCAGGAAAATGTTTATAACTACCAATTGAACTTACCAGTGTTAAGGACAAGAGAGCGATGTTCATACACGTCTCTAACGTGGGCTTACCTGCCTGTGGACACGAACAAAAATACTGGCCGTTGAATCTCGGATGTTGAAACTCGGCTAACATTTGTGAATTTCATTATTGCTTCGGTGAGCACTCGGGTAACATTTGTGAATTTCATTATTGCTTCGGTGAGCAATTGGGAAACATTTGTGAATTTCATTATTGCTTCAGTGAGCACTCGGGAAACATTTGTGAATTTCATTATTGCTTCGGTGAGCAATTGGGAAACATTTGTGAATTTCATTATTGCTTCGGTGAGCACTCGGGAAACATTTGTGAATTTCATTATTGCTTCGGTGAGCACTCGGGTAACATTTGTGAATTTCATTATTGCTTTGGTGAGCACTTGAGAAACATTTGGGAAACATTTGGGAATTTCAATATTGCTTCGGTGAGCACTCGGGAAACATTTGTGAATTTGATTATTGCTTCGGTGAGCACTCGGGAAACATTTGTGAATTTCATTATTGCTTCGGTGAGCACACGGTAAGCATTTATTAATTTTCATTATTGCTTCGGTGAGCACTCAGGAAACATTTGTAAATTTCATTATTGCTTCGGTGTGAGCACACGGGAAGCATTTATTAATTTTCATTATTGCTTCGGTGAGCACTCAGGAAACATTTGTGAATTTCATTATTGCTTCGGTGTGAGCACACGGGAAGCATTTATTAATTTTCATTATTGCTTCGGTGAGCACTCAGGAAACATTTGAGAATTTCATTATTGCTTCGGTGTGAGCACACGGGAAGCATTTATTAATTTTCATTATTGCTTCGGTGAGCACTCAGGAAACATTTGTGAATTTCATTATTGCTTCGGTGAGCAAACAGGACGCGTTTGTTGTGGAAGCAAATGTTTCTTCCACAACATGTTGCGCGTCCGGGCAAATGAGGAAACATTTCGGGAAACACTCGTTTATCCAGGACTTAACGAAAATTCAGTAAACATCGTCACCAGTTAACCAGAGTCTCAGGCCCAAAGGGGAGGGGGAAGGGAAGAAAAGGCCCTAGCTACCACTCTCCCTTTGAGCCTGATATTCAGGTTAATTACTTATTAATCAAAGTCTGTCCTGTTTAGGTGAAATTGGAGAAAAATACACAAATAATCATGATGTTCAATACTTGCCTGTTCTACTATGGCGCTAGAAAGTAAGCCCTTGAAAAACCTGGTATAGTGCAACTGAAACGACAAATGACACATGTCAAACACTCACTGACCATAGGCCTTTTGCAGGAAACAGTCACGTGCTGATATATCACTTCAATAACCAATAAATTGCGCTCGTGATCTCATGGGAAAGGCTTTACTGAATGGCAAACAATCTTCAAAACGCTGTTTTAAAAAGATCGACAATCAATTGGATGTGGGAAATAGCAGTTACAAACAGATTTTACAAATACCACTACCAAGTTTTTCGTTCAAGTGCCTTTAAATAAATAGAATAAATAGAGTGCGATTTCCTGCCATCCAGTACGACCACGTGACTGCATTCCTGCAAAAGGCCTGTTAATATGATTAAGGCTATGTGGAGTTCACGAAGCGAAGAAAGCCCCTCCTCTTTTCCTGACGCTGGAAGCCCGATAATGTCCGTTCTTTCATGATAGTTTTGTTATACTTTAGACTTGCAAGGTTCCCACGGTAAACATTGATACTTACCAAACAAGTAAACGCTTCCTGATTGGCTGAGCCAGCGAACCTCATGCCCATAGCAAGACAGCATCCAGCGATGATGTTAGCTTTAGCTTGGCTGTAAATAGACCGTATAGACATCAATAGAAAACACTAACCTGACAGCTTATGATAGCACGAATATTCAGTCTTAAAGTGCATATGAGCCCAATTTTTTATCATTAAAATCGATTCTCCATCAAGTAAATATTTGAACTTTTAATATTTATTTATTTATTTGAGTATGGCGTCTATGAGTTATAGCAAGAGCCCATAACCAAGAGCGAGAATCTCCCATACTACCTCTATGCTACGGCATTTTCACAAGTTAGGTTATTTTTAGAACGGTTTCCCGCTATTCTTGGGTTGCAATCATTCCTAAGGGAATAAAATCACAAAAGCGTAGCAGACATGTTGTTGGTATAACAAAAGCGTAGCTAATGAGGCATCTTTTGTTCCGCCACTGGTGTAAAATAGCCCAACTTGGGAAAACGCCGTGCATCTATATAGGAGATATGGACGCTCCTGGTTATGAGCTCTTGGTTATAGAGGTTTCTATTTCCGATATGCTAATTATGTGACGACATGTGAGGCCAACAAAAGGTTCTTTCTCCTTGAGAATGAAACTATTTCTGATTTATACAAAATATTTGGTAAAATCACTGATACAAGGCCCAAATATGACATGGATGTATAGAAAAATATGTATATTTCTGCCAGCACGTTTTTGTATAATAAATGAGTCCTCACATGACGTCACACCATTAGCATATTGGAAATAGAAACCTCTATAACTCATAGACGCAACACTCAAATTAAGACATATTTTACAATTCAACTATTTACTTGATGGAGAATTGATTTTAATGTTAAAAAAATTGGGCTCATATGCACTTTAAAGGAATCCTCAGCTGATAAACAAGGTTTGCTATAAAATGTCCCTAATGGATGTCTAAATCTATTGCTGTGTTTGTATCCTGTACATTGTACACCATAAAACTCATTTAAATTTGCCGTGCGCCGCGGCCATCTTGGATCTCATGACGTCACAGTGTTATCTCTATTGTTACACAACATAAGAGCTATTGTTTTCTGACAATAGCGGCAACAGCGTGACGTCATAACACTAAGGGAGTGTTTACATGATACCGAATCGAGTACCATTCCGGAACGAGTTCCTCCCGGTTTCCACATGATACCGGTATGATATATCATACCGGAACGAGTCATTCCAGAATGAGGTCACTCCAGTTCGTGTACCGGATCGAATGTAAACGGCGGCGCCCGAGAAATCCAAATAAGTGTATGGACAAGAACTGACATCGGTCCCTAAATGATACCTAGTATACAATTAACAGGAGACAAAAACAGCAATAGATTTAGGCAGCCAGAAGATCTATGTTTGAGCAAACATTTCTTTTCAGTGGAGGTTCCCTTTAACGGAAAGAGGTGTAACTAAAATGTATCGACAATCGCGCATTTTACCAGAACCAACCGATGGAGAAGAAAGAAGTAAAGAAGCTACTGCACACGAGCGAATCCGGGCTGAGTGCGTGCAAGATATTAGGTAATGATTCAGGTAAGAACTATAGCAGAATACATTGTTCTGCGGCAATGAGCCTCCCTCACATAGGATTCTCATGTATTGTAGAATATAGATAAACTGGACGATAGGGATGAATATTCTGAAATAAAGTTCGTAGAAAGTGCTACGAAACTGGCACATTTGATAAGGTTCCTCACATACGATTTCCTTTATAAACGACAAAAGGAACCACCATGTACATCATTTCATCAAACTTTAATAAAATCAGAGAAAATGATACTTCTCTTACTTTTTGGACGATTTTTATGTTTAAACCAAGAAAATCAAGAGTTTTAACAATACAAAATTAACACTTCACTGCATTCCTTTACCGTTGGGGTTATCGTCCTTACATGAAACATTGCTTAACAATGACTGACATCGCGCTAAGTACCAACTCTAACGCACCAACACGTGGTTACGTTCGTAGCAGGCCAGCGGTGCGATTGATATCGGAACAGAAATCGTAACAACTTATCCTGAAACAGTGTATTATTCTGCCTCTAGTATTGTCATTAATGAGGTATGGAATCGGAACAGGTCCGGCACAAAGAAGCAAGATTATGGGGAGGGGTCTGGGAACTCAGGGGGAGGGGAATACCGCCTGCATTCCTGAGAGATATGCGAGCATAAATTATATGTGACTAAAACCACTCAATTCCTCTCGGTAGAATATACATATTCAAATAACTTTGATAGCAACATAAAACACATTTGAACACAGAATACCGCAAGTAAAATGGCAAATAGGAATAAAGGTGACGCGACGGCATGTTAGACAAATCTGGTAAAATCACCTGAGTGTCTGCAGGTCGATGTCGGTGTCGCTCACTTTCTCTGCGTCAACATCGGAACAGAAAGCGTACTTTTGGACAATCTACACAATTAAAACAATAGTTATCCTCAACAAATCTACGGTGTTTTAAGTTAACATTGTGTGAACCTGGCTATTGCACTAACCACACACTCAATATTGTAAACTGCGTGGCTGCCATTGGCGCCAAAATAGCAGTCCGAAAAATTCACTGACGGGATATGTCAGTAAAATGTAAAGCGCCATGAGACTGTGGTAATATGGCGCTATATAAATATGGCCTATTGTGAACTAAACATTTGTCTCCACAATAGCCTCCTGTGCGAGGCTGCGAGATTAGACTGGAAAACAATCCCTCTCGTATCGACAGGCCACGCGGCCAGAGAAAAGAGAGTACGCGGTCAGACGAGGGGGTTGGGAGAGATTTTCACAATGTGAAAGGGACTGCTTTACAGTCTACTGCGTGATAAACATGATCAACAACAAACAATGACGATTTTTTTTCTTTTATCCTCGAATGATCGCTTCGCTGTTTCCTACTTGCAGAACCTTCTATTCCTCCCTTTCTGTAATCGGAGGAAAGAAGGCTCTGCCCCCAGTCACACGTCATGGACGAATAAATTATGAAAATGTACAGTACGCATGTTTGTGTAAAAGATTTGCTGATTTTAATTTGAGCCCATTTTGATAACGCGTACCCGCCGACGTCAATCACTGGTTTGCATACTAATTACCGTGGCATCACTCTCTTCTCATTGGTCAGCCCGACGTCAATCACTAGTTTGCATACTAATTACCGTAGCATCACTCTCTTCTCATTGGTTAGCCCGACGTCAATCACTAGTTTGCATACTAATTACCGTGGCATCACTCTCTTCTCATTGGTCAGCCCGACGTCAATCACTGGTTTGCATACTAATTACCGTAGCATCACTCTCTTCTCATTGGTTAGCCCGACGTCAATCACTAGTTTGCATACTAATTACCGTGGCATCACTCGTGGCAAAAGTGTTTTCACGTCGCTTAGTAACGCAACGCATGCGTAACAAACGATGTTGCGTTTGGAGGTTCCGTGCCATTCATGCCATTAGGAACAGCGCGTCTCCCACGGTCAAAATGCACTGGGCACGAGTAAATGATCTTACACAAACCTTACCCTGACCCCAAAACACAACCCTAACCGTCACAAAACGAGTTCTCAAGTATTTAGAGATAGGGCTCACAGGTAAACAGCGAAATAGCGCCGAATAAAATGGAAAACCCTAAAGTGCTGAAAAAATAAGATTTGGTCCTTCCCGGATTTGAACACGCAACCTCCAGCGTGCAAGGCTGAAACGATAACCGCTACATTAACCAGCCGTCGTGTTAAAAATGCAGTATCTTTTCTTATTATAACCTGCCGCGTCGTTCTACTCGGTCCCAGATCTAAACGCTCTAATCCGAGGTTGGGAGACGCGCTGTCCCTAATAACATATGTTCCCTGCTAGCCTCTTCCTCCCTTTCTTTTGCAATCAAAGTAGACTCTGCCCCCAGTCGCAGATCGAGATTTCAAGGAAACTATTGTCTATTAATTCATCAAGCATTGAGGGAGGAGTGTTCAAGTGTTTGTAGCCAATTAACAGCCACTAATCGAACACTGATTCCATAGAGCGAATTTCAATTGAGTGTCGGAAGTGTTTTGGTTTTACGTTTACTAAGCTCTCCCATTGGCTGAGAAAGTAAACCAACCAATCAGAATCCAAAGTAAAACCAAACGCAATTTGGTTTTGCTTTGTTTTGTCATTGGCTCACAGGGAAGCCATTTATGAGTTACTTGTGATTACTCGCTCCTATGATTGGCTGGCTGTGGGTAATTTGCGTTTGGTTTCACTACACTCAACTGAAAACCGCTCTAAATGCGCAACACCATGACACAGCCCCTTTAACTCTTCGGTACAAGATGGTAACTTACAGACGGTATGTGGCTGTCAATCCACTGTGTGGACGGGAGGATCGACTCCCACATGATCAACCCTCGACTGAGAAGCTAAAAGAAAATATGGTAGTTAGTGCATGCTTCTACTACCGAGACCTCTGACCCTGTGTCCAAACGTGTCCAGTATCAGTATCCAAATGAGATCATAAAGGCGCACAATTGACTCGGATTAGCAGCTTAGGGAAGGACGATCAGAAAAGTGAAGGGGATGGGGTCGGAGGTAGAGTTTACAGCATAGGACTTGTTTGCCCATCTCTAGTGCAATAATGTTTTCAGTGCTTATTCCTCTGCATGATTGGAAGAAGATGGAAACTAACTAGTCACAGTTTTGCACAATTTGTTTCGGAATACCTGTGCGCACTAATTCGTTCCCAGTTATTTTACTTGTGCGCATCTTTCTTGGGAATTTACCCCAACCCCCTTTCTTTTTTCTAATGGTCTTCCATCCTTTAGGGCTATGTAGATGGTGGTGGACTTGTATCAAGATGTAGTCAAGTAGTTTAAAGTACTGATTTCATCGAGTAATAGTCTCCTTTTCTTTGAGCAAGCCAAAGAACTCATACGGGCTGGATTGTTTTGGGCAGGTGGTCGAATAACCAACCAACCAGGCCGAACGTACACCTACCCTAAGTAACCAGGCCTAACGTTCACCTACTCTGAGTAACCAGGCCTAACGTTCACCTACCCTGAGTAACCAGGCCTAACGTTCACCTACCCTGAGTAACCAGGCCTAACGTTCACCTACTCTGAGTAACAAGGCCTAACGTTAACCTACCCTGAGTAACAAGGCCTAACGTTCACCTACTCTGAGTAACCAGGCCTAACGTTCACCTACTCTGAGTAACAAGGCCTAACGTTAACCTACCCTGAGTAACAAGGCCTAACGTTAACCTACCCTGAGTAACAAGGCCTAACGTTTACCAAGAGACCATCACCTAAGAGAACTGATCTCCGTATACCCTATGATAGTCTGCGCCAATCTATTTTTGGCTCAGTGGACGTCACGATGTATTTTAAGATTCGATTCCAGCTCCTCACGGATTTTCATCGCTCCATCTCATGAATTCAACCTTGATTTCAACAAAGAAAGAGGGGCGACGCTTACAATTCGTAAATAATCGGACATGCTTTTGCAACACCGTAATCAATATGAATCTGCAGAGTAACTGTCGTGAAAGTAAAAAATTGTAAATGCTTTGGTTTTATAATACTGAGTAAAACACTGAATGCATTCCAGTCTGCTCTCGCCGCCCGCCGGTCCATTCGGACACGTGACACCCACAACCAATCGGATAGAGTGGTAAAAATAGTCCAACTAATTTATGCAAGCTAAAAATAAATCGGCGCAGACTATCATGGGGAGAGAGGCTAGTATGGGGGATCGGTTCTCTTAGGTGATGGTCTCTTGCGTTCACCTACTCTGAGTAACAAGGCCTAACGTTCACCTACCCTGAGTAACCAGGCCTAACGTACACCTACTCTAGGTAACCAGGCCTAATGTTCACCTACCATGAGTAACCAGGCCTAACGTTCACCTACTCTGAGTAACAAGGCCTAACGTTCACCTACCCTGAGTAACCAGGCCTAACGTACACCTACTCTAGGTAACCAGGCCTAATGTTCACCTACCATGAGTAACCAGGCCTAACCGTCACCTACCCTGAGTAACAGAAAGTCAGGTCTGACAGAATCCAGTAAAAATTGAGTGTCTGGTGCGTTGAGCCACGACGCCACGGACCTGAAAATAGTAGGTACGAATTTCATGGTGCTATCATTCTTGAATACAATACATAGCGGTTAGCGATCAACCTAGCGATCGAGATTTTTGTCTGCAGCACGCCTACGGTCGACTATCGATCAATATTTAGCGCCTGGCTAGCCAATCAGATGGTGAGTTTTCCAATAGACGGCGACTGGCTAGCCAATCAGACTGGTGAGTTTTCCAATAGACGGTGAGTGGCTAGCCAATCAGATGGTGAGTTTTCCAATAGACGGTGAGTGGCTAGCCAATCAGATGGTGAGTTTTCCAATAGACGGCGACTGGCTAGCCAATCAGATGGTGAGTTTTCCAATAGACGGTGAGTGGCTAGCCAATCAGATGGTGAGTTTTCCAATAGACGGCGACTGGCTAGCCAATCAGACTGGTGAGTTTTCCAATAGACGGTGAGTGGCTAGCCAATCAGATGGTGAGTTATCCAATAGACGGTGAGTGGCTAGCCAATCAGATGGTGAGTTTTCCAATAGACGGCGACTGGCTAGCCAATCAGATGGTAAGTTTTCCAATAGACGGTGAGTGGCTAGCCAATCAGATGGTGAGTTTTCCAATAGACGGTGAGTGGCTAGCCAATCAGATGGTGAGTTTTCCAATAGACGGCGACTTGGTTATGCTACAGGTTATTAGTCGGCTTACCAGCTAATACGGCTGTGTATTCTTACGAGTCATAATTATGTATTTTGGCGAGGCAAAATGTGAATGACGGGTAAAAATACGCAGCTGTATTAGCTGGTTAGCCTTCTAATAAGTTGTTTATTATACAAATCTACAAAAATACTGCACTATGTTATTGTTACTCCCCCAATACGTTCTCATATTTCTTACGTTCTTGTACATATTGCGCGCGTTCTTTGTAGATCCGGGCCCGGTTGTTCGAAGGAAGGTTAAGCGCTACACCGGAGTTAAATCACTAACCCGAGGGTAAACTGTACAGATTACAATTACAGACTTAGCGCTAACCTAGGGTTAAATCACTAACCCGAGGGTAAACTGTACAGAATACAATTACAGATTTAGCGCAATCCTAGGGTTAAATCACTAACCCGAGGGTAAACTGTACAGAATACAATTACAGATTTAGCGCAATCCTAGGGTTAAACAGATTACAATTACAGATTTAGCGCTATCCTAGGGTTAAATCACTAACCCGAGGGTAAACTGTACAGAATACAATTACAGATTTAGCGCAATGCTAGGGTTAAATCACTAACCCGAGGGTAAACTGTACAGATTACAATTACAGATTTAGCGCTATCCTAGGGTTAAATCACTAACCCGAGGGTAAACTGTACATATTACAATTACAGATTTAGCGCTAACCTAGGGATAAAGTTAACCTTGCTTCGAACAACCCGGCCCAGTATAATAAACGTAGCGATGCATTGGAGTCGACACACTATTCGATGGAGTCATCAACATATCAATTGGACCGGTCAAGAGAAATAAGTGATACCTATTGTTCGTCTTCATGAACATGAGACCGAGGGCAAGTGTGGCACCAGCAGCGGTCACGTCAATATTAACCGTGTCACCTTCCTACCGAAACAACACAAGAAATTAGCAAACACACTTCCTCAAGGTACAAAACACTTTAGCCATTGGATGAGTACACCCTCTTCGTCTAACTATCACTGGGCTTTATATCACCCTATAAAGTACTGGATTGCTTGTATGCTTTAGACCCTTCTAAAGCAACTGGTTATGATAACATAGCTATTAAAAGCACATAATACGATCTGCTGAAATTATTTATAGGCCACTGTGTTTTATTATGAATACATCTCTAGATTCTGGGATTTTTCCTGATTTAATGAAGATTGCTAAAGTAATTCCTGTTTTCAAAACTGGCAATCGAACTACTGTCTCAAACTATCATCAAATTTCTCTTTTGCCAACGTTTGCAAAACTATTTGAGAAAATTGCATGTGAAAAATTAAGCCAGTATCTTGAAGATAACAATCTACTTTATCAATATCAATTTGGCTTTCGTAAAAATAGAAGTACATCTCTCGCAATAATTGACTTTATTGACAGAATAAGAGATGCTATAGATAAGGGTCAATTATCAATTGGGGTATTCTTAGACTTATCTAAAGCATTTGACACGGTGAACCATGATATACTCCTCCAGACACTTCCATATTATGGCGTCGTTGTTAAAGAAAGGTTGTGGTTTGAAAGTTACCTAACTAATCGAAAACAATTCGTATGTATTGATGGTGTTAACTCAACACCATGGAAATAGATTGTGGTGTACCACCAGCTCGATTTTGGGGCCAATACTATTTATAATCTACATGGATGATGCACAAACATTTAATAGACTGGCTCACCTTGTCCTTTATGCTGATGATATGAATATCCTTATTCATCACAAAAATATTAAAAATATTATATCCTCTATAAATTCAGAACTCGAAGAGCTCGAGGAATGGCTCATAGCCAATAGACTAACTGTTAACCTTTCGAAAACAAATTTTGTGTTGTTCATATCTCAGCAAAGACTGAAACATATGAAAGAACATGCCTCAAACTTAAATATCACGTTTTCTACGAAAAATCTGAAGCGAATTGATAGGACGAAGTTTTTAGGGATTCTCGTTGATGAACATCTAAGTTGGGAGTCTCACATAAATAATATAGCAGTTAAAATTGCCAAATCTTAATTAATTTGTATTATAATCTTATCTATCCATATTTATTTTACTGTACCAATACATGGAGTAGTGTTATAAAACAAATCTACATTATTTATATATTCTACAGAAGCGTGCGATGCGTGTATTTACTAATAACTTTCTCGGATTTCATGGCACATAGTAGGCCGCTATTCTGTGACCTTGGATTGTTAAATATTTATGAAATAACCAAATTACAACTTGGGGAACTTGCTTTTAGACATCAAAATAATTTGTTACCTAGTACTTTCAATACACTTTTTAGTAGAATTTCTGAGGTCCACACATACAATACCCGATCGAGATCAAATAAGAATCTTTTTATTCCTAGAGCGAACCTAAATTATGGAAAATTTACCTTTAGATATACCTTTAGATATAAAACAATCGCCTAGCTTGAAATCTTTCAAAAATAATTACAAAAAAATATATTTTAGCTCTTCCTCCTGAGTATTAATGATAAATTTCTGTCGTTTGTGCTATTTACTATTTTTGCTCTTTCTCGTAGATATAATACTTAACCTAAACTCTATTACTTTAATCTTATTTTTTTAAATACATTTATTTCTGTCTCAGTCTAGTTTACACAAACTCTTATACTAGATCTAGTGCACTATCTACATTCACTTTTTATATATCCTGTATTTGTCTTATATATAGATTAATTTAAATAAGTTTTCCAGGGGCATAAGCAACTTTGGAAACCCTCGTGGTTTTATGCTTGTGCTCCTCCACATTAGCAAATATCTTTTGTCGCATGTCCTAAATGTAATGGTTGTTTTGTTTTGTGGAAATAAAAACCTTGAACCTTGAAATGGCACGGTAAATACGAAATGAGACAATTACATACAACACATCGCACTGTCCAGAGAGGCGGGCAACAATAGTTTCTTTCGAAATGTGCTTCCAGTTGTCATGCACAAAGGCCCAGAGACAAATTAAATGTATTATTTTCTCGGAAAATAGAATAAACTTAATTAACCCGGATCCTCATATGTGCGTGACGTGCACCTTTGTGCGTGAAAGTGAAGCATATATCGAAAGTGTGCATTCCACAAAGACGCAGATGAATCGTGACTGACTACAAAGTCGATAACTAAAGGAAGAAAGGCTTAACCTCTGGGTATAATTATAGAATACGCCGCATCTGTAGAGTAGTAGTTGTAGACTGGCTACGCGGCTACGTGATTATACAGGGTACATAAACAATGTATTGTTGTTTGGAGTGTGAAATGACAATAATTATGGAAGATTTGGTTGTATCATGTGAAGTATCAGGGAGTCGGATAATTGACACTGTCTAATATACTGTGTATTTTTCGGTTGACTCATACTGTAGCCAATGTAACCACGAGCTAGGCCGATTATGAGGGTGACGTTTTGCAGGCGGGGCATTCTATAGTTATTCCAATCTCTGAAGTTAGCGGTTAATAAGGTTAACCTGAGAATTCTAGGAAGCCCTGGGGTCTTTCCTTTTCCCATTCTCTTGTTCTCCTTTCTTTTTCTTGTATTCCCCGCGCGTTTCGCGACTCCTGTCAGCTCTTATATTGCAGGCAAATAAACACGAGATTAGCTCACTGTTAATTATGAAGACGCCTTCATACCACAGCGTTAAATCACCGACTATAACAAATGAATCAGCTCGTCTTGATCTGTGATTACCTTGATGAGATAGCTCGGGGATTTGAACTTTTCTTTCTGGGTCCCAGTCTGCAAAATTTAAACAACAAGAAAGGTAGATAAATTCGTTAGTAAGCAGTTTTGAATAGGGAAAGTTACTTTATATACGAAAATGTTCGGACCTTTCTCTTTCAGACGACAAAACCTTTCAGACGACAAAACCTTTCAGACGTTTTACGACGGGAATCTTGGACGATTTTCGCAAACAATTAAACTGTCTATAGGAGATACTTCAAAGAAAAGTTGGAGCAACTCGAAATCGGTTCACTGTAAACCAAATCAAGTTTCCAGAATAAACTTATAATTCACTTAAATCTTTGCCATCCTCTATCGAAAAAGTATGAAAAGCATATCAGGACATTCACATGGTATTTCTCTGCTATCGATCTGAGGGTGCTATTTTTGTAGTTTTGTTTTAAAGAAACTTGAAGGTTCAATTCGATCCACAATACCCCTTTAAAGTATAACATGAACGTAGGACTACTGCCACCACACCTGAGGTTTCTTGTGACCTCCCACCATGTACTGATACAGCTGGTCTGCCATCTTGAGATCTGCTACCCCTGACGCCTCGTTTCCATGCTGTGTACAAAGAAAATGAAAAAAAACCCTTCTTAGTAACATATTACACTATAGTATTTCGCATATTTCTCGGCTCTATTCCAAAATGGCGAATCTTGTTTGAGTAGTATAGACAGCAGTAAATAACAGTTGAATGCTACCATGTTAAAGAGAATGCCAAGATTAGCGATACTCTGAATGTTATGGGTGATAGCATAAAACGGTACTAAGTTATTGAGATGTCAATATAGTATAGAGAGCAGTAAATAACAGTTGAATGCTGCCATGTTAAAGAGTATGCCAAGATTAGTAATACTCTGAATGTTAGGGGTGATAGCATAAAATGGTACTAAGTTATCGAGATGTCAATATAGTATAGAGAGCAGTAAATAACAGTTGAATGCTGCCATGTTAAAGAGTATGCCAAGATTAGTAATACTCTGAATGTTAGGGGTGATAGCATAAAATGGTACTAAGTTATCGAGATTTCAATATAGTATTTCAATATAGTATATTCTGGGTCTACTCAAATTTATTGATATAATTTACGTAAATAACGCTCTATTTATGCATGATTTCCAGGCAAATGCCTTACCATCTGTTTTTCATGACTTCTTTACATGCTTAAATAGGGTACACCAATATAATACTAGACTAGCCTGCAAAAAATCATATTACATTTTTAAAATAAGAACCAATTATGGCAAATTTAACATTCGTTTTCTAGGCGCTAAAATATGGAACTCAATTCAAGAAGACTTTAAATCAAAGAGACGCGTAATCAATTCAAGAAACTCATAATAGATTCTATCCTGAATAGCTATTTAGATATCTGATGCACTTTTCTTTTTATGCCCTTTCTGTATTTTGTATTATTGTATTTTTTTTGTCCTTTGTATTGTATTATATTGCATTTTCTTTTTCTTTCAATTACTATATCAAACATGATTAAATGCTGCATGGCCTAGCTACTTAGCCCGAGTTGACTGTCTATAACAGTTGAATGCCACGATGTTAAAGAGTATGCCAAGATTAGCAATACTCTGAATGTTAGGGTGATAGCATAAAATGGTACTAAGTTATCGAGATTTCAATATAGTATAGACAGCAAAGATAAAGCAGTAAACAGTTGAATGCCACGATGTTAAAGAGTATGCCAAGATTAGCAATACTCTGAATGTTAGGGGTGATAGCATAAAATGGTACTAAGTTATTGAGATTTCAATATAGTATAGACAGCAGTAAATAACAGTTGAATGCTACCATGTTAAAGAGTATGCCAAGATTAGCAATACTCTGAATGTTAGGGGTGATAGCATCAAATGGTACTAAGTTATTGAGATTTCAATATAGTATAGACAGCAGTAAATAACAGTTGAATGCCACGATGTTAAAGAGTATGCCAAGATTAGCAATACTCTGAATGTTAGGGGTGATAGCATAAAATGGTACTAAGTTATCGAGATTTCAATATAGTATAGACAGCAGTAAATAACAGTTGAATGCCACGATGTTAAAGAGTATGCCAAGATTAGCAATACTCTGAATGTTAGGGGTGATAGCATAAAATGGTACTAAGTTATCGAGATTTCAATATAGTATAGACAGCAGTAAATAACAGTTGAATGCCACGATGTTAAAGAGTATGCCAAGATTAGCAATACTCTGAATGTTAGGGGTGATAGCATAAAATGGTACTAAGTTATTGAGATTTCAATATAGTATAGACAGCAGTAAATAACAGTTGAATGCCACGATGTTAAAGAGTATGCCAAGATTAGCAATACTCTGAATGTTAGGGGTGATAGCATAAAATGGTACTAAGTTATCGAGATTTCAATATAGTATAGACAGCAGTAAATAACAGTTGAATGCCACGATGTTAAAGAGTATGCCAAGATTAGCAATACTCTGAATGTTAGGGGTGATAGCATAAAATGGTACTAAGTTATCGAGATTTCAATATAGTATAGACAGCAGTAAATAACAGTTGAATGCCACGATATTAAAGAGTATGCCAAGATTAGCAATACTCTGAATGTTAGGGGTGATAGCATAAAATGGTACTAAGTTATTGAGATTTCAATATAGTATAGACAGCAGTAAATAACAGTTGAATGCCACGATGTTAAAGAGTATGCCAAGATTAGCAATACTCTGAATGTTAGGGGTGATAGCATAAAATGGTACTAAGTTATCGAGATTTCAATATAGTATAGACAGCAGTAAATAACAGTTGAATGCCACGATGTTAAAGAGTATGCCAAGATTAGCAATACTCTGAATGTTAGGGGTGATAGCATAAAATGGTACTAAGTTATCGAGATTTCAATATAGTATAGACAGCAGTAAATAACAGTTGAATGCCACGATGTTAAAGAGTATGCCAAGATTAGCAATACTCTGAATGTTAGGGGTGATAGCATAAAATGGTACTAAGTTATTGAGATTTCAATATAGTATAGACAGCAGTAAATAACAGTTGAATGCCACGATGTTAAAGAGTATGCCAAGATTAGCAATACTCTGAATGTTAGGGGTGATAGCATAAAATGGTACTAAGTTATCGAGATTTCAATATAGTATAGACAGCAGTAAATAACAGTTGAATGCCACGATGTTAAAGAGTATGCCAAGATTAGCAATACTCTGAATGTTAGGGGTGATAGCATAAAATGGTACTAAGTTATCGAGATTTCAATATAGTATAGACAGCAGTAAATAACAGTTGAATGCCACGATGTTAAAGAGTATGCCAAGATTAGCAATACTCTGAATGTTAGGGGTGATAGCATAAAATGGTACTAAGTTATTGAGATTTCAATATAGTATAGACAGCAGTAAATAACAGTTGAATGCCACGATGTTAAAGAGTATGCCAAGATTAGCAATACTCTGAATGTTAGGGGTGATAGCATAAAATGGTACTAAGTTATTGAGATTTCAATATAGTATAGACAGCAGTAAATAACAGTTGAATGCTACCATGTTAAAGAGTATGCCAAGATTAGCAATACTCTGAATGTTAGGGGTGATAGCATAAAATGGTACTAAGTTATCGAGATTTCAATATAGTATAGACAGCAGTAAATAACAGTTGAATGCCACGATGTTAAAGAGTATGCCAAGATTAGCAATACTCTGAATGTTAGGGGTGATAGCATAAAATGGTACTAAGTTATCGAGATTTCAATATAGTATAGACAGCAGTAAATAACAGTTGAATGCCACGATGTTAAAGAGTATGCCAAGATTAGCAATACTCTGAATGTTAGGGGTGATAGCATAAAATGGTACTAAGTTATCGAGATTTCAATATAGTATAGACAGCAGTAAATAACAGTTGAATGCCACGATGTTAAAGAGTATGCCAAGATTAGCAATACTCTGAATGTTAGGGGTGATAGCATAAAATGGTACTAAGTTATCGAGATTTCAATATAGTATAGACAGCAGTAAATAACAGTTGAATGCCACGATGTTAAAGAGTATGCCAAGATTAGCAATACTCTGAATGTTAGGGGTGATAGCATAAAACGGTACTAAGTTATTGAGATTTCAATATAGTATAGACAGCAGTAAATAACAGTTGAATGCCACGATGTTAAAGAGTATGCCAAGATTAGCAATACTCTGAATGTTAGGGGTGATAGCATAAAACGGTACTAAGTTATTGAGATTTCAATATAGTATAGACAGCAGTAAATAACAGTTGAATGCCACGATGTTAAAGAGTATGCCAAGATTAGCAATACTCTGAATGTTAGGGGTGATAGCATAAAACGGTACTAAGTTATTGAGATTTCAATATAGTATAGACAGCAGTAAATAACAGTTGAATGCCACGATGTTAAAGAGTATGCCAAGATTAGCAATACTCTGAATGTTAGGGGTGATAGCATAAAATGGTACTAAGTTATCGAGATTTCAATATAGTATAGACAGCAGTAAATAACAGTTGAATGCCACGATGTTAAAGAGTATGCCAAGATTAGCAATACTCTGAATGTTAGGGGTGATAGCATAAAACGGTACTAAGTTATTGAGATTTCAATATAGTATAGACAGCAGTAAATAACAGTTGAATGCCACGATGTTAAAGAGTATGCCAAGATTAGCAATACTCTGAATGTTAGGGGTGATAGCATAAAATGGTACTAAGTTATTGAGATTTCAATATAGTATAGACAGCAGTAAATAACAGTTGAATGCCACGATGTTAAAGAGTATGCCAAGATTAGCAATACTCTGAATGTTAGGGGTGATAGCATAAAATGGTACTAAGTTATTGAGATTTCAATATAGTATAGACAGCAGTAAATAACAGTTGAATGCCACGATGTTAAAGAGTATGCCAAGATTAGCAATACTCTGAATGTTAGGGGTGATAGCATAAAATGGTACTAAGTTATTGAGATTTCAATATAGTATAGACAGCAGTAAATAACAGTTGAATGCCACGATGTTAAAGAGTATGCCAAGATTAGCAATACTCTGAATGTTAGGGGTGATAGCATAAAATGGTACTAAGTTATTGAGATTTCAATATAGTATAGACAGCAGTAAATAACAGTTGAATGCCACGATGTTAAAGAGTATGCCAAGATTAGCAATACTCTGAATGTTAGGGGTGATAGCATAAAATGGTACTAAGTTATCGAGATTTCAATATAGTATAGACAGCAGTAAATAACAGTTGAATGCCACGATGTTAAAGAGTATGCCAAGATTAGCAATACTCTGAATGTTAGGGGTGATAGCATAAAACGGTACTAAGTTATTGAGATTTCAATATAGTATAGACAGCAGTAAATAACAGTTGAATGCCACGATGTTAAAGAGTATGCCAAGATTAGCAATACTCTGAATGTTAGGGGTGATAGCATAAAATGGTACTAAGTTATTGAGATTTCAATATAGTATAGACAGCAGTAAATAACAGTTGAATGCCACGATGTTAAAGAGTATGCCAAGATTAGCAATACTCTGAATGTTAGGGGTGATAGCATAAAATGGTACTAAGTTATTGAGATTTCAATATAGTATAGACAGCAGTAAATAACAGTTGAATGCCACGATGTTAAAGAGTATGCCAAGATTAGCAATACTCTGAATGTTAGGGGTGATAGCATAAAATGGTACTAAGTTATCGAGATTTCAATATAGTATAGACAGCAGTAAATAACAGTTGAATGCCACGATGTTAAAGAGTATGCCAAGATTAGCAATACTCTGAATGTTAGGGGTGATAGCATAAAATGGTACTAAGTTATCGAGATTTCAATATAGTATAGACAGCAGTAAATAACAGTTGAATGCCACGATGTTAAAGAGTATGCCAAGATTAGCAATACTCTGAATGTTAGGGGTGATAGCATAAAATGGTACTAAGTTATCGAGATTTCAATATAGTATAGACAGCAGTAAATAACAGTTGAATGCCACGATGTTAAAGAGTATGCCAAGATTAGCAATACTCTGAATGTTAGGGGTGATAGCATAAAATGGTACTAAGTTATCGAGATTTCAATATAGTATAGACAGCAGTAAATAACAGTTGAATGCCACGATGTTAAAGAGTATGCCAAGATTAGCAATACTCTGAATGTTAGGGGTGATAGCATAAAATGGTACTAAGTTATCGAGATTTCAATATAGTATAGACAGCAGTAAATAACAGTTGAATGCCACGATGTTAAAGAGTATGCCAAGATTAGCAATACTCTGAATGTTAGGGGTGATAGCATAAAATGGTACTAAGTTATCGAGATTTCAATATAGTATAGACAGCAGTAAATAACAGTTGAATGCCACGATGTTAAAGAGTATGCCAAGATTAGCAATACTCTGAATGTTAGGGGTGATAGCATAAAATGGTACTAAGTTATCGAGATTTCAATATAGTATAGACAGCAGTAAATAACAGTTGAATGCCACGATGTTAAAGAGTATGCCAAGATTAGCAATACTCTGAATGTTAGGGGTGATAGCATAAAATGGTACTAAGTTATCGAGATTTCAATATAGTATAGACAGCAGTAAATAACAGTTGAATGCCACGATGTTAAAGAGTATGCCAAGATTAGCAATACTCTGAATGTTAGGGGTGATAGCATAAAATGGTACTAAGTTATCGAGATTTCAATATAGTATAGACAGCAGTAAATAACAGTTGAATGCCACGATGTTAAAGAGTATGCCAAGATTAGCAATACTCTGAATGTTAGGGGTGATAGCATAAAATGGTACTAAGTTATCGAGATTTCAATATAGTATAGACAGCAGTAAATAACAGTTGAATGCCACGATGTTAAAGAGTATGCCAAGATTAGCAATACTCTGAATGTTAGGGGTGATAGCATAAAATGGTACTAAGTTATTGAGATTTCAATATAGTATAGACAGCAGTAAATAACAGTTGAATGCCACGATGTTAAAGAGTATGCCAAGATTAGCAATACTCTGAATGTTAGGGGTGATAGCATAAAATGGTACTAAGTTATCGAGATTTCAATATATAGAGTTTTGTATGGGTTTGAGCCAGTTATGCCCAACTAGCCTCTTTTCCGTTATTTTCCTGTATTTAAATGTCAAAAACTTTGCAGCAATGAAAGACCGAACTCTCAAACTACTCAGTATTACTTACTATGGCATGCTGTAATACAGGCGGCATTCACTTTACCTAATATCCTATGTTTTTGGCATTATGCAATTAGAGCAGCCATATTGGAATAGGGTCTAACGAGTTATCTGACAACGTTTAGGAATGTCTTACCTGTAACATAACGAGTCCGAGGGCGATACCGGCTGATAGCGAGTAGGACTCTCTATTGACCGCGTTCTCCATCTCCGGTCCCGCGGGACGCCCTGGGGATAACACAGTTACTTTAACCCATGGTTTGGCAGACGGATGGTTTTCAAATATATTGAGTAATCGGTTGCTGACCGTTGCTTGGAGCAGATTTCGCATCAGTGGAGAATACTACAAGCGCTGGTAGCTTTATCAGAACTTTGTCTTGCCTTGACTCCAACAGAGCAGAGGTCATATGAGTGGGCAGGTTACGGCAATGACTTATGCACGGTTACTGTACGGCATGTCGTGACATAGAAATGGTTTCCCATTGTTTTGTCTTTCTGATCCAATCAAATTACAGAGTTACGGTAAAGCTGTAGTACGGTCACGGTACAACTACAAGTCTTGACGTATTTCCTTTCCACTCATACGAAATCTGCTCTAAAGAAATCAATTCAACGTTACGGCACGCCGTACGATAACCGTACCATAGAGCTGTACCGTTTCTCTGTAATTCGATTGGATCAGCAGGATAAAAACAATGAGAAACTATTTCAAAGTCACGGCATGCCGTACAGTAACAGTGCCGTAGTCACTGCCGTAGTTTGTCCCACTCATAGGAAATCTGCTCTCATCAAGTTATTCCCGTAATTTCCCACTCATACGAAATCTCCTCTATCGTCCAGTAAGTTGATGCTTTTTCTGACTTTTAGTTCACAAGTGTATCATGGATTTATTGTAAGTTGAGCCGCCTAATTGTACCACAGCATGTGCTATATGTAATCCATAGTTTACGTTCGCTACCCGGATTATTTTATGCTGGTACGTACCTATTTCTGAGAGTAGTACCTCTGCCATTCTCCTGTGGGCAGTGGCCTGGTAAACAAGTCCTATACCCAATACACCTGCCACCTGTGCCGAGTGTGGCACGTCGAGCTCTGCCGAGGTGGGTGGCAGAAGGGCGTCAACGTGGATACTGAGCACCTTGGTGGTGGGAAGGTCCATACTGCCACGCCTGGTGAGAATAAACGAGTTACAGTCATTCTTATGGAAAACTGAAAAAAAATGTTCAATAATAATTTCATAACTTTCCCTCTTGTCATAGCCTGCTACGCAGACGTACTTTTTCACTCTCATAAATTCGAAGAAAAAAGCAACGTCTGCTTACCCGAGCGCTTAATTAGTTTCCAATATGCACACCTCAATGTGTTATGGACCAATCAGATTTTACCTTCCATATCCTGGAAAGTGACGTAATGTTGCATATAAAAGGTTCAGACAATACATTTGCCATTGACCAATCATAGGAGAGTGTTCACTGGCGTACGTGCCAATTCACTAAAATTCTAACAATGGCTTTGATTGGGCAGAAAAAGAAAACAAACGTGCTGACGTCGTGCTTGCATATTGGAAACTAATTAAACGCTCGGGTAAGATGACGTTGCTTTTTTCTTCTAATTTATTAGAGTGAAAAAATACGTCTGTATAGCAGGCTACTCTTGTCAAAGATCTCTGCGTTTTAGTTTCTTGTTTTTGTCATGCGAATTGTCAATTTACAACAAGTGGGGGGAAAAGTAGTCGAGGAATGTTTTAAGAATTCAAGCTGACTTCGGTTAGGGGGTCTGGAATCAAGTAACGTCGATCTTTTTATTTGGCCCGACCGACCCACCCACCATCACGAGAGAGAGGGCGATGGTAAACGAAACATTCTATTGGGATGGCCTAAGAGTCGAATAAAGGTAATAGTAAACACTAAATTTCGGGAGAAAACACTTTTCTTTGTCCCGTCGTCACAGCCGTCGTGGTTGCTTCAGGCCAGACTTGCATCGTGTAGCCTTTAGAAAATACCTTTCCGCGGAGATTCCAAGCAGAAGACCTGGTAAGCTCATGGCCCTGTAGAACACAGAGGAAAAATACTTAAATAAATGAAAGATGCACAATGCTTCCAGAAAAAGAATGACTGACACGCTAACAATACTGATATAAACTACTTCCACCAGTCCGAGACAGGAAAGACCAAGGAATACTCATTGTACACACAGCGGCAAAACGTTACGTTGGTGTGCCCAGCGCGCGCGTCACGCCAGTTTCCCGCGCAAACTGAAAAGAAACCAAGACAGTCACCCTATTTTTAGTTCTGTGACATGTTTCGTCAAAAACAACAAAACTACTTCAAATCATAGCCTAAAACGTTACCAGGTTTAAGTTTTCTTAATTTGTAATTCACTGCGAGTTTACTAAGTTATTAAATTATTTACTAAATGAAAGTTTAAGCCCTCGGAAACTTTACCAAATCTGTACTTCCCAGAGCCTCCGTTCTCATCGACCAGCGGAACATAACATTTTACCGCGGTGTGATCATCGTGCAGGGTTAAGTTTTACAAAATATGGAGTCCGAGAGCTGTTTACCTTGACTAAGTAGTCGTGGAGATTCAGTTTTGCCAGACAGTTTAGATGACCGTTTAGTCCAAGAGCCATGAGAAAGCCTGCGTGTTCATTGGTCAGCTCCTTGGGTTTGTTGTACACTATCCACGTGCTGTCGATCTGTTAAAGCAATCCTATTTAAGCCTGGTTCACACCGGGAGGGACTGGAGGTTAACCACTGAGCTAACGCAACGCATTCTCCCCGTTGAATTAACAATTATCCATAAATGGCAAACACACTTGAAATAATGATAATCGTTAATCCTACGACAAATCCTAACCCGAACCAAAAACCAAACCCTAACCATCGGACGAGTTCACGGGTAAACGACGGGTTCTCACTCACCTAGAGCTAGGGTTCACAGGTAAACAAGAAGAGAAGGTAAAGAGAGGAAAAAATATTTTTTGAGCGCTCCTACTCGGACTCGTAACCCTTTGCTTGTACTGCAGTGTAGTGCAGACGTCATCACTACTACACTAAGCCGGCCTACCGCCGTTCGGAATGTAACAAATGTTTATCTTTATCCTTGACTGGTAAGAATTAACGATTATCATTATTTCAAGCGTGTTTTCCATTTAAGGATAGTTGTTAATTCAACGGGGAGGATGTGTTGGCTAACCGGGAAGGACCGGCGCTTAACCACTGATCTAACCGGGAGGGACTGGACCTTAACCACTTAACTAACCGGGAGGGACTGGAGCTCAACCACTGAGCTAACCGGGAGGGACTGGACCTTAACCACTTAACTAACAACTAACCGGGAAGGACCGGCGCTTAACCACTGATCTAACCGGGAGGGACTGGACCTTAACCACTTAACTAATCGGGAGGGACTGGAGCTTAACCACTGAGCTAACCGGGAGGGACTGGAGCTTAACCACTTAACTAACCGGGAGGGACTGGAGCTCAACCACTGAGCTAACCGGGAGGGACTGAAGCTTAACCACTGAACTAACCGGGAGGCGATTAAAACCTCGATAAAACGTTAACATCATGAAACATTGTTGATAAAAAATGCTTTGCGGCAAATATCCCACTTTCGATATATGCTTCACTTGTCACGCACAAAGGTTTCAATATGAGGCTCAGGGGCAAATAAAATGCATTCTATTCTCCGAGAAAAGAATTAATTTTAATTTTACCCCCCGGAGCTTTATATCGAAAACTTTGTCAGTGACAAGCGAAGGATATATCGAAGGGATATTATAACGGGATGGCGAAACTATTTTAACAACATAAAACAGGTTTCATAAACCACTTTGAGGAGAATAGAACTCAGGGACAAACGTCTAGCTTAAGTGCAAACAAGGTTTTACGCTGTCCAAATGACTAAAGTATGGTACTACAAACTCGAGAACAAACGGAGTTTTGAGATGTTTTCAGCAGAATGTTTGACAGAAATCAAACTTCATAACGTCGAACATGTTCCAACGGCATTTTAAAACATGGTAGTTAATTGGTTAAAACATTGTTGGCTCATGACCCGGCGCGTAGTGAAGCGCCGAACTTCGTGAGCCTTCTGATTAAGTGCATTTGAGATTTCCCATTTGGGTTACCTGTGTTAAATATGCGGATTTAAAATTTGATGTATTGCTCGATTGGCATGCTCAATATAAACTTGACGGAATTTCGCCAGAGCCTTCTTTTCTCTTTTAGCGAAGAAGGCTCTGCTCGCAGGGTGTCACTGCGTAATATAGGCTCAAGAGAAGTGAAGCAGTGTACCTGGGAGATTCCTGGTGCGATCCTGAGACCCGCAGCGACACCATTGTGGAACTGTGGCCAGAGTTTCATATCTGCCGGCGAGTCGACATGATCTAGTCCAACTACAGTGTTTCTGTGCATACGAGAGTATTGTTCATAATGTAACATAATAGAGTTTTTTACCAGTCATGAAGAAGTGATGCATCTTTGCATTTTGTGTCGCTAAAGTCTGGAGGGAACAAGACTGTACACTTTATTTGGCATTTGAATGGTTTAGGTGCCAAAGTGGCCAATCAGAATCATGAAGGGCCGAGTGACGGAAACTAAACCGTCAGGACACGTCACACCAAGCGCTCAGTGTATTCTGACCGTCAAATACCTTCGTCCTTATATGAAATGCAATTTAAGCCTCGCTTACAACCGACCTATCAGTTCAGTGTTACGTGCATAGGGCAATCATTCGACGTATTGATTCGACACATGCAGTCATTCCACACGCTTTGTTACAGGCTCACTGGTTTATCAGAGAAGATTTTTGGATATGGGTGTTCCGCGAGACCTCAAAACCTTGACCCTATCCAGACCTAAAAATGCCGTTTACCATACCCTATCTCTGACTTGAAGCAAAATAATTATACCCTATCCCAGACTTGAAGCAAAAAATCTATACAGATACCGAACAGTTTTTAATTAAAATTACACTACGAAAGCCGTTGTTTTGTTTTAATATGGTTGTAAAGTTGTAGTGTGGTCGATAGAGCCGCTAAGCATGGTGTCAATGACAAGTATATCAAAATCCATACCCTTTCCCAGACCAAAACCGTAAAAAGGATACCCTATCCCAGACCTCGGCAGCTCAAAAACCATACCCTATCCCGCGGCACATACCCGTATAGGCCACATAAGGGAGTACCCCCCGGGCAACATGCGTTGCCGATCAGAAGTGGCGGCAATTTACGCGGAATGATAGTGTCGAATCCGTATGTCGAGTGCCGGTTTGTCTCGAATACTTTAAACACCGCCTATGCACGTGACACTGAAATCGGTTGTAATAGAATCCCATTTGTCTCGAAACAGGAATCAATATGACCTACTTCAGTTATAAGATGCGCTCACCAGTTTAAAAGAAATTGATAAATATCTGGAGGAAAATTCAATATAAACACCCTAAATTAAAAACTACGATCTTCCCTTGTAGAAAAAAATTGACCAAAGCCAGAACTAGAAGCAAGGGTTATTGAATGGATAGAGTCAAACGCGTTACCTGGGAGGAGCTCTTCCTGTCAGTTCTAGGGGTGGAATGGGTAATGTCTCCGTCAGAACTGGTCGTGAGGTAGCAAGGGTGAACATGCCCCTGGGGAGAGAACAAATCCATCAGCGAAGGTCAAAATAACTCGCCGCTGACCACCACTTAATCAGCCATTAGACAGATCTTTACGAACAGAACAGAACTACGAACAGAACGACGAAGAACAATAGCGGTAGCCTTAAACTGAAGCAGAAAGAAAAACTTTGATTTTGACAAACGAATAACTTTGATTTTGACAAACGAACGACCCTATTGCAATTTCATGAGGTGTTTGCCATTAGGTGGTGTTTGCTCTTTCTATAGGTGTATAAACGTTCACAAATTCAAAACAAAGAACAAGGAAAACCAAACAATACAACAACAAAATGTGCTTTGTCTTGATCTCCACAACAGAGATAATTGTGAATTCGAAAACGCTGATAAACCTAGAAACCCCTGGATTGGATTGTTTGAAAGCCAAGAATTTGCTGTTTTTGGTTTTTGGACACAGCCATACTGACCTGCCAACAGCAAGTGCCATCGTCCTCTTGCACATCATTAACAACCGTGTCTCCTGCTCCTGGATGAAGTCGTGATCACTGAAGAGAAAACATTGGTACTGGACTGTAAAGGTAATGATACTTACATTCCATGTTTAGAGACTACATAGATAGATAGATAGATAGATAGATAACACTTTATTTAAAGAGGGTGCACAATTACAGTAAATACCGTATTCTCCCTTGTGGCCCTAACAAAAAGGATTGGAAATAACAAAATACAAAGTTCACTCTAAAAAAGTTTAAAAGCGAAAGCGATATATGAAAAAATATAAATATAAATCCTAATTTACTTAGTTAGCTAA
This sequence comes from Actinernus sp. WN-2022, assembly GCA_030867875.1. NCBI lineage: Eukaryota > Metazoa > Cnidaria > Anthozoa > Actiniaria > Actinernidae > Actinernus > Actinernus sp. WN-2022. The sequence goes on along the minus strand of JAOWCC010001589.1, from coordinate 62,360,380 downwards.
ATATATATCATAGTCCATTAATAAGTTTTACTAACACGAAAATTATCAGGAGTGTACTTTGAAAATTGAAAGTACAGTTTCTTAAGTGAAATTATTGATTTACAAGCTTTAATAATCATTCGGTAGAGTGTTCGAGATGTTTGTAACTGAATAGAAAAATGCTCTGCAGAGACTGTTTGTGCGTGGGACAGGAAGCCTATACTATGGCATAGTAATAACAATAATGATAATAACAGTAATTTATACTATAAACAGCGTGAAATGTGCGCTCAATAGCGTCAATAGCCATGTGTTATTAGAGTACAAATGCACAGATGACGTCACGTTTATACAATAAACAGTATTTTACAACATCCAATTTTCTCGCTTTCCGATTGGCTCTCCGCTATATGCAAAATGAGTACATACAATGAAAATGACGTCACTCGCAAGCCGTGGTAGCTTTGCAAAGTGCTTTCACGGCGAGGTTTGTGAATTCATATGGATGTTAACTTCGCTTCCAAAACAAGAAAGTGAGCATTTCACAATCATTTTATTACTAGGAGAAGTTAATCGGTGAGTCAAACTTCTTTGTAGTGTGCCATTTGGCAAAATGAGAGTTTTCTCTTGAGTGGAGAAAGTTTCGGCGAATTTGTAGTCAGACTTTGTGACTAGACTAGTTCTCTCAGAGCCCAGAAGTTTTGAATTATATAACAATAACTTTTCTGATCCAGAAAAAAAACAAGAAAAGATTTCACATGCATTCCATCAATTACAGAAGTTAATCGGTGAACCAAATTGCCATTTGTCTAAGAAAGCTTTCTCTCGGTAACGGTAATTAGAAGTGTTTACGTTTTGACTTTCAATGGCCTTTTTCGACTCGAAAGCAGTTTATTACGCACTCATTTGAAGCTATAAGTGCTTCGTCGTTGTAAAAAACAAATCGCACACATTTTGCCATTGTCTGTACTCGTATTGATCATAGAAATGAAGCTGCGCTCGTTGTTCCACTTGAGTTTTGAACATTTTATGACGTCATTTGTATGATCAATACGAGTACAGACAATGGCAAAATGTGTGCGATTTGTTAACGGAACGCGCGCTCTGGTTAGTCGATAGCCATGTGTTACTAGAGTACTGGCATACAGATGACGTCACGTTTATACAATACACAGTACGAAATGCGCGCTCTGATTGGTCGATAGCTATGTGTTATTAGAGTACAGATGCACAGATGACGTCACGTTTATACAATACACAGTACGAAATGTGCGCTCTGATTGGTCGATAGCTATGTGTTATTAGAGTACAGATGCACAGATGACGTCACACTGTGTGCTCTGATTGGTCGATAACCATGTGTTATTAGAGTACAGATGTACAGATGACGTCACGTTTTGTACGAAAATATTGCGTAGCCCGGCTCCTTTTTCCGATAAACTCTGAATTTCTAGAGACCTGAAACAACCATAGGGGCTGATCAAAGTCAGGTCCCGGCTAATCCACTGATCGAATTGGAATTTAGCAGTGTTGGTTTTTGTGGAGGGAGGAAAACCGGAGAACCTCGGAGCAAGAGCGAGATACCGACAAACTAAACTCACATGTGGCGCCGCGAACGGGAATCGAACCTGGGCCACAGAGGTGAGAGGCGAAGCGCTTAACCACTGCGCCACTCCGGCTCCTCGATAATCATTGTATAAAACAAATACAATTCATTTTGTCGTGGAACTGTTCTCTTATAGATGCACAGATGACGTCACAACGATACGACAACAGTGCGCGACAATCGACTGCGTCTCGTGGTGTAAGATTTTCGATGTTGTTCTCGTGGCATTTTGAAGTCATTTGTGCATCTATAAGATCAGAGTACAGACGAACAGTAAAATGAATACCCTGCGAGCAGAGCCTTATTTTCTTTGGTTTTCTAATCTCCTTCCACGAAGACCGAAGAAAATAAGACTGCCGTATTCGTGTTTCGATCACATTGAGCATGCATTGTCCGTTGCTTGGAAACAATCTCCTTCAGACAGTACATTTGCCACTAACCAATCATTACAGACTAATCACAAGTTCCCACGCTTGAGACATGAAAAACCGGTTATGTTAATTAAAACCGGTTTCTTCGTACCAGATTCTGGACGACGCCAAACACGAATACGGCAGTCTTATTTTCTTCGTTCTCCGTGGAAGAGATTAGAAAACCAAAGAAAATAAGGCTCTGCTCGCAGGGTATAAAATGACGTATATTTATTAAACAATAGGACTTTAAGCAAACGCGACGGTAACATCCAGGACGACGACACAAAACAATAGTCTTACATATAGGCATTTTGAACTTTCTCTGCAAATACACTTCGTGAAAACTCTATATTTTAACCGGCTTCCAAAGAGAACGTGAACGTAACAACGTAAATCACACCGAGTATCGTTCGACCTGAACGGGACTATATGCTGTCGAAGTCCTGGTTGCTTAAAACTGAATCCTAAATCAACCCACCGAATATACAAAAAAAAATCAAAAGAAATAGGTTCGAGTTTATTTCTGTGTTACGCGTCGGACTGAAAATCTGAAAAACTTCCTCACAACCTCCGCCATGTTGAGGGGGATAAACTAGTTCTACCAGCTGTCCCCGGCATTGATAAGTTGGACTTGTAAAATTCATTAATAATTCATGAGGGTGACAACCAATCCAAACACAGTATTCAGGTCACATGGGTGCTGCTGTAAATACCAATAAAGACTATTAATGAGGTACATTAACTTTCATACAGATTTCTTACTGATCTAATTAATTCATTAACTTTAATACAGATTTCTTACTGATCTAATTAATTCATTAACTTTGATACAGATTTCTTACTGATCTAATTAATTCATTAACTTTGATACAGATTTCTTACTGATCTAATTAATTCATTAACTTTGATACAGATTTGACAAGACGCTAGAATGTGAACATTAGACCTTCTCGTAGCAATTTAGCACTAAATAGTGATATTTAAAGAAAAAAACTAAAGAAATAGCAACGACTAGTACTATTTAGATTTAGTAGTGTTTCACGGGTCAAATGTCCGCACTCTATTGCAAGATGGTACTGATATAAAGAGGTAATGAAGCCGTAACTACCTTCTGTCTCTTTTCACGAATATACTCATTCCCTCCTCTCCTTTCAGCTCCAATAAATGGCGATTAATTCCGCATGTTAGCAAATATAGACTTTTTTTTGGGGGGGGGGGGGGGGTAACGCTCGCCATTTTGCTGTTTTTGGTGGACGAAAGCGTTGGGTTAACATATTTAGTTCACGACAACTCACCGCAACCACGTTAACTTTCAAATGAAATAGTGCATAACTTGAAAATTCAAATCAGATCTGCGCTGGAATTCCCTGGAGATGTATGAAAGCAAGGAGTGGTTACTCTATTTTTCTTTATTTGTGTTGTCTACATACTTGAATAGATTTATTCTTATCCTATGGGACAAGTCAGTTCAGTAATCAAAACCACTATTGTTCATTGCTCCATTGTACTTTTTCATTTCACAAGTAAGATAAAATCTTCGCGTCCGATCTGTATGGATACAGATCGTCCGCTCATATTTTATCTATTACTAACACCATGGTGTTATCTTTGTGCTGGAGGTGTGATTGTTTGTCCTTGGTATGTGTGACGTACGATATTGGGAAATTTGCACTGAATCGAGCCGCTACACAAGCTAGATTTATCAGCGAATCGGTTATTTTTCCAACTTGATTTAGAATTCAGCTCCCTTTAAGGTTCCTAATGATGGCGGATGCGACGTCGACGATGACGATGTTCACGTCTAAAATAGTACATCAACAACAATAGTACACACCTAACTTCAGGTTTCTGTATCAAGCTCACTCGCACCGGTTTGGCCGACTGGAGAAGTCTACGTATTTCCTTAATACGTAAATCTTTACCAAACCTGAGCCGCATTACCTTTGGAATAAAATAAGTATGACGTGCAGTGATATATACAGTTTTAGATAAATTTGGGCTTTGAGTGGAGATGCAAGCAAACCGACCTCACACGACTGTTGCACTCGGATATTTTCAGTGTTCTCAGTCGTTTACTTGTCTTGGAGCGGAGATTACATGAATAACAGACAATTATTCCGTTAATGAGCTCAAAATCAACGAGGAGCGCATTGCTGAGTGAGCAAAACGATTTTTCATAAAACGAGAACAAATAGAAGCTACAACGAGATATAAGAAATTAGGGACGGCTGCATGAATATGAATGGCAAAAGAATATTTTTACGAGATATTTGAACTATGAAAGCCATATAAACCTTATTCATACCTCCTCGTTGAATGCCATGCCGTCATCTTTTTCGCCTTCTTTTAGCACCGGTTTCTAGTAGACAATATTAGCTAACATTAACACCACTATTCATCCTCAGAAACCATTGTCACTCGTGGCAGTCACCGGCTGTATAGTGGCCAGGATGCAGTCTGTTCCACCAGCAGATGACAGGACCCAGTCAGGATTGTCGCCAGGATTTTGGGGTAAGGTCAGGGAAAATGAGAAATTGGAAAAATGTATAACAAATGGAGAAAATATGGCTCAATCCCGGTTTCTGGGAAACTACCCACCCACCCACCCACCCCTCCCTTGGATATGCATCGTTCTATTAATGATTAACCATTAAAGGTTAGGGTGAAGTGTGGGGGAGGGGTGGGGGTTTCCCAGAAGCCGTGATTGATCCGAAAATATTTGGGGGTAAGATCGGGAAAAGTCAGAAAACAAATGGAGAAAAAATGTTCTAGACTCCGAGGGTGAGCATGTTTATATCGTAATCCAGTGAGTGACAACCAGTGGCTAAATTAAATCGGACTCGATATGAGAGTGAAGGGAATTGGGAGCAGTCTGTTGGGGGTAGTTCCTTGGGGAAGGGGTGGGGAGGTAAGTGTCCCCCCCCCAAAAAAAGATTTTTTTAAACTTCTGGCGACAACCCTGCCATACAGTTAAAACATTGAAGTAAAATCAATTAGGGTCGGTATTAGTACTTACGTTAAGAGGTCCATGCTGGGGGAAGAACTCCTTTGGCTTAGTGCTGACCTGAGTCGCGAGATCTTCCCGACCTGTCAATGACGTTGTCAAGGGAAGAGAGAGGGTAGAATAATGAAAAGAGGTTATTACACGAAGCCGGAGTTGGTCCCAGCCGTATTATATGACTTTTCGTGTAATAAATTGTGTATATGACCGCTAACACGAAAAAAAGAACGTTTGTTTTCGCTTACCTTTCAGATATTTGAAGAAACTATCTTGAAAGCGGAAACGTTTTGAAGCCAAATGTTTTCGCGCGCTGATTGGCTATTACTCAAACAGTCCCATTTTGATTGGCTCGCGTGCTTACAAAACCTTTTAAGTGTTGAATAAACCTGTGCAAACCTGTATGTGACCCGTGTAATACGCTCGTGTATTTGCACTCGTTTTATCCCGTATTTGCACTCGAAAACGCCAAGTCGTATAATAACGAATCTCATTTGAATAGGATATAGTGCAGTGCGGCACTGTTGAATTGAGTATGCCAAGATTTGGGATACTGTCAAATTTGAGTTTCACAAGAGCGGCTTGATACGACTGACTAAGCCTCGTTTTCAGGATTTCTACAATATTTAGATGTCATTATTACTGCAGCAAATCAACGGTAATTTTATTTATCAAAATCATTAATAATTCATGAAGGAAAAAACAAAGGAAATCAATCTTTAAATCTGATACAGATTTCGTCCTGATTTACATAAACGTTTGCTTCCATTTTCTCGACCGAAATAGGTCATATCGCCAAAATAACTCAAAACAAGACGCTACTTAGCTCGATTAGCCCTTAGGTTATTCTAAGTAGCGCTCACTCTAACTTTCTTTACTCGTTTCTCTTTTACCTACTTATGTAATTTTTGTAAGAGTATTAATAAAGTGTTGTTGTTGTTGACTCTATACTCTTAGACGTTTGATAAGCCAAATACAGAATTCGTATCCATGCTTTATAGGATTTACTTGCTTTCAGCTCGAGTTTGTAACGCTTTCAGCTCGAGTTTGTAACGCTTTCAGCTCGAGTTTGTAACGCTTTCAGCTCGAGTTTGTAACGCTTTCAGCTCGAGTTTGTAACGCTTTCAGCTCGAGTTTGTAAATCCGATAAAGCACGGGCACTCATTCTGTATCTATTACATGCAGGTTGTGTATTCTGTATTAAACTGCCAACTACGTGATGTATATGGATTTCAGATGACGGTTGGGGGGGGGGGGGGGGGGGGGTGGGGGTTTACTTTGACTAGTGCATAAATGTGACACACTCTTGATTTATGGACTGTAGAATGTTTGTAGCTTGAAGTCTGATTTATGCTAATTAACGAGGCAAAATGTAAACTTTGGCTTCATCTGAATTCCACCTATAGTAATGTACACCAGAGAAAGTTAATTTACAAATCAACCCCACAGACTCACCGATCAACAGGTAAGCTGTTTGTTTTCTCAAAAACTGTTCAACAGGTTACTCTCAAATTTTCGGTGATTACTAAATGTGACACACTCTTGATTTATGGACTGTAGAATGCTTGTAGCTTGAAGTCTGATTTATGCTAATTAACGAGGCAAAACGTAAACTTGACTTCATCTGAATTCCAGCTTATAGTAATGTACACTAGATAAAGTTCATTTACAAATCAACCCCACAGACTCACCGATCAACAGGTAAGCTGTCTGTGGCAAGTTAAAGGGAGGGTCTCTTCTACACATGTGGACAGCCTCTCTCAGGGGCAGGCCCACCCCGAACGGGAACCGGTCCACATCCTTAGTAGTAAGACCTGGAAAGTTTATAACCGCATCCGGTTAGTGCGAGAAGGCGAGGGTTCAAACCTCGGCCGGACCACTGAACACTCAGGGTCTTAAAATAACTGATAGAAGGTGCTGCCAATTAGAGCTAGGATTGTATTTAAGATTCTTTTTATTACATATAAAGCCCTTCATAGTCAGGCACCTGAGTACACAAAGGAATTTCTAACTGTATGTAAGCCTAGTCGTTCATTGAGATCGGCATCACAGAACTTACTTGTAGTACCACTGTCAAATACTAAGAGCTTTCCAAATCACTGCCCCAAGATTATGGAACTCCATGCCTGATTACATAAGATTTTCTGACTCATTAAGTAGTTTCAAGGCTTCAGTAAAGACACATCTTTTTAGGGAATACCTTTCTTAGTTTGTAGTATACTGAATATTTTTACTATTATTATTGTGATTATAATTAGTTTAGAATTGGGTTTTAGCCAACCACACACAATGTAAGAGCATCGAGACCGCGTGGGATGCTCCCAATATCTTATTATTATTATTATTATTATTATTAAGGTGCTGTCTTTGTGAAACAATCTCGTTCTCGAACTGCAAATGGTTGGCCCTTCACGTCTTCTCGGATAAGAACGTAAAATCGTAGGTCCCACGTCGGCCTCAAGTTTATCAGTCTCACTAAACTGTCACGAGTTACCGCCGACGTTTCGAGTAAGAAATTGTCAGAGCAAATCGATTTTCGCAATCTCTATTTGTCTGTCTCAGGGGAGCATATACTCGGATCTGGTAGGGAAATGGTAATACTCGCATACTGTACACGGAACCAGTTAGACAACAAGAACTAAACACATTGCAAGCCGAAAACAAAGCGTTCCAACTTACAAATCCGAGCATACCTATATGATTTTATTCATTCAAAGACGTCGACTTCAGAACTATAGTCCACCAAATTTACCTTTTACTGGATCGAAGCTCAAGTTGAGATACTATTGTCAAGTGTACTCAACACTGATTGGTTCAAATAATCATAAGTTGGAATGCTTTGTTTTCATTCTGCAATGTGATTGGTTCTCGTTATCTAAGTGGCCCTGTGATTGGTTCTCGTTATCTAAGGTGCCCTGTGATTGGTTCTCGTTATCTAAGTGGCCCTGTGATTGGTTCTAGTTATCTAAGTGGCCCTGTGATTGGTTCTCGTTATCTAAGTGACCCTGTGATTGGTTCTCGTTATCTAAGTGGCCCTGTGATTGGTTCTCGTTATCTAAGTGGCCCTGTGATTGGTTCTCGTTATCTAAGTGGCTCCGGTTACAGTAGTCGCCCAGTAAAAGCATCTCTACTATGTACCAATTGCAAAATGAATTCTTCCAGGGATGTTATCTCCTTCTTCCTCAAAGTGAATGAATGATTTTCAGCTAAAAAGGATTCCATCTTACGTTAACAAGATCAACTACAGCAGATTTCGTATGAGTGGAACAAACTACGGCATGTCCGTAACCGTGCTGTACTGTAACTCTGTGATTTGATTGGATCAGCAGAACAAAATTGGGAAACCATTTCAATGTCACGGCATGCCGTACTGTAACCGTGCTGTAGTCAGTGCTATAGTTTGTCCCATTCATACGAAATCTGCTCTATCACCTCACCGTTTTCAGCCATGAACACCACCACTCTCTCAACCGTCGTTCGACACCTTCAACACACAAACATAGCGAGGTTAAAGGGGAAGTGTTAACCACCAAATGATAAACTTTCTCATATAACAAAAATAACTACTCAGATTATCAGAGCATACTTTTCAGGTATACTGGAGAAAATGTGAGACAATTGTGGTGAAGGATGGCAAAGATTCGAGTGGATGAAAAATACTACTTTTAAGAGAAATTTACAGCAACTTGAAATCGGGTCACTGTAACTGAAATCACGTTTCTAGAATAAGCTTTTGTAATCCACTTTAATCTTTGCTATCCTCTATCGACAAAGTTTGGAAAGCATATCAGGACATTCACATGGTATTTCTCTTTTATCCTAAGGTTATTATTATTGTAGTTTTATTTTAAAGAAACTTGAAGGTTCAATTCGATGTCCAATTTAACTAACTATTGTTTAGTACTGACTAGCCTCGCTTACACGTTCAAAAGCTTTTGTGTGTACTGACTAGCCTCGTGTTCACGTTACCAGGACAATAGCTTTTTAAATTGGACGCCATTTTTCGAATGGGTCTATGAACCCTGCTCAAAACTGGTGTAACCGGGTTTGTGACATCATTACTAAAAAAAAATTTTTACTTCTGCGGGCCTCCGTCAAATACTTATGCAACTCGTACAATATTAGCCCGTGTTACCTAACAAGAAGAAACTGAAAAAGGCAGTGAGTAGCCAATTTAGCATAATTATATTTTACCTCATCAGTTTCACTTTTAGCTGCTCGTTTGTTACTCTATCGAGTCCTGTAATAAATAATAACAATAATAATGATAATGATAATAACAATATCACTAATAACGACGACGACTATAATGATGATGACTCTGATGTTCGTATCTAAATAGTACAACATCGACAATATAACACAATATAACACAATATATTAGCAAATACACACTCTTTTGTTGTATTACATATACATTTTGAATAAGTTCATTACCACGTATTCCGCGCAGCTAAAAAAAGAAGGCTAATTGTGTCCTTTACATACTACTTCGTGACCAATGGAAGTACTTATTGTTTGTGTATACCGTGCCAGTATTACCGCGTCAGTAATAACGTACCAGTATTACCGTACCAGTACTACCGTACCTTTACCAGGGAGTTTGGAGTACAATTTCGATGGATTGTTAATGTACCCGCCGTCTTTCAAGGGTACGAACAGGGAATAGAGCTGAGAAATACACAGAACACAAAGTCAGTGTGTCGGATTTCAACAGTGGGACAAAGTGAAACCACACCTCGTTAATTCATTAAACCGTGCTTATTTTTCGTGGCCTTAGAAGCCGGGATGTTGGGAAACACAAAAGGTCTTTCCCAAGATAGAGTTAGTTTGACTACATATTTTGACGTGTTGAGAAGTTGAGATTTACCTTCACTCTTATTGTGTAATTAGCAATCGTACCGTACTATATTGTCTAATTATCCAAGAAGATAAATCCTATGGCAAGTGAAAGTTCATCACAATAGATCTTATGCATGATGATGTCTCGTGATCACCACCAAGCCTCACTTTCGTACAACATTTCCTCTCAACATGAAAGTGAGGCTTGGTGTTGATGACAAAAGCATGACGTCATGCATAAGGTCTATTCTTAGCATGTGAAAATATGAGGCAAACTGAGGATTTGGCCAGGACGGCCAGGTCAGAGAGCAATCAACTCTATCTTGGGAAAGACAATAAATGCTTTTTACGAACCCGTACGGGTGATTTTCAGGTCTTCCGAATGTTCTCTCAACATCCCAAATGTTTGTATGTACAAAGAGTTGGAAACTAAGTTTTAAGCAATGTTAGTTCACTCACCGTGGTGACGAGGTAGGTCTGTTTGCACACACCATACAGCAGTGGGAATGGTTTGCGCTAAGTGTAACAAAACAACGATTCTATTAATAACGAGCAGCGCAAATGACAATGTTTACTACAGAAAATGAACTCTACATACGGGTGACGTCATGGCGTATATTCCAATTTCCTGGCCATTTTCTCGTTCAGAAATTTAAACGTGGTTAAAAATCCCACTTTTGAGAATTCCAATAAGCGCAAAAGAAAAAGGCTGTTCCTTTGCCTCTCCAGATAATTTTAAGAATTTAAAGAATAAAATTATTCAGGCCTGAGACCCTCGAAGCCCGAAATGCATTATTCCTGGATTAAATTTTAACGGAAGGTTATCTTAATTGGTCAGTAATAGGCCCTTTGCAGCTAACAGTCACGTGCTGATATAATACTTCATAAACGAATGAATTGAGCTCGTGATCCCCATGGGAAAGACGTTGTCATGGATGCTGGAGAGCAAGCTATCTTTAAAATCGTTGTTTTTTAAAGATCGACAATCGATTGGGGGTGGAAAATAGCATTTACAAATAGGTTTTGCTAATAGCAATACCGATCTTGTACAATACATTTAAATAAATGAAGTCAGATATTTTTTGCTCTTCAGTACAACCACGTGATGTGTTAGCTGCAAAGGGCCTATTGGTCTCTTTCTCTAGACCACGATCTCAGCCATAAAAAAATTGAAAACAAATTTGTTCCTTTTATCCATTATTGGCCTTCTCTCTCCCCTTCCCCATACAATGTTGATTTTGATGTCCACCTGACTCCCGAACAACTACCGAAACCCAACATTGACACGGGGGAGTCGGGAAGGGGGTCAAATTGTTTATTTTATATCCGATGAGTAGTTCAGTACAAAATGTAACAAAGAGAACCATTTTCTTAACTATTTTTGGCCGAGATTGTCTATGGAAAATACAATTGAAAACAATAGAGAATGGAATGTTTATGGTGGTTTTGAAGTTAGATTGTGGAGTGGGGGAGGGGGTCAAATTGTTTATTTTATATCCGATGAGTAGTTTAGTACAAAATGTAACAAAGAGAACAATTTTCTTAACTATTTTTGGCCGAGATTGTCTATGGAAAATACAATTGAAAACAATAGAGAATGGAATGTTTATGGTGGTTTTGAAGTTAGATTGTGGAGTGGGGGAGGGGGTCAAATTGTTTATTTTATATCCGATGAGTAGTTTAGTACAAAATGTAACAAAGAGAACCATTTTCTTAACTATTTTTGGCCGAGATTGTCTATGGAAAATACAATTGAAAACAATAGAGAATGGAATGTTTATGGTGGTTTTGAAGTTAGATTGTGGAGTGGGGGAGGGGGTCAAATTGTTTATTTTATATCCGATGAGTAGTTTAGTACAAAATGTAACAAAGAGAACCATTTTCTTAACTATTTTTGGCCGAGATTGTCTATGGAAAATACAATTGAAAACAATAGAGAATGGAATGTTTATGGTGGTTTTGAAGTTAGATTGTGGAGTGGGGGAGGGGGTCAAATTGTTTATTTTATATCCGATGAGTAGTTTAGTACAAAATGTAACAAAGAGAACAATTTTCTTAACTATTTTTGGCCGAGATTGTCTATGGAAAATACAATTGAAAACAATAGAGAATGGAATGTTTATGGTGGTTTTGAAGTTAGATTGTGGAGTGGGGGAGGGGGTCAAATTGTTTATTTTATATCCGATGAGTAGTTTAGTACAAAATGTAACAAAGAGAACCATTTTCTTAACTATTTTTGGCCGAGATTGTCTATGGAAAATACAATTGAAAACAATAGAGAATGGAATGTTTATGGTGGTTTTGAAGTTAGATTGTGGAGTGGGGGAGGGGGTCAAATTGTTTATTTTATATCCGATGAGTAGTTTAGTACAAAATGTAACAAAGAGAACAATTTTCTTAACTATTTTTGGCCGAGATTGTCTATGGAAAATACAATTGAAAACAATAGAGAATGGAATGTTTATGGTGGTTTTGAAGTTAGATTGTGGAGTGGGGGAGGGGGTCAAATTGTTTATTTTATATCCGATGAGTAGTTTAGTACAAAATGTAACAAAGAGAACCATTTTCTTAACTATTTTTGGCCGAGATTGTCTATGGAAAATACAATTGAAAACAATAGAGAATGGAATGTTTATGGTGGTTTTGAAGTTAGATTGTGGAGTGGGGGAGGGGGTCAAATTGTTTATTTTATATCCGATGAGTAGTTTAGTACAAAATGTAACAAAGAGAACAATTTTCTTAACTACTTTTGGCCGAGATTGTCTATGGAAAATACAATTATGGAATGTTTACGGTAGTTTTAAAGTTAGATTGCGGAGTATTGGGGGGGGGGGGGGGGTCAAATTGTGTATTTTATATCCGATGAGTAGTTCAGTTCAAAATGTAACAAAGAGAACAATTTTCTTAACTATTTTTGGCCGAGATTGTAGGTTTACAAAGGCAAAAGAACTACTTGTTCCTCATCACACAATACGTTTTAAATGCCAAATCAGTAGTCCACCAGTTAGAAAATCGGCAATCCCTTTATGTAGGACGACATACAACACAATACAATTCAATACAACAATAGAATGCAACACAATACAATACAATAGAATACAATTTGGTAGCAATTCGTGTCGTCCTACATGAAGGGATGGCCAGAAAATCGATCTCAAGACTACAAAAAGAAATTCAACGGGATCTGAAACAACCATAGGAGCTGACCAAAATCAGGACCCGGTTAATCCACAGATCTTAGCTTAGCGTGTTGGTTTTTGTGGAGGGAGGTAAACCGGAGAACACGGAGAAAAACCCTCGGAGCAAGGGCGAGATACCAACAAACTGAAGTCACGTGTTACCGGGGCTCGAAACCTAGGCGTGTGGACTCAATCCCGATTTCTGGGAAACTACCCACCCCTCCCTTGGATATACATCGTTTTATTAATGATTAACCATTAAAGGTTAGGGTAAAGTATGGGGAGGGGTGGGGGTTACCCAGAACCTGCGACGAGACTTTCAACCGGATAGGGGAGGAAGAAGTCATTAAGTTCAATAGCCATATGGCAAGATATAAAATTAAGATAAACATACGTCAAGTTTCCATAGCTACGGGCTATAATTATTGCCCCAAAACAGGAACCATTGAACATTTCCAACCCTACAGCTAACCCACAGGAACCAAGGGAACTGCAAACAAGCGGTAAACTTTACCATTTCTCCTCGTAGGCATGCTACAAGCCATAGATGGATGCTCGGCGGTTCTTTACAAACGAAGTCAGGTGTTTTCAACAAGGTGAGCTGATCTACGAGGTAATTAGTAATCAGTATGTACTTAAAGGTCTTGACACGTTGCGAGTTTTCTGAGCATCACAAAAGGCAGCGTTGTCACCAGGTCAGGCAAAATCAGAAATGGGGAAAAATGGGGATATATTTAGGCGTAAGGTCAGGCAATGGGGGAAAATAATGTTCCAGACTCCAAGGGTGAGTACATTCATATTGTCATCCAGTGAGTGACATCGTGTGACGTCATGAGATCCAAGATGGCGGCGCACGGGACAATCAGATGAGGTTTACGGACAGGAAAATCGGTACATAAATGACACCAAGTGGACAATATACAGGACACAAATAGATCATTAGATTTCAGTTTCAGTGGATATTACATTTTTTTTGTGTAGAGGCCAAAGTAGCAGAGAAGGAAAGTTAACAAGTTATGTGAAACAAATAATGGTTGAATTAATGATTTAGGCAGCCATAAGGAACATTTGTGAGCAAACATTGTTTATCAGTGTAGGATACCTTTAATGGCCCATTGACATATTTCGTTGCTATGCAACACCGTTGCTATGCTCGCAGCAGCAGATGAGATTTTGACTTCCGGTTTTTGCTAGCCTGAGAAAACAGCCGACTCGGGCTATATGAGTCGGCTGTTTTCTCAGGCTAGTTTTATGCGTGTTCACCGGCCACCCGATAGTTTTAATACTTATGTTTGTAAGTTCTATTCGTGGTTTACCTGAAAGGTTTTCATGAATGAATGAAGTAAAGTGTTCAAAAGTTGGAACAAGCTGTAGTGGGGAAAATGAAAAGCTTGGTTTATCGTGTGAAAGAAAATAATACTTGACAAGAATCTCAATCCAATAATTTTGAAGGAATCGTTCAGGACTCGAAAGGCGCCTAACTGTACTTGAACCTAGAGAAAGGAAAATAATTAATAATTTGTACAGAGTAAAAAAGTAATGGCAAGCGTACGGCGGCGCCAACACAGTGATGAAGTCAGTCAGGAAATACCCTGCGAGCAGAGGTTTCTCATCTATTTACCTTTCCTGTCGCCGAAAGAAACCTCTGCCACGAAACGATTGCTTTTCCCGTTGAGCATGCGCCACGGTATCTGGATTTCCATTGGCCGAGAAAAACGAGACAGTAAATATTGTAGATTCATTGTATGTAGATTTCAAATTGTCTATTTCCTATTGTTATAAACGGCAGAGGAGAAAATAAAATTAATGTTCTTCTTCGAAGGTATAAATCAAAGCTTTCTTTAGGATAAATTAAGGTAGATTTATTGAACGGTAATTTCAAGGTCTTCTGTGCAGTCCAGTAAAGTAAGAAGAAGACAAAGCCGGAGTTTGAAGCCCGTTCGTATCAATCGTCGGCAGAAAACAAACGCGTGCGACATAAATAACGGCTGCGGAGGATACTGTGGGCTCTTACAAAACCAGCGAAGATCGCCAAAAAGTCATGCCCGAGTGATATCAAACAGGTAAAACCAGTTTGGTAACTGGTTTATCACGTGGTTTACCTCCAAGATTTTGGAGGTTGCAAGTGCGCATGTTCAACGGGAAAAGCAATCGTTTCGTGGCAGAGGTTTCTTTCGTCGACAGGAAAGGTAAAGAGATGAGAAACCTCTGCTCGCAGGGTAGTCAGGAAATCGCCGATGTATGGGAAAGCAAACAGTCTTGTATTAGACTCTCCGATGTAGTCGAGCTCTTTCTACTGTTGATAGATTGAAAGAACATCTAATAAATAGTATATATAGTTGTCGAAGATACAGAGGCTGAAATAGCTGCTTCCAGCGAGAAAACGGCTTCTAAAACTGAACACGAAGAAAAGTACGGCCATTCAAGAACACTGCAAGAAGTCAAGTGATTTTTGACCTCAAATCTTCCACAAACATGCACACTTTTGTCTTCAGATAATGCTTTCGGGTTCCTGGTAAAGTTGTAATTGAACCTCAGTGCAACTAATAAAAATACAGGTCAGTTTTCATCCTTAAAAAGGTATTTTTGATGTCGGAAAACAAACTGTTGTGAACGCCACGAGATTCAACTTCAAGTGAAAGTTGTCGAATCTCGGTCTAATTTTAGCTTGATTTCTATTGGCTCTTCGGTTTGCCGCGAAATGGGTTTCCTGGCATGTGCTCCATGGCCACACAGTCCGAAGCCGGCTCATTGCAGACAATCAAGCTAGCTCATTGCAGACTGGAGTATTCAGCCAAGTCCCAAAACTGGCCATTGTCGGAGTACCCTGGGTTCCAGAGGTTCTACTACCCTCCCTAAGCCAAAGTTTAGATCGACGAGAAGGCTGGGAGAACAGCCTACTTGTCGATCTAAACTTTGGCTCAGAGAGGGCAGTAGAACCTCTGGCACCCAGGGTATTACGAAATAGGAGAAAATGCACATCATGTTCGACAAATGATTGTAGACTTTACTGCAACAACAGTTCTGCGACTATTTCACGACCACAAAACAGGCTGGGAGAACAGCCTACTTGTCGATCTAAACTTTGGCTCAGAGAGGGCAGTAGAACCTCTGGCACCCAGGGTATTACGAAATAGGAGAAAATGCACATCATGTTCGACAAATGATTGTAGACTTTACTGCAACAACAGTTCTGCGACTATTTCACGACCACAAAACAGGCACTTTTGCGTATGCGTTAATTTCTTCACTTCCGGTTTCTAAAAATCCTAAACATTTAGCGCGCTTTCAATAAACACCAAACTTTTTCCCGTTAAAATGTTGTTGACCACATTCTCCACAAAATCGAGCATGGATTTTGGAAACCGACAATAAATGCCAAAGTTACGGCTTTTTTTAAGCTTAAAATTGGACTGAAAAGTGTTGTAAAATCTTTTTGTCGTAATGGCAAACGCATGCTCGGTTTTATGCGCCTCAATTCGTAGGTTCGGAAAATATTCATAAATTACTAGTAGATTAAAAATTCTTGTAGTTTAGAAATTTTCTGATTTTGATGACGTCATCATGACCTCCCTTAATGGGGTCACCTTGACAATAATCATTGCCCACTCTATGTTTTCCGGATTTTATGAGGCTGCAAACTTTCTCTAGCAACGGCCGATTTAAATATGTCAATGGGCCCTTAAAGGAGCTGTGTCACGGTGAGGGGTTGGAACAAATTTATTTTCAGTGAATTTCATATAAACGGATGACCCTAGCACACGTGTCGGATGGTGAAATCAAAGTAAATGTGCAAAAAAAAAATGACTAACAAACTGTGGGTAGATCTTGCCTTTCAATAAAGCATCAAGGGAGGGGACTTTAACTGTTTGGAGCCAATTAACAGCCACCAGTCGAACATTGATTCCAGACATGCGCAAAACCATGACACAGCACCTTTAAAGTAGTCCTTGCGGATGTCACTTACCCTTTATCGCAGCAGACTGTTCAGCAAAACCAACAGGTGCAAGGGTGGGGTGATCTCGACAGTAGTGCTCGGTGTATGGCAGCCAGCCGAGATCCCTAGTGATATAAAAAATATATTATACCTTACAAGTAATCCTCCAATCAAATGTGTGTATTAGGGTCACGTGCCAACCCAATGACAGCTACATATTGGACAGTTCACACGAGCTGTTCACGCTATTGTGTTAATAGTAACTATGTTTATTATACCTTACAAATAATACACCAATCAAATGTGTGTATTAGGGTCACGTGCCAGCCCAATAACAGCTACCTATTGGACAGTTCACACGAGCTGTTCACGCTATTGTGTTTATCAATTGCAGGATTATTTGTTCGGTGTAACACGCCACTTATAGGATTCATCCTCACCTAATATGGAAAATATTTAAGTCTCGACTTTTAATATTAGACTTGACCTTCGGTCTACTCTGGTCCCAGAGGTTTTCTCCATGGCATGACTCCGTGAGAGAACCGCGTAAGAAAAAGCCAGGGTCGATTCCCGATCATACGTCACCTCATTAATGCATTATTCTCCATGGCGCCTTTCTATCACAACAACATCGATATATAGAGAATATACACAGTCTGTGAGTTGTTAGTAAAGAAAACAATTATTTTAGACAAAATGTTATTTTTTTTATTCAAAGTCGAATGAATTGGATGACGCAAGATCGGGAATCGACCCAGTCTTTTTCTTAAGCGGTCATGGGACAGGAAAGGTCAAATTGTCACCATTTCAAGCATGCATAGAACATAGAGTATTCTCTTTAAGCCAAACATTTCTTCGCATAAGTACTCAAAACCTTTCAAAGATATTCATATGTATAAAAATTGCAAAAGGGGTTAGGGGCACTTTAAATATTTTGCCATTTTGGGCTCGGATGAATCCCATAGGTGTACACTATCACTAGCTATCGTTAGCTATCATTAGCTTTCATCAGGTATCATTAGCTATCGTTGGCTGGAATTAGCTGTTGTTTATGCTGCATCTCAGTGATCAGTATATCTCTGTACGTAGCAAAAGTATTATATCTGTAAAATTCCCCGACTTTTCATTGAAATTGGGATTTCCCCGACCAAATCCTAAATTCCCTGACAATTCCCAGACCGTGAAAAAATAAGTTTTTCCCTGACATTTCCATTGGCAATGATAATAAGTTTATTTTTTTAATTTTTTAATTTTTAAATATCAAATATAGTATGGTGAAATGTTAGACTTTGGGAGGTCTAATAAGAATTATCCACGCAATAATTTATTTTGCAGTGCCAAAAGATTTTACTTATTCTTTCATTCTGTATTCCTTATCTAAGACTTATCTTCCTTAGCGGTAGCCTTAGTAGTGTGAAGTTTCCCCTTTTGAAGGAGCCAGGATATTATATCCAAACCCCCCCCCCCCCCCCCCCTACCCATACCCCCCACAGAAGTTCAATCCTCCGCCACTCACCTTGCAAGCCTGCAGAGGAACTCCCCAAGTGTATATAACTCGTTCTTGGCAAGAATGTCGAGCTTTAAGTCCTGCATATGCAAGAGAAGGAACATTATAATGCTTCGGTATTTGCATTCATCCCATACCATGGAGTTTCCAGAAGGCTGGAAAACCATTGCAATGTCGGCGGTATGCCACGGGATGTATGCAAAGGTGTTAGTAGTATAGGATGGACCGAATTAGCCGTTTTTTCTAGGTAGTATCTCATTAAACGAGGTGGTATCTCATTAATTCAGATGACGTCACAGCTGGTGTTTCCCGCCATAATGGGCAAGGGATAAAATAGTTATGTAATGACTTCTCGCGGTACAACGTGAATATCCCACTCGTGCATTGCTGGGGTAGTTCATCCAACATGGCGTCTTTGTCATTAGAATTTATTGGGATTGATGCACATCAGCAATACTGCAAAATCAAATCACTCGTGGGATACACCGCGGCAAAACGATATGCTCCGCTGGACTACTTAGTAAACTCACAGTGAATTAAAAATTATGAAAATTCACCTTTTTAAAGTCTTAGGCTTAGCTTTTAAGTAGTTTTGTTGTTTTTCGCGAAACATTTCACGTACCTACTTAAAATTAGAAACAGGGTTGGTTGCCTGTTTTCTTTTAGTTTCGGCGGGAAACTGGAGACACACACGCGCGACCGGCTCATCACAATTTGCCGCGGTGTGCTCGTGGGATATTTCACGGTGCACCACGAGAAAGCATTCCATAAGTAATACCATGATCCCCTCGGACTCCTTTGTTTTCCGAGGAAAGTTTAACTTCGAAATTTCCTCATTAGGGATGAATGCTTCTGATTTTCCCTCATGTTTCTTAGAAATTAGAAACTAAATTTCCCTTAGGTATAATTTAGCATTGTATTTTTCTATTTTTTCTCATGTTACATTCATGAAGGAAAATTAGAAGACGACGACTTGTCTTTCGATTGCAGGCCGGACAGCGGTACATTACTCCCCTGCAGCACTGGGTAGGCCGAAGTGCAGTAAACCCCTGCACACTGGAGAGAATTACAGCTCAATATCTTCAGTACTAGTCATAAACCCACGGTTTTATCCATGTGGGACGCTTTTGCAGCTTGCGCCACAGTCTCCTTTGCCAGAAACGAATTTGAATTAATGATTGTATGCATAAAACATGTGCACTGTTTTTATAACGTATTGTTTTGAGAAAATGCGTCTCAAGGGAGACTGCAGTAGTGCTTCCTGTGCCATGACTCAGCAAACAGAATTAAACAGAAGCACTCGCAAAACAGTCCATTTCCTCGGCGATCATAGTCACTTACAAAGTTATACCATGGCACCGAGGAAAATTAGTGATGAAATTTCCCCGCGAGCCTCGGGAGGATTTGTAAAACTCCCTCCGACTGCGGCGTCGGACCTCCACAAATCCTCCCTCAGCTCGCGGGGAAATTTAATCACTAATTTCCCTCGGTGCCGTGGTATTACTTATAATAGTACTGAAACAATGGATGGCAATTCTCTGTAGTAGCTAGTGTAGGGCTGTGTCAGCAGTGAAGTCAAACATCGCATCTGATCAACTTAAAGTCGATTAAGGTACGCTAACCACCGTGAGAAGCGAGTAGCAGCTGATGTTTCGAGTGTGGTTGCATACCTTTTTGTTGCATACCAAGTATTTCGTGAGATCTAATGCGCGCTCTCATTGGTTGATACGGGGTCACGTGGTAGTCGTCAATCCAATGTACCCCGCCACGTGACCACTACGTGACAGAAGATGGTTTCAACTGTTACTGCTTTTCTTTCTAATATTCAGAAAAGAGTAGATTATCGAAAACATTGTGACGAATTTCTTTACTTTTCTCCTCAGTGACGTACCTCGTACACTAGATGAAGAGCAAACAGCACGGTGGACGTGTGATTAAACAACAGAGCATTTTCGTCCAGTCTAAATAAGGAAAACAAACACAGAAGCAATTACAAAACACAAGTCATACTCCTGCACTAGCAACGGCATCGAGTGAATAACTCCTCATTTAAAGGGGCTGTATCACGGTGAAAGACCTTTACATTCGCAATCCGCGCCGGAGACAGTTATTATCAGCGATGTTCATATGAACTGACGAACCTCGCGCACATGTGGGATGGTTAATATCAAAGCAAATATGCAAAGGTGATTAAGAGGCTGTGTCTAGCCATAGAACGGATTTCGTATGAGTGGGACACACTACGGCAATGACTACGGCACGGTTACTGTACGACATGCCGTGACACTGAAAAATGACAGAGTTACGGTACAGTAAGTTACAGTACGGTTACGGACAGGTTACGGACAGGTTACGGACATGCCGTAGTTTGTCCCACTCATACGTAATCTGCTCTGGTCTTCAAGGTAAATATTGCATATCATTTCAATCAAGCATTGAGGGAGGAGATTTGAATGTTTGTAGCCAATTAACAGCCACTAACTGTTCCATACACGCGCAACGGTATGGCCCCCTTTAAGCAAGGTTGAAGGGAAAAAACATATGAGCGATGGAAATAAACAAAACATTTCATAATTATCCGTTTGTAAACTTCCGTACAAGTAGGTCCGAGTGACATATGATTCAATAAAAATCTTACGACAGTTGCTGTATCCGAGATCTAATTTCAATTTTCAATGCTCAGGAATCCTGTAGGCTGCTATTTTTTTTGTATTCCAGCTACAGGGATACAGTTTGTATAGGTAATCGCATCAACCAAGGTTTCTGGGAAACCCCCACCCCTCCCCCACACTTCACTCTAACCTTTAATGGTTAATCATTAATAAAACGATGCATATCCAAGGGAGGGGTGGGTGGGTAGGCTCCAAGAAATCGGAATTGAGCCTAATAAAATTAAGATTAATTTCATGCATTTGAAACGTTTTCACAAAATTGACAGATATCAAGCAGCGACGACCAATCAAATAGAAGCATGAACGCTCTCCATATTAACCAATCAGGACTCGGTAATTTTGCCCCTGTGTTACAACCACTAATATATTCACCTTATTCATATCTTATGCCCGCGCAGAAAGACGTCTAGTAACAATGGTATCAGAGCGAGGCAAGTTGTACCAAAGATTACAACATTGGAGTCGGTCAGAAATGTCTTAGTTTCTGTCTGTCTGTCTTAGTTAACGTTATTTTTCGTCATCGACTGTAGATTGTTCTCTTCCTGTGACAAGCTGGGACAACTGGCCTCGCTTTGATGCCTTTATCAATAAGGTCAATGGGTAAGCACCTTAGCGAATTTCCTCTGGTTTTCCGTGGTGTGGACTCTTATTTACCACGATTTACGTCATCACATGGTCAAAATTTGTTGTGGACTCACAAGGCGCAGCCAGTAAAAACTGGTATCGCGCACGCAGAGAATCAAACTTCCATGCACGCACACAGAGAATCAAACTGCCATGCACCACGCACACAGAGAATCAAACTGCCATGCACCACGCACGCAGAGAATCAAACTGCCATGCACCACGCACACAGAGAATCAAACTGCCATGCACCACGCACGCAGAGAATCAAACTGCCATGCACACACGCACACAGAGAATCAAACTGCCATGCACCACGCATGCAGAGAATCAAACTGTCATGCACCACGCACGCAGAGAATCAAACTGCCATGCACCACGCACACAGAGAATCAAAGTGCCATGCACCACGCACGCAGAGAATCAAACTGCCATGCACCACGCACACAGAGAATCAAACTGCCATGCACCACGCACACAGAGAATCAAACTGCCATGCACCACGCACGCAGAGAATCAAACTGCCATGCACCACGCACGCAGAGAATCAAACTGCCATGCACCACGCACGCAGAGAATCAAACTGCCATGCACCACGCACGCAGAAAATCAAAGTGCCATGCACCACGCACGCAGAGAATCAAACTGCCATGCACCACGCACGCAGAGAATCAAACTGCCATGCACCACGCACACAGAGAATCAAAGTGCCATGCACCACGCACGCAGAGAATCAAAGTGCCATGCACCACGCACACAGAGAATCAAAGTGCCATGCACCACGCACGCAGAGAATCAAAGTGCCATGCACTACGCACGCAGAAAATCAAAGTGCCATGCACCACGCACGCAGAGAATCAAAGTGCAATGGTTCACACAAGCGACGCAGGCAACATATGCAGACGCAGTAATGTATTGTTCATTAGCGGATTTTGTTAGAACATTTGTACTGCTAATGAGAAATACGGCACTGCGTCTGCATATGTTGCTTGCACTTATGTATGCGTCGCTTGTGTGAACCAGGATTAAGTGTAGTCAGAATTTGGCAACCTTTTCTCATGGTCTGAAACATTGGGGCTAAGGCACTCTGGCACCACTCTCAACCGTGATCCTGCGCGCGCCTAGTACGCCATTTTCTCCTTCATGGACGTTCTGAATAGCTAGCAGTCCCACAGAACGATAGCGGCGTAACGAGCAGGTCTACAGAACAATGGCGACGTAACGAGCAGGTCTACAGAACAATGGTGACGTAACGAGCAGGTCTACAGAACAATGGCGACGTAACGAGCAGGTCTACAGAACAATGGCGACGTAACGAGCAGGTCTACAGAACAATGGCGACGTAACGAGCAGGTCTACAGAACAATGGCGACGTAACGAGCAGGTCTACAGAACAATGGCGACGTAACGAGCAGGTCTACAGAACAATGGCGACGTAACGAGCAGGTCTACAGAACGATAGCGGCGTAACGAGCAGGTATACAGAACAATGGCGACGTAACGAAATCACAGATGTACACAATAACAGAGGCGCGCTAGCGATCACAGTTGAAAGTACATCTTTAAACACCGGACAGTAACTGCAAAGGGATGTTAGTATGAGAGCAACATATCAGATATTAACAACACAAAGTGAGGTACTTTGTCTGAGTAGGTTGTGGAGCTGGGGAATCTGTACTTGTGCATTTTACAGGGAATTGGATTTCACAGCTACGCTGGACCAGATCGTTGTACTCGCTGTTCATTAGCCAGCTCCAAGCCTAGAAACGAAAGAACAGCTGTCACAAACAACAGAAATGAACAAGTGCCTACTTTGGGGAAGGACTTTCCTCGGGCAGATTTAGGGCCTGTTTACAGAAAGGAAGGTTGACCCTGGTGCTAGAACCAGCAGCATTGTTGTCGATATGTAAAACAGTCTCGAGGTATTACAATACAATGAAGATAGCCCTAGTGCTTGGACCAGCAGCATTGTTGTCGATATGCAAAACAGTCTTGACGGATTACAATACAATGAAGATAGCCCTAGTGCTAGGACCAGCAGCATTTTTATCGATATGTAAAACAGTCTCGAGGGATTACAATACAATGAAGATAGCCCTAGTGCTTGGACCAGCAGCATTGTTGTCGATATGTAAAACAGTCTCGAGGTATTACAATACAATGAAGATAGCCCTAGTGCTAGGACCAGCAGCATTTTTAACGATATGTAAAACAGTCTCTAGGGATTACAATACAATGAAGATAGCCCTAGTGCTTGGACCAGCAGCATTGTTGTCGATATGTAAAACAGTCTTGAGGGGATTACAATACAATGAAGATAGCCCTAGTGCTAGGACCAGCAGCATTGTTGTCGATATGTAAAACAGTCTTGAGGGGATTACAATACAATGAAGATAGCCCTAGTGCTAGGACCAGCAGCATTGTTATCGATATGTAAAACACTCTCGAGGGATTACAATACAATGAAGATAACCCTAGTGCAAGGGTCAACTTCCCTTCATGGAAACAGACCCTTAAGCCTGGTTTTTACTAGCGACAAGTACAGACACACTTACCGCATCGCCTTCCAGCCCTTGCTCAGTCTTGGATTTTTTGGCGGCGGGAGAATCAGACTGCATCTAGACGTACAGAAACATTGTTACAGTCAGTGATTTAGATATAAATACCCTTTGGTTGGTAGATTGACGTCGAGGTTCGCCTTTATCTCCGACTACATGTAGTTCAAGCAAGTATCGCACTCTTCAGTGTTCCATAGATAGGCCTGGATACAAATATCACGTAAAATCGCCTAAATATCATTCCGGAATATCACGTAAAAAGTTCTAAATATCAGGCAAAATTTTCTAAATATCAGGCAAAATTTTCTAAATATCAGGCAAAATTTTCTAAATTTCCCACTGACAAAGATAATGTTAATACAGTTTTAATAAATATTATAATATAACAACCTTTTTTATTATCGTAATCGCATTTTTCACAAAATAAGCTTACAACCATTGGTACATCGTACATTTGTATAAATATGTTTAGAAGCAAACAATAACAAAGTTAACTTTATTCATCTGGGGTATAGTTTGGCTGCACCTTCATTTTTCCTGAGACCTGATATGTATCTCGGCAGCCTCAGGCTGCAAGCACAATTTTAAACGTGATATGTAAGTCAAGTAGATACTCCCATTACTCCGTCAATAACTATCGAGAATTAACGCGAAGCATCAGTGCAGCTTCTACATAGTCTTCCAAAGCATCATGTTGCTGGTCGCCAAACATCGATACCAATAACGAAAACACTCGTTCAGCTGCTGCAGACGATGGCTGGATAAGTACCAGCTTCTGGACAGCAGATGACCAGGCAGGAAGCTCAGGGGAAACATCTTTCCACCATTGTAATGTGTCCACTCGTGGGTCAAAATCATCCCTTATCTGGTCAGCTTTGACAGAGTATGCTGCAAGGTCATCTTTGAGCGACTGCACAACCAAGGCAGTGTTCAGGAAGGGCACAGCTATGATCTGGTCAACACCAGTAGCAATTGGATGAGAGGTCTTCACAAACCGTGGATTAAAGAGCTGAGCAGCACGGAAAATAACTATACTCCGGGAAATGTTAGCATCATTAGCTGAGGTGGTCAGATAGTACTGAAATGCAGGAGTTAGACATTCTCTTATGCCATACTGGTACCATCGCTGCTGCTGTGGAACATCAAGGGGAAACAGTTCCTGTACCGTGCCTGTCAGTGCCGGAAAATTCTGCACATGGATGAAGGCTGAGAGCTCCTGTAGCTTCTCAAAAGCAATGAAGATTAAGAGGCTATCTCCCTCTAAGGTGTAGGTTGCCTTGACGAATTGCTCAAGCTCCATGAGCGATGCTAGCTCCACCCTCAGCTGCACAGCATTATCCGTCATAATAAGACGTTGTCTCGATGTCTCGGCAAAAGCATCTTCACTGTCTAAGAAAGCAGCTATGTGCCTCCATTCTTCATGTACAACTTTTGCACATTCCCAGTAGCTCCACCAGCGAGTTGCATTGTATCTTGGCATAGCTCGCCCAGTGAGATCTTTCCATACCATTCTTCCCCTTATGCTTGTAGTGAATAGAAAGTTCCACGGTGTCATGAACTGCTTAAGAATAGGGGTGTTACATTTTGTACCAACCCTGTCAACGAAGTGAGAAATACAGCCAACATCGAGCATCTCTGGGTAGAGTATGGAGACTGTTCTCAGAGCCTTTGTGTTTACTGGCGCCCTATCTCTCATCGCGGCCAAGAGAAAACCTTGGGGGACATTCAACTTTCGATGGAGCACGTCTAATATGATACGAGCTAACTCGTCTCCGTTTACTGAGCTCAGTCTTCACTAGCTGGAACCTGACGAGTCTGACCTTTACCTCCCAGTTTTCCACAAACCGAGCTAGAACAGCCAGAGCTTCGCCATCGCGGGTGGTTCCATCAAATATGAGGGATACTTCTTTGCCCAAAAGCTCTTTCGTGATGGTCTTGTATTCCTCTTCGAGTACAAAAGGGATAAGTTGGCGCATGTTTGCAGAAGACGTCAAGGTGAAACCAGCTTCTTCAAATATATCCCTGAAGAATTCTATTCTATTTAGGGGAGTGCCACTCTTAAGGAACGCTTGTACCACCTTCACTCTGAAAACTCTTGTTCCAGTAGGAAGATTCTCGCCTTTTGGGTGCGTTTTTTCGTCGTATTTTTTCATAGCCTCGGCAATGTGTTGCTCTTTCATAGAAGTGGCCTTCATTTTCTCTGTGTTCAAGGAGTGCTTCTTGCTTGACAGGTGAACTTGTATGTTTTGCTTCTTTGTCGAGAGCTCTTCTCTGCACACTTTGCAAAAGAGTGCACCACCCTGAGTGGCTATAAGACAATCGTCTTTGAATTCTTGCACCCGTTCACGTGCCGACAAAGTTACAGGCTCGTTTGTTTTTCTGGAAACAGATGACTGTGATCGCCGATTGCCTGATTTGTTCACAGCTAGTTTTCTTTTTCGTGATAAATCACTTGCAGCTGGTGCTCTTAACCGATCAAGAAGAGAAACCACTTCTTTGTCTCTCTGCAGATTGCTTTCAGCAGCATCACTGGCATCATCAGTGGAATTGGGCGCACTAACCGGAGGTGGATCCGCCATTTTGCTCTGAGTCTGACCTCTGTACTGACTGCACTAAGCATCATTGGATACATTATTAAGTGGGAAACCGCTGATCCAGATTACTGTTGCCACTGAATTGAGCTAACCAGTTTCAATCACCAAAAACTACGCTGAAAATGCCTAGACCCTCAACAAAATTCCTAAATATCCCAACAATATCCCTTTTTTTCTTCTAAATATCACATTGTTTTCTAAATATCATGGAAGGTTCTAAATATCTAAAAAAATATCATGATATTTGTATCTAGGCCTATCCATAGTTCAAGTTCAAGTTTTTTTATTTTCACACTGTTTACATGATATATAATAGGTACAAATAATTAATTACAGATATTAAAAAAGACATATAACATAATACAGAAATATACAAAATAGGTGTGCAGAGACCAAAGTAGCAGAAATGCTTTCGAGTTGGTCACCGCCTATGTTACTAGTAAGGACGATTGAGACACGTATTATGTGAAAGAAGGAAAAAAAAGAGAGAAGGATAAAAGGAAAGAACTGGAGCCATTAAAATTGATTATGACTACTAGGTAATAAACAATAAGATGAGTAACTAGTATATATAGATATTGTAAGTAAACAAGTATAATTATAATGGTATTATAGCTATACATTCGTTAAATTCATTAAATACATATGCAAATATGTAAGGTGTTTTATTTGTTTACAATTAGATTTGGTCATTCAAAAGAAACTTTTTGTATTTTTGTTTGAAAGCATGGTATGGAAGGTCTTTAAGTTCTGTTGGTATAGATTCCCAGAGTTTGGGTGCGGAGGACCGAAATGTATGAATCCCATAATTTGTTCTCACTTTGGGTTTGTAGAAATTTTGTTTGGCAGCATATCTGGTATTGTAGGAATGAATTTCGGATATTGGTGTAAGGATATCAGAGAATACGGCTGGAATACTATTTTTATTATTTTGAATTTTATGTGTAAAAAGTGACATTTTATATTTATGGATATTTTCAAATTTTAGAATTTCAAGAAGGCTATAATAGGGGCTAGCGTTTTCCCTACTATGAGCAAAGAATATATTTCGTATACATTTATTTTGTTTGGTATATATTTTGGTTAATCTTGTTTTATAGGTAGAACCCCAACTCAATAAACCATAGTTCAAATATGGATATATAAGGGTATAATATAATTGTTTTAGCATATGGAGATCAAGATAGTATCTTAGTTTATTGATGATTCCAATATTTTTGGCAAGTTTATTATTGATATGTTGAATCTGAGTATCCCATTTTATATGTTCATCAATGTAAATACCTAAATATTTTATATAGCTTTTACGTTCAATATTGTTAATGTTGATATTTACTTTTTTCCTAGACGAAGTTATAACCATATAATTAGTCTTCTTAAAATTAATAGACAACTTATTAGTAACACAATAATTTAAAACTAAATTCAGTTCATCATTCATTACGGTTTCAAGTTCTTTAACATTATCACTAGCAAAAAAGATATTAGTATCGTCAGCAAATATCCTGAAAGAAAGCTTAGCAGAAGAATTTGGTAGATCATTGATATATAATAGGAATAATAGGGGTCCTAATGTTGATCCTTGGGGTATCCCACAAATGACTGTTTCCATACTTGATTCGACTTCGTCAATTTTTACGTATTGATTACGATTTTTTAGATAGTTTTCAAACCATTTAAGTGGGATTCCACGAATTCCATAGGCATATAATTTGGAAAGTAAAATTTTGTGGTTAACGGTGTCGAATGCCTTGGAGAAGTCAAGAAAGAGACCACAAGTAATTTGTTTTTTTGTCAATTGCAAGGTTTAAGTTTTCAGTAATATCTAAAATAGCTTGTTTGGTGGAAAATCCTTTCCTAAAGCCAAATTGATATTTATATAAAATATCATGTTTTTCTAAAAAAGATTGAAGCTGGTCGTATATTAATCGTTCAAAGACTTTGCTAAATGCTGACAATGTTGAGATTGGTCTATAATTGCCAGTGTCAGTAACTTCACCATTCTTGTATATGGGGGTGACTCTGGATATTTTAAAGACATCTGGCACTATACCAGTTGCAATAGATTGATTGTAGATAAGTGTAAAAGGTTTAGAGAGTGGTTCACAGGCAATTTTAATTAGTCTATTTGGGATATCAAGTGAGGCTTTATTTTCATTTAGGTTTGCAAATAACTTACATACTTCGGTCTCTGTTACGGGAGACATAAAGAAACTAGAAGTTGGTGATGAGTTGATGTATTTAATGGGGTCTTCATTGTTGTGTCCAATAGCACTTGCTAGGTTAGGGCCTACGTTAATAAAGTGTTGGTTAAATTGTTCGGCAATATCTGCTTTACTAGTATATATTTTATTATTTCTTTCGATTCTTGATGGGCAGGTCTGTCCCTTTGTTTTTCGTTTTATTAATGTACCAATCAATTTCCATGTAGCTTTTAGATTGTTTTTGCAAAATTCAAAATGTTTACAATAGTATGCCTTCTTATTGTGGGTTTTAAGCTGGTTGAGTTTATTAGCATACTTCTTAAATTTATCTATTTTATTTGGATTATTAGAGAGAAAATGTGTTTTATACATATTTTGTTTAGTTTTGATTGATTTTAAGATGCCATTAGTTATCCAGGGTTTTGTTAGTTGTTTTCTTTTGCTTAGGGATACCAATTTATTAGGTGCATGTTTATCTATTATTTTATTAATTGCTTTAATTGTATTAGTTGTTATTTCATTTAAATTTCTGCATTCATTGTTGATAGCATTCCAGTCAATTGTACTGATGTCATATAGGTATGAATGTTGGTTAAAATTGCTATAGTTCCTTCGAAATATTTTATTGTTTTTTCTTTTTATTGCTATATCAGCAATGCAGAACGTAGGTAAGTGATCCGAAATATCTATGGTAGCAATTCCAGAAATAAGTTGGGTAGATGCATTTGTATATATGTGATCTATCAAGGTTGCAGTATGGCTAGTTAGTCTTGTTGGCTTTGTAATTATTGGCAAAAAATTATTAGAGTAGAGCATATCTAAATAATCTTCAGTTTGTGAATGGGTATTGTATTTTAAGAAATCAATATTCATGTCACCCAGAATATAAACTTGATATTTATCTTGATTAAGCTTTTTCATTATTTCTTCAAGTTGAACAGTAAAATCTTCTATACACGCATTTGGGTGTCTATAGATGCACCCAATCATTATGTGAGCCTTTCCATTACAAGGATTAATTTCAATCCAACAAGACTCAACTAACTGCATATTGAATTTGATGTCAGGTCTATGTATTGATTTTAATTTATTATTAATATAAATAGCTGCCCCTCCTGCCAAGGTCGATGAGTCAGTGTGATAAAATATATAATTTGGGAGTTCTACATTAACTATTGAATTTTCATTTAGCCTTGTTTCCGTGATTGCTAAGATTTCAGGCCTTTTGTCAAGTGAGTAAAGCATATCCTCAAGTAAGGTTAAATTATTTTGTAAACTTCTAACATTGCAATGAATTAATGAAAACGATTTTGGTCCTGATGTTTTTAAAGCATTATTTATCTTGGTAATTGAATAATACTCGGATACAGGGGTAGTAAGCATTAAGTCAGGGTCTGTCTCATCGAATTTATCAGGATTAGGTACTATATTATACAAGTCGGTATCTAGTTGATTAAATACACACGACCAAGAGCCAATTACGAAACTGAACTCACGGTCATTTAGGCCATAAAATGGTAAGATACTACAATATTCACTTACTTTAACGTCAGTAAACACAGGAGAGAGTTTAAGCGTAAGTAATTGATCTTATATCAGTCAACTATTCACCTCCTCAGCGTTGGGGGTTGTACTTGAGACTCCATGAAGTCATGAAGTCATAGACCTTACTAGGGTCAATCACGTTTTCTGGGAAGCCCCCACCCCCCTCCCCCCACCTCCGTTTCACCATAACGGTTAATTATTCAATACACATGTATACCCAAGGGAGGGATGGGTGGAGATAGTTTCCCAGAAACCGTGATTGGTCCCCTTTACGAATATTTTTCCCGCGCTACACAGAAACGAGGCGATTGGGTAAAGTGAGAATAATATAAAAAGTTTGCAACTTTTATAAATGAACTCTCATTTGTTTTACTTGCATCAACTACTAAAGTAGTACAGTTTTTATATCTCACTTTACCTAATCGTCTCGTATATGTGTAGCGCGGGAAAATATTCGGTAAGATCTATTCGCACCAATTTCTTGGATCCAAACCCAAAAATTCAAGAACGTTCGTTAATAATGAATACGGGTTTTTGTCTTCAAACTATAACTTTGTTGTGAACGAAGTATTACTTCAAAAACGAAGCCGTGAGAAAGACCCGCTAAGATCTCATAATCTGTATACTATAAAATAGCTTTGGAACTCACCGAACACAGTGAGGTCGAGAAAAAAGTGTTCTCTCACAATACTGAATCAAAACCTGGGTATTTCCTAACCTCTTCTTCGGAGCCAGATTCTTCCAATTTCGTTTCACTGTATCCCAGCATGCTCTGAATACACGAAGTAAAACAGTCCATATCACCCTGGGGTTCGTTTTGTATCTCCCATAACAACCGGTCGGCGTTATGGTGAGCCATTCGATAATATGTGAGGATGAACTGAGTCGCTATGTGAGCAGGGAGTAAACACTTGAGGGCGTGCACACTGCGACACACTGGAGAGAGAAAAAAAAGAAAGCACTTTGCGGGAGGCAGCAGACAATTCATAGTTCCACAGCCGCAAAATTAGCTCTTCCCCTCTTAGTTACTGTTGCTAATAGCTCCTCCCCTCTTAGTTACTGTTGCTAATAGCTTCTCCCCTCTTAGTTACTGTTGCTATTAGCTCCTCCCCTCTTAGTTAGTTGCTAATAGCTCCTCCCCTCTTAGTTACTGTTGCCAATAGCTTCTCCCCTCTTAGTTACTGTTGCCAATAGCTTCTCCCCTCTTAGTTACTGTTGCTAATAGCTTCTCCCCTCTTAGTTACTGTTGCTATTAGCTCCTCCCCTTTTACTTACTGTTGCTATTAGCTCCTCCCCTCTTAGTTACTGTTGCTAATAGCTCCTCCCCTCTTAGTTACTGTTGCTAATAGCTCCTCCCCTCTTAGTTACTGTTGCTATTAGCTCCTCCCCTCTTAGTTAGTTGCTAATAGCTCCTCCCCTCTTAGTTACTGTTGCCAATAGCTTCTCCCCTCTTAGTTACTGTTCCTAATAGCTTCTCCCCTCTTAGTTACTGTTGCTATTAGCTCCTCCCGTCTTACTTACTGTTGCTATTAGCTCCTCCCCTCTTAGTTACTGTTGCTAATAGCTCCTCCCCTCTTAGTTACTGTTGCTAATAGCTCCTCCCCTCTTAGTTACTGTTGCTATTAGCTCCTCCCCTCTTAGTTACTGTTGCTATTAGCTCCTCCCCTCTTAGTTACTGTTGCTAATAGCTCCTCCCCTCTTAGTTACTGTTTCTATTTGCTCCTCCCCTCTTAGTTACTGTTGCCAATAGCTCCTCCCCTCTTAGTTACTGTTGCTAATAGCTCCTCCCCTCTTAGTTACTGTTGCTAACAGCTCCTCCTCTCTTAGTTACTGTTGCTATTAGCTCCTCCCCTCTTAGTTAGTTGCTAATAGCTCCTCCCCTCTTACTTACTGTTGCCAATAGCTACTTCCCTCTTAGTTACTGTTGCTAATAGCTCCTCCCCTCTTAGTTACTGTTGCTAATAGCTCATTCCCTCTTAGTTACTGTTGCTATTAGCTCCTCCCCTCTTAGTTACTGTTACTCTTAGCTCCTCCCCTCTTAGTTAATGTTGCTAATAGCTCCTCCCCTCTTAGTTACTGTTGCTATTAGCTCCTCCCCTCTTAGTTACTGTTGCTAATAGCTCCTCCCCTCTTAGTTACTGTTGCTATTAGCTCCTCCCCTCTTAGTTACTGTTGCTATTAGCTCCTCCCCTCTTAGTTACTGTTGCTAATAGCTCCTCCCCTCTTAGTTACTGTTTCTATTTGCTCCTCCCCTCTTAGTTACTGTTGCTAATAGCTCCTCCCCTCTTAGTTACTGTTGCTAATAGCTCCTCCCCTCTTAGTTACTGTTGCTAACAGCTCCTCCTCTCTTAGTTACTGTTGCTATTAGCTCCTCCCCTCTTAGTTAGTTGCTAATAGCTCCTCCCCTCTTACTTACTGTTGCCAATAGCTACTCCCCTCTTAGTTACTGTTGCTAATAGCTCCTCCCCTCTTAGTTACTGTTGCTAATAGCTCATTCCCTCTTAGTTACTGTTGCTATTAGCTCCTCCCCTCTTAGTTACTGTTACTCTTAGCTCCTCCCCTCTTAGTTACTGTTGCTATTAGCTCCTATCTTAGTTACTGTTGCTATGTCCTCCCTCCTTAGTTACTGTTGCTATGTCCTCCCTTCTTAGTTACTGTTGCTATGTCTTCTCTCCTTAGTTAATGTTGCTGTCTTCCCTCCTTAGTTACCGTTTTTATGTCGCTATGTCTTCCCTCCTTAGTTACTGTTGCTATGTACTCCCTCCTTAGTTACTGTTGCTATGTACTACAAGCCGTAAACTTTAACCTGAAGAAATTCAAAACAAACATGGCGAGAAATGCCAAGTTTGGTTATAAACTCCATAACATTCTGAATGATTTAATTTCCTATCTTTAACTGAGTTTCTTAAATCTTTCAGCGAACTCCTTCAAACAAGATGGCGGCTGTATTTTCCCGGGGAAACATTGCTGCATTCTGATTGGTCTGGTGTTTCTAAATTGACAGGTGTGGTAGAGAACTGTGGCTTCATCGCGTAGTTACACATAATCTCATTTTGTTGTGCGTCCGTCCCTTATAGATGCACACCGCATGACGTCAAAATGTGACGAGAACAAAGAAGTACGCCACGAGACGCAGTTGAGTGACAAAAATATAATTTACCTACCTGCAGTGCTTTTACACAACGAGGGAAGTAACAGTCTGAACGTGGATCCTCCAGATAACACCTAAGAACAGCAATGGTACACAGAGTGTCACTGTGGGCATTTCGAAAAAGATACAAAGCTCGCTATTTGCTGGAATGAGAATGTTTGCCACAAATGTTCTTAGGCCAAGTTAGTAGTATTCTTGATACTTCATGTAGGTTTACATTTCGGAGGGCATTGGAGAGATGTTTCCATTTTTAAACCCCCCCCCCCCTCCCCCTCAATTTATTTCCCGCGCAAAACTCGCGCATGCGTTCTTTAGATCTGTCCTTAGTAA
The DNA here is from genome assembly GCA_030867875.1 of Actinernus sp. WN-2022. NCBI lineage: Eukaryota > Metazoa > Cnidaria > Anthozoa > Actiniaria > Actinernidae > Actinernus > Actinernus sp. WN-2022. The sequence continues at coordinate 62,326,241 of JAOWCC010001589.1, read as the reverse complement.
GCGCAGCATTAAAAAGGGCGTTGCAATTTAAAACCTCATAAAAATCACAGCTTGTAAATCGCTCTCAAATCATGGTATCTTTTTTAATATAACAAGAAACAAACCAGATTGCACCCAAGGGGATGTGGGTCTCGTAAGGCTTCTACGGTCTGGCTGCCTCTTCCACTGTCCTCTGTAAAGAATAACACCTTGTTTACGTTATAATGCTAATGAAAAGGTGAATTATCCATGTATGACTTATGAAAGACCACATCTTATCACAGAAATATCCTCAGTATTTTTAATTATGAACAAGGACTCGTGACAGAAGGTAAGTTTAAGGTGCCTTGCAGTAGTTTTCTTCAATCGAGACTCACATTGCAAAACCGCCTCCCGGTTAGCTGTTGTTAAGCTCCGGTCTGTTGAGCGGGAGGTTGCGGGATCAAAGTCAGGCCGGACCAACACTCAGGGTCTAAAAATAACTGAGTAGAAGGTGCTGCCTTTGTGAAACAACTGCAAATGATTAGACCTTCACGTCTTCTCGGATAAGGACGTAAAATCGTAGGTCCACTGACGGAGGCAGGCCTAGAAGGGACCTTGTTTGTACTACTGTAATTACGCTCTGATCAGGCTCTGATCCGAATGTCTCCAATCAAATCAAATCACAACTATTATAAACAACCTGCCAACAGAGCTCGACATTGCGACCAACTGTTAATACTTAGTGTAGAGTTTCAGAACTGGTCGCCAGTAGGCGACACACCTTTAGACCCTTCAACGTTTTTTACTTGTAAGGAAAATTGGCAATAGATACCTTACGCACCGAAGACGGCGACTACGGTGACGACGGGACGTAAAAAAGCGTTTTCTCGCGAAATGGGCCTTTTGCAGAAATACAATCACGTGTTTGTAACTGGATGGCAAAAAAATATTACTTCTTCTATTTACGAGATCGGTAGTGTTATTAGCGAAACCTGTTTGTAAATACAATTTTTAACCTCCAGTCAATTGTAGATCTTTCTAAAACAGCGTTTGCAAGTTTTCCATTGAGGTATCAGTACGTTATTTCAAAAGGCCTATCCAGATTTTCAAAAAATATGACAAGCATAGAGCTCACACAGCACTCTGATATTGTTAACAGCTTTTTCAGTTTTTTTCTTACTTCTCCGCTGTTTATTGTTAGTTTTCACTATATTTATATACACAAAGAAAAGACCGGACCTACGTTTTTAAATGTCGAATGAACGTTTTGGATAAAAAAAATAATTAAGACCTGGCGACTGAAGTCTTGATGGCGTTAGTTGCCACTTAGCGACTTAATGGAAAAGTTAATGTTGGGCCCTGGACAAGCACCTGGTCACAAGGCAAAAGAGAGCCGAGAATATACCGTAAATAACAGTGTGATAACTATCCGTACCTTGTACAGCACCTTCAACATGTCTCTCGTGCAGAGGAGACAACAACACAACCTGCAATACACATAAAGAACAAGACGTTACTTTCAGTTCTGGCACCATCTTCTTAAGGACTTCACTGGCTGCCATAGTTACCAAGGTCTTGTTATACAGTAAATCAAAAACGATCTCGCCATTCGAAATTTTCCAATCGGCGGAAACTCAGGATTAGGCGCGTAAAAGACCCTGGGTACGAGGTTAGCTATCGTCTGCAATGAATTAAAGAAAGGTAACAGCACGGCCTGGACGGATGTTTATCAATGATATTCCACAATCTCCTAAACAGTTTTCCATATATAGAGGATATTACATGGCCGAGCGTAGATTCGGTTTTTATCTTCGAGTGGTGAAGGTTGTAATACACGAGTGAGCGCACCGAACGAGTATATTACAACAAATTCACTACGATCTCTCGGATTGGCTGCCAGTTAAATGTGGCGTCCCTCAAGGTAGTCTCCTCGGACCCTTGCTGTTTAATATTTTTATCAACGACCTTAATTTTTCTGTTGATATATCATCTCTAAGGTTATATGCTGATGATACCACTAGCTATGCAGCAGATACCAGTCCTGTGATACTTGAATATATCCTTAACAAAGATTTAGGAGTATTGTATGACTGGTTTAACAGCAATTTGTTGAAACTCAATGGTGATAAAACCCAAGCTATGATTGTCGGGGACTCAAATTATAACTATAACCTTAATGTTGGACATAAAGATATCACTATTGAGGATTCAATGAAAATATTAGGTGTCACGCTCGATAAGCACTTATCTTTCAAATTTCATGTAAAGGAAACAATCGCAAAAGTTTATGCTAAGTTAGGGGCGCTACGGCGCATAAAGAATCTCATTCCTAATCAGGTAGCGTTTAACCTATACAAGGCTTACATCATGCCTCACTTAGAATATTGCAGCCCGCTTTTATTAGGACTAAATAAGACACTTAGTAAGAAATTAGAGTCAGTGAATCATTTTGCACTGAGGACACTTTTAAGTTTAGGTAATAGTGTGGACTACGACCAGGTTCTTGACTCCTGTTCACTACAATCACTTGACCACAGAAGAAGAGTCCAATCTCTGTTATTATTGTATAAATGTAAGAATATTAATGACCCTTCCTATATTTCTGACCTATTTAAAGAATATAAAGTTTCCTATAACTTAAGAGGCCACAAAGGTAAAGTTATGCAGCCTTCATATCACTGTCTGTACCAGCATAATTCTTTTAATTACGTAGCTTTTATCATGTGAAATCAGTTGCCTGTAAAAATTAGATCTGCTAGTTATCTTCCTATATTTCGCAAACAGTTACTCAATCTGGATCTTACTAGTACTACCTATAGCTGCAAATGTCCAAGATGTCTCTCTTAACTCCCTATTGCTTACCAATTATATTGGTGTGGTTATCATTAGATAATATTATTTTATTAATTATTATTTTCCATTTGTTTGTAAATAGCTTTTTAAATAATTAGTTTATTGTAAATTGTAATTAGTCTTAATATTCTTAATATATAGCTTACCCTATATTTGTGTGATTAATTTTAACATATATCTGTATTAGTCGTGCGTTTTTACATGAGCCTTTGGCTCGGGAGATTGGGAAACCACTCCCGTACGTCAACGACGTTAAATAAATTATCCTTATCCTTATCTCCAAGCTGTCATGTACTATAGTTCCACCACAGGGAGCAGAGTAGTATTCCCTGAGTAGTTTACGTACTTGCTCTCCTTTGTATCGGCGCCATCTTGTTTTGTTGAAGTATTACCGCTGTACTACGGTATGCGCGCCTCTTCCAGCGCTGGAAGAAGCGCGCATACCGTAGTACAAAACAAGATGGCGCCGATACAAAGGAGAGCAAGTACGTAAACTACTCAGGGAATACTACTCTGCTCCCTGTGGTAGAACTCACAGTTCCATCCGCCATTTTGAATATTTCAAGTAAAGCGCTACTCGTCCGCGAATATGAAACAAACAAGGCAATTATCTTGAAAACGAATCGAGAAATTCTCTGTACAAACGTGTAATAGTTCTATCCACAGTACTTTGACTGTCGTAGCGTCGCTCGAGCCACCGTTCGCCTCGTTTTCATGCAGTTTTATCAGTTTACATTACAATGGCGGAAGGAACTGTGAAGGGGAGTATTTATTATCCACCAAGCTATAAACTTCCGTGTTGTTACGCGCGCCGTCACAGTCATGTGAAATATCACTTTTATCTCGCGAGTAAAACCACCCGGTATTTATGGTTTGGTGAATAATATATGATTGTACTGATAACACTGACAAACATAAAGCATTATTCAACCTCATCCGATGCACCCTGGGGACTTGAAGGAAACACTGGAAGGTCGACTGGCAGGCTGGGAAGGTGAACGGTGCTGGCCTGAAATCAAAGAGTAATAGTAACGCCGATGCAAACAAAAATCGGGCTCTCTTTTTCCTACATGCACTGCACACGGGCGGTCAGATAAGCATCACACCGCGGAAAAACATTATGCTCCGCTGGCCGATAATAACGGAGGCGTTGGGGAGGTGATTGTTCAAAATTGCCGAGGGTCTAACTTAGTAAACTCGCTTTAAAGTAGTTTTGACGAAACATTTCACTGACCTAAAACAGGGGTGGTTGCCTTTGTTTTCTTTCTGTTTGCGCGGGAAACTGGCGGGACGCGCGTGGCTGGACACACCAAAAGCGCATGCGCCTAACGTTGTGCCGCGGTGGGATAATGGCAATCTGAGAGGGACTGGAAACAAAGGTAATAATGCTACGCAGGCGTGCATGTACTTATGGGAGTAAATGCTGGCCAGGTTTTCAGGTAGGGAATTTGCCCAACCACCTTTAAAAAAGGCTTAATGAAATCTGTAGACATCATGTTAGACTTTCATCTCCTTTTCCTAAGCTTGGTCGAGGGTGCGGCCATGCTCCCATGAATTTTTACACAAGAATGTATCTCCCGCATTATTTTGGGCTTTCCTCATACTGAGAGAAAAAAATTTTTCTCAACAAACGCCTCACAAATCTGCGAAAAAGCACATAATTTGCCGAGAACTGCAGTACCTTGACTGGCCCACTGTACAGGGTGAGAGAATAGTCCATCTCCAGCACTAACATCATGTCCAACTGCTGTGGGTCAACAACACAAAATAATAATAAGAGCAATAACAATACCAATAAAAGCAACAGAATCACAGCAAGCCATGTGATTGGATAATCGGTCTTATATTATATAGCTAAGTAATTTCGCGAGCTATGATTGGCTAAGTAATTTCGCGAGCTATGATTGGCTAAGTAATTTCGCGAGCTATGATTGGCTAAGTAATTTCGCGAGCTATGATTGGCTAAGTAATTTCGCGAGATATGATTGGTCAATTTCCGGTCCATAACTTCCCGTCCGGACCTTCCGCCCACTTCCGGTCTCAAAGAAAACGAAGAAGCCATATAATAAACATCTTATTAAAGGGGCTATGTCATGGTACTGCGCATGTATCAAGTAATCGCTCGTTTTGTGGCTGTTAATTGGATACAAACAGTTAAACTTCCCTCCCTCAATGCTTGATTGAAAGGATTTTCAATATTTCCCAGGAGACTGTTTATAGTCACTGTTTGTTAGTCATTTTTGCATATTTGCTTTCATTTTAAGCATCCCACATGGCCGAGAGGTTCGTTAGTTATATCAAAATCGGTAGAAATAGCTCTTTCCGGCCCGGAAAAACGAATGTAAAGTTTTACCGTGACACAGCCCCTTTACCCTCGGTTGCTCGGAGAGTAAGTCATGGATTCTCGGTTTTTTCGTCGTTTTCTTTTAAATGGCCCGCACGCGAAAAGTCGTATTTAGCATTTAAATGACTTTGCCCCTTTATGTAATAAGACAGTAGGCAAATAACGGCATGTCGGTAACCGTGCTGTACGGTATTTCTGTGATTTGATTGGATCAGCAGGACAAAAACAATGGGAAACCATTTCAACTTCACGGCATGACGTACGGTAACCGCGCTTAGTCAGTGCTGTAGTTTGTCCCACTCATGCGAAATCTGCTCTAGATAACAGCCAACAGTGACGTTATTACGTATTAGACACAAATGCCATTGTTGTCTTTTGTTTCAATTAGTTGACTAGATGACTATTAGAGTTTGCTTCAAGGGTTAAGTTGTTCACTCCGTTTGGGTCTCTTTGCTATGATGTCATCCAAACTAAAAAAAACTCAAACAAAGTACCTTCAATTCTACTACATCCCTCGCAGGTATCTCCTCCGCTGGTATGAATACGAACCGGCTGCCATCCTCCTTAGATAACATCTTCAACATCCTGTCAATACGACATGATTTTATATGGGTTTCTCAAACGATTACTATGTACCGCGCGATCTGATTGGCCTAACATTTCAGTGCTGACATAAGAGAACTTCGGCGCTCTGATTGGCTAAAACCATGCTGACATAAGAACTTCAGCGCTTTGATTGGCAAAATCCATGCTGACATAAGAGAACTCAAGCGCTCTGATTGGCCTAACACATGCTGACATAAGAGACCTCCAGCACTCTGATTGGCTAAAACCATGCTGACGTAAGAGGACTAGATACGATATGAGACTCCATCCGTTTTCAGCGCCTATTGGCTCGTGATTTCGCTAATAATTTGCTCATGTTTTCCCAACATCCCAGGTTTTTTGTAATGGAGAACAAAGACATGGAAAATTAGGTTTAATATTTTAAAGGAAAGGGTCTGTTAAAGATATGGAAATCACATATTGCGGTCTGAGATAGGGCAGGGTTTTGAGATCCCAGTTCACACCTACCCAAATGTCCGAGAAATACCCTATTCCTTTCCTCCCTCCCCTCCCCCCTCCCCGACAGGGCTATACCCAAGCACCAAGTGACATGCCTACCTTAGTCGGTGTGTGTGTCGCACCAAGAAGCAGAAGTACGTATTTCCACACACATCAGTCGTGAGTAGAATCTTGCTTGCTTTCCCTTTGGCACCGTGCCTGTCATGGTAAGATATTCACCACCGATAATATTAAAAACGGATGTGCATATGCTACGCACAAAAATTCGCATGTCTATGTCTATGTACACACAAACGTTCCAACAGTGGGTACAACGTACGCAAAATATTTATCATGCCTTTTGTACGTATAAGCTGTTATAAAGTTTATCACACCGGAGCTTTTGACAAAACGTTGGAGGTAGTGTGCCTTGGAAAGCAAGGCTATCCCATTTATCATCGCCACAGAATTACAGGTATGGATATGAGGTGTGAATAGAGCTTTTGCAGGAATGCAATCACGTGGTTGTGCTGGATGGCAAAAAGAACTGGCTTAATTTATTTAAAGGCACTTGTACGAGATCAGTAGTGTTATTAGCAAACCCTGTTTATAAATGCTATTTCCCACCTCCAATCGATTGTCGATCTTTCTAAAACAGCATTTTTGAAGTTTGTTTCAAAAACTCATTAATAATTCATGAGGAAAAAAACAAATGAAATGAATGTTTAATGAGTGGTTTTAAATGTGATATAGATACGTAAACTTTTGCTTCGATTGTATCGGCCAAAATAGGTCGTATCGCCAAAATAACTGAATAACGTGACTTTATACATCAACGTTTAAGAAGCCGTTCGATAAACTCGCAGCTCGTGTTAGTAATCTGTTAAAACACTGCTGTTCGCTTATTAAACAGTACTTGCCATCAAGTAAAGCCTTTCCCATGGGATCACGAGCTCAATTCAAGTGATATATCGGCACGTGACTGTTTCATGCAAAAATCCTGTAGAGTATACAGCTATTTCAAAAAGGTTGTCCCTGAAAACAGCAAACGACAAGTGCCATTCCACCAGACCGCAATGGATTGTGGTTGTAGCTGAAAGTCTGCTGAATTCGTTTGTTTTGGGGTCAAAACAATAAGACGAATATTAACGGTCTCTTACGAATCGATGTTCACTGTAGTTTATCCGCTTCACACAGCTGAACAGTGAGTTATAGCCACAATATAATTCGGCCTGGCAATGTCGCTTGTCGTCTAACAACAACAACAACAACAATTTATTCACACTCTTTTAACAAATAGGAATTTACAGTGAGAAACAGTTTGCTAAAATTAGAGTGCTGGGATGTCAGAAGTAGCTTAAATTAAACTAATCGAGTCTGGCACCCCAAAAATGTAATAAATTATATATGAGTATTATTGGTCAGACAAGAAAACACGAACACACACACATTATACAAGTATAAGTCAGTCACTATTTACATTTAAATCAGACAGATACACGTACAAGCTGAAAGGAAGATCTATATTGTATAATTTAATATGATAAGGAGAGCACTAATATTGATTCAAAAACTGTTTAGTAAGACTTGATTTAAATAACTTTCTAGAATGTAGTATCTTAATGTCTTCACAAATTGAATTCCAGGTTGTGACACCATTGTATCGTGAGCTGAATTTACCGTAATTTGTACGAACTTTTGGAGTATAATAAGTACATTTAGAGGCTAGTCTAGTATTATAAGTATGTACTTTTTTGATTGGAATGAAAAAATATTTGAACATAGTTGGAAGATTATTGCTGTATATAAAGCAGTGATTTTGTTACATCAGCGTGGTTTACGCATAAAATGAAACAAGCGAGGCGCAATTTATAAGTTTTGCTAAGGCGTCCCCGATGTGTGGCTACCCTCGTTAAGTTTTCGAGGTATTTTTACTGCGTCGTTCAGGGCAAAACTTGTTACATTTTGCGTCACCATCGACATCGCGCGAAGACGATCAATTAATACCTGCCAAATTGACCATGTATGCTAATGACGCTATTACAGACACTAACAATAATTTAGTACTAACATTCTGATAAACTTTGATTTCATTCTTGTTCTAGTACTCATTAGAGTGGATTTCGATTGGGTGTCGAAAGCAATCACGGGTTTGCTCAGTTTTCCTATTGGCTGTGGAAAATGTTTTGTGATTATCAGCCAATCAAGTGCTAAACTAAAACCAAACGTGTTTTGATCCAGCACGCCATCATTCATCACGCCATCCACGATTGCGTTTACTTTTCCTCGTGATTGGTTCAAGTCAAAACCAATCGTGAATTACTTCAGTTCGTGATTGGCTCATTGTGTTTTTACTTGCTCCTGATTGGTTCAGTAATTACTTTGGTTTTGGTTTTACGACACTCAATAGAATTTCACCAAGTGAGTGTGACGTACCGTACAGCTGAAGGCGTCTCTTGCCACAGACGTTTAAGGCAAACCTCTGGAGCCAAGGGTTCGAAGCCTTCTAGAAAGGATCCTTCTCTTGAGCAACTACCAGGTGGAGAACGGAACACAGAGGGCGACCGGAAGCCTGTCATCAGGGGCGACTCTAAAGGACGGTATTAGAGTTAACTAAAACTGAACTAAAACTGCAAAAAGCAGCATTCAATGTGAGGCAGGACTAAAACCACGACCGCACAAATCTACAATAACAAATATAAACAACTCTATTTACGTGTCTACAATAATTACCAAAAATACCTTGGACCGAAAGATCTCTTAGAAGATCTTTGGATACTTTTAGGGATTTTATAACATATCATGTCCCCCATCCCCCCGTTTCAATGTTGGGAGAAGTTTTGGCCAGCTGATATCATGCATTTTCACAATGCCTGGATCAACATTGAAACGGCGGCGTTTCTGATCAATTAGCTTCGTTTACGATAGCGCTCTCTTTTGCTAAAACTTGAGCTTTAAAATGTATAATAAAACAATTATCGGTTTTCGCATGATAGCGAAAATTATCAAGACCACGGTCTGTGTTAGGCTTCGGCTGCTTCGGCTGATAACACAGACCTCTGTCTTGATAATTTTCGCTATCATGCTCAACCTCATCCAATAATTGCTTATTATCGGTGAGCAATGCTTTATGGGATCGCCACGATCGCTGGAGAGTGGTTTCCATATAATCGCTTCGATCGCCGAGATATAATTTGTTCTATCTCGGCGATCGCGAGAATCGCTACGATCGCCAAAAAAATGGTTTCCATATATATGATCGCTACGATCGCTGGGCCAATTTTTCAGCGATCGTAGCGATTATATGGAAACTAGACTTTAATGATCGCTACGATCGCTGAAAAATTGGCCCAGCAATTTTTCGGCGATCGTAGCGATCCTGGCGATCGCGATCGCCAAGATAGAACAAATTCTATCTCGGCGATCGTAGCGATCGGGTGGCGATCGAAACGATTATATGGAAACCACTCTCCAGCGATCGTGGCGATCGGGTGGCGATCGAAACGATTATATGGAAACCACTCTCCAGCGATCGTGGCGATCCTAGCGATCGTGGCGATCCCATAAAGCATAGCTCACCAATAGAAACATCCCATGATGCACCCAGGTTTTCTCGCACTCGGCAAAATGGCGTCTACCACTGTCATGGCGTCTACCATCTGTCCATATTCTTCTCGTCGTTGAAAGATTTTTCGGACCCAAAACCTGTGCTTTCTTTTCTCCTTCACTTTTCTTTGTCTTCTTCGCTTTAAGATGGCGAGAAAGATCAAATAGTACCCTTCGATCGTTGGTCGTTGGTCATTAATGCATTATTCTCCATGTCGCCTTTTTATCACAACAACATCGATATATAGATAATATACACAGTCTGTGAGTTGTTAGTTAAGAAAACAGTTATTTTAGACAAGCTGCTAAATATTTATTCAAATTATTGCAAAGTGGAATGAATTAGATGACGTAAGATCAAGAATCGACCCAGTCTTTTTCTTACGCGGTCATGGGTCAGGAAAGATAACATTTTCACCATTTCAAACAAGCATAGAACATAGAGTATTCTACGTAAGCCAAAAATTTCTTCACAGAAGTACTCAAAACCTTTCAAAGATTCATATGTATAAAAATTGCAAAAGGGGTTAGGTGCACTTTAATTGGAGACACGAATTGGAATTTAGGTTGGTTTCTGACGAGGGAGGAAAAACGGAGGAAAACCCTCGGAGCAAGGCGAGATACCAACAATCTCAACATCGTAATAGGGAATAAACCCTGGGCACAGTGGTAAAACACAACATTCATTTTTGGATTCAACAATCCGGATTCTCCCAAAGAAACGCACCCTGGCTATAGAGAATTAAGGCTAAGTGACTCGGCTTCTATTTTTAAATCTCGCTTAAAAACAAAACTTTTTAAGAAAACTTATTTTTAATTATATTGTTCTATATTTCTTAGTAATGTGTTTAAAATGTTTAGTAGTGTTTTTAATACATAGGAATTGTAAAGCGCCATAGGGCAGTTAGTGTATATGGCGCTATATAAGTGTTTTTGTTATTATTATTATTATTACTCACCGAGGAAGGGTGATCGCCTCTGGCTGGACGTATGGTGCCCCAGAGCAGGCGACAAGAGACGCAGCGGAGCCGGTGACTGCATATGAGACCTGCTGGCAGGCGATGGTGTATAGGATCTAAATGGTGAGTGGGTGGGTGTCCCTATGGACAGTCGCGAGTGTGCAGCAGCAGTCATGATGGGAGTAGGGTGGTGGGCAATAACTCCACTCAGAACATCAGGTGGGTTGTGTGAGGTGGAAGGAGACTCTGGCATGTCCTGTCCATCAAATACACAAACGACTCTGTGTGATGAATTATCACTCCACTTTATATATCACACAGCGGTTTTCGATCGAGTGTCGTAAAACCAAAAGCAAAGTAACTACACAGCCAATCACGGGAGCAAGTAAAATCACAAACCCGTTGCGCATTCAAGAATTACCGCTGGATGCGATGACTACAGGCGCACTTTATTTGTCCTTCTTTTATACGTAAGACAGAAGGTGGAATAACTTTTTCAGTCAGTACAACCAAGCTATGGAACAGTCTGCCTTTGAACTTGAGAAAGCTGCCAAATGTCTACTCATTCAAGAAATGTTATCAGAAATACTTACTGAATGAGCAGCTTTCTCTAAATCATTTTAGACCTTAACATATTTAATTTTGTCGGTCTTTTAAAATGTATTATTTTATACAATATCTCACATTTTAGAATTAACATTAGAACTTAAGCATTTTTATATTTACATTTCTCTGGGTGGGGAGGTGGAGACTAGGGGGCTTAGCTTATTTACTTTGTTGCGAGGGCGGGGAGTGATGGGTGGCGGGGGGGGGGGGGGGGGGGGGGGTGGTGACTTAGGTGTTTACATCGTATCTGTTATAGTTAGCTTATATATTTATTAAATAGATCATATGAATAGCTTTATTAGTATATTAGTATTAAGCATTTTACATTAACTGTATTGTATTATTGTAATGAGGGCTACAGGTTTCTTAGTGTTGTTAACACTATTATGTATTACCCTCTTTTAATAAAGACGTTATTATTATTATTATTATTATTATTTACTCAACGTTAGTCTCATTCTGATATAAAATAGTCACAAATACCAGCGAGAAGGTGCAGAAGTTCAAACTACGACGATACATAGAGTATTGAATAATCCTTCTTGCCGCTGGTATTTATGAATACTTAACATCAGAATGAGCGGACTAACGTTGAGTGAATGCGTCTGTAGGCATCGCATCCAGCGGTAACTCTTGAATGCGAGTCTATTCGTGATTGGTTGTACTTGAACCGGTCACGAGGAACAGTAAACGCAATCATGAACAACTTTCGCTAAAACGAAACTTGATTGCGCGACTAACAAAACAATGTTTGGTTTTAGTTTAGAACTTGATTGGTTGATAAATACAAAACATTTTCAGTCACAGCCAATAGAAAAGCTAAGCAAACACAAAACCAAAGCAATCACTTATTACTTTCGATACTCAATCGAAAACCGCACTAGTTCTAATAGATCCTCACTAACACGTGCTCTTATTGGTTGAATTAAAAGCCGTGTTCACGCGGCCGCCAATCAAATTCAACCTTCTTTAAATTAATACAGATTTCTTCAACACCCCTTAGTCATCAACGCAATAATTGGCAGGTAAAAATCCCCTTCTCTTCACGAATGGCACAACAGGTTCTTTAAGGTCCCCCATTTATGAAGAGAAAGTGCTGGGAGGAAAGGCCAACGGTTTTTACGTCCCTGCCCAAGGAAACGGTCGGGATTCGGATCTACAAACCCCCACATTCGTGATGGGCAACAACAACAACTTTATTATAATACTCTCACATATAAGTAGATACATCTATAATAATAGTAGCCTGCTTGCAGGCGGTAGAGGGTGTTTTTTTCGCGCAGAAAACGGATCGCAGAAGACGGATATCGAAGCGGCCGCCATATTGGCCGAACGGGATTGAGACCTGGGATTGAGTGACAAATGGACGGGGGAGGGGGTGGGGGAAGAAGGAAAATGTCACTCGGCCAATATGGTGGCCGCTTCGATATCCGTTTTCTGCGGTAAACACCCTCTACCGCCTGCAAGCAGGCTATAATAATAGCTATAATTATAGCTATAATAAACGCACCAATACCCACGATTGCTCTCATCTGACTTGATAGCTCAGTTGGTAGAGCGCCAGACATGCAACCTGGAGGTCGTTGGGTTCGAGTCCCACTTGGGTCAGAGATTTTTTCTCTTTCCCTCGTAGGGCGTGCACACATAGCACTACAGCATACCACTTTACAACACATTCTTTACACCTACTAGTGCTACGCGGCAAACATCATGATGATTTTATATCATAACTACATATAATAATAGTAACAACGATAGGAGTATTAGGGTACCTGAAACAACTATTAATAGTTAATCTAGGTCAGGTACCTATTAAATAGGATAACTAATAATGGAGAAAAGCGGGTAGTTAGTTAGTAGCCAAGAACAAAAACACAGGGAAAACAAAAGACAACGAAATACATACATACAATACGTACAAATATACACTGTTCAGTTTCCTATTTTAGTAATTGTCCATGAAATTAATGTTTAATTTTTTATCTTAAAGGGATACCCGAGTGAAAAACACATTGGGGCTCAAAAGAATCTTCAACATGTTCTTTGTTCAGAAAATGTATTAAAATTTTATCAAACGTTTTTAGTATTAAGAACGAGCACCTCAAAGTTGGCCCCGCGAAGACATGGGCGCCGCCATCTTTGTTTGCATTTACGGAAGTGACGTCACTTCGTCCCACCAGCGTATCGCGGCTACTTGTCTTTGTATGATTTTCACACGCTCGGAATTAAAGTGGATATATTTTCATCGAGATTGCAGAGGAATTCTTACAGAAACCGGAATTATGATGAAGACGACATTACGAGAAAAGTTCAGAAGACTGGGAGGAGGAAGAAAAGCATTGGGAAGGCGAGAAATTATCAGACGAACAACAAGGTCTCGTAACTGCCATTTAATAACAGCAAAACAACATGGCTTAAAAGACTCGAGTGACTTCTGAATAAGTATAAGAACTACAATGTATGTCAGGTACAGTTAAGGCGTTTATCATCCTAAAAACACCTAATAAGTGAGAGAGTGAGAACGCTGGTGGGACGAAGTGACGTCACTTCCGTAAATGCAAACAAAGATGGCGGCGCCCATGTCTTCGTGGGGCCAACTTTGAGGTGCTCGTTCTTAATACTAAAAACCTTTGATCAAATGTTAATACATTTTCTGAACAAAGAACATGTTGAAGATTCTTTTGAGCCCCAATGTGTTTTTCACTCGGGTATCCCTTTAAGGTGTTTTTGCTGAGGATATTGTTCCAGATCACAGCACCTTGATATCTTAAATTAAATTTACCATAGTTGCATGGTTCGGGCTTGAGATAGATAATATGTTAACTTTGAAGCCAACTCTTGTATTATATTTATGAACATAAGATATAGGAGTAAAATAATTATCAAAGGCGCTCTATTACCTGTTAAAGTGCACATAAGCCCTGGCTAATTATATTTCTTACGAAGAGACTAGAGGCCATATACAAAGGATTCCGGAAAAAAAGTTGATTTGATTTATTTGTCATGGTGTATTGGCCGTTCAAAGTTGCCCAAAAACGTGTCTTGGGTTGCCTATGGATGAAAATCAAGCGCGCTAGAGCGCTTTACAAAATTGGCACTGGGTCTAGTTTGACGTCATCAACAGAACACGCTCGATGCGCTATTGCATGAAAGGCCTTGCCGAATAAAGCTCTCCGAAACGTTTAGCGCGATATTATCATCTTTCTCGGTTATCTGTTCAATTATTTTGCAAATAAGCCAACGTTTTAAAGCCGCGAAAAGACGAGTTCTTTTGATGACGTCACGTTTTATTCTCGTCCCAGTCCCCGAAGGTGCGCGGAAATTATTCTACATTTGGAAGTTCAGTCGCTAAAAAAATAATGAAAACATTTTTATTTAGAAATTTCGGAATTTTTTCTCTACCTTTTAAGGTCTAAGCTTTAAAAAAAAAAAATTGGCCAGAGCTTATATGCACTTTAAAGCTATTCGGCCCTACGAACTCCCGCATTCATGATCGGCGCTCTATCACCTGAGCGCGCGTGCGGTGCGGTAATGGTACGGGGTATCAACATTTACCTCGGGTGCAGCCTTGCTTAGTAACCAAATGGAGTGGAGACCCATAACAGAGTCATACATCATGACGAGTGCTGGATTTTGTGAGGTGAAGAGCACATTCACTGTGGGATCGCAAATGTAGTTAACCTTTCCTGCAAGAAGTTAAGAGCAACCTGGTTTTAGCATCACTGTGTTTCAAGAAGCTATGTCATCTGGTACATAGAGCATCTCACATGGCAGCTTGGAGACACACGGTTTTTATCTTCTCGAGGTGAATTTGTCGTAATACACTCGTTCGCATGAGTGAACGCACGTTCATCACTCAAAGATAAAACCATATCTCCACGCTGCCAGGTAAGATTCTGTTTATTATTCACCAAGCTATAAATTACCATATCTCCAAGCTGTGTTTATTATTCACCAAGCTATAGCGATGTTTCGTATGTCGTCATCTATTGTCATTAATGTGCCAACCAGAGATCCATTGGTTCCTAACACAAAGCGGGCTTTACAAATCATGGTTGGAACATTAGCATAACAATTGCAATGTTTATCAACACGAAACATCGCTATAAATTACCATATCACCAAGCTGCCATGTAAGATTCTGTTTATTATTCACCAAGCTATAAATTACCATATCTCCAAGCTGCCATGTAAGATTGTGTTTATTATTCACCAAGCTATAAATTACCATATCTCCAAGCTGCCATGTAATATTCTGTTTATTATTCACCAAGCTATAAATTACCATATCTCCAAGCTGCCATATAATATTCTGTTTATTATTCACCAAGCTATAAATTACCATATCTCCAAGCTGCCATGTAATATTCTGTTTATTATTCACCAAGCTATAAATTACCATATCTCCAAGCTGCCATGTAAGATTGTGTTTATTATTCACCAAGCTATAAATTACCATATCTCCAAGCTGCCATGTAATATTCTGTTTATTATTCACCAAGCTATAAATTACCATATCTCCAAGCTGCCATGTAATATTCTGTTTATTATTCACCAAGCTATAAATTACCATATCTCCAAGCTGCCATGTAATATTCTGTTTATTATTCACCAAGCTATAAATTACCATATCTCCAAGCTGCCATGTAATATTCTGTTTATTATTCACCAAGCTATAAATTACCATATCTCCAAGCTGCCATGTAATATTCTGTTTATTATTCACCAAGCTATAAATTACCATATCTCCAAGCTGCCATGTAATATTCTGTTTATTATTCACCAAGCTATAAATTACCATATCTCCAAGCTGCCATGTAATATTCTGTTTATTATTCACCAAGCTATAAATTACCATATCTCCAAGCTGCCATGTAATATTCTGTTTATTATTCACCAAGCTATAAATTACCATATCACCAAGCTGCCATGTAAGATTCTGTTTACTATTCACCAAGCTGAAAATTACCGGGTTTTAGGCGCATCAATGAAGTGTGACGTCACAGATGTGTAATAGTTTGTTATGTCGAGCGTAAAACACGGTATTTCGCATAAATGGCGTCCAATTTAAATAGGCATTGTCCTGGAGACTTTAGCCTTGTGTTCACGTTGCCACAAAAGCGTTTTCACATGAATGTGAGACTAAAGATTCCTAAACAATGGTTATTCAAACTGGACGCCATTTATGCAATGGGTCTATGGCTTGGTGAAAATGTTCTTTATGGTATTTGATAAACACAATCAGTTGCGCAACAGATACTAGTTTAGTTGTTGTTCGAAGCCCGATTAAGCTAATCCAGGTTGAAGGTTAATAATAATAATAATAATGGCCATATTTATATAGCGCCATATCACCACAGTCTCATGGCGCTTTACATATGACTGACATATCCCGTCAGTGAATTATTTCGGGCTGCTTTACGGCGCTAATAGCTGCCACGCAGTTTACAATGTTGTGTGTGTGGTTAGTGCAATGGCCAGGCTGCTGTACCGGGTGACAATCCCCTGCTCTTTTTTCTAGTAGTACAACAGGTTCTTTCACGTCCCCTTCAAATACTGATTAGAAGTAGAAGGAGACAAGGCCAACGGCTTATAAACGTCCCTGACCAAGGACGCGGCCGGGATTTGAATTTTTACCTTATTGCCTGCTGATTTGGGGTTAAAAACGTTTTGTCTGTATGAGTGGTACGTTTCTTACTGCACCTTTTACTAAGGGTATGATACCATGAGGCGGGCTCGCCTGGTTTCAAGAGACCAGGCCAGCCAGGCAAACCGGGCTAGCCCGCCTCATGTAATGGCGATCACCGGGCTAGCTCGGCTTGGAGTAGAATTACAATTATTCCACGCATTGTCCTTGTGGCAGCCATTTTGTAAACAACGACTTCCCGTCAAAAACGTTGGCACCAATACTCCAGCCCGGGCTGGCTCGCTCCATCTGAGGTGGATCCAGGATTCTGTGTGAGGGAGTTCGATATACGTGAGCGCCAAAATATTTGGTCATTTCTGTGTTGTCTTTTGTAAGCAAGCGAGAGAAAGGGGAGTTCGATGTAAACCCTGGATCCGCGCCAGTCCATGTAATACGCGTATACTCCGAAATGAAACACAGCTCGGCAAACTGGGCCAGCTCGCCTCACGTAATCAGGCCCTAAGAGAACCAGAATAGGCCCTTAGCAGGACACAGTCACGTGCTGATATAATACATCGTTAACGAATGAATTGCGCTCGTGATCCCCATGGGAAAGGCGTTGCCATGGATGCTGGATTTTTTTTTTAAACATATAATGTCCTAGTGTTTGCCTCAAGAGCACCAGGTGCTCATCTAGGAAGCTCACACTACCGTTACAATTACAATTTTTACAGCGAGTAAGGTATAGAAAAAGGAAACGACTTATAATAATGATAGATAAAGCAAGGAAACAGAAAGCAGGAACAATAGATCACAATAAGTAAATTATAGAAAATAATATGTCAAATTATATTGTGATAATTAGAAAAACTTACAGGGACCAAAAACAATCACTTTTGCATAACTATAAAATTGATAATACTACTCTAAAGCCAGTTAAATTAATCAAATCGCTTTGTTTCAATAATATAAAACTGTATTGCTTTAAAAACTTCTATATTTTTATTACTGCTTAATTCAGAAGAGCCATGGAGTAGTATGTTCACTTATATATTATCCGATGTAACATGCCAGTGAGGGATTAAAAGTGCAATGGAGGCAAATAACGTATGACGCACTGCGGCATATAGAGGACAATCCAATAAATAGTGTTTAACAGTTTCCTTGGCAAATCCGCAGAGTCAAAAAGCTGTTGGTGCGCAATTGATTTTAAATAGGTTATCATTTAAAGCAGAGTTACCATGGATGCTGGATGGCAAGCTATCTTTAAAAACACTGTTTTAGAACGATCGACAATCGATTGGAGGTGGAAAATAGTATTTTCACACAGGTTTTGTTAATAACAATACCGATCTCGTAAAAGTGGCTTTAAATAAATGAAGTCAGATTTTTTGCCATGCAGCACAGCCACGTGATTGCATTCATGCAAAGGACCCACCCTTTGGTTACAATTTCTTCAAGGACTAACGCTATCCGAGTTTGAACAACTGGTCCTGTCGCAAAACGGGTAGGTACTTCATATATCGTTAAATAAAAACTAATAGAACGTATACAAACCAAGAATATAAGATATTAGTGCTTGGGACATTTCATTTAACGATATACTTCATATATTGTTACATAAAAACTAATAGAACGTATACAAACCAACAATATAAGATATTAGTGCTTGGGACATTTCATTTAACGATATATGAAGTACCTAGGGCAAAAAGCAAAAACGGTAATGCTCCGCTGGCCGATAAGACCGAAGGCTCTGGAGTTCAAATAAAGTTTCCGAGGCTTAGACTTTTAGTAAATAATTTACTAACTTAGTAAATAAACTCATTAAGAAAACAAATTAAGAAAACTTAAATCTGTTAAACTTTTAGGCTTAGTAGTTTTGTTGTTTTTGGCGAAACATTTCACATACGTGCCTAAAATAAGAAACGGGGGTGATTGCCTTTGTTTTCTTTCAGTTTGGGCGGGAAACTGGCGGGACGCCGCTCATCAAAGGCGCATGCGCATGACATTTTGCATATCGGGAGTGCTACAGAACGGCTAGAGCAGATTTCGTATGAGTGGGACAAACCACGGCTTGTCCGTAGCCTTACTGTAACCGTGCTGTACCATATTTTTGTAATTTGATTGGATGAACAGGGCAAAAACAATAGGGAAACCATTTCAAAGTCACGGCATGCCGTACAGTAACCGTGCCGTAGTATTGCCGTAGTATTGCCGTATTATTGCCGTAGTATTGCCGTATTATTGCCGTAGTTTGTCCCACTCATACGAAATCTGCTCTATGAAAGTACGGACACCTCATAGTCACATAAAGCAGGGGAAAAAATCTCACGATCAATCGGTCTATAGCTTACGGTACGGAACTCGCGCTTAATAATAATAATAATAATAAATAATAATAAAGGTCTTTATTTCAATCATAAGATAAAAATACATATCTTACGTTACAGTTACAATTGAAATATTTAACAAATAAAGAAGCCTTAGCCATGATTTATACTATCATAAAACACGATGGGCATTTGAGAACATGAGAGAAATGTTAAAGCACAAGCCGAAGGCGCGTGCTTTCAACATTTCTAGAGTGTTCTCAAATGACCAGAGTGTTTTATGATAGTATAAAACATGGATTTAAGGCTTCTTTATCTGTTTTATAATATAGATTTACGCGCGCGATGAAAGGAAACCGCCAGTTGAAAACTATATAACACGGCTAACCATGTTATATACTCTGATAAAACATGGCTTCTTAGCCAATCAGAGCGCGCGTACTATCGTATCTATATTATAAATACATATAAAAAGCTATGACTGAATAATTATAAGTTATAAAGCTATGTTATAGTTAAAAATCAATCGATTTATGTAAGAGTTCTTAAAACGGTTTGTATTCACTTTGGGCCGTAGGCTTGATTTGGATCGTAGTTTATATTGAGTGGCTTTTTGTTTTGGCAGTAAATTATTGAGAGTATGCATATCTGAATTAGCTACTTTCTTAAAAATCTTTCTGTCCTGCTTCTCTAGCAATTCCTTTATCTTACTTGGTTTTGATACGTATCTATGCTTAAAGCAGCGATCTAGAAAGCATTGAATTGTAGTAAGCTCCGCACTAGACGCACCATACACTGGCAATCCGTAAGTTATATTAGGTAAAACTATACTAGAGAATAAGTGAATGATCTACCTCTGACTGATTGTAACCCTCTTTACGTAAAGATCTAAGAATAAATAGACATTTATTGGCCTTAATTAGCTGGCTATGCACGTGAGGTGAATCTACAGTCGTCCTGGAAAGTAACTCCCAGTAAAGTGAGTTCTTTGCATTGTGGTATGCTAGCTATACTATGGGAAATTCTTCTGTACATCCTTTCTTGCGAAAAGTCAGCTCTTTACATTTGCTGGGATTGCTAGCCATGGAATTACGGCTTGTTTAAACTTTGCTAATATGGTGACCTCTTCGATGCGCACACCTCAAACAACACCTGTATAAAGTACTGATTACCTTGTGCCTGTGATGTCACTGGCCTTGGTTCATCAAGTGGATGTAGAAGACTGAAAAGTGTTGGTACTTCCCTGCAGTACAAAATAAAACTGATGTGTTTGTTTGTCATAAAAAGTTATTAATCTCGCCAATTTTGTAATATTTCTGGCATTTAATCCATAATTTTGGTTACTTGTCGTGGATCCTGGGCATCATAAGATGAATCAACTCCCTCCCAAGAGAAAACTACTACAATAAAATCCCGTAGGTTTCCATTGTGACATCACAAGATGAAACAGTCCCGTAATTCGGGTAGCTTTTATTCTAGTTTAATTGCTGCTCCTACCTCTCGAATAAAACTAATTTAGACAACTGAAGTATATTAGAAATAGAATTTGGGACAAAAAGAGTTAATGTTGTGATATGGCGCTACTTGAACCAAACCCAAAAATAACGCTCTGAGATAGAAGAGAAATACCATGTGAATGTCCTGATATGCTCTTCAAACTTCTTTCGATAGAGGATGGCAAATATTCAAGTGCCCCCAACCCCTTTTGAAATTTGTAAACAAATGAATCTTTGAAAGGTTTTGAGTACTTCTGCGAAGCAATTTTTTGGTTTACAGAGAATATTCTATGTTCTAGGCTTGTTTGAAATGGTGACAAAATAGCCTTTCTTGACCCATGACCGCGTAAGAAAAAGCCTGGGTCGATTCCCGATCCGGCATACGTCACCTCATTAATGCATTAATCTCCATGGCGCCTTTCTATCACAACAGCATCGATATATAGAGAATATACACAGTCTGTGAGTTGTTAGTAAAGAAAACAGTTATTTTAGACAAAATGCTAAATATTTATTCAAATTATTGCAAAGTCGAATGAATTGGACGACGTAAGATCGGGAATCGACCCAGTCTTTTTCTTACGCGGTCATGGGTCAGGAAAAGTCAAATTTTCACCACTTCAAACAAGAATAGAATATAGAGTATTCTCTGTAAACCAAAAATTGCTTCGCAGAAGTACTCAAAACCTTTAAAAGATTCGTATGTATAAAAATTGCAAAATGCACTTTAAAGTGGATCACAAAAGATTATTCTAGAAACGTGATTTCGATTACAGTGAACATATTTCCAGTTGCTGTAAATTTCTCTTAAAGAAGTATTTTTCATCCACTCAAATCTTTTCCATCCTTCATCAAAATTCTCTCAAATTTTCTCCACTATACCTGGAAAGCATACTCTGCTAATCTGAGCGGTTCTCTCTGTCTCCCGTCATGAGAAAGTGTATCATTTGGGATTTAACATATCCCCCTTCAAAGTATTTCTTAAACTGACGAGTTTAATATATTCTACTATAAAACCAGAACGTCCCAAGCTTGTTAAAAATCAACGTACCGCTTCTGGTTTGTTAGCTCTGTAGCTGTGACTGTCCTTTCAAGTAAAAGGCCTCCAGGTATCGACCAAACGTTATTGACCTAGCAGATAGAAGGAGGGAAGAACGTTAGACAGGCTTTAAAAACTACTAAGTGTATCGAAACGAGAGAGAAAAAGTTAACGTGACAGCTGGTTTAAAAATAACCCAATTTTTTTAACAACATTTATGCTTTACATTTGGTTCAAAATCTTAAGAGCTTATCGTGTGAACTTAAGATAGATATTACCAAGAGAGCATAAGTAAGAGAGGGAATATTGTAGCGTGTGGTGTGCCATGATAATGTCGAATAAAATCTATTTTAGTAACCGGAAGCAGTTGAAGAAAAGTGTGCGCTCGCGACAACAATTCTCATGGCGCGAAACAATTTTGCCGCCGTGAGATTGTCGCGTGCTCGCGCACTTCTCAGCTGCTTCCGGTTACTAAAAATAGATTTATTATATATATTTAGGCAAGCCTAAAAGCGAAGCTCCCAATTATCTGAACTGAGGCAATGACCCAGAAAAAAACAATACTGAATTATATAAAGAAAACAAAGATAAAAGCACAAAATGAAGGGAAATCAGTGCAAAAGGTTTAGAACAAAAAAGAAGATAACGGAAAATGGAAACAACAAGAAGATGTGGAGTTACACGCGCATATGTAACTGAAAACGTAATGCGTGCACGCAGATGTAGTTACGATCATAATAAACTCTGCACGTGCAGATTTGAAGTTGAAATTGAATATTTTACACCTTTCGGCAAAAATTCAGACTAATCGTAAATCACAAATTCCCATAAACGGGAGAATTGAATGTAAAGGACATGACATCATTAAATTAAATTAAATGGCCAAACAAAATCAAGCAGGCCGATTCAGGACTCGCGTAGTCAGCCAATCCGAGCGCACATACTATACGTTGAGCCGGGATTCAAAAGACTGGTGCATAAGCAAAATGTAACGAGGACACATTTCATGTGTTTTCTAAAAAAGGTCTTATTCGATTTCGTACATGAAGTGCCTCGTGAAGACTAGAAAGTTAGAGAAGATTCTTCCCCTCTCCGTTTGAGGAATTGGAGAATTCTAGGAAAACGGTAAAAATACGTCGAAAAAATTCGATGGTTCGTTGAACGATATTTGAAATAAATTCACTCAGTGGTTTTGATACTTTCTTAATGCGCCTTCCAAGACCCAGTTTCTGACAGCCCGATTAAGCTAATCCAGTAGTAATCCGTTACAGACAGGCCTTCAGTACAATCTAGCTGTAGTCGAAGAGACATTGATTCGAAGGAACTCCGTTCACCATCGCGGTAGAATTTAGCGGAATCCCGGGAAAACAGACCAGTGGTGGCAGAACTTAAATGAAGGAAATATTCCTGCATCTGAGTGGCAAAATAAGTTAAGAATGGACCGTAAAGTGTTTGAATAACTTCACGGTTGTCGCTACAACTTGTCCCGGCTAGCAGGGTAACCATACCGCGAGCGTTTACATGGCAAAAGTTGTCCCGGGTAGAAGGGTTACCCTAGCAAACATATACGGTAAACCTACCCCTAGGTAACTCTGGTTCCTGGTTTGGTTTACATGACAGGTACAGTAGACTAGGATACCCCTTATAGATACAGGCCATCTAACCAATGTGGGACCTGTTTTGTTGCACACCGCGCATGTCCGTAACGCAAACTATACTGCCGAACTCCTATCTTACGCTTTTCATCACTGAAAATTTCATCAAAAGTTTCAATTCTATATAGTTAATTTCATAACTACATTACAATATTCGCATCCGATTTGTATCAAAAATGATAGTTTCCTATACTCACTAAAAATGGTAAGGATGCTGTATGCATCGCTCCATCAGCAACAAACACATTCAGAAAATCAATCTCCAGGACACACAGACTTCTTGAGGACTCTGTCAAATATAACAACAATAATAAATTATAATATAGCTAAGTGGGACATTTGTTCGCATATGGGGCCGGTCCAGGTTTGATCCCAATTGGCAAACCAAGTTGGCTAATCATTATCGCTGGGCCCAACTGCCATCAGCAGACGTTCAGCCGGTGACAGTCTCTCTAATTTAACGTTCGTCTGACGTTAGCGATTAGGATCAGCGTTAATGTTTATGTAGACTTGCTCCAAGAGAGGCCAGTTCGACTTGTTTCACTTGCAGGAAATTGAATCGGGGGATTATGTTTTGGCGCGAAAACACGTTTCAGGGGCGGAGTTTATATTTCACGCCTTAGACAAACTCTTTATGAGTACACTCAAATCCACGGTCGCCTGACTTGACACGTCAACATACAATGCCTGAAGAATTGACGCTTTGGGATTGGGCAATTCTTAGTACGTCAAAAGTCACGCCTCCGGTTGAAAAATCAACCGGTAAATTTGGCGCGCTGCAAGTGGGAAAAGTCTAACGTTTATGCAACCAGCCCCTGTACTCTAAGTCCACTGCATCCATTATATTGGTAAAATCTTCATTATCTAGAGCTGCCACAAGTGTTTGCTTGTTGTTGAATGAATTTTGTTCTCGTGAATATCTGTTTTAACGCTGAGGAGCCGGCAACCACTTTCAACAGACCTTTTCTGCTTGGCTCAATGTTGTCCCATTTCAGATCACGTGACCATCCCTTTATATATATTTTTTTATTTCTGGTTTCAGCATGAGGAGATACATTGATATAGAAATACTTCGGACAAAGAATATTATTCCCGAAAGATTTGAAATGGGACAACATTGAGCCAAGCGAAAAAGCGAACAAATTTGAGAGAGATTCGGAGATCTCTTCAGAGCAGTCACGGAGTACTTCTATCCAGGCCAGCTTCTTTAGAAACGCAAAGTTTCTTAGTTAGTTTCAAAACTTTAGCTACTGAAAGCCGTTGTATACTAAAGACAGAAGTTGTCGTATACGCAAACTACAAGCAAAATACATGCGGGCTACCCTGCGAGCAGAGCCATATTTTCTTTGGTTTTCTAATCTCCTTCCACGGGCTCTGTATTCGTGTTTCAATCACATTGAGCATGCGTTGTCCGTTGCTTGGAAACAATCTCCTTCAGACAGTACATTTGCCACTAACCAATCAGAAGAGACTGTTCCCACGCTTGAGACATGAAAAACCGGTTTCTTCGTCCCAGATTCTGGACGACGCCAAACACGAATATGGCAGTCTTAGGGCCTGATTATATGAAACGGGCTGGCCCGGTTGACCGGGCTGGCCCGGTTTGCCGAGATCCCGCCTTGCCTACAAGACACACAAAATTCGATCGTTGCGATTACATGGAAAGCGAGCCAGCCCAGCTCCGATTATATGGAAAATTTTCAGCCCGCTTAACCGAGATCCCGGCAAAGCACTGCCGGGATCTCGGTTAAGCGGGCTGAAAATTTTCCATATAATCGGAGTCAAGCAGGCTGGCCCGTTTTAGTGAGCCAGCTGTTCCGGTCGTGAGTCAGCTGCGTTGCCTTACACGGAGAGCTTTGCCTTTCTCAGCATCTTTTTTCGTGTTGCTGCTACGGAAGCTATAACATTTTCAATTATTTGCTTCCTACGAAGCAAATAAAGATGCAACACTCCATGAAGCTGGAGCAGCAAAGAGAAAAACACCCCGAACTGAAGTAATAATAAAGAAACTAATTTCCTTCGCCTCAAATGACCGGCCGCCATTTTGTATAAACAAAGTCAAATTTTCGCGCGTAGCCTGGACCGGGCTCAGAGCTGGCCCGTCTGACCGGGCTGGTCCGTCCCATGTAATCAGACCTGAGACGAGCTGAGATTGATCTCGGCAAACCGGGCCAACCCGGTCAACCGGGCCAGCCCGTTTCATATAATCAGGCCCTTAGGGTGTTCCGTTTTCGGATTTCGAGATCCGAAAACGGATTTCGTGTTCGTTTGGCAAATCCGAAAACGGATTTCGACTTTAGCATGATCAAAGAAATCCATCTCTGAGAAGGATTTCGTGGATTAATCCAAATCCGGATTTCTGTCTTCGTGTTTTTTTGGAAAATCCGAAAACGGATTAGTAAAATTTTATAGTACTAATGAACAGCTGTATTCATCGGTAATGCTGTGCGCACGCATCTGTTTCGATTTATATATGTATTGTTCATATGGCAGCCATCTATTGCACCTATTACACCTGGGAATCCTCGTTTCCCTTCAAATTGATCGATTGTTTCTCTTAGCCCCTGATCCTCTGGAAAATGGATGAATCTCGGCCCCAAACGATATACGATTACCTTGCAGACTCGGTGATAAACTTCAAAAGCAGTGGATGTCGTGACATCAAATCGATCTGACACTGACCTCATGCACTCGGGATTACCTCGTATGATTTCTTAAATCTACTCGAGCCCTGCCTCCGTGGGTTTGATGCTGAGGTAGCTCTAGACAAAGAACAAGAAGAATTGACCCGCGAGACATACGGAAACAGACGGACGGTAGTGTGGTACAACCTCTAGTTCAAAATACAATGATATTCGCACTCGGTTCGTCTGTTGGTTACTTTGCATGAGAAGCAAAAGAACAGCTCCATTGTCATCACACTCATTCAAAATATCTGCATCTATTTCAGTATCAAAGAACTCATCAAAAAGAAGAGCGCAGCGAGAGCTCTTCGCCAGTGTGCCATTTTGGATAGCGTGACCAATCTAATTTAGACGGATTAGACAGTTGCCGCAGCAACAAATCCCTTTACGGATTTCGTGTTTTTGTGAGAACTGGAAATCCAGGAAATCCGGATCACTTGGATTTTCCCAAACGAATACACCCTTATTTTCTTCGCCATCAGTGGAAGGAGATTAGAAAACCAAAGAAAAGAAAGGCTCTGCTCGCAGGGTACATGCGGGTATACGCGGGTATACATGCCACTTAAAGTGCCTCTACGACGAAAATTTACCATTTCGATTTGCCACTTTTTCAGTGTCTATAGGTCAATCAGTATTAGAAATATCCGAAATAGTAAAAAATATTCCCAAATGGGCATCTTAAACCACAAATTTTAGGAGAGTTTACCGGTAAAATCCTGTCCGCCATTGCTGGAAGCCGTGCCCTTTGTTCAGCTTCAAACAAAGGTTTATTCACCGGAAGTGATGTAATACACTTAACACGACAACCTCGTGGCGCGAAATAGCGTGCATAAAAAAGTAGCCAACCTCGCAAAGATAAATATAACTTTCTTCTTATGTACGTGAAGACGTTTTTAGTAGAAATATGCCTCCAGGCGTTGTGTTCTGCAGGCGAGCGTTAAGTGTATGACATCATTTCCGGTGAATAAACCTTTGTTTAAAGCTGAACAAAGGGCACGGCTTCCAGTAATGGCGGACGTGTAGATTCAATATTCGGAGCTAAAAAAATAAGACTTCCTGTCGTTGTATCGAAAAACAATTTGAACTGGTAATAATATATGAACTCTACTTTATGAATATGCAAAAACATTGATATGTCAAAATTTGATCGTAGGGGCACTTTAAAGTGCCCCTACGATCACATGTTGAGATAGTGATATTTTGACGTATATATATGTAAAGTAAAGTTGCTATATTTTTTGCCTGTCCAAACCGTTGACGGGAAGTCTTAGTGTTTGGGGACCGAATTTTGACTTTTTATGTCAGTACTGAATCCAATCCGTTCCTTGACAGAGCTTGTACAGAGCTAATTTTCAGCGAAAGCGACGTCATTTTCTCAACTCAACAATATGTGAGGGTACTTTTCACACAAACCTTCGGGTGGAGTTATAGGTAAAGTACAATGTTTTACTATTTTTGCCACAAAGAAAAGAAAAGAACGAAGTTTAGTATAGAAATATGCCTTTATAAGAACGACGTGTTGAGAAAATGACGTCACGACAGCAAAATCGCGAACTATTTGGAACACACTCCAGTGATGGCGGATATGATTTTGACGGTGAACTCTCCGCAAAATTCATAGTTTAATTTGGTCCTTTTGCAATATTTTTCAATGATTTGGATATTTCCGCCACTGTGTGACCTTTTGGAAGACAAAAAAGTGGTAAAAGAAATGGTCGAATTTCGTCGTAGTGGCACTTTAAACGGTAGTTCACATATATACGTACACCATGGACACATACATTGTACATATGCACACTTTTACGCACAAACACGTATGTATAATCGAAATTAAGAAATGCCATCGTTATATATATATCCAGAAAATTACTACGTTTATTGATCCCTACTGAGTTACGATGTTTCTTGGCTTTGCCAAATGTTTTTGAGCTCGTTTTATAGGCTGTTCCACAGTTGAAACCCTTGATACTTTAAACAGTGTTTCATGTAATTCGTGACTGGTGCCACTAGCGTGATAGTGTTCTTTAGGCGAAGTGACTATCTCAGGGTGCGCGTGAGGAAAAATATTTGTAGCTCCGGAGGGGCGAGAATAGCATTCGTGCACAAATATTCCTAGCTTAAGTTTGTAGAAGTACCCCAGTGATCTCCAGTGTGACAGGGCTGATAACTTCGTGTCGAGGGGTGTCCCAAGGGAGACTGTGAATAATCCGAGCAACAGCTGCACGATAGTGAATTATGTCTAATGGGTCCAATAAGGTCTTGTTACAGGATCCCCAGATTAGGAATCCATAGGTGACTGACGGAAAGATTATTTTGATCTGAGCTTCTTAGGGAGAAAGTATAGAGTCTTGAGGAGGTTTAATTTCTACACAAATGATGTAGTTAATTCAGTCATGTGGAAAGACCACGATAGCTCGTCATCTATTTCGACACCCAAGCACCTTGAATGGCTCACATCCTTGATTTGAGATGTACCAAATTTAACATCCGGAAAAGCTCCAATGAAGGAGGATCATCACATTTCTCTGGGTGTGTTGTCATTCTGTCCTCCATGCACCATGCGTGCATATGCTCAAGGGCAACGTTCATGTCGTCATGGTCGGCCCGGTTGAAGTCACAGTAGTGTCGTCGGCGTACATGTACAGATCGGTCTTATAGTACGCTATGTCTGGTAGGTCATTACAAAAGATTGAAAATAGAATCGGTCCAAGTACTGACTCTTGTGGGATGCCGAATGTGACATCTCGCAAGCTTGAGGGTGATCCATTCCCATCCATTCACCACGGTATATTGAGTTCGTTCGTTTCTCACCGAAACTAAATGAAAACAGAAGCAATCACCCCTGTTTCTAGTTTTAAGTACGTATGCGTATTTAGGTGAAATGTTTCCCGAAAAATAAGAAAACTACTTAAAAGATAAGCCTAAGACTTTAAAAGGTTGAAGTTTTCTTAGCTTGTAATTCACTGTGAGTTTTATACTAAGTTATAAAATTATTTACTAAAAAGGTTACTGTGCAGGTTCGTATAGCGTTTCTTCACCAAAATTTATTTTCATCTTGATGTTTTACTAAGTGAATATTCTACAATATGAAACACAAACTAGTCCTATACATTAAAAACTTCGCGAGATATTGAAAGAAACATGTTTTTTCGGAAAAGCAAATAAATGGCCAGCGTGTAATAATCATATTATGAGAAAATTTTCGCGTAAACGACATCCGGGAACTTGCTTCGAACCTATTTGCATATTGTTGTTTAAAGATTCGGAAACGAATAATAATACAGCCATGAAACGGCATTTCTTTTTCAAAGTGACATATTCAGAAATCGCTAGGCACTCTTGCTAGATATTTTCAAATCTAGATCACATCAGAAGTAATCTCCATTACCCAGAGATTTGGTCTTTCGTAAAGTAGGCAAAGACGTACGTCGATACTCGTTATGACCTGTTATAACGCTGGTTGTAAAGTCATATGCATAGTAGGCTGAAGTCGTTTCCTACCCAACAAATCGCATAGCTTCTAGCATTGCGGCTTTTGTATCTGCGTTCTCATTATCCCAGTGGTTCGGATTTCTTCGTTAGTTTTCGAGTTTCCTCTCTCTTCGTTAGCGGTTTAATTTTCATTCTGCATTTCGGCATCGTAAATCCAGTTTTCTGTCTGACCACTACTACCCTGGATGCCAGAGGTTCTACTGCCCTCTCTAAGCCAAAGTTTAGGATCGACGAGAAGGCTTAAAAAAACTTTGGCTTAGCCGGAGGGCAGTAGAACCTCTGGCACCCAGGGTAGACCACTACAGACTACAGAGCGCATGGCAAGCGTTGTGTATGGCAACTGGCAAGCGTTGTGTATTGCAAGGCAATAGAACTGCTGATCATATTTTTTCTTTACACACCTTAATCGACAAGTACGTAACTAACACAACACAGAGAAAATTATTTTGTTGCTTTGTTGATTTTCAAAAAGCATTTGATTCCATTTGGCACGCTGGCCTCTTAAGAAAGTTGCTCAATTATGAAATAGGCGGTCAATTTTTCCGTCTAATCTCTAATATTTATTCTAAAACTGTTTGCTGTATTAAATCAGAAAATAAGAGATCTGCATACTTTAAGTATAACAGAGGGGTGAGACAGGGGTGTATTTTATCACCTCTGCTGTTCAATTTATACATAAACGATATTCCTTCGATGCTACAAAACATCGATGGGCTAGACCCTGTTACTCTCCCAAACGGTTCCATGTTAAATTCGTTATTTTATGCAGACGATTTAGTACTGATCTCTACAAGTGCATCTGGTCTTCAAAGAAATATCAATGCCCTACAGCAATTTTGTAAGAATTGGATGATGACGGTTAATAAAAAAAAACCAAAGTTGTACTTTTTCAAAAGCAATTAAGGAAATCGACTATAAACAAGCATTCTTTTTTCTTAGGAGATTCTGAAATTGATATAGTGAGAGACTATACATATTTGGGTTCCACTATATCTAGTAATGGTAGCTTTTTGAAATCTAAATTGAAATCTGTGGAAAAGACAAGACGTTCTATTTTCGCGACAAAACGTCATTTAGATTTTTCTAAATTACCAATTAAAATTTGTAATAAATTGTTTGACGTTCTCTTTTCGCCTATCCTATTGTATAACTCAGAAATATGGGGTGCATATGACGTTATTAATTTTGACAAATGGAAAAAAGATCCCGTTGAGCGACTTCACTCACAGTTTTTCAAATACTTTCTTGGTCTTAACAAAAGGGCGCCTAATGTGGCTGCGAGGAACGAAGTTGGAAGAGTATCATTGAAATCACTAATTTATCGAAACATGCTTCGTTTCTGGATGCGTCTCCAAGCCCTCCCCGAGGGAAGTATTGCGAAACAATGTCTTTATATGTCCAATGCCCTTGCATCATCTAATAAGATGAGCTTTATGACCTCCATAAATAAAATAGTGGAGTCTTTTAAAGATTTATCAGATTTAAAAGCGTATAATAATACGCAATCAATGAAACGTTTTTTGGATAGACTTAATATAAAAATAATACAAAAATCTATGATACATCAGATAAAACTTATACAATTAAACACAAAACTTATTTTTTACTATAAATTTTATAATGACACAAAAAATATTAATTCATGTTATGACCTGGTAAAGAATGCGAAACACAGACGAATGCTCGCTAAGTTCCGCACAGGAAATCATTCATTAAGAATAGAAACTGGTAGACACGCAAAACCGAAAATACCTCGTGAACAGCGTTGTTCTCATTTCTTTTTCGACTGTGTTTCTCATTCCGACCTAAGGAAGTCTACGTTTGAAGAAATTAGTAAATATTGTAAGAGTTTTTCGAGATTACGAGATAAAGATCGAATATCTTTTTTCTTTAGTAATGTCGATCCATTTGTTTGCAAACAAGTGAGTCACTTTATATATGAAGCTTTTGAGAGGAGAAATATCTTGTTACAAAGAACTGTATAATATTTTTTTTCTCTTCTCTAATCTCAGTGTGATTGTATATTAATTAGGCAATACCATGTATGTATATGGGAATGCTAATGACCACCAGGAGTTCTCGCATCTCATTGGATGGCGGTATCGCAGTATTGACAGATGGACTAATAGGTGTTAGCTGTTTACAGAACTATTAAAAACGCGAATATCTCGAGCTCGGCTTAGAAGTTCTTGCGAATTCTCTATCTTTGAACGAATTATGGAGATCGGGGTTTCAACAGAATTCATTGAAACTTGGGAGAGAGCCTCATCACATATTGAAGAAAAAAACAGGGTGCGGCTTTTTCGAAATTCGAAAAGGTTCTTTAGTTATGCTGTCTGCTGTCAAATGACAAGGGTATTTTCTGAAGCTCCAACTTTGATTTAATTTTGCATTTGAACAAAGTAAAATGTCAAAAAACCCGCACACCGTTTTGAAGGCTGCTATGTGTCGATTGACGTGGCCTGGTAATTCGTCTTTATAAACACTGCCCGTTTTGAGTTTCTTGGTCCACCGGTCTTACCGAGTTAATTTTTTTTCATTAAAACATCACGCAGGCTCATTCCGCAGTATGGCACTTACCATAAACAACTGGGTCCAGGTCTGAAAGAGTCTGAACAAAGAGTGTCTATACATGTTAGGCCCATTGCTAGAACTCTGAAATGGGGGGTTCGTTTTTGAACACCTGACAGCTCAAAAGGCTTGAGGTTCTATTTTTTTTGGCTCAATCTCGTGCTTTTGAAGGACCTGGAATCAATGCTTTTTTTATAACATGGAAAACCTTTAACACCGTTTTTATGAGCTCTACTTTTTTTTCATTTTATCATGAAAATTTTTAATTGCTTGTTAAGTTATTCATTCATCTAAAATGTACATTCATGTAGACCTTATATGGACCATTGATGCAGTGCCAGAGGTCCCACTAGTTTTGAAAATCAGGGGTCCTTGGGATCCCCTGTTCCAGTTAAATGGGGATCCATTCTAACATAGAATTCCAGGTATAGTGCCCCTGCAGATAGTCACCCATGTGTATGATGCCCCTCTTTCCACTCCATGCCCATGACCTCCATGTATAATGCACCCATGTAGAGTATTATAAGTTCCCCTCCAAAAACAGATTTCGTAACTTTTAAGAAATAAATCTGCCCTGTTATTTACATGAGTATGGTAAATAATATTATTATTGGACAATTACAGATGTACAGTACTGTACAAAGTACCAATAAAAAATGTCTATCTGGTACATGCAGCTTTTGTGTTATGGTTTGTTATTGTAAACTAAAATGTTAATTGTTACTACTAAAATGCTGTACTATATTAGCAAAAAGAAATGAAGGGGTGAAAGAAAGAGTTAAGTGACAATAGATCAAGTTCTCAATTCTCCCTTGCAAAACAAAGAAGATAAAGAGAATTTGGAATTCGATCTGTCGTGACTTCACTCTTTTTTTGCACCTCTTCAAATGCAAATGTTAATGTTGGCCATCCCCCCCCCCCACCACCTTTATTTCCTTCCATAATGCCCTGTGTATACATAATGTGATAGGCCCTTTATGATGGATAGTTAAACTTAGAAGAAAATGGATTTTGTAAATAAAAATCAGGATTTTTGAGGACCTACAACATTGTCTTCTCTGAGATTTGCATGCATTCCTACGGCCAAAAAGTGTGTATTTAATAATGGGTTAAAACTTGGAGTCATACTCTTACCTTGGCTGTCTGGTTCTGCAGATGGAAGAGTGAAGTCACACCAAAGGCAGTCAACCACGTCAGAATCAACAGTAAATGACTTAACTGCCACCTTGGAGTACTGGGACGAGCCTTTGCTCCATACGACAGTCCTGCCTTGGGAGTACAGCTTTAAAAAAGAAATGGAAACAGAACTTGATTGATACTCTTTAGTAATGCAGTCCAAATTATTAATCATTAAATTATAAAAAAATTGTGTCTGAAATTGAGGCTTAAGCAAGTCCAAATAAATGCTTGGGACTCCCAATTTGGTGTCCTCACCTACTCACAAGTGGTAACAGCATAATATATATATATATATGCAAGCCTATGAGCGGAGCTCCCAATAATCAAATACAAAGAGATGCACGCGCATATATGTAATGGAAATTAATTTACGAAAATAAATAGTGCACGTGCAGTAGAGTTGCACGCGCATATGTAACGGAAAATGTAATGAGTGCGTGCATACATAACTACGAAAATAAATACTGCATGCGCACATGTAACGGAAAAGGTGATGGCATACAACAGAAAGAGCATGACGCGTATGTGTGCACGTGAAGATGTAACGGAAATTAAAGTTGGAAATTGAATACTTTACGCATTACGGCAAAAAAATTACACTCTGATCATTAAGATAATCACAAATTCCCATAAACGGAGGACTGAATGTAAAGGACAGGATGGCGTTAAATAGCTAAACAAAATCGAGCACCTGATTCAGGACTTGAAAACCTCAAGTGTTCCATGCGCTGGTGCACGGCCAGGTGGGTGGTCTGGTGGACGGGCAGGTGGTCAGGTTGGTCGTGCAAAACATGTCACTAAAATTTTCACTCTCATGGGCCCGTGCGGGAGCTCCGCTATTAAATAAATTTATTAAAGGAGCGCAAGGGCCATAAGTTATGGACCAAGATTTTCCCCTGCTATAGGGCCTAAGAGCTAAGCATGTATGCCATAAAAAAAAAGAGGGAAATGAGGATCCAGAAATTACAATTTTGTTTTAGAGTTTATTATATGGCTCAAAAGTATTCAAAACCAGCTTTGCATCAATTTTGCAGTCTGACTTATATGGGACGTTTTAGACCACAAACTGACCAATCACAGCTCGCAAAGTTAACTAGCCATATGATAAAGTAAGTGATATGAATAATTCACCAGGAAAGCAAGATGTCTGACAGTTTACAGTAGGTGTCCACAAAGAGAGGTCAGCCATTTACTGTATTCAAAAAACACTCTCCACAAAATAGCTTTTGCATGCCTCACATGCCTATTTTTTACTTTCTCAAATTGCAGGAAACAGTCATGTGCTGCTCACTTCTAATCAATAATGAAAGAATTGAGCTTGTAATCCCATGGGAAAGGCTTTTCTGGATGGTCAACAATCTTCAAAGACGCAGTTTTAGAAAGATCAACAATCAATTGGAGGCAGAAAATAGCATGTAGAAACTGGTTTTGCTATAAATAACACTTTGATTAACCCTTTCCCTACTGGACATGTTTGGCTGAGTCAGTTGCTGAAATCCTTAGTGCTAACTCAACCCTCCCCCCTCGGTTCAAGTTTGGCTAGCCTGGGGCAGTTAAATACTGCTGATGTTTTAAGCCGAGGGCTCAAACTTTTCCCACAATGCCATTTGGGAGAATTCTGTGCACTCGTTGACGGTAGGTATGGCTGCTTCGGTAGGGTTTCCAATGAGATGTGCTCTAATTTTGGAGAAAAAAGCCACTGCAAGAGAGCTAGAGGACATCATTAAGTCTGAGGACGGCTGAAAAGTACTTGGTTTGCTTTTAGTAGGCCTTGTGAGGGGTTTCACAGGATTTTTCTGTTGTGTTTCTGCTTTGAGACACATGAAATAATTCTTCACTGAAATCCTTGACATTTTGCAGTTGGTTGTCTGCTCAACCTGCTCAACCTATTAGGAGGTGTTTTTGTCACTTTAAAGCAACGGCTTGGGTCCAAATCACCGCTCTTGGTTGTAGGGGTAAAAGACTTATAAAAACCCTACAGGAGTCCCAGAGGGGGGACCCCACCCCAAGTATTTTTTTTGTTGATTACCCAGCATGCAATTGGAGGTCGTAGCAGGTAAATGTGGTGGAGTGAAATGCAGTGTAAACATCGGCGTGGTTCACAGTCGTTTGGTGCGTTTTATGCAAACAAACCAGCTGGTTGGAAAGATTAAACAAGGTACTGTAACAACTGAGTGGTGATTTTGTATTTGCTTTTGATTTCAAGTGCGAATGGGAAGGTTTTTTGAGCCAATTTTCAGCTCTTCAAAATTCATGAAAAGCGAAGAAATGAACAACAATCTCCAAAACAAATGAGTTTTTCTCCAAAGTGGGAGAGTCAAGTGATCCCCGTTATAGCTGTGGCTTCGAAGTCATTCATCCCTTGAAATAATATCACAACATCGTATTTCCAGCATGTCTAGGTTTGATGCAACAATTTTCTCCAGGTACATGCTTCATATTGGGCGGTTACGGGTGGTGCAGGAGGGAAAGGGTTAAAAAGGTGCTCTTTGAGATGAAAGTGGTTATTTCCAGGTTAGAGATCCCAGTTTGCTGATCTCAAAAATCAGGATGTGGGAATAAGGTGTATAATGATATTAATAGACCAGTTCGCTATTAATTCCGACATTTTGAAAAGGATGCAAACATGGCGCAAAATACAGTG
This sequence comes from Actinernus sp. WN-2022, assembly GCA_030867875.1. Lineage (NCBI taxonomy): Eukaryota > Metazoa > Cnidaria > Anthozoa > Actiniaria > Actinernidae > Actinernus > Actinernus sp. WN-2022. The sequence continues at coordinate 62,290,149 of JAOWCC010001589.1, read as the reverse complement.
TTTGTATGGGAATCCAATGCCAAATAATTTTCGTAAAATCTAATTTCTGAAATATTCACAGCCTACTAACTTAAGATACCAGGTAAAAGATTAATGGGTCAACATTTGAGGGATGTAGCTGTGCTGGGAAGCGTGCAATCATGTTTTCAGTTTTTCATACATTTGTCTGTAATAATGAGTCAAAATCTGTGGGTCTGTAAATTTTCCCACGGATTTTGACTCATTATTACAGACAAATGTATGGAAAACCGAAAACATGATTGCACGCTTCCCAGCACAGCTACATCCCTCAAATGTTGATCTGTTAATCTTTCACCTGGTATCTTAAGTTAGTAGGCTGTGAATATTTCAGAAATTCGATTTTACGAAAATTATTTGGCATCGGATTCCCATACAAACACTGTATTTCGCGCCATGTTTGCATCCCTTTCAAAATGACGGAATTAACAGCGAACTGGTCTATTAAATAATAATAATGGTCATATTTATATAGGATTCTTAGCACCATAGTGGCACTGGCACTTACAAGATTTTTTTTGGACTGCTTATGCTGCTAATAACTACCATGCAGTTTACAATGTGGAGTGTGTGGTTAGTACAATTACTGCAGGCTGCTGTACCAGGTGACAATCTCCTGTTCTTTTTCGAGTAGTACTGACAACAAATTATTTCCCGTCCCCTTCAAATACTGATTATAAGTAGGAGCCGAGGCCAATGAGAATGGCTTATATGCATCCCTGCCCACGGATGTGGCCGGGATTTGAACCCAGATCTCCCACATTCTAGACTGTGCTCTACCAACTGAGCTATCCAGTGAGGCAGTATAGTTAAAATTGTGAAAGCATAAATGACGTACTTTGTAAACTTTTAATTATAATATAGCAGAGCCATATCTTTCATTATTTATTTAATATTATTTAATATAAATCTGCAAAGAACTCTTACATGTACAATATGTACATGAACGCATGAAATATGAGAGCAGATTGAGGCTAGTAAAGATACATTGTATAATGAATAAGATGCGTCCTGGTTGCCATAGTGCAGTTTATTTGCAGATTTACACATTAATAAACAACTTATCTAAGTCTGCTAACCAGTTTATTATATGGCCGTGTATTTCCCATTTGCATTTTCACAGGCTTGCCTACAAATGTAAAAGCTTGCCAACATCCATTTGTACGAGTCGTAAACATACAGAGCCACACTATAGCTGCTTGACTGACTAATAACCTCGATAAGATACATACATGTATACACTTGCTGATTTTGATGTTTTTTCTCTTTGTACGTGTTGTCAGTTGTAGAAGCAAACCAACCTACATCCTCTCCCAACACATGACCTCATGGGCAATAATATAGCATTGCATTCATGAAGTCAACAAAATAGCCACCACTGACAGTGATGATATCAATATAAGAGTAGATAATTAAAACATTGGATCATTGACGTCACATTTTGCTACAGGTATCATCATCTGGTACACAGTCAAGTGAACTTCACCATCAGTCACACAATGTACGTCAACCCAGGTTGAGAACCTTGCCAGGATCTTGCCAAGATCTTGCAAGATTCTCAACCTGGAAACCAAGAACGAAATTGTGACTTAATGCGTAATTATAACTTTTTTAAAGTAAGGAAAATAGAGCATCATAATGGAGAAGGAACTGAATGACATAACAAAAATCATAACATGATACAGCAATATACACACCTCTTCCTCACATATGATGTGTTGTTCATTGCTGCTGCAATAAATTCTCCACTTCTCAGCCTTCGACCAGCATGAAAAAATAAATCACATATGTTAGCTTACATTGCTGTACATTCTTAAAGCATCTTACTAATGCAGGGATTGAGCCTGAAATTGAGCCAGAAGGGACAATTTGGCCCTTTTGCTAGTGAACTGGCATTTAATTTCCTTTGGAAGTGGCCAAAGCGGGTCAATTTGACCATTATTGTATTTTTTCAAGGGACAGATGTATTTTTAAAGCGGGAATCGCGCAATGGTGCAGTCTGGCTCGTTCCCTGCTAATGATTACATGTACTTTAAATCTCTAATTTGAAACTACGTTTTGTGGTCCGTTTGTGAACCAAAGTTTTACTGGATACTACATGTAGACGTTAGTTAAATAAAGTCAAACAGGTGATGAAAAAATGGTGTCCAATGTTCGTTGGATGCTTAATAAAATGACCATAATTGTCTTCTCATATCTTGCATTTTATTACATTCAACAAGGTGTAGACTCAAGTATGCCCACATCCTCGGATGGCCCTTGATGTTGAAAAGTTGAAAGCGAAAAGGATGCCCTTGGAAGTTACTATACAAAAACCATTTCTAACCTCAAATTAATCCTATTAACAAAGTATGAAGCCAGCATCCTCATACATGTATGTAACAATGGCATCTCGCAGTCTTTATTTAGCATGAACAAAAAAATGACAGTGCCTGTGTTATCAATTTCCAACCTTGTTATTCGTTGGAGCTTGGCAAAAACATCTTCTTTTTTTTTACATTTTTGTTCCAATTAAAAGTTGTTCCTACTTTATCTCTTGACCATCTGGAAACAAGCTCAAAGCCGAAGAAATTGACTTTAACTCCATGTTTATATCGTCATGCACCAAAAGAATGACAGAGTACAACTTGTCATAGGCTGTCATCGCTATTAGAGTGTAGTTTTGATGGACAAAGTGCCCAGCATGTGAACATCGCCTATTGGCCTCATAATCATTTCTTTTAAATGAGGCCAACACAGAAAACTATTTTTGAAAATGGTTTTGTGTAATAAAAGTAATTAAAATTACCCTTTTCCCCTTTAATTTTTCCAAAGCCCTGGGTCTCCAAAGATGGTGCATCGAAGAGAGATATATGTAACTGTAGAAATGCCGATTGTGGTCTTTTAAACCCTAGCTAACTAACCAGAACAAATTACTCTTTAATTTCCAGCTTCGTCCTCAGTTTGCATAATTCACAATCCAAATGAATATCAGTACAGCAACAGAGTACACTCGAAAAATACAGCTTGTCGCTGATATTTATTTATACTGTTCAGTGTGTTATTACGAACATCAAAATAATGTTAGGTCCCACGTCATCAAACTTGTGTAAACAATTTAACATGCAAGCTTTTAGCACAGTCGAACTGGGCCCTGCATCATGTCAAGCTTTTTATCAGTTTCATCATAAAACATCGAAAATTAGCAAACGTCTTCCAAACTATTATTTTTGTTTGCCAATGAATAGTATAATTAGAAGTAAGTTAACAAAACTCTCACCACATTAGTTCGCCAGTAAGTAGTAGAGTTAGACTATTAAAAATCTCCAAAAACAAACATATTGCCAATGTACTTGTGAAATCCCACTATGTTGGTTTGCTGTCAATGATTTATGGCACAGTTGGTTTGGAAAAAAAGCCAGTTATGCTGCTGAAAAACAGCACAGATAATTTGGCAAAATTTGTGTTCATCTCTCCAACATCGTAAACATGCTGTTAAAACCTGACTACACAGTTTGATATCTAAGGAATGGCATGGTTACTTTATCAAAATTCATCTATGTACGTCTTGGTAATGGTGTACTTCACGACCTCCCCAACACATGCATGGCAACCACCTATCATGGCCAACAAGAACGACCATTTGTCGACTGTTAGTCAATTGACTATTGCAAAAGGTACATGTACATGTAAAGGTATTCATTTATATAATGCAAATTCTATAGGAATATCGTTATTCAACTGCGCTTCACAAAGTTGTTTTTGTGATAAGGACTAGCTGCTATTGAGGTACAATGTTCTGCCATGCAGTCTACAATCATAAGTGATTGTTCGTACCACAGAATACTTGGCTGTTTTTTGTAGGCAATCCCCTACTTTTTCTCAACATAACACAACAGGTTCTTTTACATCCCCCTAGTACAGATTAGCAGAGGAATGAGACAAGGCCAACAGCTTATGCATCTCTGCATGCCCAAGGACACCACAGCCAGACTTCGAACCACACTCTAGACAGGTGGTTAGTCAGATGACTGTTTCCTTGTCGTCATTGGTACACATGTCTGCCAACAAACAGCCTACTCACGGGCAACAGTCAACTGCTTAATGGCCAACTAATGGCAATGTGTTGGTGAAGTGTTGTCCGTCTAAATGTCAACGTATTGATCACAAAGTACACCTTTACCTTTGGTAATTACAGTCTTGTGAATTGGCTGTAAGAATGACAAAATGTATGTTTAACTCGCAATAAACTATGAATACGAATTATTTTGAAAAAGAGGATCAAGTTAATTTACCATAAAAAAACTCACTCAATTTTATTGCTAATTAAATAACGTGTAGAAATCTCACTATATTAGTTTGTTACCAGTGAATGGTACAAGTATTTTGTCAAAATCTCACTATATTAGTTTGCTAGTGAATTTGATTGTAAAAATCTCAAGTGCTATGTTAGTTTTCTATTAAATAGTATAATGGTTAATTTGTCAAAATTCCATTGCATTAGTTTTCTATTGAATGGTATGGTTTGTTTGGCTATGAATATTTAATCCCACAACATTTTGTCTGTTACTAAATTTGACTGTAAGAATAGCAAGTGCTATGGTTAGTTTATGATATCCAATAACGTTAATATTGCCAGCTAGACATTTCACTTTGCTGTAAAATACTCACTACATTAGTTTTCTGTAGTGAATGGTTCAGTTGGCCCATTAAAATCCTATTACATTACATAACTGAAAAATGCAAAGATTATCAACATCTTGTGCAACATCGGTTTGAAAGACACAATTAGTTTGTTAAAATCTTGCTCCAATTGTACAATGCTAGATTGCAAATTATAAATTGTATGATTAGTTTGTAAAACTTCTGCTCCATTAATTTACTGACAAAAAGCACAGATTATTATTACACTAAACTATTTTTTTACGCTTGGCTTAACCCATACCCTAAACAATGGGATCCAACAAATGTTTGATCAAGCATGCAATGCATACACGTAATTTATAATGAACATTTTCAGATACATGTAAAGTACAATGTACCTATAAAACCAGATATATGGTGTCATCCTTTCCTTGATTGTACGTAATTAGCTTAAATACATAGTTGTTGATGTTAAATATATAAATACTGTCGTATGTACAGTGTATGATATCGTCTTTAGACAATACAACAGAGGACATCGCTGTAAGTAACGTTCAACAACGAAGTCTACAATGTACCTATAAAACCAGATATATGGTGTCATCCTTTCCTTGATTGTACGTAATTAGCTTAAATACATAGTTGTTGATGTTAAATATATAAATACTGTCGTATGTACAGTGTATGATATCGTCTTTAGACAATACAACAGAGGACATCGCTGTAAGTAACGTTCAACAACGAAGTCTACATTTTGGGATCTGAATGCAAAACGCATTGTCTCTTTATATAGGTCTTTCAATGATGTACCTAACAACTTGCAATACCTGCACAAGCAATTTATAATATTGCCCCTACAGAGCTGTATTAAAAATGTAGACAGTTGTTAAGGGGAAAAAACCTACTACCTTCCCCTTGGAAATCCAGGCCTCCAAGCCAAACACCCTGCATTCAACAGCAAATTATAACACTTTAGTTACCTCCTTTTCTTAATCCTTGTTAATAAATTTAGTAGCCCTTTTGAGGAGGTTCTTGCATACATCAACATAGTTGATATTTGTTTGCTCTGCAAGTGCAATGACTGCAGTGCAGTCAGATGACAGACGACAAATATAGATGTTACTGCATACATGTACCTCCCATTATTAACTGCACTACACTGATCACCAGATTTCTCTTAGAACAGACAAAATCACGTCCAATAATCGCACTGCAGTGAACTGAAGAATTTACAGTTACTAAAAAGTATACTCTATACTTACGCGTTCTTCTCTGAAGATAGGTACCGGTTGTGGCTCTGTTCTTTGTTCTGCAGACTTCACGTCACCTCCCTGCAAATCGCTATCACCAAACGGGTGGCCATGATAGTAAGTCCGTCCAAACGGAGCAAAAGCTTCGAAGTGAGCTGGTTTGATCATCACTTCAGTGATTTTGCTTGTCTAAAAATCCGAGATTTTTGGGATACCTTCTGACGTGAACAGCCGCCATTACTCAAGACATTAGTCTCAAGTTTGGCGGGCGATTTTCATTTTTGGTCCCAGGTCCCTGTCTGTCGCGCGCTCACTAGGTATTTCAAAAATGCACAACAGATAATGACCTCAAGCAAAATTTTCCCTGGCTGAAGATGGCAGTAGACGTATTGGGAGAAAATATTCAAGCTAGAAAAATAGGAAATGTCCACACGCGTTAAGTTAAAGTGCGCAGCTCGCCCCGTAGCCTGATTATCGTAGTCACCCTTTACATATTAGGTTCATTAATTTTCATTTACACAGGGCCGTCCATTCAAATCAGCTTTGCTGAACTGGAATTCCCTGTTTAAATATTGCTATAAATAAAATAAATAAATAAATAAATAAATAAACATAATCTTTCTCGACACCTTTTTTTCGTATTTGCTGGAGCCGGTATTTGAATTTATAATATGCTCAACAAAATATGATATCTGGATTCTGATTGGTTAATATAACGAGTGCAAAAAAGGTTAAAGAGTGCACAGTCGCATACTCTCAGCAAATGTTTGCTAAGTATATTATAAACAAAAAATCGCATGAATTGCTCGTCGGCTATACGTGATCTATAGGCACTGAGTGATATTTTGAAAGTTCTCAAATTGCACTCGTCTAAAGGCTCGTACAATTATCGGAACTTTCAAAATTTCACTGTGCCCAAAAATCAGGTATATCACTCGTGTTCATCATGCGATTTCCTCTAAGTACAATGCACCATACAACCTTAATTGCACGAGACAACCTTTCTGAAATAGGTGTATTTTATCTAAAATGCATAGCAGTAAGCTCAGCTTAGCTTAAAAAAACAGGGTTGACTGCAGTGATTCTAGTGACGCTAAAATGGAAAATGGTGTTGCTCTTCTAGCATGCGTTATATCCCAACTGAAACCTGCCCTGCCCGGCCTAACCAGGGTTTAGTTCGGATGTAATAAAACGCTGAATATTGCTCTTCTTGATGTGTTTAATACTTACCGTAGCACAAACTAACGGAATTACCATCATATCTTGGACTGAGCATTCTTGGCTAAAGATCTAGAGTGCAGTTTGCAAAATTCACTCCCTCACTGCTATATACCACAAAACACCGTCGAGTTTGTTGCAGTTTTCCCCGCGATTGATCGCCGATTCTTTTTAGCTTTGACGACGGGATAATTGCCCTCGGTGTCGTAAATTGCTGAAGCGCTGTTGTGTGACAATGTTTTACTTGACTCGAAAGCACGGGGAGTGTGCGAGCTGTAACAAAAGTGGTAACTGGAATGCCTCTTCAGTACTGATTATATTAATATCACCGGGATAATCTGTATAGACAATGAAGCTCAGGACCGAAAGAAATGGAAGAAACAAAATTGAAGTGTACAGCGGACAATAGACCAGTTCGCGGTAAATTCCGCCATTTTGAAAGGGGTGCAAACATGGCGCGAAATACAGTGTTTGTATGGGAATTGATGGGAATCCGATGCCAAATAAAATCCGTAAAATCGAATTTATGAAATATTCTTCAGATACAAACTTAAGATACCAGGTAAAAGATTAACATATCGAAGTTTGAGGGATGTAGCTGTACTGGGAAGCGTCAGTGCAATCGTGTTTTCGGTTTTCCATACATTGTCTGTAAAAACGAGTCAAATTCCGCGTGAAAATTTACAGACAATGTATGGAAAACTGAAAACACGATTGCACGCTTCCCAGCACACCTTATCCTCCTCCGCAGGCATCTCCGATCAGATTTTTAAAATCGTGAATTGGGTTACCTGCCACAGGGAGCCCATAATCTGATTTCCTCAAAAATTAGAGATGCCTGCGGAGGAGGCTAAGCACAGCTACATTCCTCAAATTTCGATATGTTAATCTTTTACCTGGTATCTTAAGTTTGTATCTCAAGAATATTTCATAAATTCGATTTTACGGATTTTATTTGGCATCGGATTCCCATCGATTCCCATACAAACACTGTATTTCGCGCCTTGTTTGCAGCACCTTTCAAAATATCGGAATTTACCGCGAACTGGTCTATTGATCCCATGCAGTAGATTTAGACTGAAGCATCTCTCTTTTAGAAAATTAGATCGAACACAAAATATCACACAGAAATTGATATGGACAATTATCAGTTTTGCCACCAGTTTAATTCCGCAAATACATCCTCGGGTGATACAGTTTGATTCTTCGATGAGGGCAATAACACAATATTAATCAATGTTTAATACAATTGTTTTGTAATTAAACACGTATGTATACGCTGGATTTCTTTAAATTATGTGTATCCGGTAGTTTTGTATCAGAACTCATATTACATTAACTAGTTAATGTTTTTTAAATATATAAATAATTTTCATGAATCCAGAAGGGGATTTAATTCCGTCGCAACTGATCTTGACGTACGTTTCACCCAAGACTGGAGCAAAACGGGAAAACGGTGCTGAATCGCTACCTAAACCAAGCTAGTCAATACGGTTATTAGAAGATTACTTAAGTTTGCTTTCAGAATCGTTACAGAATACTTCGCAGAAAGTCTGGGGAATTATAGTTGTGTCAAGTTTACTTTTTTAAATCAATACCAATATACAATGTATGTTACAGAATTTCACGAAAAATACATAATTTAGACTAAGTAAGATATTAACTATCAAGAATAACTATAATAGCTAAACTAAATATTGCTTGATAGCTTACAAGATATAATATAATATAATAGATACAATTGGGTCAAGTTATATAGAAAATACAAGTACATATAACGGAACTAAGAATGACATAAAAAATGAAGAAACAACAACGATAAATGAATAATAAGTGTACCATATGTAAAAATGAGAACTATTTGAGTTAATGAAGAAAAAGTCCATGAATCGATAGATAATAAGGCAATTTGAGGATGTTAGTCAATAATCAATAGTCAATAATCACACTTGAAAGCCATTAAAGTGCCTATGAAACGAAATTTTCGTCATTAATATTAAAATATAGCAAAAACCGTATACGACAATTCTGTCGGTGGTACGTTGGATCTTGCGGAGAGATCTGATCAGCCAAAAATACTAATAAGTAAACAAGTCCAAGGACTACAGAAAAGCTGATCGAACAACGTATATATTGATAATTCTACGATATTTCGGCTGGCCAAACCAGCCTTCTTCAGGTAGATCTTACAAATGAATATTTCACAATGGCAAGTATAAATATAAAGGTGATTACACAATCTAAGAGGAAAAAGGAAATGACGTCAGTAACTGATACGGGTCTACAAGATAACATATTAAGTTTCATCACGTTTGTTCATGCCGAGAGGTTCGAGAGTTTTAGCTATGTCGATAAGATATGACTCTCTGGCTTTACGAATAGAGTCTCGCGAAGAATAAATTATTTCTAAGGGGATAAGTTGCATGTCAGTATTAGAATGGTTAGGGCAAGAAAGGAAATGTTCAGAAACTGTGGTAGGTTTAGATTTAATATTAAATTTGTCAACTGCTCGTCTGTGTTTATTAAATCGGTCTTTGAGCCGTCGTTTAGTTTCACCGATGTATTGTAAGCGGCAGCGATTGCACTGTACCATGTATATAACGTTACTGGTGTTACAAGTGATGTGTGACTTAATGAAACGGGTTTCCCCGGTGGAAGAAAAAGTGTAGCTAACGAGGCCATGATTAATGTAAGGACAAGTGCCACAGTTTTTTCCGCAGCGGAAAGAGCCAGATGGAAGAGCAGGTTTGTTAATCACATTACGTAGTTGTGATTTGACAAGTAGTCACGAAGGTTAGGGCAACGGCGGTGAGCGACGAGAGGCAGGTTAACAAAAACGTCTTTACAACGATTAGAAGAAAACAGTATGTGAGAATGTTTACGAATCAGTGATGAAATGTTAGGTAGTGCTGGATTATATGTGATGACGAAAGGAATTCGGTTAGAATCTTGTGCATGTTTAGCCTGTAAAGCATCGTTACGAGAAATATTAGCAGCACGTTGTATTTGTAGATCGAGGAAAGAACGCTTATAACCTCGCTTTAAGAGGTGAGACTTTAATTCATTAGTGCGAAGTTTGAAGGTTTCGTCAGTGGAACAAATGCGACGAATGCGGAGTGCTAAACTAAAAGGGATAGCTTTTTTAGTATGTAAAGGATGACAAGAAGTGGTAGAGAAGGTGTTGGTGTTTATCAGTCGGTTTGGTGTAGAGATCAGTCTCGATGTTACCGTCTTTAAAGATGACTGTGACATCAAGAAAAGAGATGTCGGTGAAACTGTAAGACGAAGCGAATTTAATGGTAGGGTGAAGAGCGTTGAGATAATCGATGAATACTTTTAGACGATCTTGGCCCTCCGTCCAAATCATAAAAATATCATCGATATATCTCAACCAAGTGTGTGGTTTGTAAGGGGCTTTGGAAAGAGCGTTAGTTTCGAAATTACTAAGGAATAAATTAGCAAAAGAGGGGGCCATACGGGTCCCCATAGCTGTGCCGTGGATCTGGAGATAGTGATTATTATTAAATGAGAAGTTGTTCATAGTAAGGATCATGCGTTTTAAATCACAGAGCGTTTCAGTAGGAATGTGTTTGTTGTTACGAGTTTGAAGCGGTGTTTTTATAATAACGAATATTTTTTGCAATGAGAATTACGTGATTGACTTTCTCGGTATATATATAGATCTGCACATGAAAACGGCCGTTATGTAATGACGAAATTCAGCATCTGTATATATATAAGGGGAACATGAAAACGGCCGTTATGTAATGACGAAATTCAGCATCTGTATATATATATAAGGGGAACATGAAAACGGCCGTTATGTAATGACGAAATTCAGCATCTGTATATATATAAGGGGAACATGAAAACGGCCGTTATGTAATGACGAAATTCAGCATCTGTATATATATAAGGGGAACATGAAAACGGCCGTTATGTAATGACGAAATTCAGCATCTGTATATATGTAAGGGGAACTCATGAAAACGGCCGTTATGTAATGACGAAATTCAGCATCTGTATATATGTAAGGGGAACATGAAAACGGCCGTTATGTAATGACGAAATTCAGCATCTGTATATATATAAGGGGAACATGAAAACGGCCGTTATGTAATGACGAAATTCAGCATCTGTATATATATAAGGGGAACATGAAAACGGCCGTTATGTAATGACGAAATTATGTGGGGAGGGGGGAACGTACGGCACTAAGAACGCTGCAAAGGAGACTAAATGAGACTGGGCCGTTAGTAAACGTTGATAATTGGGAGTTAGTTCATAACTCGCAAAGGATCGCAGTTGCTCTGTTTTTTGTGTAATTAACAAACTTTGGACTTTCTGTTTGGTGAAACCTTGAGCACACGTCGACTCATGTGCATAACCGGTCAGTGGGAGGTCTCGCGGGTGTATGCGCATGGTTAAGATCTGCCAGGAAATTGTTTCCGTTTAACTGCACGTGCCTCTTTCTGTTTGGCTTATGCTGCAGAAAGGACGTCTTACAACACTCAGAGTTCTGATCCGTTTCATCTTGTCATTTTTCATCAAAGTAAGACTATTTATGCCATATATATAACGTGTTTAGCTTTTGTAGTACCCATGAGAAACCTTTCCAGCAAAATCCTCACTGTTTTATAACTCTTGAGTAACTGAAATACCCACGTTACCAGAATTTCCACTCCCAAACTGTGTGGATCACAAACTGAGGATTTTATCGCTGATATATACGAGCACATGGGACCTGTACGCGTTAGAGGAACAATATGAGTTGGACTATTTGTCTGCCGGGTTTGCTAATAGTGGAAGCCCGAATTCCAAGAGTGGTATAGTTATAGACTGTCATGGCGGTATGGCTCACTGGAATGAAGCATGGTTTTAAGAGTACTGAATCGGGGTCGCCGATTTCTCGGTTTCTCAAATTCTAAGCGTAATTTTTAAAACAACGATTGATTTATGCTTTTAAAAAAGTATTTTTTGTCACAAGTTTCAATACTTCAGCGACCAAGAGTAGAAGGAATCATTTTTTGCTGCTCTTCAGCGCACTCTGTCCCGCGAATTCCGGTCACTCCAGGAAGCCAGTGTATGATTGGCCAGGTCTTTGTCTAAAGGTTGCCGCTTTTGTAAAGGTTTTGTCCGACGAGGTGTTAGACTTTATACAGAAGTGCTAAAAAGCCGAATTCAGTCTTTTGGTAAAAACCGGATACATGTCATTTGCAGTGAAAGATAGAATTTGTAAAAAGATTACGTCAATCCCTGGACTACTGAAATCTGGAGATTCTTTTCAGAGCGGTATTTAATAGTAGCAAAATTCACCGAAGTCATGTTAACATAAAGAAAGCAAGAACACAAAGAAAAAGACTCAGCTGGGGTGCTTCAGACCATTTGACAAAAAAATCCGGTTTGGGTGCCCGATGGATAATGGTAAGCAGATTACCAATTGACCGACGTACCGGAAAGAATAGCTCTTACGTTACCATTTGATTTCTATATGACGGATGCGAACTTGATGATAGCGCTAATGTTTAGTGAAGATTTTGAGATGGATAACGTCCTTAGCGACGACGAATAATTTATCAGTGTTTTATTCATATGAGGAGAAACTTAAATCGCATTGATGCCAAATGTTGTTGTCAAATAAAAAGTCCTATGAAAAATCCAGATCCCCTCATATATATATACAGATGCTGCATTTCGTCATTACATAACGGCCGTTTTCAGATCCCCTTATATATATACAGATGCTGAATTTCGTCATTACATAACGGCCGTTTTCATGTTCCCCTTATATATATACAGATGCTGAATTTCGTCATTACATAACGGCCGTTTTCATGTTCCCCATATATATATAGAGATGCTGAATTTCGTCATTACATAACGGCCGTTTTCATGTTCCCCTTATATATATACAGATGCTGAATTTCGTCATTACATAACGGCCGTTTTCATGTTCCCCTTATATATATACAGATGCTGAATTTCGTCATTACATAACGGCCGTTTTCATGTTCCCCTTATATATATACAGATGCTGAATTTCGTCATTACATAACGGCCGTTTTCATGTTCCCCTTATATATATACAGATGCTGAATTTCGTCATTATACATAACGGCCGTTAAAGTATCGGTAGTATCAGTATAGTAAATATGTTTACTATAACTATTATTTTAATAGTATTTACCGATGAGGATAATGACGAAATATTCGCTTCATATGTATATAGACTTACAGACGAAATTCGTTAATGTAATAACTCCCGTTTGAAGGAAGTGACGGCATGCATCAATACCTTCGTTGTGAGGTATGTTAGTATACAACGAGGAAACGTCAAGAGTGACAAGCATAGCGTTAGCTGGAGGTTTAGCAAGTATGCGAAGTTTGTTAAGGAAATCGTTAGTGTCTTTAACGTAAGAAGAAAGAGAAGACACTAAAGGCTTAAGTTGATGATCAACAAATTCAGAGATGCGTTCTGTGGGATGGCTATTAGATGAAACTATGGGACGGCCAGGGTTACCAGGTTTGTGTATTTTGATGTCATTGTCAAAACCAAACAGTACCTCATACACACCAACGTTAAACCTGGACGATTTTACATACTGCCCAAAATACACAAACCTGGTAACCCTGGCCGTCCCATAGTTTCATCTAATAGCCATCCCACAGAACGCATCTCTGAATTTGTTGATCATCAACTTAAGCCTTTAGTGTCTTCTCTTTCTTCTTACGTTAAAGACACTAACGATTTCCTTAACAAACTTCGCATACTTGCTAAACCTCCAGCTAACGCTATGCTTGTCACTCTTGACGTTTCCTCGTTGTATACTAACATACCTCACAACGAAGGTATTGATGCATGCCGTCACTTCCTTCAAACTCGTAACAACAAACACATTCCTACTGAAACGCTCTGTGATTTAATACGCATGATCCTTACTATGAACAACTTCTCATTTAATAATAATCACTATCTCCAGATCCACGGTACAGCTATGGGGACCCGTATGGCCCCCTCTTTTGCTAATTTATTCCTTGGTAATTTCGAAACTAACGCTCTTTCCAAAGCCCCTTACAAACCACACACTTGGTTGAGATATATCGATGATATTTTTATGATTTGGACGGAGGGCCAAGATCGTCTAAAAGTATTCATCGATTATCTCAACGCTCTTCACCCTACCATTAAATTCACTTCGTCTTACAGTTTCACCGACATCTCTTTTCTCGATGTCACAGTCATCTTTAAAGACGGTAACATCGAGACTGATCTCTACACCAAACCGACTGATAAACACCAACACCTTCTCTACACTTCTTGTCATCCTTTACATACTAAAAAAGCTATCCCTTTTAGTTTAGCACTCCGCATTCGTCGCATTTGTTCCACTGACGAAACCTTCAAACTTCGCACTAATGAATTAAAGTCTCACCTCTTTAAGCGAGGTTATAAGCGTTCTTTCCTCGATCTACAAATACAACGTGCTGCTAATATTTCTCGTAACGATGCTTTACAGGCTAAACATGCACAAGATTCTAACCGAATTCCTTTCGTCATCACATATAATCCAGCACTACCTAACATTTCATCACTGATTCGTAAACATTCTCACATACTGTTTTCTTCTAATCGTTGTAAAGACGTTTTTGTTAACCTGCCTCTCGTCGCTCACCGCCGTTGCCCTAACCTTCGTGACCTACTTGTCAAATCACAACTACGTAATGTGATTAACAAACCTGCTCTTCCATCTGGCTCTTTCCGCTGCGGAAAAAAACTGTGGCACTTGTCCTTACATTAATCATGGCCTCGTTAGCTACACTTTTTCTTCCACCGGGGAAACCCGTTTCATTAAGTCACACATCACTTGTAACACCAGTAACGTTATATACATGGTACAGTGCAATCGCTGCCGCTTACAATACATCGGTGAAACTAAACGACGGCTCAAAGACCGATTTAATGAACACAGACGAGCAGTTGACAAATTTAATATTAAATCTAAACCTACCACAGTTTCTGAACATTTCCTTTCTTGCCCTAACCATTCTAATACTGACATGCAACTTATCCCCTTAGAAATAATTTATTCTTCGCGAGACTCTATTCGTAAAGCCAGAGAGTCATATCTTATCGACATAGCTAAAACTCTCGAACCTCTCGGCATGAACAAACGTGATGAAACTTAATATGTTATCTTGTAGACCCGTATCAGTTACTGACGTCATTTCCTTTTTCCTCTTAGATTGTGTAATCACCTTTATATTTATACTTGCCATTGTGAAATATTCATTTGTAAGATCTACCTGAAGAAGGCTGGTTTGGCCAGCCGAAATATCGTAGAATTATTACTCGGGCTGCCTGTGGCAGCGCCGAGTCTTAAAATGCAAGTCGTTATTATTATTATTTTTAATGGGTGTCAGACGGCTTCTGCGCATGCGTTAAAGGTCAAATTCAAACCAATCAGATTGCACTGTGCTGGTCACGCAACAATCGCCAGGTTAAATGTATTTACATAAGTGAATACAGTAAATCAAAATGGTCGACCCGCGAGGGCGAAAGCCTTCCAACAGGCTCAGGATATTTCAACTGGCGCTCTTGTTGACCATAAAAATACATGAACAACCAGGAGCCGTAATACATTCGATCAGCGCTGTTTGGACAGATCCAATGTACATTTAGAAACGTAAGCGAAATACAATATCCAAACACGTTTGGATATCAACGGGTATCGAATTATAATCAAAGGTTAGATCTCGTCAGGCGCGCTAAGATAAGAAAGTTCAAAGCTCTCAGACAAGGCGAGACAAGGAGATATCACTTTCAACGAGTCATTGTCAGAAATCTATTCCATCGTGGGCGGTCTTGTACAGCTAAGGCATGTTTTACGACAGAATAAGAGTCTTTCTACTGGATTGAGAGCTCGAGACATTATACATGTCGGCTAATATGGGGAAAACTGAAACAAAAAATGAACTTTGACGGCAGAAACCCTCAATTGAGCCAAGCAGCGCTAGCTGAAATAGGGCATATATATAATATCTGAGACGTTAAATTACGTTACTGTGAAGAGGATCCAAATTCAAGTTTTGTAGCTTGAGACTGTCTTCTGCCGTGACTCGTGAGAGAAATTGGAAAAGATCTAGCTGTTTCATTCAGACACTGGCAAATTTATTGAAAGCTACGGGCTTACTTTATGAGATTATTATTCATTGTGGAATGAAAGGAAACAGGTTAGCTGAAAGTTAAGTTCGAGGTAGGCTTCGACTTTCATTCCGATTCAGTGCATATGTGCACGAAGGTGGGTGCACTACCAAAAGATCCAAAACGAAAGTTCAGTTACGTAAGTACTGTAAGTAAACTCTTTTTGATTTGAATAAATTTCCTCTCAGTTTGTCTGTTAATGTACTTTTCCTTCTAATTATCGCTTTATTTAACATCTGATTTAGAGTATGCGTACCTCAGAATAAATTATTTGAAAGATCAACTGAATTCTTGTGTCGATAAGCGCAAATGTTTTTTGTGAAACAGTCTGTGTATACTCGGAGAAGCGGCTTAATAGAAGAGCTTTCTCATTTATAGGAATTACAATTGTTTTTCTTGCTATGAAATTTATGTTTCATTTCACATTTATTCATACAGTTTTAGCCGGACATTTCCCCGAGTTTTTGATCTATTTTCAATCAAATTCAAAGTCTGAATATGTCATTGTATTGCATTTCTACACTTGAATTGCCATTATTCTGTTGTTCGAATCCTGCGTTCTCATAGTCATGCCATAAAAGCGATTAATAGACCAGTCTGTTTTTTTGACGTTCTCACTGGCGAATTAAAGCACGACTTGATACTAAGAGGATTTCAAATGAAAGTGTATTTCATCTTCAATCTCATGTGGCCCGAGTGAAAGCCCAGATGGGCTCTTGTTAATATTAAGATTTCAGTTGAAAATCCCTTCGAAATGAGGAAGGTGGCATTTTCTGTTTTTCACTATCTCATCTCGTTACAGAGATATTCAGGTTTTTCGAATATGCAAATTAGAGGATTTATGATGTCATTAGTTGTGCACAGCGGGAGGTCCATTGATAAAGTGAATGATATCTCTGTAACAATAAGGTACATAGCCTCCTCCGCAGGCATCTCTAATTTTTGAGGAAATCAGATTATGGGCTCCCTGTGGCAGGTGAAGAAAAGAGAGGGAGATTGGAGCCGAGAGAGAAGAGAGAGAAAGGAAGAGAGATGCCTGCCAAAAATCGACATGTTATCGCCACTTCGCGCAGGTTTTTGTGCGCATAATAATATGTATTTGGGGAGGGGTGGGTCATAATTTTTGTGAATGAAAGCAATCAAATCGCTCATCGTCGTAGCCTGAAATACAGCCTCCTCCTCACCTTGGAGCTAGCCGATTTTAGTCTATCATCGCCGGATCAAGCTCGCAAGCCCTGAGGAATATTAAAATTTGAAGCTCAAGTTTTACAGTAGCTGCCGTAAAACTGGTGTGTCATTTGCTGGCTTTGACTCTTCTGGGCCGATTGCAATGTATAGTCTACTGAGCACGAAGTAATAAAATAAACAACTTTTAGTTGTAATAATGGACACAATCGAGGACACGATTTCTTCGGTCAAATTGCAATTTACATGGCTTTTGGTTGGTAAGGTTCTCGGAAAGGTTTTCGACCAAATCAACTGCAAAGGTTTTCGACTAAATCAACTGCAAAGGTTTTCGTCGCACTCGATATCTATGTACACGGTATGAAACACAAAAAATGTGCATATTATGGCTCCGTTCATGTGTATCACGCACGACTGCTAAAACTGAAAGTTCCACATTCAATCAAACCCGTTAATCAAAACATAAACGAGTGATTTTCGATCTACTTCAGATACATATAAACTAACATGCGACTGTTGAAATAACCCGTGGAAATAAGAATCAACGAGCGCCCAATCAATGAGCGTGTTTGTGGTAATTTCAACTGAGATTTTAACAGCTTCGTTCCGACGTGTTATTTTCACAGCTTCGCCATGGAGTATAAACGCTAACGCTCCGTATATAATAAAAACTAGCTACCGCTTGCGGGTTCCAGGGCAGTAGTCTTGGCATTTCTTCTTGCTCTGCTGGTTTTCGAATAATCGAAATATCTTATCAATTTTCGACTAGATCAACGGAAATGTCGGCGGTGCCGTTTGGAAGCAACGCTGCCTCTATTTTACACTCGATGGAAATTTGATTCACTTTGACTGACTTTAGGATCGCTATATATATATAGCCTCCTCCGCAAGCATCTCTATTTATACCGGAGAAGAAGAAAAAACGGAATTGGGTTTCCTGTGATCTCGAACGATCTTCTTATACGCGGTACTACATACTGGGATTTTGCTTTTTACATAACGCGGTATTTTCGACGGTTTTTTTGTTGCGTTATCATCCTTGTCAACCTGAATGGACGCCATGTTTGTGTGACTTGCGAGAGAAACAGTTTACCAGCATACCCCTAGTTGTTATATTTTGTCAGACAATTCCCAGGGTACCCCGGGTCCAGCGACACGTCCATGAAGGTACAGCGACACGTCCAAACCATTCGATATTTGGCAGGCATCTCCTCTCTTTTTTCGCGCTCCGCGCTCGCCTCAGCCCCTCGCGCTTCGCGCTCGGCGCTTCACACAGGAAACCCGGGCCCGGTCGGTCGGTTCCTATTAGAGATGCCTGCGGAGGAGGCTATAAGGTACAAACTATTGAAACTTTGCACATGCATAGTACAAAGCAATACACGCATCATTTTGCAAACCACAAAGTTGCCATGGAAACACTCTTGGCCCCAGACTCCTTGAATGAGGAAACAAATCCCGCATCGCGCAGAATGGCCTTTGTTCGAGGGACACTTTGAAATTTTGGACTACATTAAGGTCAACTAATTATAATATTAACAAGAGCCCATCTGGGCTTTCACTCGGGCCACATGAGATTGAAGATGAAATACACTTTCATTTGAAATCTCTTAGTAATAACCAAAGGGAAAAATTATTAGCTGAATTTAGCAGTCTTTTGGAGTGGCCGGTAGCGCGGTGACTTTCATAAAATTTCTCTGCTCCCCTAGTAAATATGTAATTTAATATTTTTGTTTTTCTCGTATGTTGACCTTTTAATTTAAACAGTTTAACACACTGCATTTGAGCAGGCATATATTCATTGTTTTGAACCCGAGAATTAACCGTACTACCGTACTTCATGGTCCCTTTCTTTAGTTAGTGGGTTGTCGGTCAGGTAATTATAAACTCTCGTCATTTAGCACAGAAAATGTATTCTGATGAATAGGGATCGGGTTGTCGTGAAGAATCTAAAGAATTCCGTCTCTTCCGGTTTGAATTTGACTCATGTGTATGTTGCTTTTGGAGTTTCAAGGATATGTTGATCCAAAACTACAGGCTCTTGGGGGTTTTCATTGACTTGTGAACTTGCAGGCTCTGTAATTTGTTTTGTTTTCTTAGTATAACATAAAGTGTTGAACATGTTCATTTTCTCAAGCATGTCGCGCGTGACCTCTGTTTCTTCATTCGTTAAGTTCTCTACTTTCATCTGTAATCTGGGAAACTCGATCTTTTCCCATGCCTTGGCACATAACTATTCCTGTTGTGGATGATTATAAGTAAAATCCTTCGACAGCTTGTACCGTTTCCGCTAGGTCAATATCCTCGCTGGAACGAAATAACTTGATCTCAATACTCTCTGATCCAACTTACGGTAAATTTAAATCTCTGACAGTTTTTAAGAGACTCATAATATTGGTCTTGAAGTGCCTTCACCCAAAATAAGATGTTCTTCTCGGATGTTTTAAATGCAGCACAGCGAGCCGATGGCTTATAGATTCCAATATCTATTTCTTCGAATTTTAGCTTTCCGGATCCTGGCCCCTTTGCTTCAGGTCGTCGTACGTGTCGTATATAAAAGCACTGGCCATCTGGGTAAAAAACGCGGTCCTTCGGCTCCGACAATAGCGCCAGTTGCAATATCCTGAGCCTGTTGGAAGGCTTTCGCATGAGTGAAGTTAAATAAAACATTAAACTGGCTTACATTTGAGAGATGAGACTCCAAGTTACAGAGAAAGTTGCTCGCGGATTCCGCCATCTTGCTTTACTGTATTAAATTATGTAAATAAATTAACCTGGCGATTGTTGCGTGACCAGCACAGTGCGATCTGATTGGTGTGAATTTGACCTTTAACGCATGCGCTGAACGCTTGCTACACGGAATAAAAAAAAAAAAACGACTTGCATTTTAAGACTCGGTGCTGCCACAGGCAGCCCGAGTAATGAGTTAGAGGATTGCCCTACGATTGGCTTAAATAAATGAGCTTTGGGAGTTGCTTGTCCCTAGCCGATTTCAAATGGAACGAGCTTTGGGAACTGCTAGTCTCAAGCCGATCTCTCAAGTGTGAAAGTCAATTCAATAGAAGTTCGTAAAACCAGATAAATGAATGAAAGAGCTAAACAATAGTTTATCCACAAAACGACAAAGCCCTTCGGCTTAAACCTCATGCTCTCAATTTTTTCACAGCATGTTCACAACGCATCGCAAATAAGTCTAAATACAGATTCTAGGAAGCTGTAGCTTTAAAATGTAATGTTATTCAAGCTTATCCGTGCCCTAGAAGTCAAACAAAATCACCAAATGAAACTGAACTGAGTATACTTTTGTTCAACTCGCGTCGAAGCGGTAAAAATAGCCGTTCCGCAATTCCAACTCATTCTCAATTTTCTCCCAATCGTGTTCAATTTGCATCGCAAATACGTCTGAATACAGATTCTAGGAAAATGTAGCTTTAAAATGAGACATCATTCAAGCTTATTCTTGCCGGAAGAAATCAAACAAAATCGGATCCACAAAATCACCCACAAAGAAACTGAGCTAGTTGTGTTCATGCAACTCACGTAGAAGCGGGAAAAAAGCCGGTCGGCAAACAGTGTTCCAAGCCGTTCTCAATAATCTCCCAGTTGTGTTCAAATCGCATCGCAAATAAGTCTGAATACAGATTCTCGAAATATGTAGCTTTAAAATGAGATGTTATTCAAGCGGTAACCGGTCGTTTTGATACCAGTCTCTTTCGAATTGCCAGCCATTTCGGTACCAACTCAAGACGTTTCAATACCAAGTCAGTTCGATACCAATTCCTATGATTTCATCTTCTGCCTTAACCTAACTACTCTAGTTCCGATGAAATCCTATCACGACAAGTAAACTTATGTTCTTACGTAGTTTGACGCCATTCGATTTCAATAGAGCATCTAAAACCAGAGAAGAATCTACTTCAACTCGTTAACTGGCGTCCTCAGTTGTTATGACGCCGAAGCCGAACGCTTGATAATTGTTTTAAACCACAAAATACCCCGTTACTTATATCATTTAAAAGCTTTTAATGAACACTTTCACCTTTAAAACTTTCACCTTTAAGCCAATGCGTTTTCAAGAGAGTATCTAAAACCAAAGAAAAATCTACTTCGGCAACTCGTAATGGCGTCCTCAGTTGTTCTGATGCCGACGCCACGAAGCAACAACACCTCCCACGGGCCCAACACGCTGATCATTGCTCGACTTTGAAAATCCCGCTCGCTTCGCTCTGCTTGTTAAACACCCCCAAGGGACTCAACACTCTAATACTCAATTGAAGAGTTCAATTCATCTGGTAGACAGAAATGCCGTATTATTTAACTTTTTGATTTTTTTTTATCCAAGGTACAGGGTTTTTTGTGACCGTTTGGAGAGCTTGAGGTCTCATTTTAAAGTTAATTTTTAGGGCTACAAGAAGCCGCGTGTAAGCCATTTCTGCGTCTTATAGGTTCAAAGGTATGCTGGTGAAGCGGTTTTCGCCGTTTTCTCTGTATTCGAATCTCCCGCTGCCTCATTAACCAGCAATGGTTCAATGATTTTCGGGCCTCTAATGAGATTCAGGGATGAATATGTCCACTGATTCTGGGCGATGGGATTTCTCCTTTGGCACACACAATTTTATTGCTGTGGGTGAATCAGAAGTTTTGCCACAATGTAGGCATCATGTGTAAGTAGTGCCTTGCAGTAAATTATTTTGTATAACTTAGACAGATCCTGCAATTTTATGTTCAAGGTGAAAGGAGCCTGGATCCAATAGTGTTTCCATGACAACATCATAGTCTGTCCAATGATGTGTCCTTATTTCTGTATATGTGTAAAACAAATCATTTCATAGGCACTTTAAGGGCCTGTTTCCAAGAATGGAGGTTGCCCTAGCACTAGGGCTATCTTCATTGTATCTAATCCCTCGAGACTGTTTTACATATTGACAACAATGCTGCTGGCACTAGCATTAGGGCTACCGTCATTGTATTTCCTAATCCCTCGAGACTGTCTTGCATATCGATAACTGACAATGCTGCTGGTCCTATCACTAGGGCTATCTTCATTGTATTGTAATCCCTCGAGACTCTTTTGCATATCGATTGCTGGTTTTCTCTCGATCCCCAGAGATTCAAATGACAAAGGGCATGGCGGCCATGTTGGTGCCCCAACAAAAGAATCTAACGAGGAATCTATTGTTTAAGACCACCAACATGACAGCTATGCCGTCAAGTGAAAACCAGCAATAACAACGCTTCTGGTCGTAGCACTAGAGCTATCTTCATTGAGGGGGACATTGGGATTTGCGGTGTAGGTCAGTTTTTAGTGTGGTATTTCGGTGAATTAAATCCTATATTGCGGTGGTCTCAAATCCTGCGGTGTGCGTTGTTTGTGTTTTCAAACCTGCGGTGTTCGGTGAAACGTTTATTTTCAAAGTCAAATCCATGTAAATCACGGGACTCTTAAAAAAATATTGCGTCATTGCGGTGTCGGTATTTTGTCAACGTTTGATGCGGTGTTTTCGGATTTGTTTTGCGGTGTTGCGGTATTGAGAACCCACAATGTCCCCCTCTTCATTGTATTGTAATCCCTCGAGACTCTTTTGCATATCGATAACGATGCTGCTGGTCCTAGCACTAGGGCTTCATGGTACTGTGATCCCTAAAGCTGTTTTGCATATCATAACAATGTTGCTGGAAGGGTTATCTTCATTGTATTGTAATCCCTAGAGATGTTTTGCATATCGATAACAATGCTGCTGGACCTGTAGCACTCGGGTCAACCGGCTCAGTCCTTTCATGTACACAGGCCCTATAACAAGAGAAACTAACAAGGAATATTTTGTAAACGTCCTCACCAACATGGCGGCGATGACGCCCGAGTGATATACAAACGATGAATAGTGTCTGATAAAAACGAACATTTAAACAAATAAACGACATAAACAAGTAAAACAATAAAACAACGTAAGGCATTTGGCTAGCTGTTACAAATATCAATAATCCCAATCAATTAAATCAACCAACAGAAGTACTATTTGCCTTCTGTCTTCACCTGTTAAATACAGTCAAACGTCCCTCGGGACCAAACATAGTGTCCTCCCCTTGTGAGAGGTTGTTGGCTATGTAAAATCTGGCATAGTGAAGCTAGGGTAAACGTTTGAATCGTGGTGCTGGATATGGATCGGAAATTCCAAGGGCACCCAACGAAGTTTTCGGTTAAAAAGCTGTTCAGGAGAGTAAGTTAGCCTAAAACTTTCGGATTTGAAAACATTGTCCCTAGAAAATTGTTTTCTGAAATACTGGCTAGAAAATTTGTTTTCAATCCCTAGAAAATTATAGAAGAAAAGGGAGACTAAAAGGTTCCCCTAAAATATTCGTACGTCCCAATTCGTCTGATAAATAGAGTCAGAACAGGAAAAAAGAATCCCTAAAAAATTCGTACCTCCACAAAACTTTGCAACATGAAGTTACTTGGGCTAGAAAATTATTGTTATGTTCTAGACTACTAACAAATTCGTAGGCCGGGAATATTTTGCCATAGTATTTTCGGTTGACGCGATTTCCACCTAGAAAATCCGAACAGCTAATAGCTTTCTAGAATACGTCAAAAGACATAGTAGGTGCCTTAAAATGGCCGCTAGATAAGCTGCAGACAACTGGTTTCAAACGAATTTCAAAAAGTTTTGGTCTACGTCACTTCCCATTTCCGCAATTTCTATTGCGAAATTTACCACATTTATAGATCTTCTATTCACTTGTAACATCTAGTACCTGAAGAAGGCTGGTTTGGCCAGCCGAAATATTGTAATATATTCAATATAAAATCCTACGTAGCAACCAGCAGGAGTTTTCGTCCACGGTTCTTTACCGTTTCTCAAGTTTATATTGTGTTTATACCTTTAATTGATACTTTCTCGATAGACTGCATGGCTAAATAATAACAGAGAATCCTACCTTATAAATAAGGCTAAAACACTTGAACATATGTGATGAAACCTAGCTTTCTTTCACATAATTTTCTACACATTTATTTACATATATGTTTTATTCAACATCATTTTTGTTTTCATTAGTTTTGCATGTCCGATATTTACCTTGCCTACATCACTATAGAGCGGTTTTCAGTTGAGTGTAGTAAAACCAAAACCAAACTAATTACATAGCTAATCACAGGAGCAAGTGAAAACACAATGAGCCAATCACGAACTGAAGTAATTGATTTTACTTCAACCAATCACGAGGCAAAGTAAACGCTGATTGCGTAATGGCGTTTGGTTTTAGTTTAGAACTTGATTGGCTGAAAATTACAATACATTTCTCACAGCCAATAGAAAAGCTAACCAAACGCAAAACCAAAGCAATCACTTATTATTTTCGACACTCAATTGAAAACCGCTCTACTAGTTCATCACTTTATTACGTCACAGCTACACGCGTCACTTCCTATACACAGATTGTTAAATCCTAATATATATTGTTAAATATTATTGCTGCCGCAGCGAGCGAGCATGAAGCGAGCGAGCAAGGCAACAGTTCTAATCTGTAAGCGGGTCCAAATCTCGATTTCTTTTTTTACCACAATGCATCACTTCTATTGTCTTTTTCTACCACAATGCTTTGCACGGATCGTCACGCAACATTATGAGGTAGAATCTGTGTTGGAGCTAGCGTATGCGATCCTTGTGTAATCATGAATTTATTGACGTGTAGACGTGTAGGCGAACTCTGTCTGAACTATCAGTTTCCAAAGAGCAAGATCTCTTCTGTTGACCTTCCATAAAGTCAAGCAGGCGGTTCAAAACACAATTAGCATTTACCGTTACATTTTCAATTACAGTTGATTTCCGGTGTTTAAACTTCACCGGGGAGAACAGCAGTTTTTTGTGCCGGGAATCTTAAGAAAATGTCGGGAATTGGTAGGCTCAAGGGATTTACCGGGAGATCGTTGATATGTCGGGACAAAATATATGAAAATAAATCGGGACAACTTTTGAGATGATTCAGTCGCACGATAGCCCCAAAACTACAAAATATATTCATCTAACACCTTGGAATTTTTTTCACCCAGTAATATATTTTCCTGCCAAAGTGCTACTGTAGGTTATCCAGTCTAATGAATACACTTCCTTAACTGAGCGGAGCAGTATTCACTACCTGTTAGGTATACTAGTCCTATATATCGTAACCACCTATTTTAGAACTTTCCACTAACAACATCTAGTATCTGAAAAGGCTAGTTTGGCTAGCTTTAGTACGCTTAAAACTATACACGTTGATTCAGCTTTGCTGTATAGTCTTGGACTTCTCGCTTCTAAATAATACCTTATTTATACACGTCAGCATAGCTGTGGGTCCTGTCTGTCAGTAGTTCAGTGTGTATCATGTGTTAATTCCTAAGATAACTCAGGTGCATTAAGGCCTGGGTCTCAAGGTGGCCACCCCAAATCAAGAGGGGGTAGTCTAGCTCTTTCTCTTTGTAATATTTTTTCATACAATTTTGACAAACATGATGTTGTCACAACCTTAACAAAAATACATGATAGTTTCCATGGAAACATGGAATGTGACCTTTGAACTCTGATGAAAATAATGTATTTAAAAGCCTCCTGCATTGTGGTAAAGTGTTTGTATATGCCGGGGATTTTTATGCATGTGAATCAGAGATAGTCCATAGTTTATAAATCCAACGAGGACAATTGAAAATATTATGGGGAAGACTCATTTAGGCTAATGTGAAATTTGATACCCCAAGTTCACGGCCGTTTAATAATATTTTTCTCTAGCGTCCTCGTTGGATTTATAAACCATGGACTATCTCTGATTCACATACATAAATATCCCAGGAATATGAAAACACTTTACCATAATGCAGGAGGCTTTTAGAAAAATATTTCTTAAATTAGAGTTCAAAGGTCACATTCCATGTTTCCATGGAAACTGCCACGTTTAATTGTTAAGGTCATAACAACATCATGTTTGTCAAAGTTTTAAGAAAAACGATTACAACGAGAAAGAGAGAGACTACCTCCTATTGATTTGCCGGCGGCCATTTTGAGACCCAGGCCTTAATGCACCTGAGAATAAAACTGTAAGTGTAACACGTGTGTGTATTGCCTAGTGGGGTTATACGATTAACATAGATAAAACTGTTTACGTTTCTAGATGATGGTATAAATATGTCCGCGATAAATAATACTAGAT
The DNA here is from genome assembly GCA_030867875.1 of Actinernus sp. WN-2022. Taxonomy (NCBI): domain Eukaryota; kingdom Metazoa; phylum Cnidaria; class Anthozoa; order Actiniaria; family Actinernidae; genus Actinernus; species Actinernus sp. WN-2022. The sequence goes on along the minus strand of JAOWCC010001589.1, from coordinate 62,263,473 downwards.
ACAAATGCTAAATGTACTAGATGTACAGAGTCGTGTTTTTAACTCGTGGATGCACGCATGTGTAGGAACGAGTTATTGGGGTTAGGTGGATTTCATTTCCGAGCGTAAAGCTGCGAAGAAGGGCGTATCCTTTTCCGAAGATGTATCAATTGACGGCCGTTTGTGGCAGCTTTCCGAAATGACTTATAATTTACTGTTGTGAAGTTTCTCTGTTGTCTCTGTGTCTATCTTGCTACACTAATTCAAAGCACTCAATATTATATAGAAGTTATGTTTTAGATCGGGATATATGCTCGTATGGTGGTAGCTCAAATTTATTTATCCACGCTGGCGAAGCATTGATGTCTTGGGGTTCACAAAATAGCGAACTTTTGGGATAATAAATTCTCTCACAGTCGACCTACATGTATTGGGAGGCTTAAGTACAATCAATGTATAGACCAGAGCTTTTGGCCTCAACATCGATATCCCTCCCGTTCACTGGGGAATGAAAACTCTTACAAAGCGTGGATTTAAATTTCTTAAGTGTTCGCTAACGTAATGTTTTCCGGAATTGTGTTCCATAAAGTGGCTCCTCGATAAGCGACTGAGTCCCTTAGATAGTTTGTTTCTGGTCGAGAAAGATCCAATGTATGCATACTATTTCATAAGTTATACTTTGAATACCTTCCTCTGAACAGATGCGCGCGTAAGCTCTTCTGGGGTGTGTTGATTTACCGACTTGAACACAAGACGAGGAGCGAGGCATTTTTCAGTATACATGCATGACGGCTGTCCTATCCTGTCTTTAAGATGACTTCTTAATTCCGAGCTTGTGTCCAAGAGTAGTTTATAGATGATTCGGCCAGCCCTTGCATGTATGCAGCCAGTTTATAAAATTTGATGAAATAATGGGACTCATCAAATTATCCCCATAGTGTCATACCATATGTAGCCGATGGCAGTGTGACTTTATAATAGAAGTCTTCCAACAACCTTCGAAGTAACTTTAATTTGGTAGCATGGGGATAGCACATGCCGTAGCACGGGGGTATCATGTCTTTGCAACTCCAGTAGTATCAGTGGTCTGACCAAGTCAGCAGGTTGTAGTCAATAAGAACTCCCCGGACAGATCTACATATATTATCAATGCCTTTCTTAAACTGGACAGAGGACAATCGTAGGAAATGTAATCCTAAGAGGTGCCACAAGTTAGTCCTCCATAAACAGGGGCACACTATTAACTTTGAGCCTGTCAGAGGAATTAATCAGCTCAAGGAGCTTAAATTGCTCGGTGTTATCCTACAATAGAACTGTAGATTTAATGCACATGTTAGTTTGAAACTGAAGGAGGCCAATAAATGCCTATCAGATGTTATTCGGTCACTTAGAAAGGATGGATTAGACTAAAAAGCTATTGATTATTTATTCAAATCTATTGTTCTCTCTAAAATTACCTATGGCCTCTCTGTGTATTGCGCTAGTCCACCGGAACTGTACACGATACAATGTTTCTTTGATCGCTCCTTCAAACGAAGGTATACACGTCAGAGAATCAATGTAAATGACCTGCTAGAGAAAATGGACAATAAGATTTTTGTTCTAAAAAGCATAAAGTATAACCTTATAGAAAAGGTTAGTAGTCACAAGCCGATAGTTAGTACAGAACGTTTTAAAAATAGTTTTGTCAACCGCTTACATTTTAGATGCGACTTAGCATTACATTAGTTTCCTCCCTATATCTTTTTCTATTTATTGTTCCATCGTCTTATATAGTAATAAGTCTTTTAGCTAGCTTTAATACTTTGAGATGGATTTAGATAACTTAAGTTTTTAATAGTATTTAACCGCTATATATACTTATATATAAATGTTACGTCTGTTATGTATTTTTCATAGACGAATAAAGATTATTATTATTATTGTCAAGTTGCACACACATTATCTATAGGAAGAAGCTAAGAGACCAAAGTCTATACGTGACTCTAAAACTACATCTCGGAAAAGGAAAACTTAGCTGATGCGGTTCAGTTCGGTTCAATTCAGGTCAATTCAGTATCAACAACACTGTAATCAATTATTACGAGTATACTTCTTTAAATAGTTCCCCTTTAGTTTATTTCGTCAACCAGAAAACGAGCACAACATTTGGTATACACTGAAAACATATGCTTAACCAGATAATAATACTAAACTTAGTCTGGCTAAAACAACATGCACGTGCACGTACCGCCATTTTAGAATGGACTCTGAAGCTTCGAAATGTGCTACAAATGAGTAATATCGAATTGGATTAGTTAACCATCAAATCCTAATTAACTATAGAGACTTATTCACTAAATGTCAAGGAAAAGTCGCTTGACTGCGCTTCACTTTCAGTATCGAAATCCACATGCACAAACGACCATAAAAACGACTCGAGTTCTATATTTTAAAAGTTTTAACGCAGACGATCGAATTTTGGTAGAAGGATGTAGAATCGTAAAAGGAATATAGAGCGGTTTTCAATTGAGTGTAGTAAAACCAAACGCAAATTACCCACAGCCAGCCAATCATAGGAGCGAGTAATCACAAGTAACTCGTAAATGGCTTCCCTGTGAGCCAATGACAAACCAAAGCAAAACCAAAACCAGTTTGCGTTTGGTTTTACTTTGGATTCTGATTGGTTGGCTTACTTTCTCAGCCAATAGGATAGCTTAGTAAACGCAAAACCAAAACACTTCCAACACTCAATTGAAATCCGCTCTAACCTGATTTTTTAAGCTATGTTAATACCATTGTGACGTCACAATAACGTCATTTAACCATTTGTAATACGTTTCTTGTAACTGTTCATTACCTCTAAAAACGGAATGTCGTATCACTTTGTTAACATCTCCTCGTGATGAGAATAAAGGAATCGAAAACCCGATGTCGATTGGTTAAGGAAATCTAAAGTTATTAAAGTTTGAATTTTATCCATTTTCCCAAACAACACAAAAGCATCCGTTATGAAAATGTCGCTTGATTCATCTTTTAGAGTTGTAAATACTGTTGTATGACATTTTGTCCAATCATAAAACACGTCGGTGGCTAAAATCGTATGTTTTTAGAAATTTGATTTTTTTTTTGTCCATAGCCGGCTTAAAATTGAAGTAAGTGAACAAGACCAAGGACTACAGAAAAGCTGATTAAACAACGTATATATTGATAATTTAACAATATTTCGGCTGGCCAAACCAGCCTTTTTCAGGTCACTAGATCTTACAAGTGAATAATATTTCACAATGGTAAGTAAAAATATAAAAAGTTATTACACAACATATGAGAGGAAAAAGGAAATGACGTAAATAGAATAACCCGCGAAAAAAATTATACATATTAAGTTTCATCACGCTCATTCATTCCGAGTGGTTCAAGAGTTTTAGCTAAGTCGATAAGGAATGACTCTCTGGCTTTACGAATAGAGTCTCGTGGAGCGTAAATTATTTCTAAGGGAATAAGTTGCATGTCAGTGTTAGAGTGGTTAGAGCAGGAAAGGAAATGTTCAGAGACTGTGCTGGATGTAGATTTAATATTAAGTTTGTCAACTGCTCGTCTGTGTTCATTAAATCGTACAGCGATTAGAAGAAAATAGTATGGGAGAATGTTTACGAATCAATGATGAAATGTTAGGCAGTGCTGGATTATATGTGATGACGAAAGGAACACGATTAGAATATTGTGCAACTTTAGTCTGAAAAGCATCGTTACGAGGAATATTAGCAGCACGTTGTATTTGTAAATCGAGGAAAGGAAGCTTGTAGCCTCGTTTTAAGAGGTAAGATTTTAATTCATTAGTTCGAAACTTGAATGTTTCGTCAGTGGAACAAATGCGACGAATGCGGAGTGCTAAGCTAAAAGGGTAGCCTTTTTAGTATGTAAGGGATGGCAAGACGAGTAGAGTAGGTGTTGGTGTTTATCAGTAGGTTTGGTGTAGAGATCTGTTTCGATGCTACCGTCTTTGAGGATGACTGTAACGTCGAGAAATGAAATGTCTGTGAAACTATAGGAAGAAGTGAATTTAATGGTGGGATGAAGAGCATTGAGATAATCGATGAATATTTTTTAACGATCTTGGCCCTCCGTCCATATCATAAAAATATCGTCGATATATCTCAACCAAGTGTGTGGTTGGTAAGGGGCTTTTGAAAGAGCTTTAGTTTCAAAATTACCAAGGAATAAATTAGCAAAAGAGGGAGCCATACGGGTTCCCATAGCTGTGCCGTGGATCTGGAGATAGTGTTTATTATTAAATGAAAAGTTATTCATAGTAAGGATCATGCGTATTAAATCACAAAGCGTTTCAGTGGGAATGCGTTTGTTGTTACAAGTTTGAAGAAAGTGACGACATGCATCAATACTGTCATTGTGAGGTATGTTTATAGTATATACCGTATTTCCTCGATTAAGCGCCCCCCTTGGCAACAAAATTTGAAATAAGCGCCCCCCCTCGATTAAGTGGTGTCTGAGTTAAATTAATAACTGCAGTGGTGTCGAGTTTATTATAAATATTTTTATGAGCAGAAAGGTTGGGTAGTTTATTTTTACGTCGATCACGTTTCTTATTAGGGTTAGGAGTCGGAGGTACAAGTAGAGCAAAATTGTTAGCGTGACTGTTGTTATTAGAGGTATTAATTGCGAAATTACGCCGATTAGTTCTGTTTGTTAAAAATATTTTACCTTTTTTGCGTCTTCTAAGGGAAAGTATGGACTCAAGAGATAAAGCCATAGAGTCAATCTTACCTATAAAATAAGTAAAATGTTCAGGAGTACAAGTTCTAGGTAGCCTTACACGATACACATTTTCCTCCAACATGGTGTCCAAACGAGCGCGACCTGTTGGTTCACTCTACTCTTCTTGCCATCCCTTACATACTAAAAAGGCTATCCCTTTTAGTTTAGCACTCCGCATTCGTCGCATTTGTTCCACTGACGAAACATTCAAGTTTCGAACTAATGAATTAAAATCTTACCTCTTAAAACGAGGTTATAAGCTTCCTTTCCTCGATTTACAAATACAACCGTGCTGCTAATATTTCTCGTAACGATGCTTTACAGACTAAAGTTGCACAAGATTCTAATCGTGTTCCTTTCGTCATCACATATAATCCAGCACTGCCAAACATTTCATCATTGATTCGTAAACATTCTCCCATACTATTTTCTTCTGATCGCTGTAAAGACGTTTTTAGAAACCTACCTCTCGTCGCTCACCGCCGTTGTCCTAACCTTCATGACACACTTGTGAAATCGCAACTACGTAATATATCTAACAAATCTGCTCTTCCATCTGGCTCTTTTCGTTGTGGCAAAAACTGTGCCACTTGTCCTTACATTCACCATGGCCTTACACGATACACATTTCCTCCACCGGGGAAACCCGTTTCATTAAGTCACACATTACTTGTAACACCAGAAACGTCATTTAAATGGTACAATGCAATCGCTGCCACTTACAATACATCGGAGAAACTAAACGACGACTTAAAGACCGATTTAATGAACACAGACGAGCAGTTGAAAAACTTAATATTAAATCTACACCCACCACAGTCTCTGAACATTTCCTTTCCTGCTCTAACCACTCTAACACTGACATGCAACTTATTCCCTTAGAAATAATTTACTCTCCACGAGACTCTATTCGTAAAGTCATTCCTTAACGACTTAGCTAAAACTCTTGAACCACTCGGAATGAATAAGCGTGATGAAACTTAATATTTTTTTTTTTTTCGCGGGTTATTCTATTTCCGTCATTTCCTTTTTCCTCTCATATGTTGTGTGATAACTTTTTATATTTTTACTTACCATTGTGAAATATTATTCACTTGTAAGATCTAGTGACCTGAAGAAGGCTGGTTTGGCCAGCCGAAATATTGTTAAATTATCAATATATACGTTGTTTGATCAGCTTTTCTGTAGTCCTTGGACTTGTTCACTTATTACTGTTTTTAGCTGATCAGATCTCTCTGTTAGATCCAACGTACCACCGACAGAATTGTCGTATACGGATTTTGCTAGCTTTCATTAGCATTACATTTGATTCAAGTCATATTTTCGGCAACGTCATTATGACGTCATACTTTTTTATGCATGCCTTAGAAAAAAAATATTTAAGTGATTTTCGAGTTTTAATGATGAAATGCGCTAGTCTGGCACTGAAAAGTCACATTATTTTATTTTCTTGATTTTTTAACAATAGCTATATATAGATGGTTTGCACCCAATCCCCAGAGATTCAAATGACAAAGGGCATGGCGGCCATGTTGGTGTACAGAACAAAAGAAGCTAACGAAGAATCTATTGTTAAAGATACACCAACATGGCGGCTATGACGTCACGTGCAAAGGGTCTATAGGCAGCCTTATTTAGGTACGACTTCTGACGTCACTAAATATGACGTCATAGCAACAGTAATTCCTCTATAACGTTTGCTGTAGTAGTCTTAGAACGTTCAAATTTGCGCCAAATGAATGTGTGTCACGAAGACCCTTTGATGGTGTAGGGTATTTGTAACGGCGTTTATTAAAGGGGGTAATTTCACCAAAAAAGGAGGCATCACTTATGACGCCGGTCACAACAACGTCATCATACTATGTAGTTTCATTTTGTTAACAACTCACCAACATTTATTCAAATTGAGACTACAAGTAAAGAAATGGTGTTAATTACTCGGGCTGCCTGTGGCAGCACCGAGTCTTAATATGCAAACTAAAAATAGCATACATTTGGTCTTTTCGAGTCTCGCCTGAACCTTTAGGTTGAAGTTCACGTAAGGTCATCTGTTTGGTTATCAAAACCCAACTAAGGATGAGAGATCTAATCTAAAGGTCGACAAGTCAATAATGAGTCCACTTTTCAACCAAGAAGAACAATAGGTTACTTTAGTTCAGCTGAACCGCATAAGTTGCAATCTTAATCTTTAAATATTATTGAAATGCGACTAAGTTTACGTCGCCAATTAGTCGGCGGAAGTCGACAATGAAACTAATTCAAACAGATGTACTTACTTAATCTTCTAATATCTACTAAGTGATCTTATTCCGTTTTGTCATCTAAAGTAAACAAGTCACACAAGCATTTCCCTTGTTCAAACTAATTGACTAAATCAGATTTTATTGAAAGTACGTTTCTCGCAACCCTAGTTGCATCTTGTAGATATTTATTAAAAACGAGAGATTGGTTTCCTGACATATGAATAAAATGCATTTTACAAGTCATTGTGTATCCTTTAAAAAAATCAGAACATATAGTAAGGATATTTTAGATACAAAATTAATCAGAATTATTGGATGTAACTTTCAATTTTTTCAGGAACTTGGTCAGTTTTTTACTGCTGATAGCACATACCAGTTGCAGGCCTTGACAAGTTTCAATATCTCGCTCACCCTTCCAATAATATTGTTTAACACTCAAGACTTCAAGTACTATACTTGGTAAAATATGTAATCAGCAATTGGAATTTGATAGAACCGTGATAACACCTTTGGGCTTTTTTACATTATTAGGATGAAGTACTTTATATATAGGTTCAGAATGTGAACCTTGTCCCTGATTGGATAATCTACTCATTACCAGGCGCAATAGCGTGTGCTGGATGTAACGGTATTTTTCATTGGCTTACCAATGGCCCTGCAAAACCGGTTTGACGTGTTTTCTTGAGTGTACCCTGGGTTCCAGAGGCAAAATGTTTTTCCTTTTGTTGGTAAATTCGGTGAGCGCGCGGAAGGGAGGCAAACGCCATTTACCAACAAAAGGCAAAACATTTAACCTCTGGAACACAGGGTAATGGAAGTGAGATTCTCAACGGATAACACCAGATGATCTTCTTTTTCTCTCGCCTTTTATTTCTTAGAGCCTCTTTGAAAACTGGAATTTAACATTATGCTAAAGTAATCAGTGACAGTGGCCTGGCCATGGGATACACAATAACTATTTTTATTCTGCAGAATTCTTTTACTAACTTATCCTTATTTTTGAAAGACACCCCGATGTTTTTCAACTTCAAACTAGAAACTTTGTCTGCGACATTAGATCAGTGGTGTGACGAGATTTTTAAAATTAGTAGGCCCAAACAACCGCTCCGTAAGGGTCACTTCTTAAAGTGCCCCTAAACCCTTTTGTAATTCTTATATATATGAAACTTTGAAAGGTTTTGAGTACTTCTGCGAAGAAATGTTTGGCTTACAGAGAATATTCTATGTTCTAGGCTTGTTTGAAATGGTAAAAATGTGACCTCTCCTGACCCATTACCGTGTAAGAAAAAGCCTGGGTCGATTCCTTATCTTACGTCACCTCATTAATGCATTATTGTCCATGGCGCCTTTGATCACAACAGCATCGATATATATATAAATTACAAAAGGGTTTGGGGTCCAGGGTCATGCTCCCCTGGGAAATGTTTAGATTAGACTTTCTCAAATGCCTTCTGCTGCACTTTCAGGTATTGCTTTGTGTAGTTCGACGGCTCATCAAGCCCAACATTCCTTTGTAATAAGACAAGTAAGCTGTAAAATGTGAAGGAACAGGCCTATGGACTAGTTACGCCCCTGTAAACTACTTCTCTTTCAATGTTTAACACTGTTTTAATAATTGGAAGTCGATCCGTGCAAGAACAGCGTCACTTCTGATCACATTCTAAATTCTCCTTTACTTTCTTTTCCTTTTTTTAGCTGAGCTTCCACCCGCGCGAGCAGAGCACCATACATATTAGGCCTGATGACAGCAAAAAACAGGCAGACTTCCTCATCCCTGAAAACATGCTGCAACCTGCGCGTGCACTGTTGAAACCATGGGCAACACAATAAACTTTAACACGTGCATTCTACAAGTTCGTACGTTTAAACAACACGTGTAAACTACACGTGTAAAACAGTGGTACGGTATCAGTGGTATAATCAACTAAAGTCGATTAAGGTATGCTAACTGCCGTGGGAAGCGGTTTAATAGCATACCTTAATCGACTTTAGTTGATTATACCACTGTTTGTCTTTCCCGCCGACGCAGATCAACACTAGTTTTTACAGTAACTAGTAACCCATCGTATTGGTGGGTTGCACTGGCGGCCATGTTGATTGGTAGGAACAAAAGAAACCACATTTGCTTCTTTTGTTCCTACCGACCAAGATGGCCACCACGATTTTGTGATTGTATTCCCTTAAGGTGATGTTACACGAGACGATTTTTAGCGCGAAAAGTCAACATAGTGTAACATGGCGCTCTGGACGATTTTTAACGCAATCTTCGTTGCGGCAACATGTTGTAAGTTTTGAATTACCTTCAAAAACCTGCAACATTGTTGCCCGAATTTTGTTGGAGTTGCTTCGTGTAACACCCTCGCCGTTGACTTTTCGCGCAACGTCGTCCCAGAAACCTGTTAGCTACGCTCACGGAAACGAGGCTACATCAACAAACAAGACTCCACTCGTCAGCCATGTTTCTAAACGAGGGTGTCGGAGTAGGAGCCTAGGTACTAGCTAGATGTTGCGCTAAAAATCGTCCCGTGTAACATACCCGTTGCCGCAACAATGTTGCGCTAAAAGTTGTCTCGTGTAACATGCATTAAAAATGGTCGCGAAAAATCGTCTCGTGTAACATCACCTTAAGTGAGTGGTCTTCATGTAATGAACTAGAATTTCAACCGAAAAAATGTGAAAATCTTCGTATCAGTCGTAAACGCTACAGCTTTGACCGTTCCTACTTCATTAATTAAGTTGAGTTGTGAACCCACTCAAAGGGATCTTGGTGTCATGGTTACGAGTGACCTATCATGGAATCAAAACATTGACACAATAACTGCGAAAGCAAATCGAATGCTTGGGTTTCTAAAGCGAAACTGTACAAGGGACCTACCTACCAACTCCATAAAGAGTCAGATCTCACTTAGGATACTGTAGTCAGTTATGGGCTCCTCAATCTGTTATTAGAAACATTATGCTTATAGAATCCATTCAACGCAGGGCAACTAGATTTATCTGTAAAACTTTTCCTTAAACAACCTTTTACCTATTTTTTTATAAAAAAAATTATTTAAACAATATATATTCATTACATTCGCTCCAAGAGCTAAAGCTCATCATGTAATTTTTATAAATAAACAAACAAACATAATCTGCGGATAAGGGATACTAATGTACATGTACATACACACAAATATTGAAATAAGTAGACCAGGAGTAGACTAGGAACTAAAGGAATTAAAGCGTGTGGACTGAATAATGTACGATTGAACGGCTTAAAAAAAACGAGCATTAGACTGAAAATCAATAGTTGGAACTCCGTGTAAAAACCACTGAATCTTTTGATGAATTGACCCAAATAGTTCCAAACTCCTGTGTAGCGACGGAGAGCAGAATGTTTCTCAGAGCAGCATATCGGGGACAATGAGGAAAAAAGTGAACCGTAGTTTCGTTTGAAAACCCACAAGCACCTTTTACCTATCAATTACTGGTTAGAATACCTAGATCTAGTCTTCTTTTACAAATGCAAGTCTAATGCTATTAGTATTGACATCACTAAATACGTGAGCTCGTGTTCCGATCGTTCCCGCCGTGCTTCCTCTGGTTTGTACTTTAGGCAATCTGTCATTCCCAGGACGTCCAGCTCTTTAATAGGGACTCATATTTTTTGCGCATTGTTAACTTATGGAATATCATCCCGGATGAAATCAAATCATCCCCAACTCTAGCGACCTTTAAGAGAAAACTCACACACTTCTTTTTTCATAGGCTTAAACATGCATTCAACCAAGACGACATTCGCAGCTACAAGCTTATACGTCCTAAGTGTCGCCGCGCCAATGCTTTTATTATCTGTTCTTGCTAGATCCTTCTTTTGCTTTATTATTATCTTTGCTTACTATTTTATTATCTTAATCCAAGGGTGTAACTGGGGATGGGTGTGATCGGGTTTCTATTGTGGGCTGGGTTACTGGTGCTTAAACCTTGTAGGGGACTTTGTGTCCTTTAGTTTCTGCACCATGCATGTTATGCTTAATCCTTAAATAAATAAATAAATAAATAAATAAACGTGCTGATATGCACAATACTTTGGGAAAGGCATTGCCATGGATGCTGGATGGCAAGCTCTCTTTAAAAATGCTGTTTTAGAAAGATTGACAGTCGATTGGAGGTGGAGGAGGTGGAGGTGGAGGTGGAGGTGGAGCTAAATTTCAAGTGGGGGGCTAAAACAACTGGTGGGGGGATGCTAAAAATTGTCATTAAGCCAGTATGACCAAACTATAGTCTAAAACTGAGTGAGAAGTAACCATCCCTCCTTTACATGGCTTTACTGAATGGCAAATAATCTTCAAAAACACAGTTTTATAAAGATCGACAATAATTGGAGGTGAAAAATAGCATTTTAAAACAAACAGGTTTTGCTAATAACATTATCGATCTCATACAAGTGCCTTTAAATAAATGAAGTCAGATATTTTTTGCCACCCAGCACAATGACTGTATCCTACAGAAGGCCCATTGTGCACTGGTGTAGCCTAGATTGAACACTAGATAATAAGTACTGCATTTGCAAAACATGAATTGCATTTACATTTAATTACGATAAAGCATGTATAATTTACTAAATCTTTTATAAAGTAGCAGTAACACAAAAGAGCCTCTACCAGGCATGCTCGCACCTTCAGTTGTCAATCAGCCTTTGTGAAGTGAACATCTCTGTTCAGAGCTTCAGCATGTGATGCTTTGCTTGAGTGACCTCTGTAATTCGTTATTTTCAACAATAATTTGAATGTTTGATGTCCAAAAAATGAACTAACGTTATTATTACTAGCTTACTTTATTTTTTGTTTGGCTTATTTTTATTTTAGTCTCCGCAATTATAACAGGAGAAAACTGCAAGCTTTCTTACTTGCTTTACTGTTCTGAATTTCAAATTAGAAAAGGGAAGGAGCATTCCCTTTTATAGTGTAGGTCCTTGTTTCAAATCCATCCTTTAGAATTCTCTACCCCCCCCCCCCCCCCCCCCCCCCCCTCCCTCCCCACACTCTCTCTCTCTCTCTGCCCCTCTCTCTGCCCCTCTCTCTGCACTTCCCCTCATTAAACATATAGTAATACTCTTAAACTTTTGTTATATTCATATCAAAACTACAGCAATATTTTTTCATTATTTTTAAATATGACCTTAAATTTCAAAAATACAATTATCTTCTTTTTTAAACAATATCAACCTTATTTACAATGATAACAAATGAAATAATTATATCTTAACTTAAAAATTTCCCTAAAAAGGGTACATACATATAGTGCCACTTTTCAAGGGTAGGAATTTTTAAAACCTCTTCATATTTATGTGGCAAAATTAGACTTTTAAAATACCTCCTTTATAGACCCTATTCATAAATGCGTATTTATGTTTCAATAGTTTATCCACATGTACAGAAAATATTATCAATACCACGCGAAAGAGCATGTTAAAATTAGTGATCTTGTGAAATTTGAAGGTTGTAGCTTAAAAATCAATGAAGTTATATCCATTTGAAATTAGAAAGATTTGTATGAGAAAAATGACGGAGACCTTTCCCTCGCTTTCATGTTTTTCAGCATTTCAAATCGCTACAACTCAACAGTAATTCTCCACATTGCTCTAAAACTGAACACAATTACTAGTTTTAATATGGACTTTCATGTGGTAGCATTAGTTTTCCTCTACAAATTTATCTTCCAAATTATGCAAATTAGGAGGCGGCCATTATGAATTCGGTCTATCAACCTCAGGTAATTTTTTATGCCTATTTTGACCTCTAATCTCGGTCGTGACCCAGTAACAATATACTGTTTTTTATTTTTTCGAGTTGTTTTCAATCATGTTTCGCCGACTTCTGGAAATAATGTAATAAACCCCCAATTTGAAAGTGTGCTTCAAATTATTCAGAGAAAGTCATTGATAGAAGTACTGAAGACCGAAAACCATGAGCCCCTCAGAACTTCACATTGTTTCCTTATCAGCATATTTTCTGATAAATGTAAATTATCTCTGCTGTATGTCAAGTGTTTTCTCCACACTAAATACCATGTAAAATACCTTTGATATTTTCACCAAGGGAACTTGATTAACCCAAAAAAATATGTACAAAACGTCAAAATAAACAACATATTATTTAACCATCGAACCACTGACAAAACAACGGAAATTTGATAACTTGTCGCAAAGTATAAAGAACTTGATAAATATTACCGGAAATGACTCGATGTGTGTCACATTACACCACACACGCAGCCGCGAAGATCCAAAGTTTTGCTGCTTCTAGGTGGCAAAAAACCAGAAGTGATTGCTTCATCAAATACTGCTTTGAGATTTTTTTGTGTCACAGAAGAAGTCTCCACGTAGCATACACAACGGGTCTTTTTAACGAGTCCTTCGGCTTTCTTCAAAGAAACCGGCTCTTCGTCCTTCTCCGAAAGTTCTGATAAATTTTTATAGCAATTTTTCAAGTCTGAATGAGTTCCCACCAGAATAATCGGCGCTTTGGGTTTATGGTCGCGGATTTCTGGTATCCATTTTGAAGACACATTAGCGAACGATGTTGGAGATACTACAGAAAAACAAATGATGAACACGTCCGCACTGGAGTAGCAGAGAGGCCTCAGGGAATCAAAGTCTTCCTGTTGGAGGAGAGAATGAAAAGTGGGTTACGTTCGGGGTTACGTTTCAGATCTTATATAGAGGAAGTCGATATAGCAAAGTGAAACTTCCTACACGTCACACGGACAAGATTTCTACAGTTCTAAGAAAATAGTACTCATGGTATTTCTTCAAGAAATTAGTAATCTTATGTTATATTTACAGAATGAAATTATTACCATCTGGAAACAATGCATAATATCGTTTTCCTCAATAGATTACTTTATAATTGGCATTTTTACTAATTTTGTAAATTATGTGGCATTCAAACGCTTCAGCAGTCAAGCGTGTCTCCACAGAGCCAAAGTTCGTCAACGGCACGGAATGAATTGTTAATACACAAAATAAACAATTGGGGAATCTGTGTTGAATTAGAAATAAAAACCAGACTATAAATAGCCAAGAGGCTGCACGCAATTTGGGGCATACACTAAAAAGAAATAATTAAAAACTACGTGAAACTTCGCAGCGCTGTTCAATGTGTTCAGACACGATAAGTTTCATGTTTTCCTTGCGCCTCACCTGACCCGCGGTATCACAAAACTCGATAAGGCAAAGTTTCTTGTTTACTTCAACTGAGACTGGAATCATAGAAGAGAAAAGAAGCAGGGTTTTAGTGGTAACTGTACAAAATAAGGACCTCTGCCGATTTATCGTACTGATACTAACCGTGATAAGTGTCGAATGCTGTTGGGACATATCTGTTGGGAAATCCATCCATCATGTAGCTTACAAGAAGCGAGGTTTTCCCCACGCCTCCATCGCCTACAATTACGCATTTTATGTGCTCTTTCTCCCCTTCGACTACTAGTGGCTGCTTTTCATTCCTGGAATCCATGAAAAATAGAGAACTCCAGGTCGTAGCACTTCAGCGAAACTCGAGGTCAGCATTTCATCTCGTTTTATGAAGAACTCGAGATTAAAAATAACCGAGCGGAAGTGATGTCATTGTGATGAAGAATTTTTATTGGACGTCACATATATACCCAGGGGGCCTATCGATCTCTGGACAGCGTGAAACCATATATAAAAGTTGTAAATGTATTTGTTGTCAAATAAAAACTAAATTATACAAGATGAAAATAAGACGACGTTAGATGTACGTGGAACGTTACTATTTTAAAAATATATTTTAAACTCTTATTTTCATAAATACAAACTAGGCTGACGGGTACCACGTGTGATCCACGCGTACGTGTTAACAATTAATAGTACACGTTTTTCAGAAACATTTTAATGTACTGATACTAGCTGGAGCCAATTCTCAGGCCACTGGCATCTGTTCAAGATTGATTGTATTTACTGATAATGGGCTCCTGATTTACTTGATTCGCAACAATGAAACAATAATTCGCCGAATGGGTTGCACTGGCATGGGTTACGGCCAATAGACAGACAGCGATTGTTTATTGGCACTTTTGTAAAAATACTTTTTCATGAGTGGGAGTCCGATAATAAAATAGTAGACTGAATAACAACGAAAAGCTAGCTATCTAAGGCAGTGCCTTTTTTCTCTTTTGGAAGCAATCATAAATATATTTCAAAATAATTTTCAGCCTAAATTGCTTGTCAACAGTTAGGTTTTGAAATTGGAGGTTGTTCTGTTCTCTCAGATCTTTAGTCAATAGTATGGCACGCCGATTGTAGCAATATTCAAAACTAATATTTTACGTTAAATTCAATGTCCGTTCAATTCTATGACTTTTCAATTCAAACTTTTTTCAATTCAACAAAAAAATATACATTCAATTCAATACCTTTTTCAATTCAATGAGAATTCAATTCAATTAAAATTCAATTCAACTTTTTTTTTAATTCAATGAGAATTCAATTCAATACTTTTTTCAATTCAATTAAAATTCAATTCAATACTTTTTTTCATTCAACGATAGTCCCTAAGGGACATTACTGATAGTGGCATTAAGGCCCCTTCCGCTGACCTTGTAAATACCTGGGATCGAGGCTAATATATTGCCGCCATTTTCAATGGAAGAGGCATCAAATTTAGTGACTCGAATTTTGAATGATGCAGAAGGAGAAAGTTCAGATGCAAATCAATCTACTTCTTCTACTTCGGTTGAGATAGGGACAGCGATTTCCTCAAAGATCGGGTCGGCGGTGAATCGTGCCCGATCGATGATTTGCCCAATCGGCGTCTTCGAGAGGACTTTTCACGAGACTAAACCAAAAGGAAAGATTTCGATCTAGTTCAAACCTTCCCCAACAAAGGAAAGCAAAAAGGAAGACCTTAACATGTTTTAGTTCGTTTTAATGAGTGTCTTCCTCAAAACTTATCAAAACGGACTCAAACACTTGCAAGCCACAATGCAGATCTAGTAGCCCTCCCCCTCTACCGCTAAATAATGTCCGGTCCCTTAGTCCTACTTGCTGTATTAAGTTACTTTGCTCTTCCATTTCGAGTACATAAAGATATACCCACAGTTTATGCTTGCAGATTTGATCGGGTATCTTTAACTTGAATGGGCAGGTACATGAGCTGAAATCGACATCCTAATTCGCTTAAATGTAGTCTGAGCCGGTTTGATTGATGGAAGTGTCTCAGTTGACATGTTCCCGATGGGAAAGTGTGCAAAGCCGGTCGCATGCAATACAACGAAAACAACTCGCAACTCGCAGGATACCAACGCTGCTAAATATATTAGCCTCGATCCCAGGTATTTACAAACTCGTACTCAATGGTCAGTGGAAGGGGCCTTAATGTCACCATCAGTAATGTCCCTTAGGGACTATCGTTGAATGGAAAAAAAGGTATTGAATTGAATTTTAGTTGAATTGGAAAATGTATTTAATTGAAAAAGGTATTGAATTGAATTTTCATTGAATTGAAAAAAGTGTTGAATTGAATTCTCGTTGAATTGAAAAAAAGTATTGAATTGAATTTTTATTGAATTGAATTTTTATTGAATTGAAAAAGTATTGAATTGAATTCTCATTGAATTGAAAACTGTGTTGAATTGAATTGAAAAAAGTATTGAATTGAATGTATATTTTTTTATTGAATTGAAAAAGTTTGAATTGAACGTAAAATATCAGTTTTAAATATTGCTACAACCGGCGTGCCATACTATTGCCTTTTAGGTCAGTGTAAAACCCACAATTTCAATCGGTACAAAAAGGGCACCGCCTCTCTTCACGCCGGGGGGATGCAAGGGTGTACATGTCTCCCCTTTTCAATCATTAAATTATGATTGCTTAATTGTTAACTTAATTAGTGAGATTCGGTGATTTATGTTCTTTATTTGTAAGAGATAATCCTCTAGCGCGACCTCTAGATCTGTTTTAAAGGTACCGAAGGTTCTGAATAGACCACCTGGAAGTTTTCGACGCCATTTTGAAAGCGGTATGCAAGAATTCCTGACTCGTACCCAGTCGTTATTTAATAATCAAGAATTAATTCGTTCCAAGTCCCCTCTGCCAACAATTTTCTTTCTTTCTTTATTATTAAGTAACGACTGGGTAAGAGTCAGCAAAAATTCCTGGCGCGGTTACTCAGTCCCCATACAAACCACGCTTCGTCAAAGTTGTAATTACGGAAATCTGACCAAACCGACAACAGAATCAAAGGTAAGTTAAGAACAAATATCATAAGTGAATTTGAACCCAGTAGGGTGAATTTTCCGCCGGGATGATTTTTGATCGGACTTCTGTTCGGCACTCCGAATACGGTGTAAACTGTTCAAAAACATGGCGTCGTTGTCATAAGCACAATGTTTTATTTCTACATAAAATGTTTACTTTAACCCCTATTTTAATATTCAGTTCACTATTTCAATACATTTGTGATCCGTAATTTTTCTTCTTTCCTGGTTCTTTGCAGAGTTCGATCAAAAATCATCTGGCAAAAGTCATCCTATTGGGTTTAAATTCACAAATGATCTTCGTTATTATCTTACCTTTAATTCTGTTGTCGGTTCTTGTAGAATTATTAGGTCAGCTTGCCGTGATTACGATGTTCTTCAGAGCGCAAAGGTTTGTATGGGGACTGAGTAACCGCGCCAGGTATTCTTGCATACCTTTCAAAATGGCGTCGAAAACTTCGAGGTGGTCTATTTGTTTTGTCGTTAGGTAAACGGGGCATTCTTGTCTTTCCATATGACTGGCTCTGTTGAGAAATACCTTTGGAAACAGCTTGAGTTCAGGATTTGAGTTGCCGAGCAACCAAATTTCACCAAAACCGTACTTATATAAAATATTACGTATTTTTTGTGTCCAAGTATCATTATCATTGGTACTTTTCATTTCCTTACAAGCTTTTGAGAGCAGCGTGTTATTGTCAAGAGCAAGAAGTCTTACCCAGAATTGTATGCTATTAGTTTGGCAATCGGATTGTTAAGCTAAACATCCCAAGTTCGCAGCTACAATAAACAGCTGTTTACAAAACTTACTCTGCACTAGTTCTATCGGGTTACTCGGCTGTCTGGTAGAGTTTTATAAATTCCCCAGACGTCGCTTCCGTAAAGAAGAATGCCGGGCTTTATTAGTGAGTCAAATAGTTTTAGAGAGATTTCAACGTTAAATCTAAAATTTGCTCCCATGTCAGTTATCTTATCTAGTATATAGAGCTTTCAGAGCAGGTTTTTTCAGGCCAGTCTTGTTTGGCTACATGCAGGCACTAAATGTTAGACCCATGCAGATATCTATATATGTGGTACAGTTTTCGATATTTTGTCCATCGATTAAATCTCCTTAACTTTTTCCCAGACTTGTTAAAAACGACAGCCTTCGTTTTATCTATGTTGACTTGCATACTGTTGTCAGTACAGTAATATTGTAATTTGTGTCAAACATTTTTGTAGACCTTCTGCCGATTGGTACATTATAATCATGTCATCGGCGTATAGTAAGCAATCGATGGGTCTATCATCGAGATGTACGGGGTCGGTTACTGCTTTAGAGGATATCACCTTGTTTGACTCCTCTGTAGCACTGAAAAGTAACGTTCTCTAATCTTATTTTCAACACTTCTACACCTCAGTTTTTATATCATGTAATTCGGTTCTTAGCTCAGGAAACTATCCAGACGAGTGGAGTTTCGGATACATTACTCCGATACACAAGAAGGGGAGCAAAGCCGACCCAATAATTACAGAGGGATAACTATTCTATCATGCTTAGGCAAGCTATTTATTAACTCTATTTTGAACAACAGACTAATCCAATACTTAGAGGACAATGATATTCTGAACGCCGAAGACAACATATCATCTATTTTGAGTTATTTTGATACCGGCTTGTTGGTATGCATCCGCCACTAATTAGGGGTTAGCGTCTTTCTTAAAGTTGGTTCGATAAAACATTTTAGTCAATCTTAGATTTCTTCAGAGTTCATAGCGGATTCAATTTTTGTTTCGTCACCTTTTCTTCAGACGTACTTTTAGGTGCAGAGTTTCAGAAACGTTTGCTGGATCCGCTCTAGAAGCGCTTCATTCAATGAGTTATAATCTATAATCAACTAAACTACTACCATTTGGCTGATGGCAGGTCTTTTTGACGTTTCTATCCCATAGGCCCTTCCATTCAAAATCCTAGAATAGATCATTTTCTATACATGTGTCTACAAGGGCTCTTCCGCGCGAGTCAATAACAATGTCTTCAAAGTATCTTTTTTTTGTCGAATCGATCTTATAATCATCCGGGAGACAAACGAAGTTGTGTTCAATTAGGTCTAACAAATTGCCTGTTCAATAAAGGGCAACACTTTTTGCCGCGGTTCTCCCGGGGATATTGTTATGTTTAATGATAATACAGAATATGAGACCCTATTTAAGGTTCCGGCACCTCGAAAACCATACCCTATCCCGCGGCACATACCTGTGGCTTATACAATGTGACAGCAGATTTTATATAACGAAAGCTTTGATAGGCAGATGGAGAAACGACACCCCTACGGCTGAAACCGAGCACTCTGTGTTCCGGCGTTTATTCATAAACCGCTTTCAGCTATCGTCAGCGCCGAGTCGCAAATCAAAGAAAAGACTAAGTGGATCGATCGGAGATAAGAAGATAAAAATATATCTCATTAGTAGAAACCAACTAGTGTTCTAACAAGAATCCTTCAATATGATTGGCTAAGCAGTACTGTGATAGACAGTGAGTAGATCTATTCTGTGTTAGATAGTGAGTAGAGAAACCTCCGGTAATCAAACGCAAAACAGTAGGTCTTGTAAGCTTATGGTTGACGATTATATTTCGTGCTTTTGCGGCTCCAAACGGCGCATCGAAAATACATCTGGTAGACGGTGTCCACACCGGATGGGTACATCATGATCCATCAAACCTGGCTTTTCCTTCTTGGCGCTGTCCATGTGGACGCAAGGTACAGCGTCTTGTTAGAGGCTGAACTGAAGACTTTTGACGAGGGTGATACAAGAGGTAAAAAAAGGTATTCATTTATATAGCGCAAGTTCTATATGGCTATACTCAAATGCGCTTCACAAGGTTATTTTTGTGAGACGGACTGCTATTGTGGCGCAATGTGCTGCCGTGCCGTAGCAAGGGGAGGGGCCCGTGCCCCCCCCCCCCCCCCCCCCAGTTTATTCCCAAAAAAGTAAAAACACATGTTTTAAATGAGGTTTGAAGCAATAACAAGATGTCAATAATTCCGGAAGGAAGCATTCCTGATAAACTACCTTCAAGGTCTACCAAAGCATACAGGAACTTCTTCTGAAGGCGGTAGCAGGCGAAGACATACATACATACATACATAATCTTTATTTATACACGAAGTCGCATCATATACATAAAATGATCTTCCTGGGAGCCGTGTTTAAAACTATAATTATATAACCATGTAAATGAAACAATACTAAATATAACTAATTGATGAACAGAGACTAAACCTACTCTTAAAATCTTAATTTTAGATGTACAATAAGCTAAGTATAACTTTACTAGTTTATTTAACTAATGTATTAAAAATAACCTTATTATGTAGCATACTTTTAAAATTATTTAAATTTGATTTACCTCTTATCTCAATGGGGATTTTATTCCATAGGATAGATCCCCTATAATGCAGGCTGGACTTTGCAGCCTCAGTTCTAGGTCTGGGAATATGCCAATTTGATACAGAGTTTCTAAGATTATACGTGTGAACACTTGAAATATTAGTAAAAATCTGTTCCAGATATGGAGGAGAAAGATCATTATAAATTTTAAACATGATTGTAGCCAATTGCTTTATCCTCCTGTGTTCTAACTTATCCCAACCTAGTTCATTCAATAGATCACTGGATCGAATCTCGTAATCAGAGAAGGTGATGATTCTAGCAGCCCTATTCTGAAGCTGTTGAAGTTTATCTGATAAACCCTTACCAATATTGCCCCACACAGAACTACAGTAATCAAAATAAGGTAGAATTAGTGCATTATACATGTTCAATCTGATTTCAAATGGTACAACAGGACTAATACGCCTAAGAACAGCAAGACCCGCAGATATCTTCTTTGAGATTATATTAATGTGTGAGTGCCAGGTAAGGGCTTCATCAAGACCACGACGAAGAGCTAGCGAAAGTGATGGCCGTGTACGGGGATATTGATCGACTTGCAGTAGTACAAGTTAGAACCCCAGCTGTCCCTTCTTCCAGACATGGTGCAGGCAATGGGGTACGACACCTCCCGATTCGACATCGCTGATCTGCTGGTCGGAAATGCTCGCAAACTCTTACTGAGTGAGATTTGCACCACCAACGCCGTCAGCGAGCGCTCCTTCTCCTCCTTAAAGCGGGTCAAGACCTACCTGCGTTCAACCACGGGAGAGGCCAGGCTCAACCACCTCATGCTTCTGCTGCATGTCCACATGGAATTGGCAGATGGTATTGACATGATGGAGGTTGCCAATTTGTTTGTGGGAGACAACCAGCGGCGCAAGCACTTGTTTGGGAAGTTTTCAAAAAAACGACCTGCCGATGAAGTCTACTGATGTTTGCCTCTAAGGCACCTCGACAGTCTAATGACTACGAACTTACTATGACTCTGACAGGTGAAACATTTGCTGGTTTCAAGATACAGTCGGTGGTTTGTTTTGTAGTTGACATTGCAAGTGTTATACTTTTTTCAATATGCATTGGTTTGCTGAGACAGTGTAGGAAGTAATTCGCGATATGCGTAAATCACGAATAGCTCTTGGAGAATGCTGGGAATAGCATTTCCGAGCTTCTAAATTTCAAAATTTTCTGGGGGGGGGCATCAGACATGCCCCCCAGACCTCCCTAGGCCTTTTCAGATTGCGCTCGGCAACTTTTTAGCGCAATTTGGCTTTATGAGCAACTTTTTTGGCAGACAGCAACTTTTTGGCCACAGAGCAACTTCTGGCAACTTTTTGGGAAACACGCCATTTTTTAGCCTTTTTGAAGCAAATTACTGGATTTTTTGTTCTATATTAGCAATTTCAAGTTCTCTTGGCAACAAATTCTTTCCCATCTACACTAAAACTGGTGATTTCATCTTTGACTGGGTAGCATGTGGACTGTAATTGGGACAGGATTAAAGAGTTCCCTGGTCAACATTTGGAGTGCCTCCGTGGACAGTTGAACTGCAATGCTTGTCATGAAATAATCGCCCAGAAAAAGAGCACAGTCGAAAGACACGTGAAGTCGAAGAAGCATTTGAATGGAATTGAAAGTATCACTGCAGACAGGAAAGAGAGTCAAACTATTATCCAGTGTTTGCAGAGGCAAGACAAGCAAGAAAATGCAAGTGGCACAACATTGCCGGCAAACCTGAGACTCTTTCGTTTTGAGGTAGTGGAAACTCTTCTTTTGGCAGGGATACCTATTTCAAAAGTTGACATTCTGCGCCCCCTCTTTGAAAAGTATGGAGAAAGGTTAACTTCAAGTAGTCACATGAATGACCTTATACCAGCTGTATTGGATAAAGAGAAGGAGAAATTGAAAGCTGAGCTCGGTGTTGTGAAAGAAGCTTCTATTATATTTGATGGAACAGCACGACTGGGTGAAGCCCTTGCAATTGTAATACGGTTTGTACAGCAAGATTGCAGACCCACCCAACGCCTTTTGCGGCTAGAGGTTCTAGCTAAGCCTCTCAAGGGTAATGAGCTGGCCCAGAGACTGATGACTTGCATTGCTGTGGATCACAGTTTCAAGCCAGAGATGATTTTGGCTGGGATGAGAGATGGTGCCTCAGTAAATACCAATGCCATAAAGCAACTGCTTTTCTTTTATCCCAACATAATGGATATCACTTGCTTCTCCCACACTATCAATAATGTGGGATCCAATTTTGTTTTCAAGGTTTTGGATTTATTCTTTCACTACTGGGTGAATTTATTTGCCCACAGCTATAATGCTAAACTTCTTTGGAAACAGAGAACAGGGAAATCAATGTGTTCTCACAGTAACACACGTTGGTGGAGCAAGTGGGAGGTGCTAAAACAAGTATCAGATTACTTTGGCGATGTGGCCCCCTTCCTACAAGAGAATGACAATCTTTCTCCCCAGATTCGCCGGCATCTCCTGGAAATTCTCAACGATCCACAAGAATTACAACTCCTTCAACTAGAACTTGCAGTTCTGGTTGATGCTGGTGTGCATTTTGTTATTGCCACGTATTACCTTGAAGGAGATGGGCCACTAATTTCCACGTGCTTTGAGCGCTTGTCAGCTGTCCAGCATGCTGTTGCAGTAGGCCATTACCCGTGCACTGAAGCCATTGCCAGAGAGATTGCCGGTGGTGATGCTGCCCTGAAGAATCGCTTGATTACTGAGGCAAAGGCTTGTGTTCAACCTGGATTGAACTTCTTTCGAGAGAAGTTTAATATACAGTTTGTCACAAATGTCCGTGCTTTCAAGGCGGCACGTCTCTGTTGTCCGGTCCAAGTTTCTGCATTGAGACCAGATACTCGTTCCCTCGAAGAGTTGAAAAACTTTCCATTTGTGAATGATGCCATGATTGCTGCCTTGGCAACAGAGCTGCCACTGTATCTTGCTACTGCTGATGGCGTTGTGTGTGATAATGAAGAAGAGAAACTTACATGGTGGGCAGCACATCAAGACACTCTTCCACACTGGGCTGCATTGGTCAGAAAGGTGTTACTTGTCCAGCCCAGCTCTGCTACTGCTGAAAGGGTTTTTAGCCTCCTCGCTACTTTGTCAGCACAACAAGAGGCAGCTCTGGAGGACTACATAGAGGCATCTGTGATGGTCAGATACAATAATAACCAGAGGAAGCTCTAAATGTGTTCTTGTTAGCTACTAGCTTTTCGCTTCTGGTATGACCGCACTACATTGCTAGTGCATTGGAAACCATGTTTAACAGTTTTACATTTCTGTTTATCATTTTCCCTTCCTGCTATACATAAATAATACGCCATGCCTTCTCTGCTGTGCATGGCAGTTTTGATAATGTTATGTATATATGAATATATTAACTTTTGCCACATGGCTGGGGAGACTCCCAGCTTGGGAGATTGTTTAGTTTTGTTGTCAAGTTTGAAATTATTGACAGGCCTTGAACTTGCTTTGATTTAGTAAAAAAATAAACATTCAATATTTTTTTTCAATTAAAATTTTGTAATGAATTTAATTAATTAATCAAGTAATTAACATTACTAGAATTCATTACTAGAATTTATTCTAGAAGTTGAGTAAAGCCTAAGACAGATTATATAAATAAATAAAGAAATTAATTGATTAATTAATTTTATATTTATATAATCTGTCTTAGGCTTTACTTAATTTCGAGAATGAATTCTAGTTAGCCAGAGAAGCAGATATTATAGAGAAACGGGTATTATAGGAATGAACATTGGTTTAACACATTAATAAAAGTACGTTTGTTTATTAATTATTTGTCCAATTAGTGACTTTTATTCAACAGAAAGTTGCCTTAAACCAGTTAAAACTATAGTCATTTAGTTGCAAATGTTAGTTGGGAAGCAACTGTTATTAAAATAAAGACCAGTCTATAAAAAACATTTGAGCAACTTTTTAAAATATGGTAGCACTTTTTTTATTTTTGAGCAACTTTTGAGCAACATTTTGGATTTGGAGCAACTTTTTAGCAACTTTTGGGCATTTTTGGGAGCAACTTTTTAGCTTTTTGGGAGCGCAATCTGGAAAGGCCTAGCCTACGGCGCTCGCTCCCGAGGGCCCCCTACTTCTTTTCCCCTTGTCAAGGCCCTGCGTGCAGTTTACAATCATGAGTGAGTGTTATTGTAATGCACCTATCAATGTTAAGCCGGGGGGGGAGGGGGGGGGGGGGGAGTCAGGGCATAGGGTGGGGATTTGATAGTCATTGTTGGCCCTTTCCCGTGCCGCGCATGCGTCTTACGTCCTTGGAATTTCGGGTTTGTCACATGGAGTTCGGCAACAACAGAAAGGTACGTGAAATTACTGCTTTTTTCGTTTGGTTTTGTGCGATTCTATTAAAAAACATTTTCATATCTTTATATGATAATTTAAACTGTGTACGAATCTGTCGGCACATGTCTCAATGATTACCTTGTTGCGTTTAGTCCATCAAAGCATTTGATGGACTAAAGCAGTTAGGGAGGTCTGGGGGGCATGCCCCTAGGCCTTTCCCGATTATGCTAGTAAAACTGGCATTTAATGCTCTAGAAATTCTCGCATAAAGCCAAAAAATTCTAAAATAATGCCTGATTTCTTTAAAAAATGCTACTTGAATTCCAAAAAATGCTATGTTTTATTTCAAACAAAACGTACAAACTCTTACATTATATGCTCATATCAACAACAGATGATACTTAATAATTGTTTGTTTATAAAACTTGGGGTCAGAATCGAAACTTTTCCAGCCAACACCCACTAAACAGTCATTTTTCTTGTGTCCGTATCTCGGGCCCAACCAGGGGACATTTGACTACAACATGCTGCCTAGGGCAGAGAATTTCTAGTACATTTGACTTAAAATATTTGCCCGTGGGTAGGTGATAGGTGCACTAACTCAGAATACCAGGCTGTTGTGTAGGGAGACAATCCCCTACTCTTTTCTCGATTGCTTCATTTCCAAGTTAACAGCAGCATAGACATTATATTATTTGGACCTTGCATAACTAAATACATCGGCTTTTATCCAAATAAGTTATTATAATAATAAATGCTGGAGATAATGTAAATATTCAAGACTCTCTAATATATATTTTTATAAGCCATGGTAGAAGTTATTCATTTGTTCCTTTCTTTGATGCATTTATATGTAACTCGATACAAAATTTTGCACATTTATATAGGGCGGGTTAATCAATAAGAAGAATATCTCATCTTCCGTTAAGTGTTGTACTTTTCTTTTTATAGTTTTTTTCTAGAGCGTCGAAGAGTCGATCACGCTTTGGGTTATAATAAGGGCATCGAATTAAAAAGTGTTTTCATCTTCAATTTCTCGATGGCATTTTTGACAGATTTGGTCTTCTAATTTCAGGGCTTCGAGTGCCAACCTTTCTCGATTTGAAGGCAGTGGTTACTGATACGGAGCTTAGTAAGCGATATTCTGTGCTTGATATTACTAATGTGATTAATATAAGGTATATATTCTTCTTGTTTATAGTCTATTTTAAATAATCGGTAAGTCCTAAGTTTATTACTCTGTGTTGTATCTCTGCGTTGATCATTACAAATGTCTTCAGTCCAAGACTGCAATTCGATATCTCTAAGCCTTTGTTTTGCTTGTCTACGTAGGTTTTTCCAATCAATAAGTGTTTGATTTGTGTTTGAGCTCGATTTTCGAGCCAAATGTATCCGTAACCGAGTCGTTCGATGATATGTTTCAGCTTTTCGGTCCAGCTGAACGAGTGATGGTAATGAAGGCAATCCAAAATAGCCTGATCTGATAGTTTGCTTTTGTCAGATACTATAAATTTCATCCAAAAAGTAATGCTTATGCATATGAAGATTGCGTCAATTTTTAGAGGCTATCTACCGAGCTCTGCCCTGCATGCGTTATTCGTGGCAGTCTAGCATTTAACAAAATTGAGTGTGTACAGGCCAGTTCAGCTGGATCTTTTTCTGTATTCTTCAGTTATATCTACTCCCCATATTTCACTCCCATAAAGTACAATTGGCTTAATAAGAGTATCGAATAATTTGATGGACAGGGAGACATCAGTTCTAAAATTCTGACCCATTTCTTTACGTAGTTTGAATAAAGCTTTAAGACCTACTTCTTTAGTTCTTGTCTCGGTAAATCGAAAGTACCAACACAGGCTTCCCAGACTCGACGTATATTTCCCGCTTATTGTCTGTTGGGTTACCTGTGATTTATCGATTAGTTTCATAACGATCTCAGAAGAGTTTATATAATTGCTTCGTGTTAATTCTCTTTTCCGATTCCTACGAAATGAATCTTCAATAATAAAAGATTGATACTTAATGAAGTTGTCTGAGTGGTTTTTAGGCGATTTTGGGCCTTCTAAAGCAATTTATTAGGATTCGAAATTTTGACCGTTGGCCGCGGCTCTAAAAAAGTTTACAAGGTAGGCAACTCGACCTCGCCAAAGCACAGACTTACCTCAAAGATCACCCAAAAATCGGCACTTTTCTTCCTCGCTCTCTATTCAGCTTTCGACACAGGAGGGAATAGTTATCAAACAACATCTGACCAGAGATTTAGGAAAATCCATCAAATTTATCATCGGCAAACGGCCTCCTCAAGACCCCAAAAGCGCGACCTTCCAATGATCTGTAAGAACCAGACCGACCAAAGCGGTCCAAAATTTTCCCGACCCTACCCAAAACGATGCAAATCGCCTTTTTTCATGGGGGAACCTCAAGCGTGAAATTATACTTCCGCTCTGATCAATAGAGTCAGAACAACACATTTTCATTCCCTAAGAATTGCCTAAAGGGAAAAAGAATCTCTAAAAAAATCGTACTTCCACAAAACTTTGCAACATGAAGTTACTTGGGCTAGAAAATTCTTGTTTCTGTTCAAGACTACTAACAAATTCGTAGGCCGGGAATATTTTGCCATAGTATTTTCGGTTGACGCGATTTCCACCAAGAAAATCCGAACAGCTAATAGCTTTCTAGAATACGTCAAAAGACATAGTAGGCGCCTTAAAATGGCTAGATAAGCTGCAGACAACTGGTTTCAAACGAATTTCAAAAAGTACTCGTTGGGTGCCCTTGATAACTAAATCATCAGCGTACAAGAGACAGTTGATTTGATGATTTTGTGTTTGGACCAAGTCTGAATTGGTAAATCGTTTAAGGTTACCGTATACCTTCGCGGGTGTCTCTCGCAAATAAAATCGCACGCGCATCATTTTAAGGAAAGTATAGAAACCTATATATCACTGGAAAGGTTATATAATGTAAAATGCGCTGAAATATTTTTTTTTTGCACAAATATTACATTTTCAGTAAATGCTAAGGCAGCAAACGCAAAAAGACGAGTCTCACAGAAGTGAATTTGTGTCCCTCCGCGTTCGCGCCTACGGACGATTCGGCTGCATAATGTCAATCAGCACATGATGGCCTGTCAAAGTATGTGAGCGTTTTTTAATATTTTACTTTCTTCAAATGCAATTCATCTTCAAAGTTTCAATCGAAATAGTTTCTGTGTTTCATCACGGCAAGTACTCTTATAAGAAAAATAATTAAAATATCGCTAAACGCTCACATGCTTTGGTTCATATGTAGCTCCTCTAACACTAGGCCAAGTTTCATCAAGATCTGACAAGTCTTCATACCCTATAAATTCATCCAAAGACAGTGAATACGCATAAAAATCTATCGGCGTTTTTGGCTTCTGAAGGTTAGGAAACACATCACACCTCACCAAAGCAAACGTCAACACTTAAACCAACCAGCCAATTATATGTAAGGATCCTCGGAGCTTGCTTGTGAATCAAATCCAGAAATTCGCGGCAAATTAGTACGTGGCTCAAATTGCATGAGAAACATACATACTAGTGTCGTGTCACAAATATTCAAAAGAGCGTTGTGTTATGGCCAAAACTAGAGATAATGCGCAAAAGGGGAAAAAGAAAGGTAAATCAACGGGTTGTACCAAGAAGGGAGAGGGTCGGATCTCGAAAACTAAATCGCGTCGAAAGGCAACGCCGCAAACAAGAGCGAAGGGAAAAGCGAGTGGCAGGCAACCTCGTGCTCCGAACGTTGATGTTGCAGATGTTGATCCTAAACCTGCGATGATTGCGACGATTCCTTCAGTTCCGCAAAATCGACAGGCTGAACTTCGTTCAAGTTCACGATTTAGACCTCCTGGTTTGACCACGGCCCAGGTTGGAAACTGCGAGTCACCCAAGACATTAGAATCGGAGTCGGATGCAGATTCGCTGCTACTCTCTGAATCTTCCGTCTCTTTTCTTGTACCTGGCAAAAGTTTAAGCCTACTAGCTGAACAGCTTTCCG
The DNA here is from genome assembly GCA_030867875.1 of Actinernus sp. WN-2022. NCBI lineage: Eukaryota > Metazoa > Cnidaria > Anthozoa > Actiniaria > Actinernidae > Actinernus > Actinernus sp. WN-2022. The sequence goes on along the minus strand of JAOWCC010001589.1, from coordinate 62,234,461 downwards.
TCAGAGTTGTAGCAGTACTAATAGAACTCGAAGTGGGAGTCGTCGAACATGAAGGCTGTTCGAACCACGAGCCTTTGTCGCTTTCCGCGAGCATCACTTTCTTCTCCGTACTGAAACTTTGCTCCTTCTCGAGCTCTTTCTCTTGAATCTTCTTGGGGCCTGTCTTCTTTTTTAACCTTTTATCCAAGGATTATTCTTTTCTCTTCTGAACATATCCACGATCGATATACCGGTAAATTAAACGCTATAAAATCACTGAACTCACGAGTCACGGCTCACTGTGAGTCTGAAGTTCCGGATGTAGTTCCCGCAAAAATTCAGCGGGGTGCCTGTGGCACGTAATGGGATCAGAGGGATTTATCACGCCTAAGCGATTTATTTACTTTCCTTCAAATAACGCTGTTTTCTAATATCTCGCAAACTTTTGCATGTTTAAAAAAAATGTTTTCGGAAAGATGAAGATCAATCCATACGTTAGAGTGTAGGTGACAACATACATCCTTGTTTGACTTCTAAGAAACATTTGAAGCTCTGTGTGACCGAGTTATCCATCTTAAAACTGCTGATTTGTTGTTGGTGTACATTGAGACAAGGAGAGAATAGAAATTTCCTGTTATTCCTACCAGCAGCATCCTCAATATTTGGGAGGCGTTGTTCATATCCTCACTCAAGTTTGATTTGAGTTATATAACTCTTAACAAACTCAACATATTTTTTAGTACTTAATATTTTGATACCAATAATATACATACAACATACGATTTCTCGAATTTGATTGGCTAGCCGAGAGCAGCTATAGTTATGCTAACACCAGTGCCAAATCGTGTAATACCCGAGTGCCAAATAGTGTAATACCAGTGCCAAATCGTGTTATATCTCAGATATGAACAAAATATATCCAACCAGAACTCATGAATTAGATTGACTGAGAGGAGGCGGTCTTTTCAAACTTTTGCAACAATGTAAAAATTGATACGTTTCCCACGACAGAGACCATACATCAAAATGAATGACGGAAATCTATAAATGGGTTGCACTCAATCCCCAGAGATTCAAATGACAAAGGGCATGGCGGCCATGCATGTTGGTGTACAGAACAAAAGAAGCTAACGAAGAATCTATTGTTAAAGTACACCAACATGGCCGCCGTGACGTCATGTGAACCCATCTATATCTGCTAGAACAATTTAGGCTTAGGAATTGTCTAAATGTTTTCCTTCAAACGCAATAGCATGATTGCCACCCATCAGGAAAAAACAAATTCCCTGACTTTTCACTGACCAGAAAACAATTTTTACTGACCATATTAAGGCTGTTCGACATTCCTCATCCAAAACAAGTCATTATCAAAACCTGTAGCCTCCCCTCGCAGACACTTTGACGGAGGCATGAGGGGCCGTTGTGGCAACCTAAAAATAAAATTCCTCGACTTTGACAAGAAATTTATAATTTCCCTGACCAGATGCAAAATTCCCCGACTTTTCCCTGACTTTGCATGAAAAAAAAAACAATTTTCCCTGACTTTTCCCTGACCTGTAGCAACTTGAACTAGTTACCTTTTTACGTAGTCGCTTGCATGTCCAGCATAAAAATACTCGGAAAACTTGACGCCTGACTGGCACTTGCCCAACAAGATGGAGGTCGAGGGGTAGTGGAACAGCATGGAGGTGCCTATCTGATTAAACTGTTTTGTTGCAGACAGATAAAACTAATTAATATTTAGGCAGGAGAACAGTCAGTTGTCTATTTTCAATATGTTTTATTATATTATTATAAAAATATAGTTCTTATATAAACTGCACTGAATGCTTTCAGGGATTTCCACCACTGAGGAATATTGTATCTGAACTCATGTAGAAATACGTAGCCCGCGAACAGCATCCTTCTCTTGATGGGAGATTCTCGCTACCTTAATTCGATAATTTTGTGTTATCACCTCTTAGTTCATAGTTAGGAAGGTTATCTAAACGAAATACGGAATGTGTAGTCGGTTATCTTCGATATGCCGCGGTCATCAATCCAAACACCCCGAACATCCAGTGTCTTACAGAATCAACGCATATAAAACTACTCGAATTCTGTCACGTCCCTTTCCTGACTGTTCTATTGCAGCAATCGTTGGAAATGTTTCAATAAACTAACAACCAAAATCTTTGTGATAAAGCGTTAATAGAGGGGAATCATAATCATCAATGCTTTGGTTAAAGGGGAACTCAACCCTAAAATCAACCCAATGTCTATACAAACATGTATTCGAAATAAATAGGTTCTGCTATTTAATTTTTCTGTGTTGCGCGTCTAGCAAGAGAAAATCCGAAAACCTTCCTCACAGCCTCCGGTATGTACAGACGGCTCAAGTCTTGTAATTTGTGACGTAGTATACGGGGAATAAATTAGTTTTGCCATGCCGTCCCCTACATTGAATAGCAGGCCTAATGGCTTCTAATTGCGGACCATTGTGCTTTCTTTGTACTAGAGGTGTGATCGTTTTTCCTTGGTATGTGTGACGTACGTTATGGGTAAATTTGCACTGAATTGAGCCGCCACACAATATAGATTTTTCAGCGGAAAATCGAACTTGGAGACTAATTTTCTCCTCATAGACGCGCAACACAGAAAAATAAAATAGCAGAACTTATTTCTTTAGAATACATCTTTGTAAAGACGTTGGGTTGATTTTAGGGTTTAGTTCTCCTTTAACCGCAATGGTTGTGACTGCTTGCAATTGTCTGTATTCCGTATTTTGTTTAGATAACCTTTCTATTAAAGGGAGCATGTCAAAACACATGCCCTCTCGACGGACCCATTTTGGGGTAGGGGGGTGGGGACTGCTGCCAGCCATCTCCTCTGGAGAGAAAACTCAATATTAAAAATAATTTGTTCTTATATATCTTCAAAACTAAAAGGCATAGACTAGAAACAAATGCACTGCATGTTTGGTCTTACTGACCGGAAATAGTTGTTACAGTCACGTTCCGTGACACGGACACGAGCGGTTCATTATGATAATTAACTAGCAAGGATCACGTGCGTAGAGAAAGAGTTTGGGAGCGGCCGAGAGCGAGACCGACGAATAAAGGCTTGTGTTGTGTTAGCGAGCAGCGAATCCTATGTGCCTCACAATTCGGTACATAAGTGGTGCCGTGACCAGGATTTCGGCCAAGATTATTGCGGAAATTATAGGTAAACAATCGAAAACAGCGAGATTCAACCCTGGTTCTCAAAATGCCAGAAACAAACGTGGAGATTTCGGAGCCTGTACAGCAACTGGAAAGCGACATCCAAAAGGAAATATAAAACAAGCTTCAGTACTACTTAGAACCAGTGGACGAATTGATGGAAAGCAAAGATTACATAGGAATGGAAATTGCCATGAAACAAGCGACAAGAATCAGCGACAAATTGACGACCTTGATTTCACAACTCGAGGAGATGAAAATAGACGAAGGAATTTCTGCCAGAACAGTTAGACAGTGGAAAAAAAAAGAGGTTAAATCCAAGTATGCCCGCTGGATTCAAGAGAAAGAAAAGCTATCGGAAGTACTTGGGGCAAAACATGCAGAAGTTGAAGATGAAAGAGAGCGACGAGACTGGCGGGCAAAACAACAGTTAGAAGAACGCGCCAGACAGGAAAAACAACGACAAGAGAAAGAAATGTGGGAAGAAAGATTCAAAGCTGAACTGAAAATGACGGAAAAAAGGCTTGAGATGGAAAGAGTCGCCAAGTCGACGCTAGCTAAGCTTCCCAAGTTGAAGATTACTCCCTTTAAAGGCACTTCATCCGACTGGGTTCGTTTCGAAAACATGTTTTTGATCCAAGTTGATAGCAAACCGATATCAGACAAGGAGAAATTCGGATACTTGTCTGAGATGGTGAATGCGAAGGTAAGAGATAGAATTTCAAACCTTAAACCTAGTACAGCGGGATATAAAATCGCCTGGGAGAGGTTAAAGAAAGAATATGGACAAACGAAAGTTGTCATAAATGCCCATATGGACGAAATCATAAACTTACCACTGATAAAGGGTAGTAATTGGGACAAAGTACAAGAGTTTTACGAGAAACTAAGCAAGAATTATGATGCTTTAGATACCCTGCATGGGTGAGGCTAGTACGCTTAGAGGGTTTGTCGTGACAACACTTAACAAATTACCCCAGGTTAAACCCGATATAGTGAGGATCGACGACAATTGGGAAGAGTGGGACATGGGCGGACTCGTCGATAATCTCCGAAAGTGGTTGCGGAGAAACAAAGCGGAAGAGTCATCAGTAGCAGGGGGAGCCAAAGAAAAGGGAAAGACATTGGTTCACGCAGAAGGGCGAGAAGGCTACCCCTGTTTGTATTTTTTGCGGAAAAATCACTGGGGAGAGGCCTGTACCACAATAAACACCCTACAGAAGCGAAGACAGTTCTTTGTAGACAAGAAACTGTGCTTCAATTGTGCTCGCGCCGGGCACAGGGAAAGTCGATGCCGCAGCAGGGGTTGTTTCAAGTGCAATGAGAGGCACCATACTAGCATTTGTGGTAAAAATGAAAGTAAACAAGAAAGTACAGGAAGTGGAACTGGTCCAATAATGACCGGGTATTCCCCACAAAATGGTGACAAAACGCTACCACCCATAATTCCTGTGAAGGTAAATGGAGAGACACACTGGGCATACCTAGACACAGGGTCAAGTAGAAATTTCATAGCAAGCGATGGAATTAAGAAGTTAAAGTTAGTGCCAGAACATCATGAAGTCCGTCAGATAGTCACAGTGAATGGTATGAAAAAACAATCCATGCCTATCTTTAGCCTAACAATAGAGTCGTGTGATGGAAGTGTGAGCGAAGAGATTGAAGTGGCAGGGACAAGATTACCTGATTTCACCACTATTAGAAGACCCGATATGAATGAGCTGAAGCTGAAGTATGAACACACCAAGGACAAACGCTTTTATATGAGCGTTGGGGATGAGTACCCCATACACCTGATATTAGGAGATAACACGTATTCAAGGCTCAGAACCGAAGAGGTATTCAAGGGGAAGCCAGGAGAACCCATAGTCGAGGGGACGAAATTTGGTTGGGTCATTCATGGGGGAGAGTATTCTGACAATCAGTGCATGTCAGAGAATGCAGTGATTATGAGAAGTTGTACAGTCTTGATGTCTTAGGAGTAGAAGATCGAGAAGACGACCAACTCGATGTACATGCTGAGTTCAAAGAGAATATAACAAGGAAACCCGATGGGAGATATGAAGTAAATGTCCCATGGATAGCAGGAAGCGAGTTGGCGGCGACAAATGAAGAACACAGCAGGAAGCGTCTGTTAAATGTCGAGAGAAAGTTGAAACATGACGAACAGTTCCACAAGGAGTATACGCAAATAGTAAGGGAACAGCTGGAAACAGGAATAGTAGAGAAGGTTCCAGACGAGCCAAGAGGTAAGCGTGTATTCTACTTACCACACAAACCCGTAGTAAAGCGAGATGTAGTAACGACCAAAGTAAGAATGGTGTTTGACGCCAGCGCTAAACCACACCCCTTAGTAAGTAGTGTGAACGAATGTATCCATACTGGGCCTCCCTTACAACCTCTACTATGGGACATAATGTTGAGAGCTAGAATGTCTCGCAATTTGTTATTGGCAGACATCCAAAAAGCGTTCCTACAAATAGGACTGAAAGACGAGGACAGGGACGCGTTTCGGTTCCTTTTTACGCTAGATGGGAGAGAAGAGCAGCTGCGATTTGCAAGAGTCCCCTTCTGTGCAGAAGCTAGACCCTTCATGCTTGGTGCAACACTACAGCATCATTTCAGCCAGCAACCAGAAGAGTTCGCAGACACGGTGAATGCTTTGAAGAACAATACATACGTTGATAATTTGATGAAGACGGGAGGAGATGAAGAAGAATTAGAGAAGTTCAAGTGAGAAGCAACTGACATTCTAGAAGAGGCGAAATTTCCAGTTCACAAATGGGAATCGAATATCAGAGAACTAGAGTGAGAATATGCCCAATCCGACCAAGTTATTGGGGCATATCTGGGATAAGGAATGTGAGGCTGCAGCATGTCGCAGGCTCCCTGTGCTTTCTTGTAGACGGTGGCCTGGTACCAGGACCAGCCGCCATGATGCAAGGGGACAACTGCTAGGGAAATCGCTCACCATCTTGTTCTTGCAAAACTCTTTATCACGGTAAGAATTTGCGATCCTTTTGCAATTGCTTTGTTCCAATAATATTATTTCAACCATAGCTCTAGTTGCTTTTGTCTTTTCAAGTGTTTTCGGCACTATTTCGTAGGGCTTTGCATCTCAGTTCGGCCATGTGCTTTCCAAGTTAGCTATTGTTTCACCATTTGTTCTAATTATTACCACTCCAGTAGCTCTGCTAGGTTCATATTTTGCCCTTTAGTAGCTCCAGACTTAATTTGCCTTTCATAAGTTTGTTTATTTCGCTCTGGTTCACTCATATTTTGTATCTTTCGTAGTCAGTTCATAACTCGTAAGGAATACAAGCTGTCAGGGTGAGCCACATAAACCTTTAATTTATTGATCTTTTGTTACATATTTAGTCACCTCAATACTCAGGAGTTGTATTTTGTTACTTTTGGATGTATTCTCCACACAGAAATAGTCTCTTTGACTGTCACAAGTTATGTATTGTCTCCAGTACAGGCTGTGTAATTGTTATTTTAGATTTTGTATTAATTTGTATCTATCTTTAGGTCTTATTCTGTTTGTGAATAAATGGCAATATTACCAAACCTGTGTGTTACAGGAAGATGACACTCTTGAGGTACATACACCGAAGTTCGCCAAGGACAAACCAGTAACAAAGAAGACAATCTTAAGTCAGCTTGGCAGTATGTATGATCCGTTAGGAATCCTCTCACCTACAATGGCCGAAGGGAAACGGATATACAGAGATGTTTGCGACGAGAAGAATGGATGGAATGCAGCGGCCTCAGATAAAGCAACAAGAGAGTGGTTTAAGTGGACAAGCCAACTAAGAAACGCAAAGGTCCCAAGAAGCCTCGTTGGTGATAGTGGAGAAGTTAGATCAGTAGAAATTCATCAGTTTGCTGACGCCAGTAACTTAGCGTGTTCTACGGTGACGATTGCAGTAGTCCAGCAAGATAATGTCACTGTAAAGGGACTCCTCACATCAAAGTCGAGGATTTCAAAGAGAAATACGTCAATCGCCAGGCTTGAGTTGGTAGGAGGACACATGGCGGCGAACATGGTGAAGAACATATCTCAGGCTCTAAGAGGATGGCCGATTTCGTCTATTACTATTTGGATGGACAGTATGGTGGCCTTGTACTGGATAACAAACCCTGAGAACCTTGGAAGGTGTTCGTAGCGAACCGAGTGAGAAAGGTAGCTAAGATTACAGACGAGTTGAACATTTCCTGGAAGTATTGTCATTCAGGAAAGAATCTAGCAGATTTTGGGAGCCGGGGTGTTTCGGTGGACAAGATGGAAAGAGAGGGTTGGTTCGTCGGTCCCGACTGGCTGCTGCAGAAAGAGGAATGGCCAGAGCAGCCAGAATTGACGCGCACACCTGAAGTGGGAGAGGAAAGGAAGCCAAGTGAAGAGATAGCCTCGTACACAGGTGAACAAAGTCCAGATGAGTGGGACGAAGAGTTAAGACAGTGTCTGGACCGATGAGCACGTATGAAATCCTGAAGGCCAGAGAATACTGGATGAGGAAGGTGCAGAAAGGTATTCCAGAAGACATGGTAAAACCTAGATGGAGACTAGAGAAAGACGAAAACACAGGTGTGCTGAAGAGCGTGGGAAGAATTCCTGGATATCGTCCAAATTACCTAGAAAATTGTCTTTTCACCAATAAGTTGATTCGTCATGTTCACGCTCAAATCAAGCATCTTGGTACAGCCAACACAATCGCAGCCCTGAGAGAAGATTGGTGGATACCACGACTTAGGTCTCTGGTCAAGAAACAGATCAGACAATGTAACGTGTGTAAGGTGTTTGCTGCCAAGCCATTTGGTGCTGCACCGACGGCTGCATTGCCAGAATTTCGTACCGAGGTTAGTCGACCCTTCCAGTATACAGGGGCAGATTTCGCTGGACCGATGAAGTATAAGTTGAGTAAAGGGAAGGAAAGTAAAGCTTACATACTAATCTTTACGTGTGCGGTATCGGGAGCGGTACACCTCGAGGTAACAAGGTCACAGACGGTAGAAGAATTCCAGAGAAAGTTGAATGCGTTCATTACCCGAAGAACCAGGCCGCAAAGAATGATATCTGACAACGCAGCAACATTCAAAGCGACTGCGACTTGGATCAAGAAGGTGAGGAGTGAGAAATTGCAGGATTATCTAGCTTCTCAAGAGATCAGCTGGCAGTTTAATCTCGCGAAGTCACCGTGGTGGGGTGGAATGTATGAACGGTTGATTAAGGACGTGAAAAAAAACCTGTACAAGACGTTGGGCAAGACACACCTTACCATGGAGCAGCTGGAAGATGTAGTCATGGACATTGAGAAACACATGAATAACCGTCCTTTAACGTATGTCGAGAGCGATGGAGGGGAGGATTGCGTATTGACGCCGAATGTCATCATGTGGGGCCAGAACGCTCATGACATCCCAGTTGTAGATCCCGAGATGGAAGTAGAAGAAGTCGGCAAACTGTACAGACATCTGAATCAGGCTAAAGAACATGCATGGCGTCGTTGGAAGAGTGAGTACGTTCATAGCCTGATGGAGTCACACAGGATAAAGAGAGGAAGTGAATCACGGTTTCCAGAGATTGGAGATATAGTACTTGTTGTGGGAAAGGAAAAAAACAGAGGTGAATGGAGGAAAGGTAAAGTGGTGCGACATGTCAGAGGAAGAGATGGAGTTGTGTGAGGAGTTATCTTGATGATCAGAGGAAGACACATACAACGTCCACTTCAACTGGTGTGTCCCCTGGAGATACGAAGCTTACACACAAAGGCAGTCGAAGCTGATGACACGGGAGTCCCACAACAAGGCAGGACCAGAACAAAGAGACAAGCTGCGAGGGATGCTGAAGCAAGAATACGACTCTGTCTAACGGAGAATGAGAATTGAAAGTGTGTTAGCTGCATGTAATTTAACGTAGAGATTGAGAGTAAAATTAGAGAACATGCAAATTTTAGGGGTGTGTGTGACCGGAAATAGTTGTTACAGTCACGTTGCGTGACACGGACACGAGCGGTTCATTATGATAATTGCTAGCAAGGATCACGTGCGTAGAGAAAGAGTTTGGGAGCGGCCGAGAGCGAGAATGCGAGTGAGTTTCTTATTGTAAACGAGCGAGTTTAACCGACGAATAAAGGCTTCTGTTGTGTTAGCGAGCAGCGAATCCTATGTGCCTCACAATTCGGTACATTACGTTATCATTTCATTTTTCTGTGTTAAAATTACCACTAGGCCTCCCAGAATGGAAAATAGATGGTCAAAAATGGGGGATGGGGGTGGTACCCTGCGCTGACAGCTGTGCCTGTTCAAAAAAATGGGTCCCTATCTGGGGCATGTGTTTTGACCTGCTCCCTAACTATGAACTTATTAGTATTGTTTATAAGTTAAACTGCCTAGAGGCTGCACGCAGCCTAACTCCGGCGTATCTTTTGGAAAGATTCGAAAGTACGCACGCACAGTCGATCTGATCTAAAACTCCATACGAGTCGGAACACGAGTGGACACAAGTAGAACAAGAGTGAATGCAAGTAGAACACGAATGAAGACAAGCAACTTCACGAAAGCCAGGGTACCCTAGGATAACACAAGTAGCCCAAAAATACTAGGATCCAAATACTATTAGGAAGTGAACTTTAACTCCACACGAGTCATACGAGTGAACATGAATACACAAGCGCTTCATGATTTAATTAACACAAAATAATAAAAATAAAATTTGAGTCATCGGCTTAGAGGTTCCGGGTTCCCTGTGTTATCAGTGCGTTCCGTGTTTGTATTTTCGGACTACCTGTGTCGTCCTATTATCAATGAGGTACTCTATGTATTTTCGGGTTATCTGTGTTATCCTAGGGTAACACATTAAATAAATTGTTGTAACATAGCTCACTTCCGGTTTATCAAATCTATCAAAACGTGAATATCATTTTCTTTTTTTACAGATTTGAATTCCATCTAGTGAAAACGCTCATAACTTTATATATGACGAAAATTCAAGGCGGGGAACATTAAACATTGAAAGCTTTCTTGGTTGTTTTAAAACACAGTTTCAGTGGATTTGATTTCAGAAATTAATTTTTAGGGTTGATGAGTGATTAATGTATTTCCTGATTTTTCATGATTTTAGGTACTTTTTTAGAAAATAGGTAGGAATACTCGGAATTTATTGAACAGGTCGTTGTTATTTCTCTCAGTCTTTGTATAAATGCTTTGCGTTTATTGAAGGTTGTTACGTTTAGCGGGCGTTGAGGAAATTCACGATATTCCATATCAAGAGTTAGGGAGACAAAAAAAAACGTACCCTATTTAAAGATCGGATATTTTATTTAAGGATGGTAATACAGAAGACAGGACCTTATTTAAGGGTCCGGCACCTCGAAAACCATACCTTATCCCGCGGCACATGCATGCTTATATGGCTTATATATGGGAGTACTCCCCCCTCCCCCCCCCCCCCCCCCGAACGCACTTTAGCTGCACATTTCCATGTCTGTACCAGAAGAACGGTTTTCGCGTAAGAATCCCATCAAAACACCATGAACAGAAAATATGGCTGCGTTACAAGGAAACCCCCTAAGAACTGTTGGCCATAAACCTCGAAAAAATACCCCTAAACCATCGGCTCGATAGCTCTTAACTGCACAGTCAGCCATTCCTGAGTAATTAAATTTTCCAAGGTAACCATCCGCTTGTACACGTGATTTCATGACGTCAAATGGGAAGGTTGATATCCACGAAACAACACCAGCAAATCCACCAGACAATAAGAACACGCTGACACCACGTGATCCTAAGAGATCAGCAAACCAATCACATAAGATTTCGTAGGCACCGAAGTAGATTCCAAAGCCTGGGACGTCTCGAATTGCACATAAAGTCAGTCCTTGATAGCAGCCGGGGAGCCCACGGGATTTGTATATCTTCCTGAGGCAGTCAACGGGTCCACGGTAGAGCGAACGGTTTGTTCTTTTTGCTGTGTAAAAATGAGAAGGAATTAAAATGCATGATGATCATTATGTGACGAGCTGTAAAAACAATGATAGCTTTTTCGCGCGGTAAAAACCGCCATTTCGAAAACGGGGCAAACTTGATGACAATTTCTACAACAACAACAAACAACAACAATTTTATTTTATTTTACAAAGGCCATCCCTATTTTTTTTTCCGTTTCTCATCGGTGGGGTTTTCAAAAATTGGGTCGGTCGGTCGGGTGAGAAAAAAAAAATTGTAATAAAAAATACGCGGAGAGACTGGAACTAATAAGGCGCGGTTGCACAGGCGAGGTTACAAACCAACATGGACGACGAAACCATCGATGTCGTCGTCCGTATACGCTACAAACATGGAATTACAAATGCACCGCCGAAACTATTGTGTAACCTACCCTCGAGCATGAGCTTCCAGGAGGTGCTCTAGGGTTTCTTCACCCCCACCCCTCCCCCCAATTTTTTTTTTATTTCTACAAAAAGCCACAAAAATGGGTCGGTCGGACGATGAGAAACGGAAAATAAAAAAGGGATGGCCAAACGTATAAAATTACAATTACACTGACCCGCAAATAGCTGGAAAAATCGAACCGTTTACCGGCGGGTGTAAACTACAGGTCAGGTCACTTCTTGTTTACCTGTGAACAATAGCTCTAGGTGAGTGAGAACCCGTCGTTTAGCTGTGACCTCGTCCGATGGTTAGGGTTAGGTTTGTGATTAGGGTTAGGATTAGTCTTAGAATTAACAACCTGACCTGTGACTTGACCTGTGACCTGTACTTTACATAATATATCAAAAATAGATGACAGTATGAGCCAGGCCACTTCGAGTGTTTGGAGACCCTGGTAAAACACGAAGCACGAGCTTTTGATATTACTTCTCAAACGAAAACAATACCGGTATTCATAAATCAGGGAGTACTAGTTGCCTGGTATTTTGTTGTATACAGTTATTGACCACAAGGGTTGTGATTGTTATTTTCTCATGGTCATTTCAACTAACGGCCTCATAGCGTAGAAGACCGAGGGTTAACAGTCGAGAGTAATCATAAGGACGATGGTTCTCTTTATACTTATGATGTAATTCTTTTAGCTTGGTAGTTTTCAAGCGTTGTGTCAACCATATCGGAGCAATGTTGATCTGGCGTTTCATTGGCCATCAAGAATCACTTGTGATCTTGTATCTGTCATTTGATTGGACATAAAGATTCATCTCATTTGATTGGACATCAAGAATCACTCATGATCTCGATCTGTCATTTGATAACTGATATCAGGATTCGTGCACGTGACAAAATTCAGTGTCACTCGCCCTGTGGGGATAAATCCTCACGCACGTGACGAAATGCGTCGCTGCATGCATTGACTGTTGATGTCATCAATTATTCATGAGTTTGAGAAGAACTACTGTATGAAAAGAGTCTGTGAAGTGTGAGCTTGAGAATGTACAACTTTACATACACTTTTTACAAACATTTTACAATGTAGAAAACTTCTCTAAATGTACTACTCTATAAAATGTTTGGCAGAAAAATGTCTGTAAATCTCTATTATAGCTCTGATATTTATTCAGGTTTGGAATTGATAGAACCATTAGACTTATTAAGCGCAGAACAAGTAATCTACTTTGAGGAAATTTGCAGTTTGGGCATCTAATGAATTTAAGCCGTGGGTGACGAGGCCGAAGTCGATACATTTAATACATTTGGAATTGCATACATTTAATTATTTAGAATTGGATACCAACATTTGTGCGAAACCAACGCAAAAAGATTTTTAAAACGAAGATACGTAAGTTACTTCGATCAATATCAGAATATGAGGATGACTATGCTGATGTACCCATGATAATTCAGAAAATTCAGTCCAAATAATTATTAATTAAAGCTTAGTTGTTCTTCTTATCGGCTTTACATTTACTTATTACCCTAAGTTTTTCTTTCTCCCTTCCTTCTCCTTCCTTCATCCTTGAATTATTAATTGTTTGTGTTTAATTATTCACGGCCCGCCACGATTAGCTTGAGCTACACTCGTAATGAGATGCAAAGATGAAATAAGCTACAAATGATCACGCTACTTTTGTAGCTGCTTGTGCATTGGCCCGTGCGTTACGTAACCAGCAGTCGAACCTCTACACAACGCACAGGCTAACCATCCTCCCATTTTGTGTATTTGTCACTGATGTTTTAATAATCCATCATTTCTTAGCAAATTGTGAAATAAAATACCTTTTGACTTGATTCTGCTGTATGTGTTGATTTAGCGCGCGCTCATAATACAGCTCGGGTTTCCTGTGGCTCAGGATTGCTTACATATAGCTCGGGCTTCCTGTGGCTCATCTCGCCAACTACATAATATCAAGTCAAAAGGTATTTTATTTCACAATTTGCTAAGAAATGATGGATTATGAAAACATCAGTGACAAATACACAAAATGGGAGGATGGTTAGCCTGTGCTCAACGGCCACACTCGGGACCAAAAATAGAGGTTCGACTGCTGGTTACGTCACGCACGGGCAAATGCACACGCAGCTACAAAGGTAGCGTGATCATTTGTAGCTTATTTCATAAGCTAGGGAGAGGTAGGGGAGAGGTAGGGGTGTAATTTGACACCAAAAATAAAAATAAATTGTCGTTAATTATTAATATTTTATCCTAAATAACATCAAAATGATAAAGAAACTATAGTATTAATCATGATAGGCAACTAGTTCCTGTAAAAACTAGTTTTGGTCTGCGTCGGCGGGGAAGATAAACAATGGTATGTAATCAACTAAAGTCGATTGAGGTATGCTAACCGCCGTGGAAAGCGAGTAGCAGCTGACGTTTCGAGCGCTAGCCCTTCGTCAGAGCAAAAGAGGGAATTGTGGGTGGGGAAATGGTTTATAGTGTCGAGTGCATGCTTACCGCTAAGGAAACATGTGCTCGGATCAATTGGGATCAAAGAAAAGTGCGCCAACAATAGAAATGCTAATAGTTGTAACAGCAAGTGTTGATGAGTAAACTAAGGAAACATGCTGATCTAAGTGTGAGTGAATACGTGAATTCTGAAATTAAATGAACGAAAAGCGTTCATTAATACCGTGGTGACAAAGTTCCTAATTTGAAAATAAAGTTCTGTTCTTTGCGTTTACGAGTGTCGGTAATACCTTGATGCAGAGAAATGCCGCATACAGGTTTGGCGAGATCCTATAGTATTAATTAACAGACTATGTATTTGATACTCCCGTTGAAAAAAAACAGAGACATGAAACAAACCAAAAAGGCGTGCTGCACACTTGCACAATACTGTATCACCGAAAACAAATACTGTATCCAATCGTGATTGTTTGTGTATTTAACTAAACGCAAACGGGAAATATCCAATGTTGATGCGTAAACGTACTAATTGTTTGCTGCATTTCATGTCCCTGTAACGTCTTTTCTATCACCAGCCCATTCAAAATGTGTCAACACGACATGATGTCGGGCCGCTTTGGAGTGACAAGGTGTTAACATGAAACAAGGCCGGTGTAGTGGCTAAAAATACTCATTGAATGGAATATGGAATTTCGAGTACAGTTGACTGGCCGTTGTGTAGAGGTTATTTTAAGTGCATTTTTGCGTTTGGGACAACGAAGTGCTGGCCGTTGCCGTTGTGTAGAGGTGGCCGTTAGGGGGAGGTTCCAATAACAGTAAATATATGGAGTGGTGGCCGGGGAATAATATCGTGGCTGTTTCGTAGAGGTGGCCGTAAGGGAGAGGTGGCCGTTAGTAGAGGTTCGACTGTAGCAATAAATACGGATTTCAAGCAGAAACCTTCGCCTTTTGCTCAGTTGCCAGCGGAACGTGGATTAGGAAACGGTTCTTTTTCTCACTGGCCCTACGACCCACGCGAATTATGGCCGAAGAACAACTACCAGAAATACAGTTCCCTGCTGAACAAGATACGGAAAACCGTGTTGTTCCGCCAGCGGCCCCGCAAGAAAACCTGGGGGTTCGAAGCGAGCTCGAGGTAAAGTATCACAGGCCGTTGGTAGACTACTTAAATCGTTTTAATCCTCCTTGCTCTGTCTTGCAGGTACATTATATCGGCAGCCGGTGGCAGTGACTTCGTGGCATCTCCTTGGATGTTTTTCTTTTCTTTTTCGAGCTAGTTAACACCGCTACCGACAAGAAATATTGCCGAAACTGAGGTCTTTACTGGATTTGTCTGCGGATATTGAATCATGCTTCGACTGAGAGAGCTTTGGGCCGATGGCTGTGTCCAAGACTTTACTGGAGCGAGACTTTTAAAATACATTGGGGCGATCGTTATCTTGATACAACGGGGCGAGATTTTCGCCAGATTATCTGTGACTAGATTTCTTCGACCCAGAAGCGCCAGATTTGGCGGCCAATATTGCGTTACACTGAGCTTGTCTGTGGCTGGATTTCTTCGACCCTGTTGGAGGGAGCGACTTTAGAATACCCTGTCACTTTATAAGGCACGACCTAAAAAACGATGGAACCAAGGTCCCACAGACGATGAATTCATAATAAGGCAGCTAACTAACCCTAACCTTAACCTTATTTATAATAAGGCAGCTAACTAAGTGGCACCGTGGTCCGCAGTGCCGCAGTGAAGCGATTGAATTTATAATAAGGCAGCTAACTAAGTGGCACCGTGGTCCGCAGTGCCGCAGTGAAGCGATTGAATTTATAATAAGGCAGCTAACTAAGTGGCACCGTGGTCCGCAGTGCCGCAGTGAAGCGATTGAATTTATAATAAGGCAGCTAACTAAGTGGCACCGTGGTCCGCAGTGCCGCAGTGAAGTTGTTGAATTTATAATAAGGCATATAACTAAGTGGCACCGTGGTCCGCAGTGCCGCAGTGAAGTGATTGAATTTATAATAAGGCAGCTAACTAAGTGGCACCGTGGTCCGCAGTGCCGCAGTGAAGTTGTTGAATTTATAATAAGGCATATAACTAAGTGGCACCGTGGTCCGCAGTGCCGCAGTGAAGTGATTGAATTTATAATAATTATAAGGCAGCTAACTAAGTGGCACCGTGGTCCGCAGTCCCGCAGTGAAGTTGTTGAATTTATAATAAGGCATATAACTAAGTGGCACCGTGGTCCGCAGTGCCGCAGTGAAGTGATTGAATTTATAATAAGGCAGCTAACTAAGTGGCACCGTGGTCCGCAGTCCCGCAGTGAAGTTGATAAATATGCTAATCAGTCGACTGCGTGACTGCGGACCACGGTGCCAGTCTTTTATGGTAGCTAAAAAAGTGACAGGGGATTCCCTCGTCTCTGTTGGATGACCACAGAAGCGCCAGATTTGGCAGTCAATATTGCGTCACACTGGGGTGAGATTTCACCGGGGCGAGATTTCACCAGATTATCTGTGGCAGGATTCCCTCGTCTGTGTAAGATGACCACACAAGCGCCAGATTTAGCAGTCAGTGGAGTATGTTACACCGGGGTGAGATTTCACTTGGGGCGAGAGTTCGTAACGATTTTGTAACGAATACTGATACTGGTCTATTTATAGCATGATACACTTCTCTTTGATACACAGTATAAATTTTCTGGGTTACCTGTGATCATGAACACCATATGGGCTCTTTGGGTGATGTAACACTGAAAATTGAAATGGCGGGTTGCCTGTGGAGTCACCTAAGCGCTTATATCTGAATACACAGGGTTCTCCTATATGGCCATTTTGACGGTAATATACCAAGGCTGGGTTGCCTGGGGTATAGTGTTCACGGGGTATCCTTAACGGTGCAAGGCGGTTGTAATAATGTATAAGGATTGGTAAATCTGGTTATGCCCTTGATGCATGTCAATGAAGTAGTCGGGATGAGAATGGGTCTGTATAGCTACTCTTTAACATGTGTTTGTCTATTGTTTCGGGCCGAAACTGCAGGAGGATGTCACGAAGCTAAAGGGTGCAATGGACTCCACCACGAGCGGCTCCATCGAGTGTCTTGAAGAAAATACTCTCCTACGCGTCCCGCCCGTTGTCTGAGTTTTATTAAAATAAATACGGAGATGCTACAAACGCTACAGAACACTACCCACGACAAGAAGCACGACAAAGCGGATGGATATTATCGTTTGGCGTGCCAAACCGTGAGGGGAAAGGTAGAAGGCCCAAACGAGCAGCTGAGAAGTCTCATCCTTCGACTGCTTGGGGACAAATTTTTGACAGTTGCATATTTTGTACATGTTGTGATAACTTGTACCCAGTAAGACAGTTGCATAAGTGGAAAAGCACTTCAGGCGGGAGCCGCGCCAGAGAGCCCAGGAGGCGACTTACTGCAGGGGAAGTCGGACACCTCGTAGTGATTCGAGAGGCGTTAGATGCTTCTACTGCCATGGTTATGGCCATGTAAAAGCACGATGTCTTCGCAGAAAAAAGGAACCGACGTAGCTATTAAAGGGAGTTGAAGATCGTCAACGTGAGAAATAGACTTCGTGACCCTAATCATTTTGTTGCTGGGGAGCTCCACAATTAGTTTGTGTCCTGGCAGGAAATGGCTGATTAGAACCGTTTAATAGGCAAGGAGAAATCCTGGAGTGGATCCATAATAAAGTATCAATTTTCCCCTACCTTCAGCATTTTGCTGGACAAAGCTATAACTCCGACCGCCCACCTCAGAAGCTTTTCAAGAATACAAGAAGCTTTTCAAGAATAAAGTGTCATGTAAGTTTCTTGTGGAGTTTGTCCAGCAGACTCTCATAAACCGCGTCGGAACTTGGGCGATTACTTTACTGGGAAGGGTAGGAGAAGTGACCTCACCCTCACTCCATACAGTGCTTCCCCTGACTGTTGAATCTACCAACCACGTCTTTGTCATGTCGTTATTGTTCATCACAAAATTGCCTTCCGCTCTCAGCAGGCACTATCGGCGCCTGATACTTTTCCTCCGCGGACGACAACTATCACGTCACGTGATCGCTTTTAGCCAATGAGCGCGCGCCAAAATTTTGTGGTGAACTATAACGGCTGAAAGTTTGATGTTCTCAAAACTACCATATAAGCTCTCGAACTTCGTTCTCGGGCTTGTATTTGTTTTAAGAACATCAAATTTCCGCGGGCAACTATCAGCCGATAGTTACACACTCTATTTGTATAATAGTGCAAGACAATTTTGTGATGAACAATAACGACAAATAGAGTGTGTCTGTCTTGGAAAATTGATATTCTTAAAACTAGCATATAAACCCTCGAACTTCGTTCTCGGGCTTATATTTGTTTTAAGAACATAAAATTTCCGAGGACAACTATCAGCCGATAGTTACTCGACGGACACGCTATTTGTATAATAGTCAACCGTGCGTGCTGCAGATAAAAATCACTTAGAAAAACGATTTTTTGCGAGTTTTTTTCAGTTTTCTCGATCGCTAAGTCGATAGAACGGTGGCTTGGTTAGACTTCTCGATCTTGGTTTCTATCGACTTTGATAGTTGACTCGGGGCTGTGCCTGTCACCAACTTTCTGCCGATAGAAACGTCGAGCTCGCAGTCTAATTGTTATAGTCCGGCTAAGAACTAGGCAGTCCAACTGCAAGGAATGCAGAAAGGTGCCAATTGTAGTATTTTTTCAATCGTCCACCACATTGGCTTAAAGCGCATATGAGCCCTACGGCCAGTTATCTTTGATATCGATTGTACATGAAGTGGATAGTCCAACGGTAAAATATTTCTTGATTTGGATGTTTCGTCTATGAGATATAAAGGTTTATATTTCCACTATGCTAATGATGTGATGTCATCACCGACATTTGCTGAATTTCTTGGTGCTTGTGAATTAAACTATTTTCTAATTTTTATTTTTTTATTTGTAAAATCACTTTGATAAGCTTCAAATATAACTTAGAATTTAAAAATAGGTAATTTGTCTCTACCAGCATGCTTTTGTATAATAAGTGATGTTGGTGAATACATCACATCATTAGCATATTCGAAATATAAACCTTTATATCTCGTAGACGCAACACCCAAATCAAGAAATATTCTACCGTTGGACTATTCACTTCATGTACAATCGATATCTTAGAAACTGGCTAGGGCTTGTATGCACTTTAAACATTAAAACTTGAAGAAGAATATCATTTTCTCAGTGAAACTCTCATAACTTTAAATAGGACGAAAATGGTGGGGAACATTTTAAAATTGAAAGATTTCCTGGTTAATGTTTTGGCCTCTTCTGATTGGACGAACTGTTTTCACACAAAAGGAAACTAGTTTTAAAACACAGTTTCAGTGAATTTGATATCAGAAATTTATCATTTAAGGGTTGGCGAGTTGTCAGTATGAAAAAGAGAACATTCTACCGTGGGGAAAGCAAATTGCATCTCAAAAACATAATTGTACCTAGTTTTTACACGGATTGCTTCTTAAATAGAAACATGGCTTTCAGCCAATCAGAGCGTGCATACTATCGAATCTATTTAATAATTTAATCAGATAAATTAGTTACCAGGCCTTTCTCGGACGTCTTCAAAAAATCCATAAAACTTGTTTTGCGCAACAGTATTCTAGAGTCTTAAATCATCAAAAGATCGAATATAATTCGATTTAAAAAAATTGGTCCAGAACGGCTATTTGAGATGGTTTTGTATAGCACCTGGCTGTGCTTAGTCTGTTACCTTCAGTTTGCATTTGTAGTTTAATCTTGACAAGATCTACAGGACATATGATCCAAATTTGTGCAAGTCCTGCAACTGACCCCGCAATGGCTATCTGACTGGTTGAATAACTGCCATCGGGTTTACGGGGGAGAAATGGAAGGGTTGTTCCATATACACTGAAGATAACTGCATTCTGGAAGGCGACCATAGCCAACGGGGGTGTCATACCTTTGAAAAGTCCAAATACCTGGGGTATAAAGTTAGCATCAGTGAAGCAATATTTACCAAGCCACAAAGCGGCAAAGTATATCTGTTGTAGGTCAAATTGACCCTTCAGGTTAAATTGACCCCCGAGTCAATTTAACCTAGGTCAAATTGACCCAGGTTTGGCTATCAATGATTATAAAAAGGGATTTATAATTTTTGGGGATTCATTAAAAAAAGGGGTTTAGTTTTTTTAGGGGGGAGTACTAAAAAGAAAAAAAAGCACCCATCCATCCCCTAAAAATATTTTTTGCACAACCTCCCCTCTCCTCTTATTCCTACATCCCCTTCTATTCCTACTACCACCCCCTACTTCTATCCCTACTATACCACTTACCTGAAGGGTCAATTTGACCTACAACATATATCCACACCAGTATTTGGTATACGTTTCATTAAACATGAGAACTTTTGACAAGCAAACCTCAGATAGCATATTCACATTTAAGTTTTAGTGCTATAAAAATACAAGACAAGAAGGAAAAGTGTTCTCAAAGTGGGGATTTGGTCTCATTTGACTGCATAAAGTGCCCCAGGGTGTGGGGGCTTTCTTACACTGGGAACTTTTTCAAATCAAATCCCCACCTACCCGGGGGGGAGGTCAGGGTTTCAATTGATAAGTGCATAACATTTAGGACTAATATCAGAGTCGCCACTGCTTAAAACTTGAAAACAATGGCCTGATGGTTTTCATTCTTAATTGCCATCCAAATATAGCCAGATAACTATTCTGTAATTTTATTTCACTTATAAAGAAGCTTTTGCTAAAACTAGACAATTATTTTAAAGTTTCTATTAGTTTCAATGCGAAATTTGAGCTTTTCAAAGTGATGCAAAAAATAGATGACACAACATGCATGTTCCTTTAAAAAATAATTAATATTCATTGTGCTCTCACTGTTTCATTCTTGATTATCCCTGTCAAGTATTTCCAGGCAGTAATTCTCCCTCCACCAGGAATACCAGCTGAAGCCTGCATTCTGACCTAAAAACAGCAGTTATCAAGCACATTAATTTGTTTATCATGTAAGTAATTAATTAGAGTAATTTTGTCTTCATCTATAGTGCATAGATCTAAGTAATATATTTTTTAAATTATACATTTTGTATGTACTATTGTTGTAATGTTAGTGGCTTAGACCAGACTTTAAATCCTTTTTTTCAAGCTGTACATATTAAGTGATTAAATAAAAGTAAATATTAAATGAACCTGTGAGACCAGGAAGAGGAAACCAGCTTGACAGGGTAAATTTACAATGTTATACACCCTAGCTAACACGCCGGGCACAAATGACCGTAAAAAGGCAGGGGTTTCTATATTTTAAAAAGTGTTTGCAGTAGAGGAATGAATTTTGGTAGGTGTATAATTAAGGAGTGTCAACAAAACATAACCTGATAAGTTAAGCTAATGTATAAGCCATCATTATGATGTCACATCGACATCATTATTTTGTCCATTTCTAACAGGTTTCTTATAAATTTTATTACCTCTAAAAACGTTTTATTATATCTTTTTAAAATCTCTTGTTCATGAGAATGAAGGAATCGAAAACCTTGAGGTAAACAAAATTATTCAATTTTAAATTTTGGCAATTTTCCTGGAAATAAATAACATAAAACTAAAGTCTATCGCTCTTGTCTCCACTGAGGTTGTATCTGGCATTACAGAGCTTTAGATTCGAGTATGACTTTCACTACGGGTACGACTTTTAGACTCAAAATATCTCAGTCGAAGAAAGTACAGATCTTCCATTTCTGCCAAAAGTATTTGTTTGTTCATATATAATTATCTTTTTAAAGTGTTCATCGACTGTGAACTGCGTCATTACCTTGGTTAAGCCAGTTTAAACCAGTTTTTCAGAAAACACTGCAACGTTGCTTATATATGGCTCATGTGCAAAACTGGTTTGTACAAATTACATTCATGATTGGTTGAATTACAAAAACTAGTCAAACCAATAGGATAATCTGTGATTCTCAAAGCTAATGCCCTGAATAGTAAGCTGCCTCGCTCGTTCGCTAAATGCTCACTCGTTTGGCAGCAACTATATGTACAGGTATGAAAATATCCCTTGTTTTAACTTTTAGAGTTCAAAATATTGGTGCATCATATTTTGCACAATAATAAATTACTCTTTATTAATAACAATGTGTTCTTTTTAGAATTTTGATTTTTTGAGTATAACAGCTTAGAATTGAAGCCTTATTTCTGGTATATGTCATTATGACATAATAAATATATTTGGATGTCCTCAGCAAATAGCCAGTTCAGAATTTATTTTATTTTATCGACGGAATACTTTTGTCTAACTCAGAAGTCATAGTATTTTCTTTAGTGATATTTTTATAGTAGGCAGTCTGATTTATGCTTGAAGCCTGACGTCACTGATAATGATGTCCTAGAAATAGTGAATCATCCATAACTCTGGATATATTTATCATTCTAGAGTTCAATTTTTTGCAAAAAGAATGTATTTCATGAAAACATTTTGATCACATAATCTGTTTGCAATGTGTTTTAAAGGTTAGATTTCACCAAAAAAGGAGACATCCATTATGACATCACAACAATGGCAGAATACATAGACAATATTATTGTCCAAAAAATGATGTTTCACTTTGTTACCAATCTGCCAAAATTTCTTCAAATTTAGAGTAGTCGTAAAGAAATGGTGTTAATTATTTTTTGGGTGTGCACTCAACCTCTGCCTTTTTACGATATTTTGTACCCTGCGTGCTAAAGTGTTATTAAATATGGTACTAATCCTGTGGCTGCATTGATTACAAGACTCCACATTATATACCCCCTCAACATTAACCAACTCCTACTATTCCCATATAGCAAGATTTTTCGCTCTTGGAGATGAGCAGGTTTCAAGACTGAGTACACAGTGATGGCCGGAATGCATTTGAAACAAACGGATCAAGTAAATTACTATAAACAGTGCAAACCTTTAGAGTGTCCAGTGGTTGTCCAACAATAACCCCAGCACAGCCTGTAATAACAACAATATTACAAATCATAATATTTACAATAATAAAGGTATAATTTCCATGAGGGTTCTCAAAAACAATAAGAGCTTCTTACATTATAGCGCTAATCTAAATTAACCCCTTGCACCCAAATATCTAGGTACATGTATGTATCATTCAATTCCAAACCTGCCCAACTGCTGGAGGTGCTGGGTGGGGCATTTGCCAGCAAATTAAAGGTCAGCCAGGGAGTTAGACATTTGTAAAAGAGAGTCAAAGAAATTTTACATCAATTTTGTAAAAGATTTGCACAGCTGACCCCAGTGGGACATTTGCAATTTGTTCTGAATTTGTTCAAAAATGTAAAATTCCCCACAAATGCCCGGGGTGGGGTTGGTTAGGTTTGGAATTGGCTGATACATATTTAATCAACTGTAGAGATAATTACGTAAAATTACACTTCATGGTCAATATTCATCAAGGGAAAAACAGAGGGTAAAAAATCCTAGAATGATTCATTATATATACAGTTCTCGGTCCAATAATGCACTGCAATCCTTATGCCTATGGAGTATGGTGCGTATTAAACGCGAAGAACAAATTTATTTACCTCTGGAATTCTAAATATGCGTTAGTCAACAAGGGTGACTGTACTGTAGATAACACGAGGTACAGTTTTTGTAAAACTGAAGGACTTCAGACGAAAGTTGAATAAAGTTTTAATACTCTTACCTCCAAACCATCCAGAGATGAAATTGTACAAAGAATCCATATTTAAATTTTAATACAGTTTAAACTGTTCAAAAACAGCGCCGAGCCGCCCGTCAGATTGATTGATCGACTATAAATCCCTAGCTACCTCTTCGCCGTGTACTACTTACTGCAAAACTATCATTCATTTGATTCATTTAACTGCATGTGGTTTTTAGCACTGTTGTATTAACGAGCGCAGTGAGGGCCGTTTTTTACGCAATTTTTTTCTCCCTTGAGGCTTGACCTTGTGGCCGGGCAACCCATTCCCAGGGGTCTTTACGCGCCTAATCAAAGATGGCGTCGAAAACCTCGTCCCCAGGGTCTTCTCGGTCAGATCCAAGATGGCGATGGATCTGACCGAGAAGACCCTGGAGACGAGGTTGTTGGTAATAAGTTCATGTCCTAGATACACCAATATGTTACTGACGTTCTATGACCGAAACATAATAGAACGTAATTAACCTATTGTTGTATCTAGGACATGAACTTATTACCAGGTTGTTCCTGTGCCAACCTCGTTCCCAGGGGTCTTTACGCGCCTAATCAATAATAATAATAATAATAATAATAACTATTTATATATTTATATAATTGTCCTAAGCGCTTTACAAGAGTAAGTTAAAAAAAATACATTATGGCTATCATGTTGGCTATACAATACAATTACAATTACAACTATATAAAAATTACATAATACCAGAAGTCCATAACTAGAAGTGTCCATCTCCCACGCACTGCACTATATAGGGTTTGGCCCATCAGTTTACAGAGTAGTCTATTTATAGAAAGCTTTTCCCGCCATCTCGCAGCCAATCATATTCTTCGAAAATTTATCAGCAGTACCTGATTGGCTAATACAGCGATTTCCTTTGTTTGTAATATTGTACAGTTATTTATATATGCGAAAAAATTTTGGCGGACAAGCCGAGCGAATGCTACTTGCTAGTGTAGAAACGTCTTGATAATCAGCTATTTCTCATTTATAACAGGCAAGAACTGGTGAGCACCATATGTTCAGGAAAGACCATTATAAACCAGAACATGTGGTTCCTTTGTAACCTATTATTTTTCCGTTTCATCCGTTTCAGACTTCGTGTTTACAGCACTTGTGTGATGTATACAGAACGAAGCTAAGTTTTTGTCTTTTGGTTCATAAACACAGATTTTTGTAGTGATATTTGGCATAAATACAGCAAGTGATAAATATCACATACAAATCATGCTATTTTTGTTTATAATATGACCTAAGAAATGTACTGAAAAAGACAATCACATGTTCTCTCAAGAGTAATTAAGTGCACCGAGTTTGTTTACTTTGAGTTTGAGCTCAAGTGAACATTTGAAAATCCTGTAAGTAATTTGCGTATGGCAGATAAAAGAACAGCTCGACAAATCTCCAAGCAAGGCTTAATAATCGACTGGAAGTCAATTTCTGGTACACTTAACACTAGCACGAAGCGAAGTTTGATTTCAGGCAGTTCATCAAGCAAAATCAAACTGAATGAAACAGTTGTCACTTTGCTGTTTTATTAAAGACACTAACTGTTATACATCTCCAAGAATAAACTTTACAATCGAAAACTAGAAAGCTGAACGCAACTATCACAGCTGGAAATGAAATTCCAGTTCTTAACATTAGTACAAACAAGGGTTTTTTCTTCAGACAACCAGTGAACAAGATTATTAGAAGATTTGAATCAAATGCCTCACGGCAACGGGTCATATCACATATGCGACCGAGTTTCCAAGGCCGATTTCAATGGATTAAAAACAAAACAATTAAATAAAAAATTAAACGTAAACTTGGCTTACTTAATTTTGTCCTTGTATAATGTCAGTTGTTCCTGGCCAGATGAATGTGAATTTTCGGTTCCGTTTTCATTCATTGTCATAATTCAAACTTTTATACTCGTCGCTAGTCAACACTTGAAGACTTGAAAATCACTTTTAACTTTCTCAAATCACCCCAAGATCCATTAGCAGAGGCACAGATGATCAGTCTATACATTTCGTTTCATTACAATTCCAATATCTTCAATTTTAGTCGTCAAAAGCCCGACATTTGCCACCGTACTTAGCTTTGAAGTTTGTAGCACCGCTTGGCGAACTTTATGTACTGAGCTTCAACCGGGGGCACTGCTTGCATAATAAAGGGGAGGTATGTGAGGTATCGTCTTCAGAGCCCGACCCAGTTTGCAAAATAAAATGTAATGAAGGTGTTTTTATTAACCAGAATTTCCAATAAAATATGAAAATCAACCCGAATTGATAGTTGATTTGCTCCAAAACAAGACTTAGTTTGCCAAATTGCGCTCAAACCTTTATCCGGTACTGCCGCACATCTCATTTATGTCGTGTACATGAGTGCCCCCCCGGAGCCATGACTCTCGCATCTGACCCAATGTCGGGCATTGATTTTCCCCGCGAAATTTGAGATTAGCATTTCTAAAAATAGACTACTCTGTAAACTGATGGGCCGCTACCCCAATGCCAGATGGACACTTCTGGTTATGGACTTCTGATAATACGCGGAATAAAATTCTAAAAAATTCTAAAAAAGCTAAAAAAAAAATTATATCATCAAATAATATATATATATATATATATATACACACATATATACAAACTATAGATTATATGCCGCTTTGAAAAGGTATGTCTTGAGGTTCTTTTTAAAAAGTAAAATTGATGACGACTTCCTAAGTTCCAGTGGTAAGTCGTTCCACAGTCTCGGTGCAGCTACAGAAAATGATCTATCACCATATGATTTAAGTTTGCTTGTCGGGATACTCAAAAGTTATTTATTGCTGGAACGCAGCGATCGTGAATATTTGCGATAACTCAATAGTTCGGTAACATAGGAGGGCGCCATCCCGTTAAGAGCTTTGTACACTAATAACAATAGCTTAAAAATAATACGAAACTCTACGGGTAGCCAATGTAGCTGGATCATTACAGGAGAAATATGGTCGTATTTCTTAGTAAGGGTTACGATACGAGCTGCCGCATTCTGGACAGACTGTAATTTACTTATTGAGTACTAAGGGAAACCATATAAAAGAGAATTACAATGGTCAAGTTTAGAACCAATAAAAGCATGAATTAGAATTTCAGCAGTGCCTTGATTTAGATATTTGCGAATCTTCGCAATATTTCTTAGATGATAGTACGATGCCTTACAAATCTTCTTTACGTGTTCCTCCATGCTGAGAGAATGATCCATAATTACTCCTAGATTGCGCGTAGAGGTCCGAGGTGCAATGCGCTCATTACCAACTATTATGTGCTCAAGATCTGGCCTAGGACGATATCTAGAGCTGATAACCATGAGTTCAGTTTTGTCTTGATTCAATTTAAGGAAGTTTGTGCTCATCCAGTAGTCAATGTCGCCAACGCAGCGTTCAACCGACAACTTAGCTTGCTCAAGATCGACAGAGCAGTCAGCCTTAAAGGAGACGTACAATTGTGTGTCATCAGCATATAGGTAATAGTGCATATTATGCCGCTTGATGATGTCTGCTATAGGTGACGTATACATGAGATATAACAAAGGACCAAGCACCGATCCTTGTGGGACACCACGCACTAAAGGACGCTGTGAAGAGATACCATCATCCACCTGGACAAACTGCTTGCGCGAGGATAGATATGATCTAAACCATTTGAGTTTTCTTTTGTTTTTGCAGGATTTTTGTATACGGTATTTGCTTATCAGTTTAGTTTTATACATTTTTGTACCGTAGGTCTTCTTAGTTCCGACTATTCCTGTTTTGTCATCATTTTATTAAGCTGGTCTGGCCAGCGTTTATTAGGCTCTATCTTTGGTACTGACACATTAAGGTTGAGTTTTGCTTGATTTTCTGGCTCTTTGCCACACGCGTCACTTTGTGTGACACCGGATAATGAAGCTCATCTCTGAGCTCCGCGCTGGAGTACTGTTGGAGTAGTAATCCTGTAGGGAAAAGTCTGAACCGGACATCCCCCCTTAATTATCATAATGTCCGGTTGGCGGGACGGGGAACAAAGGGGCGTGGCAGGGCGTGTGTTTGTATAGGTGTAGGCGCCGCACCGCGTGACGGTCAGGAAGCAGGGCGCGCAAGGGCGGGGCGCGTGGTGGGGCATCCAACCCCGGACAAGCGAAACCGGAAAGAGCCGAGTACGGAGTGCGAGAGCTCCGCCCTGCTCTGAAGGGGGTGGCGCGTTGGAGTGCGGGTATTTGAAGGCTCGGTTGGGGTTCTTTTGGGGACGCTCGACCAATCCGGAGCGTTCAGCAGCGTCCTTGACGAGGGTATTTAAAAACCGAACCGGCACAGACGGTGTCATGAAAAAAATATTGGAGAAGAAGGAAAAACCACAAGTGGAACAATGGCGACAACGATGACCCCGGACACCCTGCGCACGCTTCTAGAAGTCGCCAGGCTGCTTCACGATTTCCTCGTGGTGCTAAATGGCCCCAGCAAGAAGGTTGGCGACATTAGCCCTGGCCCTTGCAACGCTGTGCACGCGTACGCCTTCGGCATCGACCGTCGACGTGCTGGAGACGGTGGTAGCGGTGGGGTTCGAGGCCGTAGGGGGAGAGGCTTGCAAGTGCACCAGCGGAAGAGGGGTGTGGACCGCGTCCCCCGGCGCCCAGTCTAGATTCAGCAACCGTGCTAGCTCGCGGGCCAGGACGGCACGCAGCCGGTTCCCCGCCACTTCCCAACGCAGCTCGTTGTGCGGTGTGACGCTCACGGCCACCCGCCCCACCCACAAGGGGGACGACACCTGCAGGGCTTGGTCGCGGGTGAGGTAGGGGTCGGCGGTGTGGACACTGGCCGTGTACAGGTAGGTAGAAGGGAACCCCAGGCTGGAGAGCAAGGTCGGTGGGGACCCCGGCGCTTTGAAGAACCGCACTTGAGACCCCGACCGGGCGTTCAGGCGGAGCGTGGCATAGGCGGGGTGCTGTCACGTCTCTTGATGGGTGAACGGCGCGCGAGTAGCCAATGGATGTTGGTCGGTGCCGGGGCAGTGCTGGGGTCCTGCTTAAAATCGTACCCGGGCCCTCGGGTGGTGCGTAG